>OU612043.1:225105202-225795202 GCA_914767935.1 Coremacera marginata
TTTTAAGGTTCCATTACCTTTCCAACGATACTGAATTAGGTGTGCTCTTGAAGGGTTCAGAAGTTATGGCTGAAAACGTGTAGTAGTAATGAATTGTCAATACAAATTCATCTAGAAATGGTCCTGAGAGTTTGACATTTATGTTTCCCGATGTAATTGGTTTGTAATTTTCGAACCATGTTTGCACGGTATTGTAAAAAAACAAAATGCATGGTTTGACCGCGACTTTGACCATATCTAACTTATAGTAAAAATAAAAATTAAATGAGATAATTTTTGCTTGCTGAATTCGGACAAATCGTGACAAAAATATAAAATAGGGTTTCGAAAGTTTATTTTTTAACGATACAGCTCTTCTGTATACAATATCTCTCCTAAAACTACAGTTCTGTTTTAAAGCTGAATCCTTTAAAAAATCGTTAATATTTTATAATTTTTCCTACATATTGTAAATTCTGGATAATGTTCGATATTTTGACACTAGGAAATATGTATATCTACAAATCTGAAAATTAGTGATGTCTCAATAATTTTACTAGAATACAATCGATATGAATATAAAGACATATCGATCCTTATGAAAAGACCCTTTTATCATTTAGACATCGACTTATGTGCCACTTTTTCCGAAGTCTTCTTTTGTGCCGTATTAGTCCTCTGATTTCTGCAGATAGCACAACGTTATTTCCAGTTTGGAATTTCGTGGCTGGAGTTGATAAATATGCAGCTTCGTGGATCAAGCTAGTAAAATCTTCAATCAGATTTTCAATATCTTCGCCACTTTTTAAGGAGATGTTCAAATTAATATTCTTATCGAACCAATAGCGAAATGAATTAATTTCGGTTGTGGAACTTAGGAGTTTGTATCTTTTGGGAATGGTGTCAATTATGGTTTTGTAACTATCGATGATCGGCGAATGGTCCGAGCTAAGATCATAGTTATCCTGAATGTCTAAGTGATTGTATGGTATCCCCGAGTAGACAATAAAGTCAAGAAAGTCAGGAACTTTTGCAGAATTATTTGAATTCACAAAATATCAAAAACAAAACTTATGAAGAAACATTTTGCAAAACACTTGGCAATGACTAAACGTGACATGTGTTATCTGATGCTTTTACCAGATCATACCCATTTGCTTTCCGCCCTTGTAAATTTTCCAAGTTGGTGGGAAAAATAAAAAAGTCAGATATACATACGGTATACAAACCCGTAACATCTCGTTAAACTAGGTATTTTAAAAACATAATAGTCTTAGAGGCAAAGAAAAGTTACGATTATCGAATGATTTTGATGAACCATAAATGAATCAGTGTTCCACTGAAGTGTTTGTCAACGAAATAATAAGCCAAATAAAACAAAATCAAGAAGAAAAACAAGCCGAACGATTGAAGTATTTCAATATTATGTCGAATCTACAACTTGTAGCTATTTAACTTTAACAGTTACATACAGAAATTTTTATTGTTTATTTATTCCCATAAATTCCATAGAATAATTGAAGTGTAACTAAAATATTCTTTGCACACTTGGCCTGCATTTAACCCTTCAGGGAATCCATTTACCACATTCAAACACATTCACACGCACACACATATGCATGCGCACGTTTAAATCGACTCACACACAAGCACTCATACGCATTCATTAAAAATGTAAATAAATTGGTTATTTTTTTTATTTCGGTCTAAATAACAGATATTGTATTGAGTGAAAGAGAGAAAGAAAGATGTAAACAAAAACTTGTTCGTCAGATAATAAAAATTCTTGTTTATTAAAAGTTTATGCAGTAAATAGGGTGTTATTTTGTATTTTTGATTTTTTCTTATTTAAATTGAAAATCAAATAAACTTTAATCAGGCCCATAGCCACAGTGGGATGAGGGTTCGAGATAAAAACTCAAAATTTAGGGTTCGAGATTAAAACTAAAATCAGAACTTGATATTTTCCTTTTTAAGTTAAATTGAGATAATGATGCAAATTTTTTAAGAGGAAAAATTTTTCATTTTCCAAAAAATTAAAAAAAAATTGTTTCGCCAAAGCACAAAGCAAAGTGTAACTTTGCTTATATAGCAAGCATTATAAATGAAATAACTATAAGAAGTTTGAAAAAGGGTGTTTTTTTTTAGAGATATAAAATTTTTTTCAAATAAAATAAAGAAAAATTAATGAAATTGCCAATATTTTGGCTTAATTAGTTCGCAATTCAGGCATATAGACACCGTGACTGCGTCTTATGAAGACCTTCCTGTCGGTGCAAAATTACACCACTTTTTCTAGCATAGCCAGCATTTTACCTATCTCGCCTATAACGCGAAGAATGTTGGTTTCCAACTGGTCAGTCGTAACTGGTTAATCAGCATAGATCAGTAACTTGACGTACGCCAAAAAAAAAAGTAGTTTAACGGAGTCAAATGACATGTCTTAGATGGCCAATTGACAGGACCATTTCTTGATATGATTCGGTCACCAAAAAATCGTCCCAATAAACTGATAGTTTTTAGCGCTATATGCCTTGTTGCACCTGCTGGAACACTTTAGCACTTAGACGATTGATATTGACGTGGGAAACCAAAAAGTCAGGACTCAATTGCCTGTAGCGCTCACTGTTGACGGTAACATTGGCTCCATCTTCAATTTTGAAAAAGGATGGCATTGGACCATCCTGCATGCATTCGGCCTGCAAACCACACCAGATAGTAACTTGTTCTGGATTAAAAGAAGCCTGGAGTGTCTCTTCGGGACTTAACTTAATTCAAATATGTCAATAGACCAGAAATGTACCTAATTGCTAAAGATGATTTTACGTACACGTTCAACTTCCAGTTCATTTTCAGCCCATTCTCCGAACGTACGACGCAAACTATGGTCTCATGACCTCAATTCCTGCACCAGTTAAATTTTATACGGATTTAGGCCAAGGTCTTTCCTCAAAGTTTTCCACGTAGTGGACGGACAAAGGCCGAGTTGTTGAGGACGGCATTGAATCGATAAATGGTGGGTCCTCTGTTATACTGGTTCGAGCTCGTATTGGATGGAAATTGTTCATAAGAGTAACCGTAGACATAAGTCGATTCATAGTTTTGCGTATGGCCTCTTCAGATGGACGATTATGCGCAATTTTTGAAATAAATTTCCACGATTTGTTAACGTTGTTCCGGTTTAAGTCTTTCCATGGTGAATTGCCACTTTGACAACTGCCTTAAAAACTATCTCTCTAGGAAATTCTATATCTCTAAAAAATACCCTTTATATTAAAATTCCATTTTTGACTTTTTGTGCAAAAGACAGTATCTGTTATGCGAAAAAAGTAAATAAGAAATTATACCCCAAACGAATATAATTTAATAAATTGCAGAATATTAGATTGACATTTTTTATGTAATTTGCTAGCTTATTTACCTCAATACTTTGAGAAAATATTCGTTTAAATGGATTTTTTTTTAAAATTTGAAAACTTACCCGAAAATACACATTCCACGAAATAAAAAAAAAAATATGGGGTATTTCATATGAAGTGGACAACTAAAAATTGTTTGTTCTCCAACTTGTGCACAATTAATTCTCCAACTTGTGCACAAAAACTTAGTCCTGAGCGAAGTCTAGGTACGGAATTCGTAATATCAACTAAAATGGAGTAATAACTTCGACGAAGAAATCTCAGTTGCCAAAACAAAAAAAAAAAAAGAAAAATTATTTTAAAAAATACTTTCTACAGTATATGACATCAACTTTTCATAAAAAAAGTTAACAGGAAAATTTGTTGTTAATGTTGTTTCTTTTTTGTGTCAAAAAGTTTTAAAATGTCGATTCTAATTTATGAATTCTTTTTAATTTTTTTCTTATGAAACAAATTTTAAATTATTTTCCACCACTGGCCATAATCCTTTTTTTTTTTCTTTTTTTTTATAAAATTTATTAAGTTGAGAAATCGTTTCTAAAAAAAGCCAATTTTTAGATCAAAAGATCATGTATAAAAAGTTATTGTAGCATGTATAAATAATTTAAAATGTAGCAATATGGCATTAGGGAGTCAGAGATTCCGTTTTTGGCATGCTTTTTTTTATGATTTTTAAGATAGAAATCACCTTAAACCAATTATTTTTGACTGATTGTTTTTCGATCAAATATTGGAAAAAAAAAAAAAACAAAATGGTTATTTCAGCCCTTGAAAGGACTTTGACTGAGTTTCTTATGATCAATTGTGTTGTGCGTGTTGTAAATTGGTTGAACACAAATATGATCGAGAACCTACAAGTTTTATGGCGACTCCGAAAGGCTTATTTTCTCCAGAAGCTTTTCATGGCAGTTTTTACTCTCTGAGGTTTGCCGCCATTATCTGCACAGAGGTGACTGCCGAACAGAAAAATATAA
The DNA here is from genome assembly GCA_914767935.1 of Coremacera marginata. NCBI lineage: Eukaryota > Metazoa > Arthropoda > Insecta > Diptera > Sciomyzidae > Coremacera > Coremacera marginata. The sequence goes on from OU612043.1 coordinate 225,109,575, forward strand.
CAATTATATTTTGAACATTATTTTTTCGGTCAGAAATAAAATTATTGTTGATCTTTATTTTTTCAATCAGAAAAAGTTATTATTGTGATCAGAAATCAATATATAAATAGGCTAAGGAAAAACAGTTCAATACCATTTTCTCCTGTGTTTCTCAACAGATTTTAATTTTTTTTTTTAAATGAATCAGAGTAGAGAGGAGCACCGACGAATTTTTTAAGAAAAAATGCTAGCTGGAATACCCGTTGGTGCTCGGGGTGGTTTGGTATTCAGGGTGTTTCTCAACCAATTTTTATAATAATTTTTTCGAACAAACAAATTTTTTTTTGTATGAAATCTAAGAAATTTGTGTAAATTTCTTAAGGTTTTTGTCAACATAAGCATGCCAACATTGTATAATATGCCAAAGATACTTGGGCAAAAGCAAATTGGAGTTTTTACAATCTTTTCTCTCATTGCTACTCTTTCTGTCATACGCGGTTATTATTTGCTTTCCTTTTCCGATTATTTGTACTAACGTGCATGTATTTCGCAGTAATTTATTTGTATAAGCAATAGAACAAATAGAACATAAAACAGCTTAGTCGATCACAGCGAGAATCACGCAAGACTACTGATGAGTTGACATTATTAAATAAAAATTGAGTAAATTAAAAACAGAAAAATAAAAAAGTGAAAAAGTGTCAAACATAACTGAAAAAATTAAAAAAACAAAAAAACAAACAAATCATAAGAGAACAACGCAAGCGCTTGTTGCAAAGGCCTTAGAAAATCTTCACTAGTATAACTATAACTTACCTAACTTTATGATACCCAAGTTCCATTTTTAATATTGCCTAAAATCTACTGCAACCCATTTAAGCAGAAGGTTGCCTAAATTTCCTTTGTTGCATTATACAAATACTTAGTTAACCCATTCTGGCCGAAAGTCTTAGGCAAATTAAACCCGAAAATTTTATAATTTAACACTTTTTTTTTCTCTGTGTACGTTTACTATCATGTAAGCAAGTTGTCTCTGACAAGAACTAGCGCAAGGATTTGGATAAGGACTTAAGCAAGGATTTGAATAAGGACAAGGATTTCAATAGAGAGAAAGTAGAAGATAGTAGTAGTAGTTGAAAATATTAGTGTTAAATTATTGTAGATACGAAAGTAGAAATAGTAACAGAAAATTGTAGCAAAAAATAGTAGTGGAAAATAGTAGGACAAAATAAAAGAACATAAATAGATTTTAAAGTAACAGGTATTAAAAAGTAACAGGAAATATTAGTAGAATTAGTTGACAAAATTGTAGCAAGAAATGGTAGTAGAAAATAGCACTTAAAAATAGTAGTATTACATAGTAGTAGATATGGAAGTAAAAATAGCTGTAGAAAAAATTAGCACTAAAAAAAATTTCACTTAAAAAAAGACTTCTAAATAACGGCCACCGTCATGTACATACATGTTTCTTTTTTTTTGATCGATATAAAAAAGAATTTTTTATTTCTGTTGGAAAAATAACGATAAAAAAATTACTTTTATTTCTGACTGAAAAATGACGATCAAAAATAATTTTTATTTTACGGGGAGAGGGAAGGGGAGGAGCAGAGAAGGGGAGGAGCAGAGAAGGGGTTAAAAACTTGCACTTTCGAAAAATCGATTTTTTTTCTTAGTTATCGGAAGAATATCGTCCCAACATTTAAAGTCAATCAAAGCCAAATCTCGAAGTTATTGACTAATAAGTCCCCTTTTCACTAAGACTATAGCTGCGAAAACTGCAGGCTTTTAAAATTTTAAACTCGTTTTTCTCAAAACCACTTTTTAAAAGTCCGTGTTCACTGTCATTTAGAAAGAACATAACATATTCATTTCGAACTTGGCACACACTTTCTTCATTTAAAATAGCTTTTACCAACGATTAGTTTTTGGATTTGTTTTTTTATATTAAGGGGGCTTGCCACTTACAAAATGGCATAACTTTTCGTGAAAAATAGTAATTTGACAGTTTGAAAAATAGCAAAATGGCCATCAAAAGTTTTAAAATAAAATAAGTAATATTAAGAAAACTTCGAGGGAAAGATTTGGTAATACTTCGACTAAATATTAACTAACTTATTCTTTGATTTCTGATAATTTCCAGCTGAGATGCAGTAAACACCACAAATCGTCTTTATCCAAAGACGTTCTTGGAAAGGTTTTGTCACCGGGTTGTCTGAAGATATTTATACCCCAACGCGTACTGCGTAAGGGAGGGGTATATTAACTTTGTCATTCCGTTTGTAACGCCAAGAAGGAGGCGTGGCAGGTATAGAAAAATATATATATTTTTGATCAGCATCACCTCCTGAGTCGATTTTCGTGTGTTCCTATGTCTGTCCGCCTGTGGACACAATTTAACGGACGTAATTTTAAAGCTATCACAATGATGTTCAAAGTATAAGTTTATTTTTAAAAAAAAAAAATATCATGTTCGGAAATGGGCCAACTCGGATGAAAACCACGCCTACCTCCCATACAAAGTGACTTTATATTAACCGTAAAATGTCTTTAAGTCCACAAAAATTTAAGAAATGCCTTGAAATTTGGCACGTAAGCTTCGATCTTCAATTCAAATCCTGGCTATGAAATTTGGAAAAATCAAATTAAAACCACCTACCACCTACCTCCCATACAAAGTGGCTTTATTTTATAAGTATCAAATTAAAGAAATGTATTGAAGGTTTGCACATAGGCTTTGATATTTAATATAGACCATCACTATGATGTATGGCAAAATCGGATGAAAACCACGTCCACTTCCCACACAAAATGGCTTTATTTTCAACCTAAAATCTCTTCAAAATCAAAGAAATGTCTTGAAACTTTGCACATTAATTTGATATATAATATGAACCATCTCTATGATATTTGGCAAAATCGTTTCAAACCCACGCCTACCTCTCATTCAAAATGACGTCATCAAATTAGGAAAACTTTCGTTAATATATAAAACTGAATGTCATCGTGTACGTCGTGTCTAAAGACTTCGAACATACTTCAATATGGCCACGGGGGTGTATTTTAGCTTCGGTACCCTGCCAAAGTTCCATCCTTACTAGTTTTTGGATCAAATAATTACAGAATTTTATTAAACTCTGATACTTTATAATGTACAAAAATTTCAATGAATTTACTCTATCATAGTTTAAAAAAAAAAAATTCCCAAAAATTTTTTTTTTAAGCTGAAACCCACCCTTAGTTCCTTCTTTAATATGTTTTTTGTTTTGAAAACAATTCCTGGGCTGAAAAAGTTTTAAAAAAAGAATTAAAAGATATTTGCCTGATTTTTTCAGTAAATTTTCTTTAAGTACTTTTTACTATCGAAAAATTTCGAAGTTTACATAATCTAATTTTTAACTATTTCAAAAAATTTGATGTTATATTTGAACAATTTTTATTTTCAAATTTAAAGGTTTTTGATTTTTTTTTTTTTTTTGGTTTCTGTTAGGATGCAAATATAAAACTTGTTTTCATCTTTTCACGACGTTTTGTACGTTTTTTTCCACATTCAGGATTTATTGACTTGTAGTTCCTTGAATTTATATTGCACAATTATTGCAACGGCCCCACAATACAAAACATTAATTAATAAATAAATAAATTGTATTTATCGCTCGAACAGAGTTTGTAAAATAAATAAATATAAAAACCCAGTAAAATCAACTTAACTCTACACCGAGAAAAAAGCTTATGTTAAATTGAATAAAAAAATAGTATAATTTTTGGCAGTTTCCAGCCATCCATCCAAGTACTTTATAGAAACGCCTAAGTTTTACATGTTGACTTGCCAATTTTTATTGGGTGATAAATAAACCAAGTATTTGGAAACTTTTTGTACACTACTTTAAAACAAAATTTATTTTAAAAATATAACTTTTTTACGGGTTTTGGTTTTTTTTTATTTTCCTTTCTTTTGAAGCTGCCGCCTCTCGTTCTGTGTTTTGCTTGACTGAAATCGGCAACTATTAATGACTTTTCGGCTTTTCTTGCTGCTTGACGTATATTATAACAAGAACATTAAATTAAATTAAATATCAAATACAAAAATTTTACCTTCGCATGCCGTTGAGATTCGAACCCACACCAACCGATACCACTATATGTATGCAGTAACTACACTAGTCATTGAGCCAAACTCCTTCGTTACGCTGAGTGATTTATTCAATATTAATTACAACTGAAGCTATGCTGCAGCTATCAACAGAATACTGCGACATACTGCAGCTGTTAGTTATCATCTGTTAACATCTGTGACTCAAATATTTTTTTTTGGGCAGGGTATCGAAGTATGTGCTTTCAAAGCAATGTATTAAACAAAAAAATAGCTTAGGTGAATTAACCTAGCTGCAGTTATGTCAGCAAGCAGTAGTAAGGCTGTTTGGATCAGTGGGTAGAGCGATGGACCGACACCAAAAGTTACAGGTTCGATTCCGCACGGCGGGCAAAGAATTTTTTGTTTTCTTTTTTTTCTTTCTTTTTGCTGATGAAATGTAATAAAACTTACTGGTGCGAATATTAACGTGTGTTTTTTAATTTACTTTATGTTATTTTTGAATTCAAAAGTGGTTTTATTAAAAAAAAAAAAACCATTAAATTATCAAATCTATCCTTCTCTCGTGTGTCTAATGCCTATTTTTTTGCAGAAAATAGCTCTAAACTATGCTTAAGCCATCCAAGCTATTTGTTTTTTAATTTTGTATTTTTGGATTTTGGGCTTAGGTGAATTAAATATTTTTTTTTTTGGCAAGGTTGCTTTGGCAAGTATGTGCTTTCAAAGCAATGTAATAAACAATAAATTGCTTAGGTGAATAAGCATAAGCTTATAATTCCCATATATTTCTCTTTACCCAAGCCGACTTAGATGATTTACCTATGGTTTTTTTTTTCTCGTTGTAGAGAAAACATCATAGACCACTACAGAGTAAAGTTGATTTTAATGTGTTCATAAGAATTGTTCAGTTTTTATTTTTGCCCACAATTTTGTTTTTAATTGTTTACCGAAATTCGAAAAGGTTTGAAAGATATGGATCAAAAAGTGGTACAAAAAGGTGTGCACTTTTGGGCATTTTTGCGATTTTAAGTTTTCGGTATAGTTTTTTCAGGTTTTCAAAAAAATTCGGCAAAATTTCTCAGTTTTTTCAAAAAAAATTCATTTTCTTTGAGAAATTAAGTTTGAGCCAAAAGACAAATGATAAAAAAAAAAAATTCGATCAGTATGCAAAAAAATTTCTAGTCTGCTATCTATGTCCTCCAGCACTTTAAAGAACAGCAATCAAAAAATTTTTTGAATTCGTTGACCTTGAAAATATTCAACAGTTCGTTTTAATTAAAGCATTTATATAACTTTATATATATATAAAGTTTATATTTTTATCATAAATGAAAAAAATATATGTTCATGTTATCATACTAAAAATAAAACCAGTATTTATTTCCACATATTTGTTGGTTTTACCAATAAAAATAAGTAATTTTCTACCCAGAAAAAAATTGCATCATTCTACCAAAAAAGTAGACGCAAAAAAGAATTGTTTTTTAAAATAACTTTTATTTTTTATATTTTATACCATACTATAAGAAATGTATTTTAGATGAATATTTTTCACAAAAATGAAAAATTTTTTGTTTTATTTACGAAGAAATTGTTAAAACACTGCTCTGTTTGAATCGTTACTGACATCGGATTAAATAGTTCATAAAACAAAAATTGTTATACTTTTAATAGAAAAGTAATCTCTCCAAAAATACCGAATTGATTGATATTTACAACAGCAAAAATTTGAAGTTTTGCCTATGAGACGCAGCACTGTTTATGAGGGTCCATTTTCCATTGTCGAATCAGCTTGAAATTTGCACACATTCATTTTTTTGTCCTAATGACATTTTATAAGGCTGACCTTGGAAAAAATAGTTTCAAAATTTTTCCATACAAAACAACTGTCTGTCTTAGGTATATACACTATAACTTTCTTATTATTATGAAACGAGGGGTGCCTTTTATATTTCGGGATTAGAGAACAAAAACAAATATTAATCATCGAAAATCACTTTATTGTTTTTCAAAATATTCTCCATTAAGATCTATACACTTTTGCATGCGTTTGAACCAATTGTCGAAGCACTTTTGCCACTCTGATTGAGGTATCTCCAAAACATGCATTCTGAATGCCGCAACCGCTTCTTCGGGCGTCGAAAATCGTTGTCCACGCAGTTTATTCTTCACGGTTGGGAATAAAAAGAAGTCATTCGGTGCCAAGTCAGGACTATACGGCGGATGACAGTTGTTTGAGCCGATGTGTGAGAGCTCGCATTGTCGTGGTGAAGAGTGATCCGTCTTCGGCGGTTGGTTTTCCTGATTTCTTGGAAGACAACTGGCAAACAAATGGTTGTGTACCACTCAGAGTTGACTGTTCTGCGTTGTTCTAGTGGTACGGTTCTTGAAACACCCATACAGTCGACTGCTGTTTACTTTCGGGCTCATACGCGTAAATCCACGATTCATCACCTGTCACGATGTCATAGACGTGTTTCGAAGCACCGCGATCGTATTTTTTGAGCACTTCCTTCGACCAATCGACACGAGCCTTTTTTTGAGCGATTGACAAATTGTGTGGGATCCAACGCGAACAAATTTTTTTGACAGTCAAATGTTTATGCAATATTGAATGTATGCTGGTCCCACTTATACGATAGGTAACATGACGATCTTGCAATATCAGTTCGCGCACAGCATCAATGGTTTTCGGAACAACAGCTGATTTCGGACGACCTTCACGAAATTCGTCTTGGAGTGAACTACGACCACGATTCACCATACCATCGATAAACACTGGTCCTTGATGGAGCTTCATCGCCAAAAATTGAATTAAGTTCATTCATGCACTGTTGCTGTGTTAATTCACGTCGAAAGTTGTAAAAAATAATCGCACGAAAATGTTCACGATTTAATTCCATTTTTAGACCGAGATGAATCTTTTAAGTTACTATAAACAACACAAATAGCGCTCGTATGTCAAAACGTTCTGAGTACCTATAAGCCAACAAATGTCAAACTTTGCGATTGAGCTTTCAGTTGACAGATTGCAACACCAGGGTTGCCAAATCCCGAAATATAAAAGGCACCCTACGTATCGATCTGAAATTTTTAACTAACATTCAATAAACTGAGTTAAAGCGAGTCTTAAAAAAAAAAACATATATTTTCCAATTAAAACTTCAGATCCAGCCACTCACAACGATTTCTTATTCACTCTGTTGAGAGCATAATTGAACAATCTTTATCACTAACATGTGTGCAGCAAAGTGAAGCTTTCATCGATTTTAAAGGTTTTCATTCTGTATATTTTGTGCGAAGATATTCTGTATCAGCAGCAGCATTAAAGTAGCAACAGTTGAGTCAAACCCAAACTTTGCAAGCACCTACCATCCTGAACAACTACGCACTCATTTGCACTTTATTTACTTGTATTTGAAAATGATTTTTTTTTTATATCTTCTCATTCTTTGAACACACATTGAGCCAAAGTCAAGACTAATGCATTCTTTATGACTTCGGTTCTCGTCAATGTCTCAGTTGATGGCTACACTTAAGTATTTTATCTCTGTTATTATTTTAATATTTTTTTTTGTTTTGTATAATTTTGAATGGTTGTTTTTGCGCCCCCCTTCTAAGCTAAGAAATACTGTTTCATTTATTTTGTACTTTAATGTTATATCAAAAAGGTTATGTTTTTCTTTTGCTTCTACTTCTTGGCGTTTTTTTTTTTTTTTTCTTTTTAATACAAATATTTGTATGTTTGTTTTATAGCTATTTTGCATATATTTTGTATTTTTATTTTGATAATTTTTCTTTAAGCTTTTTATGTGCATCCCGGGAATCTATTTTGTGTTAATATGTTGGTAAATTTACGGCTACATTGAATTTTCTGTTTATTTAAAAATATATTGGGGCAATTTCTGGCGTTGGATCATTAATATTTTTATTTATAAATTTATGTGTATTTTTGTCTATGGTAATTATTTTTCTGCATCTAATTCTTGTAAATATCACCAACAATTTTTCATACGCACACATACATATACAAACACATAAACACATGTTTAAATTTTTCAAATTTTCAATTATGAATTTAGTGTTTCAGAATTAAAGTTTAAGTTTTTTCAGATTAAACTTGAAACTTTAATATTTACTGAACTTATTTCCAACTCTTCTAATATTTTTTTTTTTTTAATTTGAATTTGTAGGAAGTTGTGTTGCCTAAGAACCAAGGATCTCTAGGCTTTAGTATTATTGGAGGCACTGATCATTCGTGTGTACCGTTTGGAGCTCGTGAACCGGGTATTTTTATATCACATGTAAGTTAAAAATGATGTTATAAAATATCGATATTTTCCAAGAATATTGCTATTAAAAAATGTTGATAATTTCTGTAATTTAAATGCAACGATTTAACTGTAACTGTAACTGTAACGACAAAGTTAATTTGTCTTTTTCAGCAAGACTATAAATATCGATATATATAAAATAAATATCGATTAGTTAGTGTATATATTGCTAAAATGTTTATATGTTTAAGCATTTCAATTACATATCTAATAGTTTTATAAAATGGTGATATAAATTTATATTAAGAAATGCTCTTTTTATGATAAAATATATCGTCGTTGGGCGTGCCATACCACGTATCAGCCACTTGCAATACCGCGTATATTGCAAAAAGGCCAAAACTGAAATTTGGATTTTAATTCAATTTAATTTAATTAGTAAGGGCGGAGTTTCCATTAAATTCTGATTTCAGAATGTTTTTAGTTGAAAATCCTTTCTTTAGTTTAAAGCGATGCAATTTTTCTACACTTTTGTATAATTTTACTATCACCGTGTATATGTGTATGTGCAAGTGGCGGATACGCGGTATTTTACGCCCAACGACGATATGTTTGTACCTACCCTATAGGAACAAACTAACTTGTTTTTGAAATTAACTAATTAAGAAACTAATTTAAAATAAACTAGTATATGAACTACTTTGAATTATATTAAGGCGGCATCCACTTCAATTCTAAATAGTTTAGATTGCATTATATATGAAGTAATTGAAATACTACTTAAAAACAAGTGATTGATAAACTACTTTGAATTACATGACATGTTTTAATTGCAAATTTTCATTAGATATTTAACCATGTTATTTCATCAACTATTATTAACTTTAGGCCATCAGTAATAGTTTTCAATTGGTTATTTTAAAGTAATTAAAAAAATAATTTAAATATAACTAATTTAACAAGTAGTTGAAAATATATGCAGACGAAAGTCAATTGACTTATTTAGCGGACATCGCCATGCAAAATAAGTTAGTTTGTTCTATGGAAAAAAGTCAGAATTTCAACTAGTTGTGGTTGACAAAAAACTACTTTATCAACTACTTTTAAATTAGTTGATTTTCCTGCAGGGTACAGCATAGCCTGTGGTCGTAATTCAACCATACAAAAAGAGATTCTTGTTTTTTATTTTTTTAATTTATTTTTTGTATTTTTAATTTGTTTTTTAATTTTTTTTTTTTTTTTTGAAAACGTTAGCATATTTAAAAAACATAACATTTAATTGAGAAATACTTTTGGGTAATACAAATAATACTAAAATGTGTTGTTATTTAAGTGAATCAAATATTTGTTTGGTTTATTTCGTAAAGATTATATTAAAACAATTAATTGGCATGCATGCATGGTGAGCTGTTATTTATGTTTAGTTTTCATAATCTTCTAGATTAGTAACAATTAATTTTCCAGAAAAATTCAGCTTCAAAACGTATTTTATTGAAATCAAATGTGAAATTTTAATTGCATTGAAATGAAATTCGATACAAAATTAATGTCAAAAACATACGTTTTTCCATAAAAACTTTGTATTACTTTTACTTTCCTAATGAATTCGCTAACAGTTCACGCGTTTAGAAGAGAGCACAATGTGAACGGCAAACTAAAGATAGAAAAAAAAAAAAAAAAAAAAACAAAATGGCCATTTCAGCCCTTGAAAGGACTTTGACCGAGCTTCTTATGACCAATTGTGTTGTGTGTGATGTGAAATATTTGCACACAAATGATCGAGAACTGGACCTACATGTTTTACGCCGACTCCGAACGGCTTATGTTCTCAACAAGCTTTTCATGGCAGTTTTTACTCTCTGAAGTTTGCCATTGTCTGCAATTTTTTGTGTCAGATGGAGGATTCGAACCTGGGTTCTCTGGCGTAAGAGTCACACACTCTACCCACTACGCCACGGCCGCCTCTGAAGATAGAAAGTAGTCTATTTTAGCGTCAAGTGACAAGCTTTCTTCTCTTCACGTTGTGTGGATCTTTAAAGTTTATATGGAACTTTCTTAGTGTGTACGTGTGGCCGACAAATTTACACAGACAATCTTACGTCTCTGTTTAATTTCTTGGTTTTTTTTCTCTTTCTTCACTCATGAGCGAACGTAACCGAACTAACAATGCAAATGCTTTTTTTCCCCTTCTTTTTGTGCTGATCTTCCACGCATATCGGGTGAAATACACCATACATAATTTCACCGGTTAAAAACAGATGGATTTCTATAAAAGTATTTGGTGCTAATTTAATAAAAAAAAAAATTACAAAAATTGACTGAGAAACACGAGGGAAAATGGTTCCTAACTTCTACAAAACAAGCACAACTTAAAATTTACAATTTTTTACTTTTTAATGTTAAACTGTTCGTATATATTACCTCCATCAACTATCAAATTTATTCACTCATCTTCTGACTCTATAATTAAAAAAAAAAATAATTTTGTCTATTTGTTTTGCATGGCGTCCTTTGAAAACAATCAGCCTTACTAAAAAACTGATATTAAATTTGAGCGTCAGCTTTTTAATTAAGTAGCAGCGTAGGCTCTGCTAAGCTTATGCTAAAAATCTTTTTAGAGCTGGCACTAATTAGAGCCAGTACTAAATTATTTTTTGGTTAGGCTGAATGGTTTTTTGCTTCTCCTGAAATTTTTAAAATTTTGGGTTGTGCTTCTTTTGTGTTATAGGGTGCTATATATGCATTTCAGTATAAATATATATATTGATATATACATTTCAACATAAATATATATGTTGTATATATTTATATTTTTATATATGTATATATACAGCCGTGGACACCTAAATAGCACAAAAATACATGTAGGGTGTTTCACATAAATTTAAATAAAATACATAGAGGATAACAAGAATTTATTTCATGGTATTTGAGTTTAAACATTATAAACTTAAAATCAGTAGTAACTTTGTAACTACGAATTAAAAATTAGAAAATTAATGAAAAATCTGAAATTGTTCCTTAGCTGAAGTGGACGTATAAATAGCACAAGTTGGATTCTGAAAAGAAGACATAGTGATTTATTTTTATTTTACAATGAGCTTACGAATATGTTTACTAGTACTTGGTACTGTATCCCGAATTGTTCAAAACAGCCCGACTTCTTCGTCCCATACTCTCCACAAGCTTCCTGACCCAATCCTTCGGAATAGAGTACCAAGCCTTCTCAATTCCACTCCATAACTCATCTTAATTTCGAAATTTTGGTTGCTTATGCTGACCTTCACATCATTCCATAAATTTTCTATGGGATTGAGGTCTGGGCTTTGAGCCGGCCAATTCAAAATATTTATTTTTTCCTTTTTTAGCCAATCAATCACAACCTTTGCTGTGTGTTTTGGATCATAAAAATTCACCTAATAGGCATGTTCTCAAATGCAAATGGTTCCATCTGGTTATTAAGAATATCTAAATACATATTTTTGTCCATTGTTCCTGGTATACGAAAAATTGGCCCAACGCCGTGTCAGGAAAAAGCTCCCCAAGTCATTAAATTCCCTCATCCATGCTTTAAGGATTTTTTTGTATACTTCAGATTCAACTCTTGGCGTTTGGGGCGCCGAACAAAAGTTTTTCCATCTGGTTCAACCCTATTAAATTTAGTTTTGTCAGTCCAGAGCACGTTCTTACAAAACTGGTCTTCTTTATTCACATGGGCCCTTGCAAACGCTAACCGATCCTTTAAATTTTTTTTGGTTCAGAGCGGCTTTCTTCGGCTAATGCGTCTATAAAGATTAGCTTCATGTAGTCTCCTAGATACTAGTTTTCTTGCAACATTAAGGTTATTTTCTTCATTTATTTCCCTCATAATTTGCTTTGCTGTCTTAAAGGATCAGCCTTACTTTTGCGAACTAAAGTCATTCAGAACAATAAATCAGTGGAAGCGCTGGTTTTACGTCTAGGATTGCGCGGCTTATTCTCGAAATTATTTTAACCATTTGATGTAACCAGCTTGAGTGCATTATAGACCATTTTTGGCGAAATTTTGAGAATATCCGCGATTTCAGATGGTTTTTTGCTTATTCACTTAGTTCGTCAATTATAGACCTTTTTTCCGGAGTGCAATGTTTGCCACGACCCATTTTATTTAGAATCGGCGAAATTAACCGAATAAAACTCTACAATTTTTACAAACACCCGATATTTTTAACTTTTATTCACCATCTTACATGTGTGCTATTTATATGACCACAGCAGATCTATACAGAAAGAGATGACCTGAGCAAATAAAAGTAAGTAGCCGTACATCTCTTTCGGAGTTTTAAACAACGTCACACTGGAGTCTCAAAAAATAATAACTACAGTTAATATATGCATTATTAGGTTCAAACGAAACGTTTAAAAAATAAGTTGACATTTGTGCTATTTATGTGTCCATGGCTGTATGTATATGTTGTGGAAATAAATCGATGTTCATTTGAAATGCATAGATACTTAAACCTCATTATTCCTTTCATTAACATAAATGGATATATATGAGATTATGTCGATATCTCATAAAAAAAATTGCTATACTTTGTAAACTAATCCAAAATTCTCGATACTTTAATCTTCTTATAACGATATATTGTATAAAAATGTATTATATAGAAATAGATTGTTTAAAAAAATCTATTAAATTTAAATTACATACAAAATTTATCGATATTATTTAGCATATTTCGGTTTTTCAAAAATAAAATATAATGTCCATATACCATATATCAATTTATATATGTTAATATTTGATAGTGATATCTTAAAACAATATGTCGTTATATTATAAAAAGCGACAAACAGTCTACGACTAAAATTCGTGCAGAGCAGATCTTTTCTTCTCCTTCTCGAGTTGTGCGTTAACCTTACTAATTTGTCGATTTTGTGCGCGAGTTACAGCAGCTGTAAACAGCTTGTGTTAAACGAAATAAAACAGTAAACTACTTGTAATTACGCTATATAAACGGAATTATCTATTGTTCTCTCTAATACATAAATTAAATTCAATAATAGGGGTTCGGCCCCCTAATAAATAATGACTGATCCACCGGACTTACACAAAAATAAACCCAATAACCAACCAATGATTGAAATGGACAATTCGAAAACCTTGCCAGTTCAGTCTGTTGGCCCAAAATATCTGGTTATGTCAAGAATAAACAGCTCCGAATCTCTTTCTAACGTTTCTCCTTTTCTAATAAAAAAAGTTGTCGATTACACGTGCAGTGGTGAATTAGAAACATGTAAAAAACTAAGAAACGGTACCATTTTATTAAAAACCAAAAGCTTAACACAAGCTAATAAACTAGTTAAACTCACTGCTCTATCACCTACAATACAAGTTGAAATCACAGCACATACAACTCTCAATTATTCCAAAGGCCTCATTTATTCTAACGGACTCCGAGGCATATGTAAGGAAGAAATTCTTAAAGAACTTAAGCAGCAAAACGTTTGCGATGTCTACAAATTTCTAAAAAAAACCGATAATAGCTTGATTGAATCCGGATTAATTGTTTTAACTTTCGCTTCCCTTGATCTGCCCAGTGATATTAGGATTGGATACGAAAAAGTGAATGTCCGCCCTTATGTTCCATTACCATTAAGATGCAATAACTGCTATAGATATGGACACATTGGGAAAATTTGTCAAAATGATAAAATATGCCCAAATTGTTCAAGTGTTTCACACGTAAATTCTGAACATGATGAGAAGTGTGATTTTTCAATATGCTGTATAAACTGTAAAGAAGCCAACTCTAGTCCCAACAACCATAACGTCTTTGACAAAAAGTGTCCAATTTTCATCAAAGAAAAAGAAATTCAAGCTATTTGTACATTAGAAAAAGTTGGTAAATTAAAAGCGATAGCAACATACAAAGAGCGGCATTCTCACAATACTCAGACCTATGCAACCATAGTAAGCAACAGCAGCAGTAATCCCACAACTCAGCGATCACCTTCAGTAGACAGAAACATGCAAGACAACGGTACCAACCTCACAATTCAGCCATCTACATCAGCAACAGCACGAGAGATAGTAAATTACAGCGACATACTCTCTGATACTGAAATTTTGTCAGCAACCCCTCTAACTAGCCCTCCACCTGTTCCGAAGAGATCAAAAGATAATGCAATAAAAATTCTTCCCATAAATACCTCAAAGAGATTAAAATCCGCGCTTAAAAGAAATCTGTCAATACAAAAAAATCAAAACAAATTTCATCTAGCAAACAAAACAATGTACGTGACTCTTCAGAATCTATGTCTTGCGACTCTCAATTTGCTTAAATAGAGTCTTAAACCCCAATTCAAATCTAAACATTAAAAAAAAAAAATAAAAGAAAAATGTCAGTTAAAATTATTCAATGGAACATAAAAGGTTATACCAATAATTACAATGAACTTTTAATTCTGATAAAACGTTACAACCCCAAAATCATTTCTCTCCAAGAAACCCACCTTCACTCCGTATTCAACATCCCGATCCCAATAAATTATTTTATTTACACATTAAATACCGCACAGACAACATATGGAGGAGTCACTCTCTTAATTCACAAGTCCATACAACATAAGGAAATAACGTTAAAAAAAGACTTTGATGCGATAGCTGTAGAGGTACAATCAAAAATAAAATTCACTATAGTTTCTGTTTATATTCCTCCACACCAAAAATTTAATAGTAATAACTTGAATAATGTTTTAGTGTTTTCAAATAACCCACTGATAATAACAGGCGACTTTAATAGTTGGCACAGCAGGTGGGGCTCTTGCTCTAACAACAGAAAAGGACTTATACTCAATAAATTTATTAATCAAGCTAACTTCATCATGTTAAATGACGGCTCTCCGACGCACCTTAGCACACATAATTCCCTCACTCACATAGATCTCACATTCTGCTCACCAACTATTGCAATGCAATCGCACTGGTATACTGAACCAAACCTTTGTGGTAGTGATCACTTTCCCATCATCACATCTCTTTTTCCAAATCAACTCAATAGCAACCTAGATAAAAGAACAAAATTTAAAATAAAACTTGGAAACTGGCCCCTATTCACTAATTCTTCTCGTAAATACTGTGCAAGTCGACCCATTAGCCATAACATTAATAAGGAATCAGCTAACATTATCAAAATAATCTTACAATCAGCTAATGAGTCAATACCACAAACTTCAACAAAATTTCACCATAGTAATGTACCATGGTGGAACTCCAATTTAGAAAATCTTAAACGTGAAAAAAACAAAAATTGGAACGCTTTCAAAAGAGACATGGTACAAGAAAACCTCTTGAAATTTAAAAATCAAATGCATTATTAAAACGCCAAATTAAAATAACAAAAAAAGAATCTATAAGTAATTTTACATCTGAAATAAATCCATCTACCCCAACTAGCAAAATCTGGTCTAACATAAGAAATTTCTGCGGCTTTAAGTCTTCTCATGGCATACATGCCATATCGCCATCTAATGTCTGCTCTCATCTTCTCACAGATCGCAGTCAAATTGCTGAAGAGTTTGCAATGTCCTGGTCGAATAATTCATTAGACACCAATTTCCCCACACTTTTTCAAAATACAAAAAGTTCTGCTCTCAACTCAACCACTAGCTATCAACCATCTTCAAAAGCAATATTAATCGAAAAAGAAATAAGTAAAATAGAGCTCGTATCTGCATTATCAAAACTAAAAGGAAACACTCCTGGATGGGACAGAATCTCTTATCCTATGATAAGAAACTTATGTCCTGATTCATCAACCCGATTGTTAAAACTTTATAATAAAATACTTGATAGTCACATACCACAATCTTTCAAGACAAGCTTGGTAATCCCAATAATAAAACCGAATACAGAAAAAATATTTACAAAGTCCTACCGACCTATATCTCTAAACTCATGCCTTTCTAAAGTTTTAGACAAAATCATCGCGAACAGGTTGTGGTGGTTTGTTATTTCTAACAGACTCATACACGATCATCAAATGGGATTCAAGAAAGGCAAATCTGTGACTGACACTCTACTCTACGTTGACTATCAGATCACAAAAAGTCTTTCGCAGAAAAAACACTTGTCTATAATTTCATTAGACTTTGAGAAAGCTTTTGATAAGACCGGAGTTCATGCTGTTATTGAACAACTACGTATATGGAAAATAGGTTCTAAAATCATCAATTACGTGATAAATTTCATGACCAAAAGGAAAATAGTTGTGCGAATCGGAAAGAACTTTTCCAAAACTTACCCTCTCCAAAACGGTATCCCACAAGGATCACCCCTTTCTGTTATACTGTTCCTTATAGCTTACAACAAACTTTGTAATATAATTTCATTATACAAAGAAATAGATTTTTGTGCGTTCGCCGACGATTTTAATTTAATTATTAATTTTAATAGGAACAAAAACCCAACTTTGAACCTTAACAACCTTTTCCAGGACATCGACAATTGGTGCAATTTTTCTGGAGCAGTTCTTTCAACCCCAAAATGCAAACATATCCACTTTTGCCGCAAACACAACTGTTTATGTAACATTCAAACTAGAAACTTTCATTTCACGGAAGTTAACGAAATTCGCATTTTAGGAGTTATATTCACAAAACGATACACTTGGCTACCTCATATTAAACATCTAGCCAATTCTCTCTGTAAACAATTAAATATAATAAAGTGCCTTGCTAGCCCAGAATTAAACTGTAGCACCCTTTCCATTACATCTGTTATAAAAGCTCTCATAGTTTCTAAAATAAGCTACGCTCTATTCTTGTACGGGTACTCCGCAAAGTCATCTCTCAACAAAATCAAAACGATTTTAAACGCAGCAATTAGAATAGCTTTGGGAGCTTTTCGTTCTACACCCATTAATAACATGTTATTTGAAGCTAATATTTTATCCATAGAAGACCAGAGAGACATTGTGACAACTAGACTTTTCAACCCGCTTTTACGTAGCATAGATACCCCATTACACAAAATAGTTCTGAAATGCAACACAACAAAACGGACTCAATCAATACCTTCGGCTATCTCAAAAGCGTTGGCAAATTGCAAAAATCTAGAAATTCCTTGTTTACCTTTAAAATATCCTTCGCCAACTCAACCGCCTTGGGATTTCAATACTTCATTGATCGACACAAGTATAAGGAAGTTCCCAAAAACAAACACAAACCAAATGACTTACCAAACGGCATTCCTAGAACTCAAAAATAAATTTGACAAAAGTACGTTTATCTATACTGATGGCTCTAAATACGGAGAGATAACCAGCTACAGTATAACGAGCTCTCATCAAGTCATAAAAATATCAATTTTACCAAATTATAGTACTGTTTATTCAGCAGAAATGATCGCAATCTACGAAGCAATAGACTTTGAAAAAAAAAGAAAAGGGAACTTTATTATTTGTACAGATTCGCTATCATCTTTAGAAGCTATATCCAACATTAATAATCACCAATATTACCCAACACTTATTAGACACACACTGACACAACACAAAAGAATAATACTAGTTTGGATTCCCGGCCATTCCAACATTGTCGGTAACGAGCTCGCCGATCATTCCGCGAAATATGCCACCAAAGCCCCTTTAACTTTAACAGACAACTTTAACTCCAGTGACATGAATAGATTTATAAAACAGCGTTCCTTAATTAAACACCAAGAATCCTTAATAAATACATCACAATGGTATAAGACTATTAACACGAAAAAATTTTCAATTAAAGAGTTCTTGAACGGCAATGCCAAAGACATACACAGAAGCGAAATTATTAAATTTACTCGATTACGCTTAGGACACACGAAATTAACTCACGCACATCTAATGAACAACAGCATCCCTGCTCCTTGTCCCATATGCAATGCTACAACTTCATTAGACATCTATCATATTCTTTCCAATTGCACTCGTCTCCATACTTTAAGACAAATAATATTTAAAAATATCAACCCCATTTCCATACTCTCTACTCCTAGCATTGAATCCATAAAATTAATGATAAAATATCTCAAATTATCCGGTCTCTTTCAACATATATAATTGATTCACTTACAAATACACAAATATTATATTGCAATGTTAGTAATGTACATAAAATTTACTTTATGTCCATAAGTATTAATAGACTCTTATAATTCAACAGTTGTATTAATACAGTTGTAATATAATTCAACAGAGCATTATTAAATTAAGTTTAGCTTAAGGCCTCAGTAGCCATAGCTGTATAAATATTTTAAGCTTTGAATTTGTAATTTTAAGTTTAAAAATTAATAAAAAAAAAAAAAAAAAAAAAAAAAAAAAAAGGAAAAAAAATAAAGATTAATTTATCAAAACATAATATAAAATGTCATCAACGATATTTAAATGTAATGACATCAGCGATCTACGTTTCGTCAAATTTTTTTCAATCAAACAATAAAATTTTTCGATATATTTCAAAATCATTAATAAAGTAATTATTTTCAGTTAAAATATATCGATATATATATTAACAATATTTAATTGTAGATATACTAGTGTTTAAAAAATATATCGATACATATAAAAAATATATGCCTGATTTTATTGAAATTTCATTGTATCGAACAATTTTAATATATCGCTACTCAGGCCCGTAGACAAGGGGGGTCTTTTAGGTGTTCAAACCCCCCCCCTTAGGGTCCAGAAAGTATACAGAATTAACACAAATGAGACTATTTAATTCAAAATGTAATTTTTTTTTTTAGATAAACTGTGATAATGATGTTAATTTTCTTGAAGACTTCACATAATTATTGAAAAATTTTTTTGGCCAAGTGAAAGATTAATTTTGCTTATAAGAGTCATAATCATTATATTGGAATTCATCTCTAAGGAGTTGGTGTATTAAAAATCAGTTTCAATGCTCAAAAAGTCCCTGATATCCAGTAAAATATATATATGAACGTTATACCTAGAACGAATATAATTTTGTAAATTGAAGAAAATTAGCTTGACATTTTTTATGCCATATTTACCCAGCAAACCATAGTTGACGACTATGTCGAAATTCCGACTAATTCGTCACTATTTTGAGCTGTCTTAAAGAAATCATTACAATTTCGTTACGCAAATATCGGAACAGTATCACTTTTTATACGAATTTATATAAAATTTTGTTATGCGACAGCTTGTACGACATATTAAAATGCTAACAGAGTAAAATTTCCTTTCTTTCGAACTGTCTGAACGAAATCATAACTTTTTCGTAACATTATCGTTAGGACTTGTTACGAAACCATTACGATACTTCGTTACGAAGTCGTGTCAAACCCTTCATACGATTTTCCTTACGATTTCGCAACGAAATCGGATTTCGAAATCGGAAAGATTTCGAATTCTTAACGAAATCGTAACAAAAATTTCACAATCTTTCCGATTTCGGAATCCGGTTTTGTTACGAAATCGTAAAGAATATCGTATGAAGCGGTTGACACGACTTTGTAACGATTTCGTAACGTGTCTTAACGAAAATGTTTCGATAAAGTTACGATTTTGTTCAGCCAGTTCGAAAGAAAGAAAAGTGGGGTATGGGGTATTCCACGTAAAGCGAATGACTAAAAATTTTGACATCTAAAATATCCAATTTGTCACAAAAATTTAGCCCTGTGCGAAGCCTTTTCCAAATAACAGGTTTTGGAAAATCACTTTAAATCTATATATGAAATAAATTTTTGTAAAACATTTTATACAGTCCAATTTTATAGCGATTTGATGATTTTTTAATCATGTTACCAAATTTTCATAAAAAAAATTAACAATTACAGTTTTTTAAGCTTCAGCATTTTAAAAATGTTTATTTTTATTATATTAAAAAACAATTTAGAAGTTCAAAAAATTTTGTTTTTAGTGTTTTTAGTATGCAAATAATTTAAATATAAATCCACAACCGATTAAATTCTTAAATATATCAAAAAAGTTACTGTTTCTTTTGATAAAAATTTATCAAGCAGAGTAATTATTTTAATATTAACACGAACTTATTTTCATTTGATATCTTTTATAATAAATTGGTTATAAGATACTGGTGCTGTAAAAATATATATAGTAATTGTTATTGGAATTGAATCATGAGAAAATGAAACTGTTAAATTTTTAAAGATCTTCAAATATTTTCTTTTGAATTTATTTAAATTGTCGAAATCATTTTCGAGAACAGTAATATTTTAGCCCTTAACGATAACTCGAACTAGGGTTCACACAGGTTCAAATAGTTGTACACAAGCTGGGGATCAACAAAAGCGTAAGATAGCCAAAAAGAAACCAAATCTAGACTAAAATTTTTTTTTCTGCCGTTTATATGGAATGCCCATAAAAGTTGTGAATACAGCTTCACCAGCTGAACTTATTAAAAAATGTTTGTATTTTTCATAGCTGATTTTAATTTTGATTTTAATAAACTGCAAGGAATCTAACCTATTTGTACCGTTCACATTAATATTGTTGAATAAGTAAAATTTTGTCACAGGCATTTTTACTGTTTGTGCTAATTTTCGGAATAATACTATTTAAAAGAAATTAAAAATTCTCAATTTGGATCATTTTTCAACAAACTATAGGCAAAAATCAAAACACTTAGTACTCAAAATTGATTTGTAAAAAAAAAATTGAATAAACTCTTCTCATCTATCTTATGGTCATTTAAAAACAGGCATATTCACAAATAGTCTTAAAAGAAAACGGATTTGCTTAAAAATTTTCATATTCTTTCTTTCAGTTATTTCTGGTATCTACTTATATATTTTTTATCAAAACCCCCGCCCCCCTAAGGTAAATCCTGGCTACGGGCCTGTCGCTACTTTTATATATATATATGAAAATGTATCGACGTAAAATTTAAATGCTTCGTTTTTTTAAAACGGTAGCATATTATCAAAATAAATGTGATTTTTTTTTTATTTTTTTAAAATGTTTGATTCTTTAAAAAATATCGATATTAATGTGAAATATATCGATTGCTATTATATCAATTTATTACTAAAAATATATCGTTAAATATCGATATAAATTTATAATTTATAAGAAAATTAAAATATTGATTTATTAATAGGCTAAGAAAATAATTGTTTTCTTAAATATTTCTGTATTCCTTTAACAATTTTGATAATTTATTAAAATTTATCGACGCTTAGTAGAATATATATCGATATTTTTAAAATATATTATTCGTTTTTGACATATCATTGTTCGTTGCTAATATTTAGCGACATTTTATGTATAATTTATTGATATTTGATTTAAATTCTTCGATATTTTCAAAAAATAGGTTTTTTCAGAATGTTTTCCAATGTTGTAACGACAAATGTGTCGATATTGCATTAAAATTTATCGATATTTATTTCAATTCAATCGCATGTTTTTATACTCACTCAAATCATTATTTGGTAATTATTTTAAAATGTATCGATAAATATCGTTATCGTTGACCTTACGCAATTTATACTAAAATCAATTTCATATTTATAGAATATTTCAATATTTTAATAGAAATATGTTAATATGTTATCTAAATCGTTACTAACAAGGAAAGGCCCCCAGGTGTCACACGCCCATTTGAATGATTTTCGGATATGTGATAGAGGACAAAAATCAAAGGTTGACGTATTTTTTTATACATGCTCAATCGATGGTTTAGAGTTTCAAAATGGCGTTTTAAAATCAGCGGAAATTTGGTTTTTTCACCATAATTTTACTATTTTCCATAGAAAAATACACATATTTGGTATGAAACGATAGGTATTGAAATGACGCATATGAAGACATCTAATTTTTAGAAAGAAGTTTTATTGTTATTTTGTTGTTGAAATTTTAAACAGTATTTAGTCGATATCATGAAGAGCCCATACTTGAAATTGTTTCATTTCCACTTATGTTTAATTTCAGCTAATTCTAAAAGTTACATTTTTTTTTTTAACTTTTTCCTTTTTATATTAAAATTTTCTTATTAGAAAATGCACTAGCTTTCTTAAAAATAAAATATTTTGTTATAGCTAACGACTACATTATGGGTATCAGAAAAATTTTTGATCCGAAATGTTGATATTCTACAGTGCTTTCCATACAAACTGTGTGCTTCTTACTTGTTTGCCCGAATAATGAGAAAAAATCATCCGATTATTCGATACAAACTTCTCCGCTGGTATTAAATATATTTCACTCAACTCTTTTTTTGTCAAAAAGTTCAATAAAATTACTTCATAAAAACTATTACAAGAATACCATTTGCTGTGCATTAATATTTTTAATCTTTTTTTCAAAAATGATCCAAAATAATGAATGTTTCTCAAAAAGTTACATAAAAGTTGTTTTTGTTGTCAACGAAATTTAAATCAAAAATTACATTTTAAATTCAGTTTTACATGGCAAAATATTTATTAGCAAAAATTGTTGCAGTCTTACACAAAAATTAATTAGCTGTTTCTGTCATTAAAAAACAAGGGTACCCCCTTTGATTTTTTGGGTTAGATTTATTTTTTTAAAAATGTTCCTATTGTATTTTTTTTTTAGTAGTCTAGCTTAACAAATAATTTATCTTAAGAAAAAACACAATATTTCTTTCCAATCAAAAGTTATTACTAAAAATATATTTTCATGCCATGTGGATCTTTATTCACAAAACTCATTTTCTGTTAATTATGAAATTCAATATATGTACTTGCTCATTTTTATTAGAATCGTCTTGCTTATTTTCAAAATTCTAGGAGAAAGAAATATTTTTTTGCATTGTTGTTACTTTTATAATAGTAAAGACTGCCATGAAAAGCTTCTTGAGAACATATGCCGCTCAGAGTCGACATAAAACACATGTAGGTCCAGTTCTCGTCCAAATTTCACAACACACACAACACAATTGATCATAACAAGCTCGGTCAAAGTTCTTTCAAGGGCTGAAATGACCATTTCGTTTTTTTCTTTTTTATTTTTTATTCATTAACTTATTTTGAAGAAGCGCAAACTAATAATAAAAAAAAATATTTGCATAAACAAATTCTAAATTGTTTACTCAACAACAAAAATCAGTAAGAATATCCACATAACAAACAATGTGCAACAACATTACAACAACCATACGTGTCTTTTACTCGTATTTAGCTCACGCTATGGAATGATAATGTTTGTGCTCGTTTTTATACTATCGTAATGTAGTGTTTATGTTATGTTAGTAGTGTAGCTATCAACGTACTTATAGCTAACGTTAAGTACCTTAACATTCGCTACGTCATCGTTTATTTTCGTTCACTGATGTGCTTACATCATCATTTTTTTTTTGCATTATAATGTGTTTACATCAACAGTGAACTCAAATAAACGCTAATGTGGTGTATCTTAAGGTACTGTTGCGTAGATTTGATGGAACAGTACATGTACGTTGTGCACGTTGATAATTTTACTTATTATTCTTGTAACGTTAAAGTGTATGTACTTGAACACAAACACTACACAACAGTAGCCTACAAATTAGCAAAAACATCTACTTGCTACGTTATATCGATAAATTTTGTATTTAATTTTAATTTAGGTGTTTATCGATGCATTGTGACTTTATTTCTTTTATTCGATTTATTTTTTTACAATAAATTTGTATACAATATATTGATATAAGAAAATTAAAGAATCGAGTGTTTTGGATTAGTTTATAAAATATCGATATACATATTTTTTTATTCGATATATGTGGATGAATAGACAATATAAAGTTTAAATATTTTTTTTTTTTAAATCAACATTGATATATTTCAAGTATATATGATTTTTTTTCTGAAAATGTTTTAATTTTCAAATAATAATTCAATTCGTTCATAGAAAAAATGCAATATTTATTATAAGCGCAAATTAGTTACAATCTTGTATTGTCAAATCCAATCAAAAATAAAGTAAAATCCTTATCAAAATAATATTTCGATGTTTAAATCTGATTTAATATGCATTACATTCAATATAGTGATGAATTACCGAGTAATTTAAAATAAATATTTTTAAAAATTGTAATATCAGTTATTTATGTATGTATGATATTGTATTAAATCTCTGTTGATATAAATAACATCATTAAGTTACAAAGTTTTTTGAATTCGAAAAAAATAGATATATTTTAAAATATAAATAAATAGATAAAATAGATTATTTTAATGTGTAGAACGTGTTAAGTAATCAACTCAAATTCATACTTTGACTTCTTTTATCTACGCCCTCCCTTTATTTGCACACTATATAACGTTAACGTTTTTACTGTAATTTTCACAGATTGTCCCGGGTGGCATTGCATCGAAATGCGGTAAACTACGTATGGGTGACAGAATTCTAAAGGTCAATGATGCCGATGTTGCCCGTGCCACACATCAAGATGCTGTCTTAGAACTGTTAAAACCTGGTGATGATATCAAGCTGACAATACAACACGATCCGCTGCCTGCTGGTTTCCAGGTAAGTAGTGCAGCTCAAATGGAGGACGTGTCTATCCTGAATATCTTGTTGACACTCAAGATGTAAAAAAGCGAATTTTTTAAAGTCGTCTCCTTCAGTGCACTTAATTCAGATAGTTGCAATTTAAATACTTAACTGCTTTTTTCGATACCTTCTGCAAAATTTCTTCCATCCTTTTTCCTTCCTTTCTTTTTTTCTTTTTTTTTTTTATTTAAAAATGCAAGCATTTTCAAGTAGATATAATCACAACTGAGGTAAGAGCTGCTTTTCACTACTGGGCTAATGCTTTGCTGTTGTTGTTGTTGTTGTTGTTGTTGTAGAATCTATATTAGTGTTCTTGTTTTTTCTATTGCTCTTATAGCCCAGGAAAATAAGGGATTTTTTTGCGTATAAAATACAAGTGAAATTTTTTCACCGAGATTTTCTTTATTTAGGCATATGTAATTTTACACAAAAACGGTGCCATATAAAATGGTATGCGGTTAAAAAACTTGTTGAAATGAATTCGATATTAGATGTTATACATACCACTTTTTACATTTTAATTTAATTTTTTTTTCAAAAATAAATCAGAACATGAAAGGAAAAAAAAAAAATAAAATGAAATTAAAATGTTAAAAGTGATATGTAAAAGATCTAATATCGAATACATTTTAATGCGATAAATATCGAATTTTTAGTGATTTGATTTGACTTTTACTTGGAAACGAAATGCAGAACCTGCCTGATTGTCTAATTAATAATTTAAATATGTACCATGAACTAAGTCTACAGGGGAAACCATGGAAAATAAAACGTAAATTTACATTGCATTGTTAGGGTGATAAGGAATCAAATACACAATGTTTCACTCTTCCCAGTAAGATAACTTCACTAAAAGTTTTTCTCACAACGGCCATTTTCCTAGGCTAATAAGCATATACTTGAAATATTTTGATTTTGACAGTAAAATAGAGAAGCAATTTGTGAGTGCAAACAAAATTAGTTCAACTCTCAAAATACAATTGTTTTTTTTTTTTGCTTGGAAATTGTTTGATAGATTAGCCATATAAACATAAAATGAAATCCCCATGTTAGAGTTGCATTTTTAAGTCGGTTTTTTCTTACAATTGAATGAGATAAAATCGATACCTTTAAACCTCTAAACCCGCAAGGTTGAAATAATGGGAAAAAAGACACCAGAACTTTTGTTTCTGGTAGATGCTGATGTTTCTGGTTAATCCGCTGACTGCAAGATAATTCTTATAATACTAATATGTTTCGCTCAAAAAGTACATATAAAAAAAATGTTTTTCAACCACCCAAAAAATTCAATGCTTCAATATATATTTTTATTATACCCGAACGCGTACTGCGTAAGGGGTATATCAACTTTGGCATTCCATTTGTAACGCCAATAAGGAGGTGTGGCAGGTATAGAAAAGTATATATTTTTGATCAGCATCACCACCAGAGTCGATTTCCGGGTGTACGTCTTCGAAAATGACTCAAATCGAATGAAAACCACGCCTACCTCCCTTAAAGAGTGACTTTATTTTTTACAATAAAATCTCTGAAAAACCCACAAAAATTAAAGAAAACCCTTGAAATTTTGCACGTAAGTTATGATCTTTAATATAAATCCTGACTATAAAAATTGAAAAAATCTGATGAAAACCACGCCTACCTCCCATACAAAGTGGCTTCAAATTAAACGTAAAATCTCTTAAAAATCTGCTCAAATTAAAGAATGGTCTTGAAATTTCCCACTTAAGCTATGATATTTAATGTAAACCATTACCATGGTTTTTGACAAAATCGTATGAAAATCACGCCTACCTCCCATATAAACTGTTTTTTTAACGTACACTAAGAGAAATAAGGAATATTGAATTTATCCGCGCCCCACAGAGGTGCACGGGCAAAATTCGGCGGCCAAAAATCGTTTTTCACATTTCACTGTTTCAAAAATCCAATGATGCAGTTTTGTTAAGCATACGTTAGTTAAGAAACATGCAAAATTTTTAGGTTCATAGGTCAACAGGTAACGTATTAAACGGCGTAAGAACAAAAAGGTTTATTCTCATTTTTTTGTGAATTTTTGGATTTTTTTCATATTTTGTTGAAGTTTTTAGTAAAGGTCAGTAAAATGCCGTATACAAAATTAAAAATTTTCAAATGCTTTTTTAATAGTCTATTTTTTAAACAAATTTTGAGAAAATTCATACACTGTCGTGCCTCGGCAGAGCTTATTTATATTTTTTAGAAAGTCTAAAGTATTCCAAAACTTTTTCCCGAATATACTATAACTGCCATTCGCTGCCGGGAGAGCACTTTTTTACAAAAGAAGGTAGGCACCTTATATGAACTGAACTATTTTCATACGACACAGGCATAACTTGTGCATGTGGTTTGCTGAAGTGTTCACATTTGCATGAAAACGCAATAATCATGTGTTTTTATTGCCATAATTAAGCATAATCCTACAGTTAATGAATGCAACCGCAAGTAACGCCATAGGTACAACATGTGGAATCCTTTTGCGCACATTTTTTATATATAAAGCCACGCATCTGCATAGCAAACATATTTCCCACAAAAACTCTTACGCGTAATCATAACAGCTATGGAAAGTGTAACTTACGATTTTGTTGCTAATTTGTATTTGATAAACAAATTTAAAAATGATGTTATCGTCGCGGTTATCATTGGCGAAAATATTGCCAGTCACAATACTATGGAAGCTGTATCAGTAGAGGTTTCAAATATTGTAGACAGCGTAAAAAAGTGCTTCAACCACTGCTTGAAATCGATGCCGAAATTTAAGCTAGCAAACGAAATTTGGCAAAAAAAAACTCTTGAATACGATTGTCAATTAGACGATTAAAGTGATTCTGATATCGATCCTGAAGATGGAGATGAACAGAATACTAAGAGAGGAAGACCTACGAAACCTTTCACTGCAAGTTCTGTCCGATTTCAAAGAAGAAAACTTCAGAAAATCTCGGAAACTTGTGGTAAAGAGTTTGTCGAAAAAGACTATCTGCAGCAATTGAACTTCGCACGAAGGCACTTGCATTCTGAGATTGTTGAACGTGCATCCAAAGCTAGTCCAAATCGCCTAAAAAGGGTATGAGGTGCCTTTCCAACACCTCAGCAAACACAGGAGAACGACAACGCCACCAAGTGCTTATCTCCTGATTCAGCTTTGGCACTCTTCATAAATACTAAAATGAAAAACAGCACTATGAAGAGGTGAGAAGTTCCATAATGGCTATCGGTGTACACTGCTAACCAAATTACAGAACTATCGTAACTGGGAAAGACCGCTGCATGTCTCAAGTGGAAGAAGGAAATATAACAGAAACCACCAGAAACATCCAAGTATTGTTGGACCATACTGCTGAGTGAATACTGCAAACTATGCCAGAAGAGGTTATCAAGCTTTGCAGTGGAAATTTACAGCTGATCTCTAAATGGGACTGCGATGGCTCATCGGCACAAAAAGAGTACAAGCAAACTCTTGAAGAAGGCGTAAGCGACGCGCATATGTTTATGGTGTCTTTAGTACCCCTTCGGCTGGTTGACTGCATTACTTCTGAAGGAACCTATGAAGAACTTTCAACTTCTAAAATAGCAAGTACGAACAGGCGGACTGCGAGTATACGGAAAGATTCGAGTCTTTCATCTACAAAATACTGTAGACCATTAAGGAAGAAGTAGCGGCCATTAGTACGCAAAAAGACAATTTGGAAGATTCCGTCTTCTCTTAGAACAGGAAAAATATCACTATTCACCATAAATTGTTTCTCACAATGGTCGGTGGTAAGGTAACGCAGGTATTAACTGACACGAAATACACTCGATCGTGGATTATTTGCGGCGCTTATGGAAGCAAATTGAGTGAACCTTCAACTGATAAGTGCAAAAAACTGATATATAAATTTGATCTTTCACTGCTGCATGCCAAAATTCGATTTATGGAGCACATTTTGAAAGTCTTGTATGACTTGGTTTTTGGTGGAAAGGACACAATTAAAAACGCAAACTGAGTTCCGCAAACTGGGACTCATTGTAGACACCCCGAAGCTTGAAACTGGCAGCAGCAACGATGGCTACACAGCCATTAGATTTTTTTGCTGATCCCCACACTACACCAAAAATCACTGGAATTGAGGTCTTCATATCAAGGTTGTGAACCATTTTACAGGTTATTAGCTGCAGTGAGCATATACAAGCAGAGTGTTTTGGACAGTATGCAAAGGAAACAGCAGAATTATACAGTAAATTATATCGGCGTGCCATGTCTCCAACACTACATAAGGTTTTAATGCATGGCGAACAAATCATAAACTTTCTACTATCTGCTACTAGAAAATAAATAAGGATTATAGGTTCATTCTAAGGATTATAACACCCGAAAGTTTTCAACGAAAAAAGAAATGAGGACCTATTTCGAATGCTTATGATTTCATCTGATCCATTTATATTTACTAGTTTCAGAAATTCAAAGAAAATTGCAATGAAAATTGCATAAATACTTAGATAAATTATACTTTTTTTTTAATACATATACAATGTTAAAACAATTCAAAAAAACAATACAAAAATAAAAGCTTTATAACATATGTAACATTTTTTTACTTTTGGAAATTTGGAAAAACCAGATTAAAAAATAGAGAAGAGAAACTGCAGAAATTATATCAAGTTTTCATATAAAAGGCAAGCACTATCGTTTAGTTGCAAAAAAAAAAAAAAAAAATCCTATGTATTTACCAGTCTACCTCCCATACAAAATGGCGTCATCTATATGGCAAAAGCTTCATAAATGCCATAGTTTTTAAGATATTGCCTTGAAACTTGGCACACACTCTACACAATCAAGAACATCTTTAAAAATGATTCAAATGGGATACGAACCACGCCTACACAATGCGTTGCATGGCAAAACATATGCAAACATTTTCAAAAAACCAACTTCCCACCCAAAAAAAAAATATAGCAAGCGAAATTTTCGGAACTACTTTGATACCTCATATTAAAGGGCTACATTTTTTCTTTCCGAAAACTGCTTAAAAAGAATTTCATTCGCTAAGAAGTTCTAGATTTTTGACCGTCAAATTCCAAAAAAACTCACTTTTTGCACATCTGCAAAATTTTATTTTATACATTTACGTATATAAATTAAATATATTCCTTAATTTTGAAAATCCTTAATTTTACGATTCCGCAGCCAAAATATGTGGGAATGTGGTGAAAAATAGTTTAATTTTTAATAGTTTTTTTAATAGTTTAAATAGATTTTTTTCTTTATTGTGTTTGAAACATTATATATAAATTTGCGCATTTTACATTTTTTACTATATTACTTTTACTTAATCCGCTAACAACAAGAATAATATTATTTTTAGCTAGAATTTCTGAAATATATCTCTGTTAATATTTTGCGTATAAATTAAACTGAAATTTTCGCGGTTTTGGAAAATATTCTGAACGAAACTATAAAAAAAGAAATTTCGTTACATTTTCAAGGCAATACCTGAAGAGCAGGATCTCTACATCTTTAAAGATATCGCAAATTCCTCTTCAATTCTTATTATTTAATAAGACTCGAAGCTATAAATTTACTTTTAAATTTATGACTTTTTTTTCTCTACCTAATTTTGTGCACTCGCGTTACACTGGTGCGATGTTTTGTCGTTGGGGTAACGAGTTACCGCAGTGTAGCAGCTTTGTTACAGGAGTGAGGTGTGGCAGCCAAAGGTTGAAAAGAAACGTTTTATTAGTTTTATCTGAAAGTCAACGTTTACTGTCAATGCTGGCATCATTTACAACTTTTTAAATTTTATATTCTTTGAAAACAAAATCTTCTTACAAAATGTCATTAATTAAGAGTTTTCAGAAAATATTCGTTTTTATTTGGCTACTCAAGTGTCTTCAAGTATTGGTTTTTTTTTGGTTGTTTACCTTTTTTCTTCTTCTTTAATTCTTTTATGCTATACTTTGCTTTAACGTTTGCATGGACGAAATAAATTCAATTACGCTAAAGAAGCTGTTTTATGCAGTTTTCTATCTGCTTTCATCACAGCCAGCTTAAAAATCATCGTAGAGTGTAGCAATCAAAAATCAGCTAACTTTTATTTATGAGCTTTTTACTATATTATTCTTAAAAACAATCTAAAATCGGAACTTGATAAATTTAAGCTGCATTTTGTGCAGATATTTATAGTAACCTTTTTATAGCGATAAAATATAGTGTTGTACAATTTTTTTGTTGCTTTTACTATAAACAAAATGCCTTGAATATTTACAGTACTTGACTTTCTTTTCTACTCATTATTATTATTATTATAGTTGTTATTTTCATTTTAGTAATAAACATTAGTGTTGTTGTTGTTGTACTTTCTTGTTGATGTTTTTATTAAATAGTTAATTAATTGTGCCTTGCTCTGATTTATACTATTTTCCTTTTTCATCTCTTCTCTTTTACTGTTTATTTTCTTAATAAATAACAGGAAATTATCATCAACAAAACGGATGGTGAACGTCTGGGCATGCATATCAAGGGCGGTCTGAATGGCCAGCGTGGCAATCCAGTCGATGCCATGGATGAGGGTGTTTTTGTGTCCAAAATTAATTCTGTTGGCGCGGCCAGACGCGACGGAAGGCTTAAGGTAAATAATTTGTTTTCGTTATATAAACCATGCAATTTTTCTGTTTGTCTTGGTAGTTTTTCTTTATGTAGCTTGGTCCTTATAACCCTAAAATAAACCCTATTAATTTGTTCTAAAAACAAGAAAATAAATAAAAATAAATTGAAATGTATGAAATATATTAGAATTTAAGGTTAAAAAAAAAAAAAGGTTTTCTACAGGTTTTCGGAAGTACGTAGCTTGCCATATTACATTTGAAAAACATTTTTATTGGTCACCCAATCGTAGCCTAAGTACACAGAAAAAATATAACCGTAAGGATTGATCAAAAAGAACATGCAAAAAACTAGACATTTTTTGTTATAATGTTTTTTTTTCCCTCCAGATGAAACTGTAGTCTTTTTTTTTATGATAAAAAGTGATTTAATGAATAACTTTTTGATATTATTGTTATTGCAAATTGATAAATGAATGCATTTATCCAAACTGAGATACGAACCGTGATCTCGGCAAGTCTAGCATGCCAGTCAAATGCACTTCCACACAGCCATTGTTCGCGTTTAAAATACTGAAACCAAAACGTGTTTATAAATTCCTGAAAGATCACCTAAAATTTGTGTACTGTAAAATGTAATATGGTGCACTGTAACAATTGAATAGTGCCCACAAAAAAAAAAAAAAAGAACAGGACTTCCCCTTATTTTTCAATATGTCAACTTTTTGCTCTTTATTTCAGACTCTTCTAGAGTTTATTTCCGTACTTTTCGACGTTTAAACTGCATATATGTCTGTGGTCCCATTAATTATGACGTGTAAACTTCCTTTAAACCTATATAGGAAGGAGAGAATTTTTGCAAAAGTGGAAAGGAGAGCGTCACAAATTTGTACAGATTTCAAACAAAAACTTCCATATGATGCAATTGACCGACTTGAGCAAATGTAGGCTTATTAGATAGGTAATCCCAACATTAATCTTTTAAAATAAGAGATTTTTTCCCAGCCCCACCTCAACTTTGTGGGCGGAACATTTAAAAAATTCCGTTTATGAAAAGGACTACATTTCAATACACATTCATGCAACAATGATGAATTTTGGCACAACAGTACATTTGTTCAGTTCCTATCATCTTGCACAAAACAGGCGAAACCGGAAGGTAGTCTAAGTCATTTCGAAAGAAGAGCGTAACAAAAAGTGTACCTATAGATTTCAAACACAAATTTCCATATGATACTCTCGACCGTTTTGGAGAAATTTTTTTGTAAGATCATCACATTAGTTTTTTAAAATATAATTTTCCGTTATGTATAAACCGTTAAAATATAATTTACCGCCCCTTTTTGTGGGCGGAAAATTTTAAAACTGTGTTAATGAAAATTATTGCATTTCGGTACACATTAATGCTACAATGATGAAATTTAACACAGAAGTAGATTAGAGGTCAGTTCCTATCGTATCCAGAAATATCTTCTGTGGTGAGAGAGGGAGAGGGGGGGGGGGAGTGGGGGCAGAGGGCTTTGATTGAAAATTAAATATTAAATTTTATATATAAAAAGTAGTCTATTATCACTTTCAAATGAATATATAAAGATACTAGCTGAATACCCGGTGTAGCATTAGGATGTGTAGAGTTTTTTGCGGTATTGGTACTACAGCGCTCTCTGCATATTTCTTAAACCAATTTTTGTACATTAATTTATAAATATTTATGCATACATATTTACGTTTACAAACATATTTACAGAGCTCTTTTATATACAGTGAAGGACAAAAGTCTACAAACAGCATCGAATTTTTAATTTTTGCAAATCTTAATGAAAAGTTATGGTATGCAGTTTAAGTAGATTAAGTAACAAAAATAAAAGAGAACAAAAACTTTGCTCTTTATTAACACAACAAGATCTTTACAATAAATCGAACGAACACGACAAAAGTCTACATACAGGACATTATGCTAAATTTTTAAAGCAAATTCGACGAAAAGAAGTGATATGTTTAAAATCTCATTGCTTCTCATTAGAATAAGGATTGTTACTCTCATTAATTTGTTTTTATTTGTAGCGCTCACATAATTGAACCCCGAAATGAAAGTGTAACTACCATGCGAAAATGTAAAAATTTAATAAAGAATCCTTTAACAAAATTGCAAATAGTAAAAACTATTATAAAAAAATCAAACCAGCTCCAAGTCCATCACAATCGAACAGCGCTACGGCTTTCCAAAAAAACTTTCTCAAAGATATTTTGCACCTTTCATAAAAAACCTGGTCAAAAATCCTAAAATCAATAGTTCAAAACAAGTGAATTACTTCAGCAACTTTCTACAAAGTACCTAAGTTCGTTTAAAAAATGTGCAAAAAGTTCAAAACAGAAGAGGTTTTTCAACATGATTGTGTGAATTTACAAAGACTCGCCTTAAAATAAAAAAGTGTTTTTTGCCTGAATTTTTCGAAAATACTTCATTTTCTTTAGTTTGCGAGCAGACTGCATTTCCAAGAGTTAATTTTCTTGTTTTTGTGAGTTTTAAATGCGTTCAGAAATAAAGGAAAGTAAACATTTATTCCTAGTTGTAAATATTTTTTAATTATATTATGTTGAAAAATCCTTAAAATTTAGATTTTTTTTTTTTCACATTTCTTGAATGAACGTACAGTCAGAGTCAAAAATTAGCGTACAGCTGGTACTTACCTATAAAAACCTTAAAAGTTTTCTTATAAAAATAGGATTTCAAATTTGTTTTTAGTTATTAACGATGGCACAGTATGAAGTTTTATTGAATGTAAAAATTAATTAATGAATGTAAAAATATAAAAACAAAATTCACTGAATATTCCAGTTCAAGTAGAAAAGTACCTAAAAACTGCAATCAAAAGTTAGTTGATAAGTTGAGAAAAGCATTTTGCAAACAAATAAAAACTTTTTTTCAAAACAACACATTGAATTTGTTAACGTTTTATTATGTTTTTAATCAAATGGATAAAGTTTCTTTCGAATTGATAAAAATATGAAGCATTTTTAGGCAGTTTTTTTACTCTCTGATGTTTGCCTTCGTCTGCAGAAAAATTGATTCAATTGAAAAAACTTTCTGTGTCAGATGGGATTCAAACCTGGGTTTTATTGCATACAAGCCGCGTAACTTTACCAGCATGCCACGGCCGCAATCGCGTTACGGTAATGCAAAAAACTTTCTCGAAGATATTTCGCAGCTTTTAAAAATCCGAGAACCATGGTTTAAAACTAGCGAATCACTTCGGCACACTTTCTCACAAGTACCTACAGTCAGAGTCAAGATTTTTTTTATAAAAAAAATATTTCAAAATTTGTTTTTGGTTATTAATAATGGAACAATATGAAGTTTTATTAAATGCAAAAATCCGTTTACATAAACGCAAAATTCACTGAATATTCATGTTCAAATAAAAAAAATACCTAAAAATTGCAATCAAAAGTTAGCAAGCAAGTGGTATAGGTATAAATTCTTCTTTTATACTACCTTAACCTGTAGAGTAAAAAGTAATATTTCGTGGGACCTCCTTTATACTTAATAACCGCTTCCAAACGCGTTTGCACAGAGTTCACCAAGTTTTGTGTCACTTCACGCGAGATTTCTACCCCCTCTTCTGTTAAGGCCTTTCGCAAATCATTTTTGGAGGTTATAATATATAAATGTTGGCTTGGCAACTAAGTAATTGCGGATTTCACTCATAGATGGCTTTAGTTAAATTTTTGGGTTTGCTGACGTAATCGAAATGCCAAACACATTTTGTTATTTGATAGTTGGTACTTCAACTGTCAATCAGTAAAAAAATTTTTTGATCGGTTGTGTAGTTTTTGTTTGGCGTCTGTTGAAAAATGGAAAATCAAAATGAACATTTTCGTCATATTTTGCTTTTTTATTTCCGGAATGGCAAATACACATCGCAAGCTCACAAAAAGTTACGTGCTATTTATGGTGACGAAGCTTTAAAAGAACGGCAGTGTCAAAATTGGTTTGCCAAATTTCGTTCTGGTGATTTTTCACTCAAATATGAAAAACGTTCTGGTCGTCCAGTTGAAGTGATGACGACCAAATCAAAGCAATAATCGATTCGGATCGTCACAGTACAACACGTGAGATTGCAGAGAAGCTTCATGTATCACATACATGCATTGAAAATCGCTTAAAACAACTTTGCTATGTACGAAAACCCGATATATGGGTTCCTCATGAACTGAAAGAAAATCATTTAACACAACGCATTAACATCTACGATTTGTTAAAGAAACGTAATGAAAATGATTAATTTTTAAAACGATTAATAACTGGTGATGAAAAATGGGTTGTTTACAACAATGTCAATCGGAAAAGATCGTGGAGCAAGCCAGGTGAATCAGCTCAAACAACATCAAAAGCTGATATTCATCAAAAGAGAGTTATGTTATCAGTTTGGTGGAATTACAAAGGAATTGTCTACTTTGAACTTTTACCACCCAACCGAACGATCAATGGAGATGTCTACATTGAACAACTAACAAAATTGAACAAAAGCGGCTCGAATTGACAAATCGAAAAGGTGTTGTATTCCACCATGACAATGTAAGGCCACACACTTCTTTGGTCACTCGGCAAAAATTATTGGAGCTTGGTTGGGATGTTTTGCCACATCCACCATATAGTCCTGACCTTGCACCATTTGTTTACTTTTTATTTCGATCTTTGCAAAACTCCTTGAATAGTAAAAATTTCAATAATAATGATGATGTGAAATCGTACCTAGTTCAGTTCTGGTTTGCTGATAAAAACCAGAAGTTTTATGAACGTGGAATTATGATGCTGCCTGAAAGATGGCAAAAGGTCATTGCTCAAAATGGGCAATACATTACAGAATAAATTTATTTCGTTCCATGAAAAAATTGTCTTTTATTTCTAAAAAAAATCCGCAATTACTTAGTTGCCAACCTGATATATACTGGATCATGTCCGGTGTTTGAAAGCTATGAAGCACTCGAAATACATACAATAAAAATAAAAACTGCAATAGCATACATTTTATTTTGATCACTTTCCATTTTTCCACCCTCCAACTAACTATGACCCTTCTTCCAGTTCTTCCCTTCTTCGCATTTATAGGGGGCATCCCCTGAGTGCTGATTAAGTCTAAAAAAAAAAAAAAAAAAATTTAAAGCAATCAATCACTGAAAAAAATAAAGATTCCGCAAACCACTCATTTGTTCAAAGCATATTTATTGAATACACAAACCGAACAAGGGCACTGCTAACATATAAAAAACAAAGCAACATGTTTAAAAAAAACTTTGAAGCAAGTAGACAAAATACAGAAAACTTCCCTAGTTTTTGATATGGCAGCGCCCCATTTGGCAGCTGCTTGTGTATAACAGTTTGAATGTACGTAGCAAACACAAGCTTGTCGAATAAGTTAACGATAAGCTTCGTTCGAAATACAAATTTCAGCTTGAATTCAACATCGTTCGCATATCCATAGTTCGTTGAATTCTTCGTTAGGAGTGCAAAATGAGGCTATTAAATTCTCAAGCGACGATATGTGCTCAAACTTTTGGTCGGGAATATTCCCTTTCAATTTTACTCTTGCGCTAATATTGCGTCGCATTTTCTCGAAGTTCCATCCAACAATAATCGCTTAGCATACTTTTGGGTATATACACTTTGATTGATAGATCTATAACCACATTTTGCATTCCTTACGAAGAATTCAACGAACAATGGCTATGTGAACGATGTTGAATTCAAGCTAAAATATGTTATTCAAACGGAGCTTATCGTTAACTTATTCGACAAGTTTGTGTTTGCTACGTGTTGTTATACACAAGCAGTTGCCAAATGGGGCGCTGCCATATCAAACACTAGGGAAGTTTATTGTATTTTGTCTACTTCCTTCAAAGATTTTTAAGTATGTTGTTTTGTTTCTTATATGTTGGCAGTGCTTTTTGCTTTTCGGTTTGGTTCGGTTCGGTTCGGTTTGTGTATTCAATAAATTAACTTTGAGCAATTAAGTGGTTTGCGGATTTGTTTTTCATTATTTTTGTTTTTAGTGATTGAGTGAATACTTTTATCAAAATAACATGTATGCAGCTATTGCAGTTTTTATTTTTATTTTATGTATTTCAAGTGCTTCACAGTATTCAGACACTGTATATATTTATATTACTTACTTACTTAGGTGGCGGTAACAACCCGTGTCCGGGTTTCGGCCGACTTCATCAGCTCTCGCCAGGCGCCTCTGCTTTTCGCACGCCTTCTCCAATCGGATACACCAAGTGCGGTTAGGGCTTCCTCAGCCTGGTCCATCCATCGCAGGCATGATCTCCCTCGTCGTCGTTGACCAGCAACCCTCACCTCGAGCACCTTTTTCGCTGGAGCTTTGTCGTTCATACGATGGGCATGACCCAGCCAGCGTAGTCGCTGCACAGTTATACGCCGAATTTCGTCAATGTCTTCGTAGAGCTCATACAGCTCGTGGTTCATTTGAATGCGATAGTCATCGCCGACTCGAACAGGACCGAAGATTTTGCGAAGAACTTTTCTCTCGAACACTACCAGAGCGGCTGCGTCAGTTTGCAAAACTACCCATTCCTCAGCGCCATAAAGCAGCACAGGTAGAACGAGTGTTTTGTAGAGTGTTAGTTTTGTCGATCGAGAGAGGGCTCTGGAACTTAGTTGCTTACTGAGCCCGTAGTAGCACCTATTAGCAATTATTGTTCTTCGCTTTATCTCCGGGCTGATTTCGTTGTTGGTATTATGGCGGTGCCAAGGTATACGAACTCCTTGACTACTTCAAAGTTATAGCTGCCGGATGAAACGTGGGAGTCTAAACGCCGAGGTTCCTTGTTTGTAGACAGCATATACTTTGTTTTATCCTTAATTGAGGGCTTCCGCCAGTTGGATAATGGCACCTTCTCCATAAAGGGTCCGCACATTCCAGGTGCATATCCGTAAATCACTGTCCGTTTTTCATTTGCGGTGGTCGTCAGCGTAATTGGGGTTCTTATCCGAGGCTGGTTTAGTTTACATTGGGCAGTAGTAATGTGGCGGGACCCAAACCCTGCGCACATTCCATGTTTAAGGTCTATGGAGCAACCCGCCGCTCAAATTAGCCGTCAAACTGACGAATGCCAGTTTGCCGTTGCCCAGGGCACACCACGTGGAGGTTTGAGTCGACTTGAGTCGATTTCGACATGGATAATGCTGGCCTCGCCAGGTTGAGGTGGTCAGACACGTTGCCATGGGAAGGTTCTCCCCCTTTTCCCTTATTAATTATATATTTCCTTTTATAATTTATAGATTTTATAATTTATTTACTTATAATTTATTTATATAGAATTATTTATATAGAAATATTTGTTTAGAATTTTCCATTTTTTAACCATGCTATTAACGACTGCAAACACAGCGATAGCATAAAAGTGTTCGTTTGATTTTGACGTTCGGATTCGTGTTTTCAGTGCTCGTTAGAAATACATATTGCAAATATGTAACTGTACTACGGCATCGTTCGCTGGCTGATCAGCTGTTATCGTTGTTTGATTCTGTTCGAATTACAAATTTCTAAAACACGAAAGAACACTGTTTAGAACGAAACGATTGATCGGATAGGTACACAAAATGAAGCCATTACTCTTTGTTGCTTCTCAAAATTGAAACAAATATGTTGGGATCAAAAGGCAATGTTTAGCATTACCGTTTTGCTCATTCCAATGTATATATTTTCAAAATGTTTTATAAGATTACGTTCTTGAATACTTAAATACAAATTTTCAGTGACATCCTAATCTGTTAAAATAGTTTTTGAATTTATTTCCACAATAAGCCAGACAAAGCTAAAATTCACGCTACAAAGAGCTGCAACAACTTAAAAAGATAGCGTTTTAATTTCAAGTGGAATTCATGCGATTCATTGTAGTCTGGATGTTTTTTTTTTTTTTTTTTTTTGTCTATCTTATGTTTAAGCATAAACGTCAACAAAGCAAGAACCAAGCGAAGGCTGACTGCTTTTAATTTACTGCGTATTTGAATGAAACATACTGTGTAAACAACCTTGAGCAATATCACCTAAACCACTCCCTTACACCCACAACCAGCTACACAACCAATCCAGTCATAAAGTTGTGAATTTAAAGCATTTTATTTCATTTCATTTTGTTTTTAATTTAGTTTTATATTCTTCTTTTTGGCAATTGTTTCGCTATTTCCTTTTACTTCCTGTTTGCTGGCTTACTTATTTTTTGTTGTTTTTTTGTTTTAATTTGTTTGTGGTCACAGGTTGGCATGCGACTGCTGGAAGTTAATGGCAACTCCCTGCTGGGTGCCTCGCATCAGGATGCAGTCAACATTTTGCGCACTGCCGGCAATAAAATCCATTTGGTCGTCTGCAAGGGTTACGACAAATCCAATCTAATTCATTCCATAGGCTCGGGTGGTGGCATGAGCACCGGTTTCAATTCCTCCTCGGGCGGCAGTCGACATGGTAAGGCAGCTCTATTTGGTTTTTGTTTTCGTCATCGTTTTTTTATTTAATTTTTTGCAGGTTCACGTGCCTCAGAAACAGGCTCCGAATTGAGTCAAAGTCAGAGCATATCGAGCTTGGATCGGGACGAGGATGAGCGGCTACGTCCAGTGAGCTGATTTTTTCCTAACTTTCTTAAATATTTTTTTTTTGTAACTTTTTTTGATACTTTTTCTTAACAAAACTGTTTTACTTTCCTAAGGAGTTGGATGTTTTTGCACCAAAAACAGAGCAACATGCCGACTCTTCTTCACCCTCAGTACTGGCAGCTGCAGCCGCCTTGGCACACGCGCCAACAACACAAACGCATGCTGTCAACGCACTCTACCAGCAGCAGCAGCAGCAACAACAGTCAACTGTACATCCAGCATTGGATGTTGTTGCTCTGGCCAATTCGGAACAGTCGTTGAGCAATTTGAACAAGGAGAAAAGCACGCCCGAAAAGGTACGCAAAATTGCAAAGTTTAAGCTGAACAGAAACAAAAAAAAAAAATTGTTTTTAATTCTTTCTATTTGACCTTCTTTGCAGGTCCTGGAAATAGTGCGTGCGGCTGATGCTTTTACGTCTGTGCCGCCCAAATCGCCTGCAGAGCATCATGATCAGGATAAGATACAAAAAACTACAACTGTTGTTATATCGAAGCACACGCTTGACACGAATCCAACGCTACAAGCAGCTCCAGGTGCAGCGCCACTAACTGCTGGAGCAGCTACAACAACAATGTCGACGTCATCGTCGACTACACCGAGCAGTTCAACTACTACACCAACAACCACAACGCCAGCCACAACTCAAGCAGCCGTTGCAGGCAATGATGAACAGCAACAACAACAGGTATGTTTAACTTTTTCTAGTTGTTGTTTTATTCATTTGTGCGTATATTTATAAGTTTGTTGTTGTCTTCGTCGTGATCGTTTCTGTCATCTCTTTTTATGTACTTTTTTGTGCCTGTAACAACAAACATTATTTCGCCCACATTAACATGTTTTTCATAACAAAAACTTAAGTGCTTAAAATAATAAAGTTTTCCTTCTGAATAGACAAAAACAAAAAACAGTATTCACCATCTGACATAATTACATTTAATTCAGGGACCGATAAAAACTGTTCTTTTCAAAACTTTGAAGCAAAAAATCAAAATGCTGAAAGCACTGGAATTGAATGTAAAAGTATACCAAAGTGATTCCTGTTCCATTCACTCTTCAATTATATTATTTTCTCAAGTAATATTATAATGAAATGAACAGTTTTAGTTTTAAAGTTTTTTTATATCGTTTAGCGATAACAATTATTTTTCGAGTTTTATTTTTTCACTTCCAAAATTGTATCCAAAATTATTCCAAATAAGCCTTAATTTTGATTTTTATTTTTTTCATTCAAAAATAAAATTCAGGAATAATATTCACAAAATAAAACTTTTTCTTGAGTGTTATTTTTTCGCTTAGAAATAATAGGTACCTATTTTTTTAAGTTTTCTTTTTTACTCACAAAACAACGATTCTTCACACAAAAAAGTTCAACAAAAATAAGTTTAAAGTTATTTGTCAAAAAATCGATTTTTTGAAAAATAAATTTTATTGTTGATCGAAAAAATAAAACTCAAAAATAATTGCTATATTCTAAGAAAAAAAAAAAAAAAAATTTGAAAATACTGTCAGCGTCAAAAGAAGTTGTACACGTTGTTCCTCTATGTTTGCAGTTAAATTATACTCTTTTGCAATTCCCTTTTGTTTTACATTTTTTGTTTTTTTAATAATATAGTTTCTCCTCTCTTAATGTACATAATAAAAACAACAACAATATTACAATAACAAAAATTCATAGAACAAAAACAAAAACATCTTCATATTAATAGCGTCAAAAGAAATTGTACAACACGTGCACCAAATATTTTAAAGAATTTTAACGGTAAAAAATTACCGTTATTTTTAGTGATTTGACTTTTTATCATGTTGTAGGCAATATTAACTAATTATAATAATTAATAATTGACTTGATGTCGTGAGGATCAGTTCAAATCTGAAGATTTTTGAGTAACGAAATTTATTTTCAAAATGGGTAAACAAACCTCCCCGGATGTTCGCGAACTTGTGCTAAAATATTATAAAAAAGGAAAAACATTGCGTGAAATTGGTTTGATGATTGATAGAAGCCATAATACTGTAAAACATATAATTGATAATTACAAAAAGTTCGGAAATTTACAAAATCGTCCCAAATCTGGAAGACCCCGTAAACTAAATGCGACTCAAATACGATCCATTGTGCGACGAGTGAAGCAAAATCTAACTGAAAGTGCTGTTAAAATATCCGAGAACATTTCAGAACGCTCAGGTGTTAACGTTAGCTCCAGTACTATACGTAGAGCACTACATGCAAATGGACTATAGTACGTGGACGAGTTCCAAGAAGCAAACATTTCATATCAAAAATCAATCAACAGCGACGTCAGAATTTTGCTAAAAAGTATCAAAATGAACCAAATTCATTCTGGAATAATGTGGTCTTTACTGACGAGAGCAAATTTGAAATTTTTGGTAAGAAAACACCAACTAAAATTTGGAGATGCAAAAATTCAGCATTTGCCCAACAAAATGTAATATCTACCGTCAAGCATGGTGGTGGTTCGGTCATGGTATGGGAGTGTATGGCAGCCAGTGGTGTAGGTAACTTGGTTTTCATAGAGAGCACTATGGAATAAAACAGATTACCTCACCATTTTGAAAGATAATTTGCAATCTAGTGTCGACAAATTGGGCTTGGATCAAACTTGGGTCTTTCAACAAGACAATGATCCTAAGCACACTGCTAAAATAGTAAAGGAATGGCTGCTATATCATACCCCAAAACAGCTGGATCATCCCGCCCAGTCACCCGACCTTAACCCTATCGAGCATTTGTGGGAGCATCTGGACCGTCAAATTAGAAAAAGAACGATTACCAGCAAAGACTCTCTAAAATCAGTGATAATGGAGGAATGGCAAAAAATCTCTTCCGATGTAACCCGAAACCTAGTGGAATCGATGTCCAGAAGATTGCAAGCTGTAATCAACGCAAATGGAAAGCAAACAAAATACTAACCTCTTTAAAATTCTTTGAAATAATTTTTTTATACTTACTGTACAATTTCTTTTGACGCTGTGAATTTGAAGTATTTTAAGTTGTTGTTCTATAATTTTTTTTATTGTTAAATTTTTGTTATTTTTTTTTTTTTATAAAATTAAAGAATATGCAATATATTTTTCAAAAAACATAATATGTTGAATAAAATGATAAAGCAAACTAGTAAAATAAAGACAAAAACATAACATATTAACGTGTACAATTTCTTTTGACGCTGACAGTATGTTTTATTTGTATTTTATGAAATTCAAGCAGAAGTCTTATTTGTCGAGTTAAACAATAAAACTTAAAAATTAAATTTTATTTCTAAGCAAACAAATGAAACTTTGCTTAGTTAAAAACAATTGTTTTTTTTTTAATAAGACTCGACAGTTTTAACAGGTCCCTGATTTTATTTCAATCAACTGTAACTAATTTATACTCTTTTTTTTCCTATTACCTGCATACCTTTATTCATGATTCACATTCAACATTCAACCCT
Source organism: Coremacera marginata (assembly GCA_914767935.1). Taxonomy (NCBI): domain Eukaryota; kingdom Metazoa; phylum Arthropoda; class Insecta; order Diptera; family Sciomyzidae; genus Coremacera; species Coremacera marginata. The sequence continues at coordinate 225,153,162 of OU612043.1, forward strand.
CAGAAACTCACGTCCTCTAATCATCATTCGCTACACTGCTTCCTCCCTCCACTAGATCGTTCATTTATTGTTTTATACAAAACAACAAAACTTTAAATAAAACAAAAATAAAAAAAAAATTGTAAATTTATTGTATAACCCTGTAATATTTTACGAACAAAAAAATTGTTGTATTGCTGTTATATCTATATATTGTGTTAATTTTATTGTTTTTTGTTATACTAATCGATGATTTATATATTTGTTGATTATTGCAAGTTTCAGTTGCTGCTTTTATTTTATGTTTCACCTCGTTTACTTGTGACTTGCTTTTTGCTTTGAAAAAAAAAAAAAAATAAATAATAGCCATTGGTCATTTATTTTGGTGGAAAAATTTAGTTTTCTTTAAGCTACTGGGTTGCTTTTTTTATTTAAGTTTGCTTAAAAATCTATTAACAGCAAAAAAGGAAATTTAAGGGAAACTCAAATATAGATTCTCTTAATCCTTTATGAAAGTATGGCTATGCAAAAGTTTGCTATTATTTTTTTTAATTACCTTTTTACCGTTAATTAAGGCGGGGTTCTAAATAGTAGAAACGTAATGTAATTTTTAGGATTTTTTTTTTGAGCGAACGTTTTTTTTAAAAAATCTTTTGTGGCATTTATTAGTGTATACTCCAAGAACATTATAAAATTTTTTCGATGAAAAAAAAAAATCAAAATGGTGGCTGAAGGTCTCGCGGATCAAAGCTGCGCGCGGCGATAGCCGATGTGCGCTGTACACTCTACAGCCCTGTCAAGTGATCTGAAACGAAAAAAAAAAATATTATTAACCTAGATGAAATTTGGGGGCCTTGTAGATTTCCGATTTTAATAAAACTCTTAAAAAAATGGCGGCCATTTGAAAAAAACCCTGTTTTTCCTCCATAAAAAAATAGTGATAATAAAATTTAAAAAAAAAAAAAACGCTTCCGGAAGGCCCCCTAAATTGAATAAACTTTAATTTGAGTCATCAAACATCGAAATCGGTTAGGTCGTTGAAGCGAAATTGTGTACAGCGCGGAAAAAAAGTGTTATGAGAAAAACGCGTTTAAAGTTTGACAAAGAAAAAATCGTAAATAATGTTCACTTTTTGATATTTACATCTAATCAGCTATTTCAGCACCATGGCATGTTTTGCTATTTCACCATGTTTTGCTGCACCAGGGAAACTCCGAGAGTTTTTCCTTCGCTTGTCCTGATGACGATTCCTAATGTCTGCATAGTTTTTAATATGAATGAATAGCCTTCATTAAAGATGCCGGAAGATATAACAGGTCATTCAATAAGTCCGTAGGATAAGTAAGGAAAAAACAAAATTTTGATAAAACTCGATTATATTATTCAACATAGTTGTCTTCCGGAGCGATACAACGAGCATAGCGATTTTCCAACTTTTCGATACCACTTTTATAGTACGATTTCTCTTTCTCGTTAAAAAAATTCCGATAGGTTTCAGCGATTACTTCAACATTGGACTTGAATTTCTTTCCAGCAAGCATTCTCTTGAGATGTGAAAACAGGAAAAAGTCGTTGGGGGCTAAATCTATAGAGAGAATACGGTGGATGGGTAAGCAATTCGAAGCAAACAACACTTTTTTCTTTTGCAAATGTGGCCGTTTCTTGGCGATTTGAGCCTTCAATCGATCCAAAAATGCACAGTAATAGTCGCTGTTGATGGTGGTGCCCTTTTGGAGATAGTCGATGAATATTATTCCTTTCGCATCTCAAAATACAGACGCCATCACCTTACACGCCGACTGTTGGGTTTTTGCTCGCTTTGGATTCGGTTCGTCGAATGCTGTCCACTCAGCTGACTGTCTTTTCGATTCTGGTGTGTAATAGTGAAGCCATGTTTCATCCATTGTCACATATCAACGATAGAATACGATTTTATTGCGGTTTAACAGCGCCAAACAATCCTCTGAAGCATCAATTCCTTGTTGTCATAAGGGAGATCTCTGACAGCATAGTGTCAGATATTTTGCAGTCTTTTCTGAACTCTCTACAGAGATGGTACGCAAATAAGGATTTCTCTGTAAACCCTACAAAGACAATTGTTGTGCCTTTACAAAGCGGTGGAAGCTAAAGTCTGCCCTACCCTCTATGGGAAGAAACTAGACTTTTCACTATAACTAGTCCTGGAAACTCTCAGGAGAACCACTGTCTCCTTGAGAACCTCCAGAAGAAAAAGCTTAAAGAATTAGGGTCTATGCCCTAATTTGATGCACAGACCAGACCGTACACTCTAATCGTCTGACCAACACTGTCTGCCTGAGTAGTATGGTGGTCGAAAACTCGATAAGATACGACCATTAAGCGGTTAAAACCAGTACAAGGATTTGCAGGGATATGTATGCCCGGCTGCATCAAGTCCACTCTGACTGCGGCCCTTAACGTCATCATGGGGCTTAAACCAATTCACATCCATATTCAGGTGGAGGATTGGGTATTGGACTGTTCCACTTACACCGAAAAAAAAGCAATAGTTAAATCACCTTTGACGGCTTGGGTAAAGAGAATTGTATGGGAATTATAAACTTATGCTTATTCACCTAAGCAATTTATTGTTTAATACATTGCTTTGAAAGCACATACTTCGATACCCTACCAAAAAAAAAAAAGATTTCATTCACCTGAACCCAAAATCCAAAAATACAAATTAAAAAAAAACTAACATGATTAGCTTAGTTTTGAGTTATTTTCTTCAAAAAAAAAAAAAACAAAAACAGGTATGTCAAAACAGGTTAGACACACGAGAGAAGGATATATTTAATAATTTAATGTTTTTTTTTTTTTGTAACTTTAACCTTAGTTAAAGTAACTTACTAACTTTTTTTTTTTGTAAGAAGGATATATTTAATAATTTAATGTTTTTTTTTTTTGTAACTAACTTTTAAATTCATAAATAACATAAAGTAAATTAGAAAACATACGTCAATATTCACACCAGCAAATTTTATTACATTTCATTAACAAATTCCGCCGAGCGGAATTGAACTTGGAATTTTTGTTGCCAGTCCATCGCTCTACCCACTGATCCAAAAGGCCTTGCTACTGATTGCTGTATTAACAGATGCAATATGTCACAGCATTCTGTTGATAGTCATACAACAAAAATCTATTATTGTGTTATGCTGCAGCATAGCTTCAGTTATAATAATATTGAATCAATCATTCTGCGTAACAAAGGAGTTTGGCTCGATGCATAGAGTAGTGACTTCTTAATCGGTGGTATCGGTGGGTGTGAGCGAAAATCTCCAGCGCCAAACACTCATCTGAAGCATCAATTCGTTGTTGTTTTTGGTCGTCTGTGAGCTCACGCGGCACCCACTTGGCACAGAGCTTTCGCATACCCAAATGTTCGTGTAAAATGGTAAAAACATTACCATCTGATATCTTTACAATGTCAGCTAGCTCGTGCACCTTCAATTTGCGATCGTTCATAACCAATTTGTGGATTTTTTGTGGAATAACAGTCTGATTTGGGCGTCCACTGCGCTCGGCATCATTTGTGCTGGTACGGCCACGTTTAAATTCAGCCATCCACTTTTCTACCATTTGTCTCGATGGAGCAGAGACTGGATAATGTTTATCAAACCATTGTTTGGTTTCACTTCACTTCACTTTTTACCATTTTATTTTTCAATAACAATAGTTGCACGCAAAATGCTATAACTCACGAATCAATTGTCAGATTGTTGTCCAATTTTTATACGTATCGTTTGAAGGTTGGTACTAAATAAAAATCATATGTAAAAAATCTAGTAACGCCATCTATGTGTCATCCTATGGACTTTTTGAAAGTACTGTTAACTTTAACGCAATAATTCAGAATATTCTATACAATCCCCATTTTTAGAATGTTATATTCGAGACTAACTCATAAACGGCGTAGAGTTAGAAAAAGCCCATTCAATATTGTGTATTTCTACTGACATGGACGGATTCAAACCTTCTTTTTGGTAATCTTTTTTATCACTGCGCATTATTTTACTGTCTGTGCTCGCATCACGTCGAGATATCTTGTAAATTGGAGACAAAATTTGACATGCTCGAAGCAAAAAAAAAGTAACTTAAAAAGAACGGTAAATGTGAAAAAATTATACAAGTTAATTTTTATTTTGCTGAATCTGGACAAAGCGCAAGAAGGAATAAAATGAAATATAAAGATTTCTTGGTAGCAACTATAGATCTATTTCTTATAATATATTTTTTCTTTTTTCCTAAATCTGAACCTTTTAGCAATTCAATAAAACTTTAAAATCTTTCTTATATGGTCAAAATTATGGTGTCACACATAACATTTATACATACATATTTTCGTACATATCTATCCACATATCGTAATTAGAGCCGAAGGGTTATAATTTTTTATATACGAACTATAACACTTTGAAAGACCCACATTTTCTGTGAACAAAGTATTTTCATTGCTTTAATAGTTTTGGATTTATAACCATTTACAATGTTAGCATGTTGGAGAATTTTGGAAGTGGGCTTGCAGGTTGATGTACATGTTTGGAAGAGTCAGCATTTTTAGTGAAGAATTGCTTTGTTTCCACGTTACACGAAAAAGTATTGCATTTTTCCGTGCAGTTTCCTTTGTTCTATTTTTCACAGGAGTAGGATTTATCAATTTATCAAAAGTAGGCAAAAATAACCGAAAAGGCAACTTAAACATGGAATAACAAATTTTTTGTTTACACTATAACCATGGAACTTAAATTGTAAAAACACGCCCACTTAATGGGTGTAACCGAAAATAGCCGAAAGTAACCGAAAATGAAATTTAAGAACATTTTTAGCGTTTGGTTTTTAAAGTGTTTTATTTACGCTAAAAGGATGGAATTTCGCGTGTAACACACCACTCAATGGGCTTAACCCAAAGTAGCCGAAAGTAAATGCAAATGAAATTGGAATTTGACGTTATGGCCCCTAACGGCAAAGAGTTTCTAGAAAATATTAGAAAAAAATGCTCTAGATTTTTCTAGAAAATCCCTAAATACAAAATCCCCAAATAAAAATCCCATGCTCAAAATACCCAAATAATCCCCAGTTTTGGGGATTTTTATGTTTGTTTTTTTACTTTTTATTCTATGGCCCACGCGCTTTTTTTTTGTTTTTTTTTTTTTCTAAATGTGTATTTAGAGCCCCTGAATCTAATGCTGCAAAAAAAAGGTCTGTCTCAAATGGTTTGGGAAATAAAATTCGTGGAAGTTTGAAAAATTTATCTTTTTTTTTTATACGACTGATTTTTTTATACGGCTTAAACAAAATCTGTACGCTCTGCAGAGAAAACTTTTTGCACATCACTGTTCACAATTCTAGTACCGTTACTTGATGGAATTTTCAGCTCGTTCGGTTATCAATTAGTGACTTTATAAACGTTGGAGTTAGCAAATCGAAATATTGTTGTGAACAAATTAATTGAAAATCCGACATGGTCGGCATTGGTGTTAAAAATGTCTAGATCAACTGTGTATAGTGTGATTAAACGTTATGAGATAACTCTTAATGTGGATAGAGCAACAAAAAAGTGTACAAAATGCGAATACGTGACTCAAATTTTAGATTAAAGATATTAAGATCAATTTAACAAAACCCCAGTCAATCAGATAAATAGGGCCAAAAAATTTGGCACAAGCAAGAGTACGGCGAGACTAATACGTTTGCGATCAGGAATAAAGTGTTATCGTGCCATAAAATACCCAAACCGTAATGATTAGCAGAATTTAGCAGAATAACCAAATTCAAAGGGTGCTTTATAATGGATGACGAAACCTATGTAAAATTTGACTTTAAGCAAATTCCAGGTCAAAAATTTTACTGCTCCAATAAAAGTGGAAATGTTGATCCCAAGTACAAGCATGTCAAAGTTGATACATATTAAAAAAAAATGTATGATTTGGCAGGCTATTTGTAGCTGTGACCTTTAGATTAGTGCGTTCATTGCGTATTCCACTATGACAGCTGATCTTTACATAAATGAGTGGCTCAGTAAGCGTTTGCTGCCATTTATTAATCATCATCGTTCTCCTTCGAAGTTTTGTCCAGATTTAGCTAGTTGCCACTATGCCACTAAGAAAACAATGGAACGGTGTAAAAGCAACAAGGTTGACATAATCCCTAAAGTGATGAATCTACCAAATTATCCCAATCTTCGAATAATTGAAAAATACTGGGCAAATGTTAAAAAAAAAAAATTGAAGAGAAGCAGTGGCTCTGTAAAAAATGCACATTCTATGCTTCTGAAATGGAACCAATTCGCCGCAAAAGTCACTCGAACAGATGTCCAACGGCTGATTGCGTCGATCAAGAAGAATACGCGAAACTTCTTACACAATACAGATACTTAAGTTTTGTTTTATGGAAAAATTAGGACAATAAAACAACTATTATATTGAAATAAAAATCTTTTTCTTACGAGTTATATTTCCAAAAATATAACTTTAACTTTTGCTTTTACACGCAGAGAAATTTTTCGTTTAGCGCAACTGAAAAATTAGCCAATTATACTTCGTTTGCGAGCTGTAGTAGCTGCAAACGAATATTCAGTTGTAACTAACGAAAAAATTGCGTAAAATAGCAACGCAATTCGCTTTACTAAAAATAGCATTTTTATTGAATTTTAATATTCAAACTTTTATTTTATTATAAACATTTCTTGTAACACAAAATGATTTGAAGTAATTGATATATATCTTACTTCAATCATTGGAATTCGAACCCGGACTCGTCGATGTCTGGTTTACTGCGCGCTCTGCTTAACGTGTTGCACCACCATCAATTGAATTTTCAGTCGACTAATATTCGCCTAGTGCTGCTGCTTGGAGTTCAATTGTATTGAAGTAAAGTTACACAATTTTTTCCTTTATGGCAAAAGTTAAACATTTGTCATGGACAGAAGCTCGACAGAAGCTCGACAGAAGCTCGACAGAAGCCGGAGAAAAACGAAAACTTTCCACCAGATCTTAGTGGTGGCCGTGGCATAGTGGTTAACGTGCTTGATTTGTTGCGATACAGCCTAGTTTCGAGTCTCCAGCTGACACAAATTTGTTTTTCGTTTTTTTGTTTGGTTTTATTAGAAATTGAATTGAATTGAAATAGAAATTGAATAGAAATAGAAATGCAACAATCAAATTCTTTATTTGCCGCAATTAAAAAATTGCACGCGCTTATAACAAACGAAATTCTTTTCCTGCAACTAAATAACCCGTTTTCCGCAACTTTTTCTGTTTTTCGTAACTGTTGAAACGTTTGCAAAAAGCGTTTCCAAGCACGATAAACGAAGTTCGTTTACTGCAAATTGGAGATAAACGGTTTTTGGTTTATGTGACCATGGCTGTATATAACGGAACTTATTTAATGAGAACATTTAAGGAGGGGGTAGGAAATATAGACTTTATATAAAAATCACTAAAAATTTCTCCATACGAAAAATCGGTTAATTTTCATTTAGAAACCGCCAAAAAAATTATGCGGTTTTGCGCGTTTTTGGGCGAATTTTTTTTTTTGGCTTGACTATTTGCCATACGAAAATCACCAAATTTTTTAGGACAAAATTTCACTTTTTGTTTTTGAGTGATAGTTCACATTGACTACTAGTGAAATGGTAATTATAACTATTACTATCACACGATCATCATGTTTTTAAAAAAATTAAAAGTTTTTATTGAAAATCGGTCCCAGTCCTGCTATAGTCATATCTTTTGATAATTATTTATGGGTAATATTTATTTCTTTCTCCAGATATTTTCATTTATTTAATAAATTCAAGAGAGCTTATTCTTGTCAAGCACTCCGACACCTCAAGATTGCATTTTAGGCAATCTTTCCAAAATTTTGGGCATATTTTCGTTTTTGGGTGATTTTTTCTTTAAATCTTTCTTTTGTTTTTTTGGGTAATATTTAGTTTTAGTGATTTTTAATTTTATTTTTTGCGCGATTTTTCTGTGGACGATATTTATTTAAAAGTTTGTAGAACGATAAACTTTTCTTGTTAAAAATTGCGATAATTTTAAATTTACCTCAAAGAGCACACATTTTTTTCAAAAGGGCCTAAAATGACTAAAAAGGGCCTCGGGGCTTTTACAATTAAAAAGGGCTCAAAAAAGCCCTAAAAGCCCCCAAATATTATCCCTACTGGGTACTCCATAGCTCACTGAGCGCTCTCTGAGCGTAACTTTTCACATGTACACAAAGCTCACAACACAAGAGAATATAATTCAGTCGTTCGCTGACGGTGATGCTGTGATGACCTATGGCACTTTGCTCTGTAAATTGTATGAACTCAGTCAGTGTTGTGATTCAGACCTTGTGAAAAATCCCGAATGTGCAAGCAAAAATCCCGTTTTATTCCGCCAGAGGTACCTTAAATCCCCATCAGAAAAGTAAAAGTACACAACAATTTTTTTAACAAAACGGGTTGTATATTTATTACACTCGTATATAAAAAAAAATTATATTATATTAAAAATCTTACGTAACAATTCATTATGATAAAAAAAAAAATAATAATACTTTGGAACTTGCTTGATTTTTAACAAATATGATAAAAAAAGTGTGTGTGCGTCTATTTGTGTGTTCCTAAATGAAGATTTAATAATACGAACAGCGCTTAAAGTATCTTCTCAAAGTCTGTTTTGTTTTTTATTTTTATATTTGTTACTATTGAGAATAACCTTTCGGTGTCGGCGTTGGAGTGCGGTAATGACAGGACAAAAGTTGACAGTACTGTTAAATTTGAAAACAACGGAGCTTAAGGCCTTTCTGGAGCCCTCCTCTTTCCAAAAACTCGAAATACTACAGGCATTGAGATCATTAAATAAAAATGGTAAATCATTCCATTCATCTTCTAGTGAACATTTGTTTACTTCCACGTAATCTGAGATTGAACGAAGATCCTTAGAATAAACTCTCTTATCAACTTCCAAAACAATTTTTGGTTCCGATTTTGGGACAAAGCTGGCAAATAAGATTTTTTTTTTTTTTATTTTGACCGGCATGAAAATCCCACTTTGAAGCATAAAACCCCATCCGCTCTCCAAGGGGTCAAAAATTCCGAAAAGTGGGCGAAATCCCGCCAAATCACATCAGTGTTTGAGAAATCACCGCTGAACTCAGTGTTTGAGCGATTTAAGAGCGCACCAATACTAACAAGACAAGATAAAATGTGTGCCCAGGCCTGGTATAAACCCATTAAAAGGGTAAATATGATCGTTTAAACGCAATATTAACTGAGATATGCCATCCCTACACTTTAAAAAATTTTAAGTATTGCAATTGGATCAATGCAAAATTCCAATGATAATACAAGTGCTCTCAAATAAATACGGTTTGATTAAAATTGATGCCAATGAAAAACGATTTAGAAATGAGCAAAATTTTAATAAAAATTTTTCATGTATTGTTAAATGTATAAGAAATGAGCGAACAATTTTTATTAAAAATTGCGACGTTGAATTGTTGATCGCCCATTTTACATTGAAGTGTAATATCAGTTTCACTGACTGACTGACTGAATAGAAAACCAAATTTAGAATCGTTTCTTGAGGCCAAAATAGGGTATATTTTCAGACATCGTAGCTCCATCAATTTAAATGCGATTTTCTTAAATAGGGTATCATTGGAGAGGTTATTTCGTCTTTTTTAACGGAAAAATATAAAACTTTTGGAAAAACTCCACTAAGTTAGCATGCTGCAATTTGTGTTGGTGATTTTTTGGCGATTTGATTTATTTACTTAAAATGTTTTTGCGCGAAATGAACGACCAAATACTAAACACTGAATTAGTGCAAGAAGTGGAAAAATATCCTTGCTAAAGGATTTAAATTTAAAAACCGTGGACTGAAGTGCGAAAAGCCGTAAATTTAACATGTGCTGAAAACTTGTTTTTGGAAATGCATATTTGCATGACTAGCAGCCCTATCACGAATAATCGGAATAATAATAAAGTAATAAATAAATTATCATGAATAATAAACTTTTATTTCTTTTTGTTTAAAATGCTTCAATATCAATGAGAGATCAATGTTGCGTTGTGTGTGACTTGCTCAACTTTCTAAGCAATTGTGTTGCAGTTGGATTACTTTTCAGTTTCTCCATGTGGAAAAGGCCTTAGAGTAAAAAAAAAACATGAAATGAGATAATTTTTGCTTGCTGAATCCGGACAAATCGTGACAAAAGTTTGAAATAGGGTTTCGAAAGTTTATTTTTCAACGATACAGCTCCGTATACAATATCTGTCCTAAAACTGCAGTTCTGTTTTAAAACTGAATCCTTGAAAAAAATCGTTAAAATTCTATAATTTTTCCTATATATTGTAAATTCTGGAAAATATTCGATATTTTGACACCAGGAAATATGTAGATCTAGAAATCTGAAAATTATTGAATTATAAATTTGTACCAAATGTCTTATATCTTAATAATTTAACTAGAATACAATCGATATGAATAAAGAAAAAATAAAAAGAAAAACAAAACAAACAAAACGTTAATTATATAGTTTTAACAAATAAATAAAATAATATAAAACTAAAATAAAAAAAATAAAAAACTTAAAATTTAATAAAAATAAAAACAAGCTTTTCTTAAATTGTCTCTAGAAAACTTTTAGTTATTTTTTAACTTTATTTTAGAGTTTTAATTAATGGTTGTTCTTAAGTATTTTGTTAATGAAAAAATTTTGCATGCCTTTCCGTTTCTTCGCTGTTGAACGTTTGACAACATATTTTGAACTGTTTTTTGTGTTTTTTCTATAAGCTAAAATTAAATTTCATTGATTTTATTTTACTCTGCCGAGTTATTTACAAATTTTATCATGTGGTATCTATGTTGTGACTGAACCTCCATATTGTACAAAGTTTTCTGCGTTATTATGTTTTTTGAATTCTATTCGAGTAACGTGTTATTGTTGTATTGCCTGTTCTTTCTTTGTATTGCGTAATTGAAGGCTGTAAAAATATGCCTCTTGAAGAAGAATGCAGATAGAATTGTTTTTTGAAATTTGAATTTTGCCCTCATAAAAAGGTTTTGACTTTTCAATTCGAATTTTTGTCTTTTTATCTCTTCTTCTCTACTTCTTGTTCTTCTTCTTTTTTATTTCATTGCAGAACACTGATCAAAATATTGCTTAACACACAGAGGTTTATAAATTAAAGACTGAATATTTAGTTTAAAAACAAAAAAAAAATAAAAAAAAACCAGAAGAAAGCAACAAAAACAAAAAATTCAACTAAATTGCAAAAAAAAAGAAACACATATAAATCCATTAAAAAAGGGTTTATTTTCAATAATAGTAAAAATCAAACTACTAATAAAAATAAGGAATAGTTGAAGTCAAGATAGATTTTTATAAAGTTCAAATTTTAAAGCATTTTTTTTTTCTCTAAGTTAAAGATCAGTTAAGTTAGAAGAATTTATAATTGTTTATTTCTTATGTCGCAAATAGTTTGATGCTTCATCTAAAATATTTCCGCCTCTCCTGAAACAACTACGTGTAAGGCTTATTTAATTATTTATTTAAAATATAAGAAAAAAACACAAACTAGATGAAATATATTAAAAAATAATAAAAAAAAAGTAATATATAAAATTATATACCACCAATATAGCCTATTTTTACATTGTGCAATATATCAATGGTTTCGTCACAATCAGCTCTCTGACCATATCCCAAACTCAGCCGATCAACTGGATCTCTTTATTTTTCTATACCTAAAAATATTTATATAAAGATATATAAATTTATATATAATAAATACTATAATATATTCAACTTTAGATGTTCATTGTTGTTGTCAACCTATAAGATATACACACAACTACAAACAATAAATTTACAATATATATATGTATAAACGTCTCTTGAATCTCAAAAATTCTGAGGTATTTGAGTGTCACGAGTCCATCCTATAAATACAATTAAAACAAAACTACAAATCCTTTTATTTTCTCTTCCAAAAATATTGCCATCGTTGATAAAGGGTGATTTTTTAAGAGCTTGATAACTTTTTTTTTAAAAAAAACGCATAAAATTTGCAAAATCTCATCGGTTCGTTATTTGAAACGTTAGATTGGTCCATGACATTTACTTTTTGAAGATAATTTCATTTAAATGTTGACCGCGGCTGCGTCTTAGGTGGTCCATTCGGAAAGTCCAATTTTGGGCAACTTTTTCGAGCATTTCATTTCTGGTTGAATGGCTACGTAAATAAGCAAAATTGCCGCATTTGGAGTGAAGAGCAACCAGAAGCCGTTCAAGAACTGGCCATGCATCCCGAAAAATGCACTGTTTGGTGTGGTTTGTACGCTGGTGGAATCATTGGACCGTATTTTTTCAAAGATGCTGTTGGACGCAACGTTACGGTGAATGGCGATCGCTATCGTTCGATGCTAACAAACTTTTTGTTGCCAAAAATGGAAGAACTGAACTTGGTTGACATGTGGTTTCAACAAGATGGCGCTACATACCACACAGCTCGCGATTCTATGGCCATTTTGAGGGAAAACTTCGGAGAACAATTAATCTCAAGAAATGGACCGGTAAGTTGGCCACCAAGATCATGCGCTTTGACGCCTTTAGACTATTTTTTGTGGGGCTACGTCAAGTCTAAAGTCTACAGAAATAAGCCAGCAACTATTCCAGCTTTGGAAGACAACATTTCCGAAGAAATTCGGGCTATTCCGGCCGAAATGCTCGAAAAAGTTGCCCAAAATTGGACTTTCCGAATGGACCACCTAAGACGCAGCCGCGGTCAACATTTAAATGAAATTATCTTCAAAAAGTAAATGTCATGGACCAATCTAACGTTTCAAATAAAGAACCGATGAGATTTTGCAAATTTTATGCGTTTTTTTTAAAAAAAAAGTTATCAAGCTCTTAAAAAATCACCCTTTATAAAAAAAGTCCATGTACTCAATGATATATATAAAAAAATATTTTATTTGTATTCAAATAATTTTTTGTTCAGCACTACTAAAAATGGTCCAAATTGCAACAAAAGTACTCGTTTCTAATATCTTGTCTTCAGTGTTATTTAAAAATCAAACAGCAAAAACCAAAAACTCTAAATACTAAAAATAAAAAACAAAACAATTAAGTATTTTTCTCAGTGTGAGTTATTGAACATATATATTAAAGTATAAAATATTATCATCGTATTAAGCAAGATTTTTAAACTGAAAATATTAAAATTGTGCAGTGCACGGTATTTAAATAAGATCATAAAATAAGATGAGGTATAGTACCAGTTTTTCTTTTTTTTTTTTTTGCAGCAGTCCATAGTTCCAAATCTCCCGATTAAAATTCTATGCTTTGCAAAATCAGAACTACGTCACTTTACTTAAATTTTTTTATTTATCCATTATCCAAATTATCCATTTTCTTTACTATCTTGCAAATGATTCTGACGCACCTGACGCACATTGGGAGAAATATTAACAAATTAAATAGGGAGAAATATGGTTTACTTATTTTTGCTACTTTTTGTAATGTGGATATATTTAGCATGTGAAAAACACACTTAATAATATGATCCCTTGATTGGTCTCTCCAAAGTCATCCAAAGTTTAATTTCTAAAACATTTTTTACACAGTTTTTATACATTTTTTAATCTATTTTTAAGAATAAAATTAACTCACAACTTAATTTTTTAGAATAAATGCACTTTAGACGAGCTTTTCGAATAGAAATTTTTTCCAATTGCATTTTGTTAGTAAGATACGTGTCAAATTTTTTGTAATATTTTTTTATTTTTATTGCAATGCAAAGCTTTACATTCAGTTGTATAAATTAGAAAAAAATGTATATCAAAATTATATTCCAAAATAAAATGTAGAAAACATCGGTTTTTTGTAATATTGTACAGTCATTTGGGGGAAAAAAACGAGGTTACCTGAAATGTTTTCCGGGAGTTTTGAAAAAGGGTATTTTATAGATATCGATATCCGAATATCAACTTTGCGACCTCGTAAAGTAGTTTTTTTGCCAATATCTCCTTTCCGACTCATTTCACGATAAAAACACGTATGTAACAAAGAAACTAGAAAAATTACCTACAATTCATGTTATAACCTTTTTTTTTTTGGGTAAAATCATTATTTTTGGGGTACGAGCGCCGCAAAGTGTATTTCAAATCAAATAAAACATATATATTGTGTTTATAGATTAGTAGATTTGTTAGATTTGTATATAAAATGCTTAAATATTTGGGATCCTGCGTGCCTCCCGGAATTGTAAGCGATGGTTGCGAATGAAATAATTTGAGCTATTAAAACTTCAAAAATTGTTGAAAACTGGACCGGTTCTGCTCGAAAATCCGGTTTTTGGGGTTTTTTATACGATATTTAAAAAAAAAGTTGTGCATTTGGGATTTGCGAGAAAAGAAAAAACAGAAACTATATATTTTCATGTTAAAATTTGGTGAAAAATCTAATTTTGGACTCAGAATTACCGAATAATTAAATCCTACTACGTGCTACTTTACACATAAAAAATAAAATCATAATCTAGAAAACAGTTGGACAATATAGAAAACAATGGGTCAACGGGGTGACCCATATATTTGGGTTAAAGACACATGACAAAATTATTTTTTTTTATTTTGATCAGATATGCAGATATTTATGAACTCAATACTGGTCCGGCCGACTTACTTACAAATTAACATTTCAAATAATTATTTTATTATATAACATTTTAACATTATTTTTATTCTTATATGCATTCCTGCCAAACATCCGAATCCGGAACAGGACAGAAGGTTTTAGGAAAATGAAAAAATAGACAAAGTTAGTTGAAGTATCTCTTCTAAAAGCTTGAAGAAAGCTAGAAAACTAGAATTAGTTAGAAAACGACATAAAAAAATTCATAAACCTATTCGTATACAAAAAATCTATTGCAAAAAAAAAAAAAAAAATAAATGCCAAAATCTTGATTTTGTGGAGCATGGAATTTTAATCCGGAGCGGCTCGGAACTATTGGTTCCTGTAAAAAAAAAAAAGTGATAATACACCTTTTCTTATAAAATATTGTTGTTTGAGTACTGTGGAGTATTAAAAAAAAAAAAATTACAAAAAAAAAAAAACTTTAAAACTCTACCATGTGTTCATGTATGTTTGTAAATATAAAAATATTTTTAAAACTCTTAAGTTTTCTTTATGTTTCTTTATATAAAAGTAAAACAAATGTTTTTTTTTTGATATTTTGCCTCAACGTACCTACATATTGAGATAATTGAATGAACATTTTAAGTGTGATTAAGAATGTAAATGTTTCCTATACATTGACTATAAAGTTGTTGAAAGATAAAAAAATAAAAAAAAGTAATTCAAAAATTTGTTTAATTTTCAAAAATATTTAGGAAATTGGGAAAAACATAAGGAATGGTTGTTGCTCTAATATATAGAAATAAATTGAACCTTAATTTTCAACTTGCGTGTTAGAAGTTAGGAGTTAGAGTAAAATCATTAGGAAAAAAGTAATATTTCTAAATATCCATAAAATTCAGATAAGATATACAAGTTGTATGAGTTGTAGATATATACTTTAAAATAAATTTCAAAATAAAAAGAAAGTTTTTATACAATAATATCTCAACAGGTAATGAACTCATAGACTTCAGATTTACAAAATATTTTCTGTATTGCATTATTTATGGGTTATTATAGAATTTTTTTAAAGAGATTAAAAATTTTCGAAAAATAAGGTTAAAGTTTTATAAAAAAGAGATAATTGTCAGATTATACTTTCTCGACAAGTTCTAGCTTATGCTTTCTCGAAAAAAAGTAAAAAAGTGTTATATATTAAATTTTTCCAAAAAATATTCAGAACTTTTACGTGAAACAAACTACAATATTTTTTTAATTTAATTACCAATGCTAATGATAATCAAAATAAGTTTTATGCAAGCTAGTTTTTCTGCTAGAGACAATAACGTAAACCAAAGGCATGAAATATTAATTAACCCTGTAGCTCCTAAAAATGTGAAAATAGAGCCCCCCTCCCATACGATTTTTTGCTCAGCTCGACATAAACTTTCAGCTCCGTAAATAGTTGCTCTCAATTGCGGGACACTCTGTATATTTATCTGTCATATGAAAAAAAATAATTATTATCCCCTCCTCCGTCCCCCCATGAACAAAATTCTGGCTACACCCATGTGTATACTGTTAACGGAGTGGTAAAAACGGAGTCCATAACAGAATCAAATAAGTTAATAAAAGAAAAGACGACATCACACAGTATATGAATCTGATGAATCAAACAGCTCAGATGATGACGTACCGTTGTCTGTTGTAAAACAAATATGTAGGGTTTAATTTAACCCTCATCGGTCCCCGAGGAGATGCATCGAATCGGTCCCATTGTATCAATGAATGTGTCAAATTCAAAAAAAAAAGTTAAGGAAATCGTTTTAAAAATTAAAAAACTGATTGTTTAATATTTTTATAATTCTATTTTATTGTTTTCATAAATTTCAATTTAGAAAATACATTTATAAGTAATGAAAATTTGAAAAAGAAAAATATAAAAAATGCTCGCAAATCGCAAATATCATAATGATGATCATTACAAATATAATTCTTACAATTATCACAATGATATGAATACAAATTTTTATTGTTTTTATATGTACATATGTAGCAACGGCCGCGTTTCGTAGTTTTTGGCAAATGGGTAATCGCCGGTAGTGCTTCAATATTGAGCCTTCGAGGCTGAGATTTCCGCTTTTCTATGTGTTTTTGTACAAGAAACATTCCAAGCTCCTCAATAAATATTCGACGACGTATATTTTTATTGGTTTTGCTGTTTTTCCAAGCCGAAAATAGCGAAATATAAGTTATATATGCATTCAATGCACTCACATCCAACATGTTGCAAAATACTGCCATTGGCCACCGATTTATCTTCCTTTTGCAGGTGTAGGGAGCCACCATCTGGTCCATAGTGTCCACGTCACTCTTGGTTTTGTTATAATCCTGAATTAGATTCGGTTTCTTACTGAGCAGTGTCACATATCTATAACGCCGAGGCACATACGACAGTAAAATGACTTGTAATTTGTGGTCATATACAATACCGCTCGAATACACAGGTTTTTTCCTCATATCCAACAATACTGGAGGAATTTCGGTCCTAATTTTCCGTATAGTGCCCAGAATAGTCATTCGACGTTTATGTAACTCTTCAGCCAGTTCATAAGCTGTGAAGAAGTTGTCGCATGTGATATTCCTCTCCGACAGCCCATTTACCAAATCCAAAACAACACGGCGTCCAATATTGCGCCCTGGAGCGGCGTTGCTATTGCGACCAACATAATTTTTCGTGTTGTAAACATACCAGGTAGCTGAATCGGCCAAAATCCAAATCTTTTTTTATTGTATTTTAGTATTGTCGAAACGGACAGCGTCCACGGAATGGAACTAGCTGTTCATCTACTGTAACATTTTTGCCTGTAATGTATACAAGTTGCAAATTATGGTTCCATTTTTCATATATGGTGCGTATCGGTAGCACTTTATCACGGACTGAAGCAGTATTGGCATTACGTTCTTCTTTATCGTCAAATTTGATACATCCATAAATTTTTTAGAACATTTTCAGTGACATTGTGTCTCGAAATATTGGTCGACCGGTTTTCTCGTTCCAGAGCTGTGTAACACATTCACCATACGAACGATACACACTAGCAAGCACTAGCAATCCGAAGTACACATGTAGAGTATACATATCTATTTGTTCCCATTCTTCTTTGTATTTCCGCAAACCATATAATTTCGTCATATTCAATATAGTATTTTCTATCGGTCGCAGAAACAAATCAAATGCAGACAAAATATCTACAACATGAGTAGCTGAAACTAGTTTTGGTCCTACAACAACAACAAAAAGAAACAAACACTGAATATGAAGCACAAAACAAGAAGGGCAGGTTTTTTACCAGAAACAATATTATCACCGCGCCTATATGAATTTCTTCGGTTATACTACGTTCACACTGAGAGTTAAATGCGCATTTATAAAATCGAATGTTTATATTTGTCTCTTTTACTCCTATGAGGAGCATACGGCCACGCATTCTTAATTGCTAATGCAATTTCGTTAAATGCGCATTTAGCTCTCAGTGTGAACGTAGTATTATTTTCAAATGGCTCCGTTGAATATTGAATTTTTTTATTTTTTGACAAATATTTTGCTGTTGCATTTCTGGCAATTTCTTCTGCCACATGTTGTTCCAGTGGCTCAACATCGTACTCATCAGAATGCTCACTCATTTCTGCAACGCATTCTTCCTCCATTGTGAAATCATCGTCATTATCTACTGGAGATTTTTCTGCTTCACTTCCAGATTCGGAATCCATATCATATTCGTCTCTTTGACGGTTTTCACGTAAATTTTTTTCCATTTTTTTTAAATCAATTGAGTGTATGTATAACGCAATGAAAGTATGCGGATGATAAAAATCACTTCAAAATTCACTTATCACTTCAAACAAATTCAATTCAATCTTCACTTGTGTGTGTTCAAGAACATACTGAAACAACAATTTTCCCAAAAATCGGTTCTTTCCATCGGGCAGTTTTTTTTTTTATTCAACTTGAAAGACAAAAATTGTATCAAATTGATACGAGGGGCCGATGAGGGTAAAAGTATTATAATTAGTACCCAAATTTGTCTTTCAGTGTCCAAAATTATTTCAATTTAAAGTTCGAATTAATTGTAACATGAGTTACTATAATTTGTGTAACGTGAGTGACCATTATTTAATTCGGATCAAAAACAAATTGCTAACAAATGCAGGAAAACTGTGTGTGATCTCGTTTTTTTAACATTTAATAAAAACTTATAAGGCGTTTAAATTATTCATTTACATGACTTCTATTCAAGTTCATACTCGAAAATAAAAGTCACCAAATGTAACGTGAGTTTAGTATTCGTTGCAAAAAAAAAAAAAAAATAACAATTGAAATAAAGTTAAACAACACGCATTCTTTGTTTTATTTATTAATTAAATTTCTTTGAGGAGGTTAGTTTTTAGTCAATAGAATATGGTATGCTAACTTTATTAGTCATCATAGATAGTTAAATTGTAAGCCGTTCGGAGTCGGCATAAAACTTGTAACTTCGAAAACAGCTGTAACTTCGAATCTGTAAGTCGTTGGTACAGAAAAAAACATGATGTATTTAAAAGAACTTGAATGGGTACTCTACCCATTCAAGTACCAGGGTGGCAGTAAACCTTGCTCGAATTCGAAGCAGGGTGGTATACGAGATCCATGGTTCGAATACCACCTGACACAGAGTTTTTTCAATTGAATTAATTTTTCTGTTCGGCCGTCACCTCTCCGCATACAATGGCAAACCTCAGAGAGCAAAAAAACTGCCATGAAAAGTTTCTTGAGAACATAAGCCGTTTGGAGTCGGCTTAAAGCTGGTAGGTCCAGTTCTCGATCATTTGTGTTCAAAGATTTCACAACACACACAACACAATCGATCAGAAGAAGCTCGGTCGAAGTCCTTTCAATGGCTAAAATGGCCATTTCGTTTTCGTTTTTTTTTTTTTTCGCTTAGTAGAAAGAGTAAGAACGTGGTTTAAAAAAAAAGGAAAACATTTTTTTTTTTTTTTTGATTACAATTAAAAATAATTTATTTTTTTTTAGCTACCAGTCGTATGTGATCCCGGGTGCTTCCTACTTTTTTCTTTTTACTGGTTCGATTTTCTTTTTTTGGTCAATTCAGTACTGCGACTTTTACTGATGTTCATTCTTTTACAAATTATATGAGTACTCATTAATATAGTACATAATAAATACAATATAAACTATTTGAAAGAGCTAGGATAGGGACGCGAGAATCATAAAGCCATCTGTTGAATTTTAGAAAAAAATATTGACACATACATGAAGTGATTTAGAAAAAAAATTTTAGTTCTCAAAATAAAAAAAAAAAACAGAGAAAATGTCACTTAATGCCCCAAAATTAATTTTTTTTTTATTCATTTTCTGCCAACTGTTTGAAAAGTCGAACAAAATTCGTGTATGAATTTGTTAAAAACAATTAAGCTAGAGCAAAATACAATTTGATCTATGAAAGAAAAATTTTATGTAACATCTAGATTTTAATTTGACAAAACTCGAAAAAATTTCAAGATATTACGTCTATGTATAACTTGGTCGATTTAAAGATACTGGGAAATACCAGTCAAGGATACAATAGTATTATAGTAAAAATAATATAAATTAGCTAAAACTTTTCATAAAAGCGTGAATTTTATTCACTTTATCTGAGAATCAAACCAACACCAATTTGGCCTTCCACTGCTAAAAATAAAATTTACCTTTAAGCAAGAAAATTCCATTAATTAAGTTTGACATTTTATACCTTTCAAGGCAGACTCAAAGAATTACGTAATTTGTTCATATTTTTCCTCTGAAAGACCCTGTTTATAGAAGTGTATAGAAGTAACTTTTGTGATTTATCCCTTGGTTCACACTTGAAAATTAACTTTCAGGTGAATTAGGTTAATCGTTAGAAATTAAAATATTTGTCAAACTATTCCATTTTCTCTACCTATAACATTCTTGAATTTTTACAATTCCTTTCCTATTCACTATGCAGTTACTGATAATAAAAAAAAAAAAAAATCCAAGTCGTAAATTTTGCAGTATAACAAAATAACAGTTATACTATAACAGTTTGCAGTTTTTGATAACTTTTCGAAAACTTTTGGATGTACATAGCATGACCCATATCTATGTATAGTAAAAAAGTGTCACAACGGCAATACGAGTACTGTTGAGTTCTACTCTTATGTTTTAATTTGAAATTTTGTGAAAAGCACGAAATGTTGTGACAAAAAAATAGAATCAAACGAGGTAAATTGAGTTAATTATTTGCAAAATTGCCATTGTAAATATTTGCAGGCATTGGAGTAAGATAGTGAATATAAAATTTCTGCAAATTTGGGAAAAATGGGTCGCAGAAAACACTGTCTTACTCAAAGAAAAATAGCGGAAATAGTTAATATATTAAAAAAATTTGTCTTTACTGCCTTATGACTCCAAAAGTATGTGAACTGAGAGGCCATTTACGCAAATCAACACCAAAAGATGATGTAATCCACGATTTCTGTGGTAATTTTTTCACGAACTTTGAGGCTCGCAGTCTTGTGGAGAAGAATCTCTTTGTTAGAGTGTCTCGAAAAGTGACAATGCTTATAAAAAGACCAAAGCAATCGGGTTCAGTTTGCAAAAACGCATAGTGTTTGGACTGGCGAGGAATCTAAAATAAATATGGTAGGAAATGATGGGAAGATCTGGGTCCGATGTCCAAAAACTGAAGAAATCAACCCTAGATACACCACAAGCATGGAGGAGGAAATATTATGATATGGAGATGTTTTTCCTGGCATAGAGTTGGCCCATTTTTTAGATTTAGGAAAACATGGACCAACATCTTTATGTCAGAATTTTGAATGATGTTATACTGCCTTAGGTTGCGAACATAGTGAACGCCAGTTCAGACAGGCAGGCAAATCAGACCAGAAAACATATTAGAGCAAAAGAGATGCATGACTTGGCTTCCTTATTGCTCCAATGTGAAATCTGTTCGGAACCTTGCGGCGAATAGAATATGCCTTTTATTTGGCAGTTACAACACGACAATGGCCCGAAGCATACTACGGGTCTGGTTAAAAAGTGGTTACAAGGTAATTGAATCGATGTGATGCCATAGCCCGCGAAGTCGCCGGATTTAAATCGGGAAAATCTGCGGAAGATTGTTAAGGCAAAGGTGGGACCCATTAAAACAAAAAATAAGAATCTGGGAAAAGTTAAAATTTTAGTTCATTGATGCTATTTTGTGTCAATTGTATTTTAAGATGGTTTTATAAAAAGGGGTTTATGGGAGTTTTTTGTTATTTCGAACTATTTTTTTTTAATTAAAATGCTTCATCTGGTTTTAGATTAATTTCATGGATTTTTTTTACGAATTAAAATCTCTTAAATGGTTGATTCTATTTCATTGTCCATAACTGTGCCTACATTAATCTCGCTTAACCCATTAAGCCCTACGGATGCGAAAGCGCACCACAAAAAGACATATTTTTTAAAAATTATTACTTTAGATTCAGTAAAAGATATCGGCCATCTTATTTTTGCATTGAGGAGCAGAGGGATGAAATTTTTTTAAGACTCTTGACATGTTTTGTCATAAGATGTCGTCTACCTACTCTTTCCCGAAGTCAAATTTTGTGATTGTGTGAAATTTTTGAATTGTGAAACAAAAAAAAAAAAAAAATAGGGCTGAGGATCGATACTAATAACAGTCTTCTTTATTCTAAAAAAATGTCCGTGCGATACCATAGCTTACCAGGACACAGGACACCGTGGTTTTTTTAGGGTTATCTGACTTCCCAGTTAGTATTGTTTGTAACATTAATATCTTATTTATTTCCCAGAATGTTTTACACAACTTTTCCAGTAGTAATTTGAGTGACCTCACTATAATTGACTCAAGTACTCCACACAAAAATTTTAACCTCCTCCGCCCACGGGTTTGAGAGCCGGGCTTAATGGGTTAACAAAGCCTACTTATTTCTGCCATTCTTTATATTTTCAAATAATATCAGTTCCTTGGCAGTTTTTAAAACTATAATACGCAAATATTGCGGTTTTTAATTTAATATTGTTTTCTATACTGTCATCGCTTTCATCAAAACGTTTGGTTGCTGTGCTGGATTGTGTTGAAAACACGTCATGTTTTTATATATGACGTTTTTTTTTATTTTTGCAATCGCAGATTTAAAAAAATTCACTTGATTTCGTGTGCATTCCTCAAACCAGTAGATAACAAGTGAAGAGACAAAAATGTGAAAAACTCCGCTGAAAAGCACTTTCAGAAACTCCAAGTCGCTTGTCGTTCCAGCTTGTTTCGACTTCTTTGCAAATGTTTTTTGCAGTTTTATATTGCCTTGTTGCTGCGTTTTTACGAAAAAAAAACGCGTTGTTATGAAAACCGAAAAAAAACAAATGGCCATTCGTTTTTTCGAGGAGCTGGTTTTGCGATGCTCGTGCGATTCGCCCAAGAGTTCTTTAGAAGATGGATTGCTTTTCGATCGTCCAAGCGATGAATGCGCGATTCGAGCAAAATTTTCAAAATCTTCCTTCGCTCATTCCTGCGATCGTTGGAAGATGGATCGCTTTTTGATCGTCCAAGCGGTGAATGCGCGATTCGAGCAAAATTTTCAAAATCTTCCTTCGCTTATTCCTGCGATCGTTGGAAGGTGGATCGCTTTTAAATCGCAATAGCGATGAATGCGCGATTATTGAAATATTTCGATAATCTTCTTTTGCTCATTTCGGCTATCGTTGGAAAATGGCATATGGTTGAAATATGAGGCAGGCTTTGACAAACCGTTAAAATGAAGCAAAACTTTTGAAACTTTTGAAAAAAATATCAAATGTTTTCTTATCGTTCAGAAGCAACAACACGTTCTAATTTATTAATTTTTAAAATAGAACAATGTTTTAAGTTTAACAACGAATCGTTTGATCCCTTTCAGGACTTCTGTTGGTGATTCGTTTGCGACTCTTCCCAGCGAATCCTTTAAGATCTCTTTCGGCGATTCGTTCGCGACTCTTCTACTTGCGAATCGCTAAGAACCCTTCTTGTCGATTCATTTGCGACTCTTCCGAGCGAATCGCTTAAGGCCCCTCGGCAATTTGTTCGCGAATCTTCCCAGCGAATCGCTTAAAGCCCCCTCGGCGATTCGTTCGCAAATCTTCCCAGCGAATCGCTTACGAACCCTTCAGGCAATTCGTTTACGAATCTTTCAGTCGAATCTCTTTTATGGCCTCAGCTGCTTCCAGTCGGCGATACCCGGATGACTCAAATAAGCTCGCCGGCGATTGCCTCATCTTCCAAACGATTCTCTGGTGATTCTGAGGCGATAGGAAATGTTTGCAGGGACCTTGACCGAGCTTCTTATGAGCAATTGTGTTGTGCGTGTTGTGAAATGTTTGAACACAAATGGTCGAAAACTGGACCTACAAACTTTTTGCCGACTCCGAACGGCTTATGTTCTCACGAAGCTTTTTATGGCAGTTTTTACTCTCTGAGGTTTGCCATTGTGTGCAGAGAGGTGACGGCCGAACAGAAAAATTAATTCAATTGAAAAACCTTTCTGTTTCAGATGGGATTCAAACCTGGGTTCTATCGCATACATGCAGCTCAACCACTATGCCACGGCCACGTAGAAAGAATACACATTAAAAAAACGAATATCAGCGGCTAACCGAAGATTCTTCGGTTCTATTTTACAGCTGGAACGCACTTAAAGCCGCATAAAGCCACTTGATCTCCCAACTGGTTGGAAATGTTTTAAGCTTTCTTTCTTTAGGTTTTCTTGTATTATTAAAGCAATACAAAACTAAACTAAAAAAGTTTTTGTTTTCCTGTTGCTGCTATTATTGTTAGTTTACTTTTGTGCTTAAAATCAAACGAGAAAGAGGAATGCATATAAACGTACGATCGATTTTAAAAATCGAGGTATAAAAAGCTTTCCTTCAAAAAACCGCATGGACGCACAAATACAAGATTTTACTATTTGCAAAAATTGTATACAAGAAAAGTATATTGAAAACCACAAACAATTTTTTTTTTGTTTTATGAAAGAATTAACGAAATAAACAGTTACGCGTTGTGTACGCAAAAATGGAAAGAAAGGGCACATAACAAAATTTGGCAATCTATCGACGAGTTGCTTTACCAGCTGGTTTGGTTTTCTTCACTATTTTTGTTTTGTTTTTTTTCAATGTGGAACAGTTGATAGGAATTTATCTTCGTTGCTTCTCTATAATGCTGTTTATTTGTGTATTTTTTGCGGACAAGAAAATACAATACAAAAATGCAGTAACGTGGCATAAAAAAGTGTTGGTGTGTTTTTTTTTTTGCATACAGAACAGGAAAAAACAGAATATAAAAAAAAGTGAAAAAAAGTCAACCGACTGGTAAAGCGATTCATTGAAAGGCTTTTTCCAAAGGCACTTTGAGCATTTTTCATATGATTGTATGTGCAGCGTGTTCCAGCTTTCCTTCTTGGTTCAGCACAGTACAGCTACCAGCCGCCACGCTTATTGCTGAGCCGAGTCGTTATCATTAAGCGTTCACTCTAAACGCGCGCTTAGAGTAATACAGAAACTAAAATGTTTAAATTAGTTGATGTTAAAATGAAAACAAAAAAGTTCTGGGCACTTGTGAGTTAAGATAATTGGTCTGCATTCCCACCTGGGCCTGACCTTTTCGTCTATCGTCTGTATCTGGGACATAATAGAGGGCAGATTTGGATTAATTAGTTTGAATGTATAATGTTGAATGAGAGAAAATTAAATTGAATGTGAATAATTTTTAATATTTTATGTGTTGCGGAAGTTTGTAGAAAGATGTGAATTTGAAACTACAGTGATATTTCTATCAGAGAACAGCTTGAGTGCATTCAAATAGCGTTTTGAATGTCACGTCAATATATGAGCTACGAATGTGCCTTCTAGATAAAAATTAATGCGCGAATACATGTACCAATCGCTGTGGATACGAATGCCATAGAATACGAGCGCTTGCGATTACGAATGCCTACGACTCCAGAATGGTCAACGAAGCAAGACATGAGCAACATTCATCAAAAGCAAGGAAATTTCATGCTTTTATGTCCATTCGCACCAAGGAAAAAAATGCTAACTGCATAAATAATGTTTATTGAAAGCAGAACATAGTTGTTCTTTTACCGACAAACATCTAATAATAGTTTGATTACCAACACGCTGCTAGAAAACGGAATGGAAGTACGAAAACAACAAAAATTCATGCCGCATCAGACACTTGATTTTTAAGCGAATGATCTGAATGTCTGCATTATCTGGATGGTGCCTTTGTATTGATTCGCAATCGTGGCAAACTGTGCTTAGTAGCAATCGTTGTTTACGAACTCAAGCGGCATGAGTGCATTACTTTTTGTGTGCGATTGTGGCTGACGACAAATGTTATTCGAGTTTCAAATAATGAGGAATCTCTGATATCTATATCATTGCCAATTAAAATTCCTCAAAATCTCTCAAGACCTCTCCGCTAATTTCTATACCATCATTAATTATAACTCTTAATTCATAAAGGCAAGGATGCTGCTTCGCACCTAATACCGCTAAAACTGTAATTATTTTTGCCATTATTACAGTGCTTTTCCAACATAGTATGTCCTAAAAAGTGTTCAACCTGAAAGTATGCACAGAAATGCATTCGATGCTTATCAGTGGCAGAGCAGCATGCTTGCCTTTTATGTATGTGCATATTGTTATGCTGAACATTTTTCAGGACAGCATATGTTATAAAAGCACTGTAATAATGGCAAAAAAAATGCACAGTTTGAGCCTAAATGTTTCCAACCCGTCGTAGGAAGGGCTTTTATACTATTTCAATCATAGTTTGTGATATACTTTAATCTTTCTTGATTACAAATTTTTAGGCAATCACGCAACAATTTGCGCCACAAAGGCCACCAAATTGCTTGAATACCAAAAATTATTGTTTTGACTTGATACTTAGTGTATGGCTTTGATTTTTAACACGAGCTCCTAGTTTAATATTTCGATTAGCTGTATATTTCTCAGCTTATCTACAGATAAATATATCTTACAAATGTGATATCCAGCTGAGATGTTTTCTTTTGAATATTATGCTGAATAGGAAAATGTACTGATAAGTTGCAAAGTGCTTATGTGAGAATGATTACAATCATTATTCCAGATTGGGTGTTACTCTGTTAGTCAAGCTCATGGTGAGAGCCTATACACCTGTACTCCCAACTAATTCTGAGTCATATACTAATGTCTTGCACTCTGAGGCACTTCAGAGCCTTTAAAAAATAAAAGGTCACATTGTGTTCTCTTACAATATTTTTCCACGAAGAAGACTTAATTGAATTTATATGTTTTGTTTTTTTTTAAATAAATATTCGTACATTCAGAAGCATTAATGCAAAACTCTCAATTGGACAGCACCTTGTTTAAGCTTCTTTTCTCAAATTAAATGCTGGATGGTTTAGGGTGTGTCTGTTATATTTGACTTGACTCACAAGGAAAGGTCTCCACGTGACGCTCTCCGATTTTAATAAGCTTTGGATATGTGATACGTATTTTTTTTATATCTGCTTCCATACTTTAATAGAACTTCCATACTTTTCAAGATATGTGCATTAGTTTTTATGTAAACAAAAAAATATTTTTTCATTACATGACTACAAAAAAAAAAAAAAAAAAATCTAAAATAAGCTTGAAATGTCGTGTTTTTAATAGAAAATCCCTTGTTTGAAGGGAATATTGTAGTATTTTTAATATTTTGTGCAAAATTAGTGTACATTGACACAAAATTTCTAATGGCACATTTAACCTTTATGTGCTCGGTAGTCTACATTTGTAGCATTTTTGCTGAAAAAGTTGAATAGAAAAAAAATTACACATCAAAAGGGTCCGAGATTTTCAGTAGCTTCCTAAAAATTAATTCTAAGCAGTTTTGGACACTATTGGCATAAGAAAAAAAAAAGGGTTGTCACCCCTGGATCTTACTTTTAAAAATGACCATCTCCTGGACGGTTGTCTACAAATGTAGACACCATATAAATTGTATGGAAAGTTACATCACTTTTTTACTCAACTCAAAATTTTTTGATTGCAGCTTGTCGAAACATCCCTTTTTGTTAATTTTAGTATTCTTTGCTTTCTTATGCATGCGTGTGTGTATGTGTGTACATGTGTGCTTGCATATAAAACTCTATTGAGTAATTCGCAATAATAGGAAAGAAGTGTTGAGGGATTTTGATATGGTTTTACATACAAATAAAGAGTGATTTTTTAGAGGAATAGAATTTTCAACAATGATATCTGTCTGAGCAGTGTCAGAATTGGCACGTATATTTTGACATTAAAGTGCATGATACCTACTTTGGAAAATTAATACCAATCATCTAGAAGACAAATTTTTCCAGCAGGACGACGCAACATACCGTAGAGAGGGCCAAATCATGACTTCATTGGGAAAAACATTTGGTGATCAAATCGTCTGAAAAAATTGCCCAGACTATTGGTTGCCTAGGTCAATTAATTGCACTCCATAGAACTTTTTTTTTTTATAGGGATACGAATAGTCACTCATCTATGCTAATTAATCAGTTACAGTTGACGACTTAGAAGCCAATTTCTACGTAAGCTTACAATCCCGAGCACATGAAGGTTAAGAACGCTATTATCGTAAATTTTGTATTAAAAAAAAATATAATATTTGAATTTAATAATTTTTAACCTTTTTTAAGAAAGAAAAATATATATACATAGAGTTAGTGGAAAACAATTCAGAAGACATATGGGTATTTTCGGTATTTCTGCCGAAAAGTCCACCGTGACACGAAAATTAAAAGTTATTAAATATATATTATTTAATGATATTATCTCAGAGAAACATTTTTATTTTATGGATTCAAGCAATTTTTGAAAATGCCTCAATGATATCGCTTTTTGTTCGCCGAGACGAAAAAAGGGCGTAACTGTGGTGTTTTAATTTGAAAAAAATTGTACCACCCAGAAGTAACGGTAGCGAATCGCTTTCTTTTTGCGCAAAAGGAATCTCGCCTAAATATCTTCCAAAAGTATCACTTTCACTTCGTCTCGGCGAAAGACGAACAATTTATCTTTCAAATGTTGGCTGGGCTGGCTCTGTAGTTCGAAAAACTTAATCCATTCTCACTTTTTTACAAGTACACTCCCACTAAATTCACTTTTGGCCAACTCACACGGGATTGTTTGATTGAACTTTTCTTACGCAATTTAAATATAAATTCATTTACCATGATGATCAAATCGACTGCACTGTTTCACAAATGCAATTTTTCTATTTAGTTAATGTTTTGTAAATGTTTCTTAAACGTTTTTGTTTTAGTAAAAATGGAAGGCATTGGCTAAAAATAATTAAGAATGGTTGAGGCAAGGAGAGGCAGAATATATTAAATTTATTTTTTAATAACAAAATCACATAATTAATTAATTACCTGATTACTTAATCACCCAAATGAATTGCAATGGAAAAAATTTCACTTAAAGCCATGTCACGTAACGTTTCATACTAAGCCCAATAAAAAAAAAATAAGAAAAGGTTTTTAAATTTGATTTCTTTGAAAACAAACTTATACTTTCATATTTCAAATTCTTCTAAAAAAAGTTTTATACAATAACTCTTGCCAATTTACAGAATTTTACTAATTTTGTGATCCAAGTCAAAAACCACTTCTATTTTTTGTCACGTAACGTATCATTTTTGGTGGCTTCTATCTAAGAGCCGAACTTTTTACAACTCTTAGATTTTACACCTTGTATAGTATGCTTAGTAAGCTATTGATAAATCAAAATAAGGAACTTGTAAGTTAAATTTTTCATTCTTTTTTCACTTATTAAAGTCGTACGATCGTCACGTGCGCCACCACGGAAATGCCCATATTCCCAATCTAAATTCAATAAAGTATTATTTAAAATTTAAATGTACCAAATTCATTAGATATTGACTGAGCTATTCACTTACAAACTTATCATTTTGATTTTAGGGTAGATTTTCCAGATTTTTTGAAAAAAAAAAAAAATTGAATTTATAAGTTTAAAAAAAAAGGTCAGAAATTGTATTTAAATGATATTGTTTATCATAAAATAATTTAATTAAGAGATTTTAAAAAATCTAAGCTGTTTTGTGAGAATAAAATGCACATATCAAGCCACTTTTATATGGCAGCCCTATAAAATATTGATATTCACCGTTAAATTTGAATACAAAAAGTTTATTCTAAAAAAAAAACAAAATTTTTAAAACCTATATTGTATACTTTATTTAAAATAGATTTTACATAAAATAAATCAATTACATTTTAATAATAAACATTTGCACAATTGTGCATTTTTTTAAAATGAACTCTTAATGAAATAACTCTAAAATACAAAAAAAAAAAAAAAAAAAAGTTTACAAAGGGATAATATAAGAATAAGGATTAGGAAAGGTTACATAAGGTTACACAAGTATGATAAAGAAACGGTTACGTAATCAATGCAGTATGAGGAAAAATTTGTTAAAATCAGCAACAACAAAAAAACAACAAGAACAAATGTTTTATAATATCCCAACAAACAAAATGATTCACTAATGTTATAGTTTACGAATCGCATTCTCGTACATTTCATTCATTAGCAATTATTAGTAGCGATTCATTTATAATATCGCGAGCGGGAGAAATTCTTCCTTCGTTAATGAATCGTCAAAACCGAAAAAAGCAATTCGTTAATGAGTCGCCAAAACTATAAAAAGCAATTCGTTAACGAGTCGGTAAAACTAAAAAAAAAGCAATTTTTTAACGAGTTTCCAAAACTAAAAAAAGCAATTCGATAAAAAATCATATATTTTTTTATTTTTATTTATTTATTTCAAAATTAATGTTCACATATAAGACAATGTCTTTTAAGTGCAGTAAGAATTGATTGGAAAATAACAACAAGTAATAAGCAACAATTAAATATAACTTAACATTATAACAAAATTAATTATGATAATTTTAAATTTTTAAGAACCAGCAATAAAAAAATATATAAATTAAATTAATTATTGAAATATATTGGAGAACTAGAACAAGTTATAAAAACAATTAATAAATGAGTTAATTTAGTTTGATACTAAAGTTTAAAAAAGATAAAGAACAGAGAAAAAAAATATAAGGTAATAGTTAGAGACTAGGAGAAATATATGAAAATTTCATGCTTAAAGTTGCGTTTGTTTGAGATCATCTTGATTCTTAAAGGCAGCGAATTCCATAATCTAATGGCATTGACAAAAAAAAGTCTGTTGGAGTTCAAAAGATTATGCACTGGAATGATAAGGTTCATATTTCTTATCGATCTGCAGAATTGAAGTTTTTCGAATAAATATCGAGGTGTCTGTGTATAAATCAAGTTGTGCAAGAATATGCAGTTTGTAGCATCCATGTAGTTAAATATATTGCAACCAAGTACTTTGTTGCTTAACTGGCTGATGCGGTCAAACCTCCTTAGACCAAATACATATCTGACAGCATTATTGAACGCAAGTTGTAACTTTAATTTGAATCTTGAATCAAGTTTACTGTACACAACATCTGAGTAAGAAATGATTGGCACTATAAGCTGGATCACTAACCTTCTTCTGGTCTCGATAGGTACAAATGATGCAGTCCACCTCAAGTTCCTTAGGACAAAGTATGTTTTGCACACAACCGAATTTATATGATCTTCACAAGATAGTTTGGAGTTAATATAGTAACCAAGATTTTTAACATGGTCAACAAACTTCAGTTCGACACTGTTTAGATAGATGGACGGTATACCAAGAACATCATAACGAGCTTTAAAAATCGGCAAGATATATGATTTTAAGGGGTTGAGAAGCAGTTTATTGGCTTTAGCCCAATTAGATATTTTGTTTAAGTCTTCATTAACCTTAACACATAATTCATTTACAGAACCAATAGGACTGGACAAGTACAACTGAAGATCATCAGCATATGCATGCATGGTAACATGGCAGCATTTGCTGAAGATATCATTAATGAACATTGTAAATAGAAGGGGACCAAGTACAGAACCCTGAGGCACCCCACAGGTTAAGTAACTAAAAGCAGACAGACTATTTCCCACCCTTACTCTTTGAGACCTTCGGCTTAAATAACTATGTAACAGACGGACTGCTGTGCTTGAAAAACCAAAGTTAATCTTAAGTTTTTTGCACAATATGGTATGATCAACCGAATCAAACGCCTTGGAAAAATCGAACAAGCAAAGCAAGCTTATGTGCCCCAGATCATATGCGATTCTAATATCATCTAAGATCTTAACAATAGCCGTAGAGCAGCTGTGGCCCGGCCGAAAACCAGACTGATGTGGTGACATAAGGTTAAACTTTTGTATATGTTCCGTGATTTGAAAAGCCATTAGAGACTCAAATACTTTAGATAATGAAGATAGCAGACTTATAGGTCGATAATCAGATGGTTTACTAGCACTTGATTTTTTAGCTGCAGGAATGATTGTCGCTGCTTTCCAAACACCAGGAAAGCTAGAACTTGTGAAGCAATAATTAATAATATGAGTCATCGGGCTAAGGATGAATGGCAAAATGAGTTTGATAAATTTTATGGATATTCCATCTTCACCAATGGCATTCGATTTTATCTTATTTACACAACGAGCAACATCACACTCGTCTACAGCAACAAACTCAAAATTAAACAGACACTCATAAGGCAAATCTCCTGAACTATCATCAAACCTACTATCGGAAGAAGTTGTGCTTGCAATAAAATATTCATTTAAAATATTTGGATCTATCCGGCAATCATCAGTTTTAACATTGCATACCCTAGCCTGCCTAAGGTTATTCCAAAGTTTTTGGATGGTTGTGTTGAACTTAGCTTTGACATGAAATAAATACGTTTTGATGATTTAACGGCGTTGTTAGCTTCATTTCTAGCTCTTTTGTACACTTCCCAGTTAGCAGTTGTAGGGTTTCTCTTCCATCGATTGTAATTTTTGTTGCGTTTCTTAAGAGCCAATTTAACACTATTTGTGAACCATGGACAACTCATATTAGAGATTCGACGAGTACGTAATGGAACATGTATATCAAATAATGCACTAATTTTATTCGTAAAAAACCCAAGTTTCTCATTAACAGAACTGTATAACCAAGATGCAGACCAATTAATTAAATACAAGTCACTGAGCAAGGATCCGTAATCTATGGATTTATAGTCCCGAAAAGAAATAGTTTGCTCAGTTCTGACTGATGTGAGATTAATATTAAAAGTGCAAAAAATTAGATCATGGTCAGATATAAAAGATAATTGATCAAACAGCAAAACAGTAGAAACATCTGATACTACAAATATATCTAATAAGCTCGGTGAAGCATTATTTGCAAAGCGCGTGGGTTCACTGCAATTAACTGTTTGTAGACCAATCTCGAAAAGTTTGTCGTAGAAATGACTAACGAGAGAATCATCCCTAGCTAAAATATTAATATTGAAATCACCACACAAAATAAAATGGTCGTAATCAATTGCACTATGGGATAAAGAAGAAAATAATTGATCCAAGTTACTGTGACGATACGGATTATATACACAAGCCAAGAAAATTTTAGTGTTATTGTCATAGATTTCAATGCTCAGAAATTCTACCTCTGACCCAGTGGACACACCCAACAGATTTACATTTAAGTTATTTTTGCAATAGATTGCAACGCCTCCACCCTTTTTGTCGATTCGATCATGACGAAAAAGCTTGTAACTTTTTATATCTTTATTTTTATATCTTTTATAAACTAATTTCAAGCTTATCACGTCAAGAATAGAAACCACGTCATCTGAATGCTAGTCCGGCACTTTACCCACTCGACTATTTCAGATGCTTAATATATCTTGCTTAATTTGCTTGATAATAAAAGCCAGCATTCGCGAACATGGGTTCGAACCCAACTTGGTGCAAAAAATAATTTTTTTTTGTTTTTTTTTTCTGGTTATTTAGGTATTTTTTAAAGATTTGGCTTTTCAAAAGATCGAAGTTATTTTTTTTGACAAACTTTTTTTCGACTTTGTTATACATTCGTCAAAACCGAAAAAAGCCATTCGTTTACGAGTCGTTAAAACTATAAAAAGCAATCGTTAACGAGTCACCAACACTATAAAAAGCAATTCGTTAACGAGTCGCCAAAACAACAGAAAGCTATTTTTTGACGAGAAGTTATTCATATGAAAATCTTGAACAAATTATAAGTGGAAATTATTTATATAAAGAATTAGCACGAAATAACATAACAGAAGAAAAAATATTTCACAAAATTTTTTTCATATAAAAATTTATGAAAATTTATATTTTAGTGTTTTTATACCACAACGCTTACTGCGTAAGGGGTATATTAACTTTGTCATTCCGTTTGTAACGCCAAGAAAGAGGCGTGGCAGGTATAGAAAAATATATATATTTTTGATCAGCATCATCTCCTGAGTCGATTTCCGGGTGTCCGTCTGTCTGTCCGTCTGTCGACACGATTACAGCCGCAATTTTAAAGCTATCGCGATGAAATTCAAAATATAAAATTATTTTTCAAAAAGGAAGATCAAGTTCGAGAATGGGCCAAATCGGATGAAAACCACGCCTACCTCCCATACAAAGTGAATTTATATTAACTGTAAAATGTCTTTAAAACCCACAAAAATTAAAGAAATGCCTTGAAATTTGGTTATAAAATTTGGGAAAATCGGATGGAAACCACGCCTACCTCCCATACAAAGCGGCTGTATTTTAAAAGTAAAATCTCTTAAAAATCTGCTCAAATTAAAGAAATGTCTTGAAATTTTGCATATAGGCTTTGATATATAATATAGACCATCACTATGATATATGGCAAAATCGGATGAAAACCGTAAAATGTCTTAAAAATCCACAAAAATTAATGAAATGTCTTGAAATTTTGCACATTAGCTTTGATATATAAAATGAACCATCCCTATGATATATAGTAAAATCGGAGCAAAATCACGGCTACTTCCCATACAAAGTTACGTCATCAAAATAGGAAGTCATCAAAAAAGGAATAAATAAAACGGAATACCATCGTGTATGTCGTGGCTAAAGACTTCAGGTATACTTCAATATGGCCGCGGGGGGGGAGGGGGGGGGTTAGCTTCGGTACCCTGCCGAAGCTCCATCCTTACTAGTTTTCACTTAAAATTGAAAAAAAAAACATAAATTTTAAAAAACAAATATTCGCTTAAATGGCGTATTAACAACAGAATGTTAATAAAAAATAGTCGGGGAAAAATTGTGTTTTTGTTTCAAAACATCTTAAATGGAGTTTAGGAAAGTCATGATTTCAATCGGTGCTTTCTTTAAGCATCAAGCCAACATCTGATAAAGTCGGTATGAAACTATTCGAAAACTTTAAAAAAACGATTCACTAGCGATTCGTTAACGAATCACCCCTAGCCACAGTGTTTATTGGGATACACCAAACGACGTGAAATCTCAGTACCTTTCATTTGATGCCTAATTTGTGTATGTTTCAATATTTGAAATTAAAATTTTTGCGAAGAACGCAATTTTTGCAAATTTTCGAACGCCATTTTGAAAGCCTTAACCTTAAACTTAGCAGATATAAAAAAATACGACAACCTTACAATTTTGTCTTCTATCACAAAGCCAAAGCTTTCCTTGTTAGTGTAAATTATTCAATTATAAATTCAATTATAAACAAAATATCGTTTTTTTTTTTTTTGAATAAGTAGAATTTGTTGCAGTTTTTGACAAGAACCTAGTGATATTATACAATAGAAAATATTCATCAAACCGGCCTCTTTTGTTTTAAGGATTAAAATTCTTAAGAGGATATAATTTATAGGAACATGCAAGAATAGCAATTTTACATGCAAGAACAGATAAATTAAGTTTTTTTAAATAAAGATTTTGAAAAATTTTCCTAAGCATTTAATCATGTTTTTTATCAGTATTATTAGACCTTTTTATCAATAAGATGAGAAAGTAGACGGGTTTATTTACTCATTGTTTAACCATTGGCATTGGCTTTCCGCTGCTTTTCGTTTGTTTATTTCTTATATCTATGTTTGTGAAAAAATGTACTTGTGTTTTGTTCCTTATGTTTACTTTTGAAAAATATAAAAAATAAATCATGTTCCACGTTGTCATCACTTTTTGTGCTTTAGTATAAGCTACTACAATAATTAGCAGTGGACGGTCACTTTTTTTTAATGGCTCGTTCAGATTTTTTGCGTCTTACAACACATGCACAAATTTTTTGCATTTTTTTATTGCCAAGGCACTGTTTAAAACTCACCTACCAACCGTTAAACCAACACCTTAGCGCTTTAAGTGCTTTGTTACCACAAAACGCATACAATCACACCTGCTCACATAACATGCAAACACACACAAATATACATATCAACCAACCACACACACACACACACATACATACACACACTGTGCATACCGTATGAAGTCAACTAAAAACCATTTTGTATAAGTCTTGGCGCTAGTTTTACCACTGCACTCTCACTTTTTTAATTTTTGTGTTTTTAAATGTTACAAATGTTCGTTTTGTTATAAAAAAAAAAAAAATACAAATATTTTATATAAATGTACATTTTTTCTTGCTTAAACTCGATGTAATTTGAAAACATGCATAGCCTGGTGTTACAAAAAAGATGGACGAAACATTGCCGAAAGATGCGCGCTATGAATATAAAGAAATGTTGGCTCAAAAGGAAGTCAAAATCCTGGCAAAACCCGAGCAGATCTATATCATTGATGATGATGATGATGATGGTGATGAAGATGACGATGATGAGGATGATGATGATGAAGATGATGATGAGGAAGATGATGATGTTGAGGAAGACGACGATAATGACGTCTTTGAGCTACCTCCACGCTCTGTGGAACAAGTCGACACCGACTCAGACTACTTTGAAAAGCCACGCCCCGAACCGCGTTATACTAGCGATTCCGAGAGCGACTACAAGCCACATAAACCGAGCCACTCTGGACGCAGCACACCCGATCTAACTGCTACCGGCCATGGAGGACATCGAAAATCAGTCAGCTTCGATTTGAGCGGCGACGAACGCTCCAAATCCGACTTTGAACGTTCGCGTACACCAGATCGTTTCGGTCGCTCCTACGACTCGGAACAGGAGTACTACAGCAGCCATCAACGGGATCGCGCCCGAGAGTTGCCACGCAAAGGTATTCTACGCTCGACTAGCCCTTCATCCTCCAATAATTCCACACTAGAACGTAGTAACAAGCGTCCTGAAAAGATGCCGCCTATATTACCAACCGTAGCACGCATCAGGGAAATTGAATCCCCTAGCCTCCAACAAGCTACGCCTGCTCGTATGCCCAGCAGCGGTTATCGCAGTCCGCCACCACCAGCGCCCGAAAAGCCAACAGTTTCCACAGAGATAGAACGGGAGAATCCATTTCGTGAAGCCTTTCTCGATAGCAGCCAGTACGATGAGTACACTGAGCTAGCGCGTGCCATGAACAGATCGCCGAAATCGCCGCGCGATCAATTCTTCTTTGGTTCGGCCTCCAAGTCCAGCGACAATCTGCTTGCAACCGAGCGTTCAGCCGCAAATACTTTGCCTTCGACGTCTATGTCTACCAGCAACCTGAGCAAGGTTCAGCGTCCAAAAGTTGCACCACCATTGTTGCCGAAGCCCAACAAAATCAAACAGGCCGACATCGTTACAAATACGGCGTTAGAAAGCTTTCAAAATGCCGATGTTGGTCATGGCGACTTTGCGGTTTTCGAACATGACGTGACGACAAACACCATACACGAGATTTCAAAGCCTCCACAATCCATTCCAGTCATAGCACCATCAACTACAAGCTCCAAGCTGCCCGTACGCTTACCGACCAGCCCACGCAGCCCTTCGCGTCCACGTGAAAGTCCTCCGCCACCCCCTGTCAACTACGACACTTTGCCAAAGTTACCATCATGTGCCACACCCACTAGCGAACCACAATACCTCGAGGTGCTGCCTCCTTTGGCACCTTCTGTGCCGCCAACGGCACGTACAACGGAATTCGTGCACGAAAATTCGCCAGATAACATCCTCGTGTCCGTGGAGGAACATCGTAGCATACTACTTCAGGAAAACGAGCTGCGTAATCAACTCCGTAGTAGCGGTTTGGCGAGAACAAACATTCCTGAACTAGGCGCGCCTCACGAGGCTGCACCACCACCGCCCATTTCGCCCCAGCAGTTAAAGATGACAACAGCGACGAGCATTAAACATCCGGTAAATCCCTTTTTAGATAGTTCCGATGATATTTTTGATCCACCCCTACCATTACTGCCAAAACCACAGCAACCACAACTAACACCTTACTCAGTGTCCTGCATGGCTTCCTCTAGAAGTGTACCAAGTGCAACTTCTGACTCCATTAGTTCTGTTCCAAGCGAAAGCCATTCTTCCTCCTCTATTTATCCAGCTTCTCTAACTTCCTTAAATTCCACCTCTTTTGACATGCAGCCGCTACGTTTGGACATCGCTTCATCAAAAGCATCATCGCAGACAACTTCAACACCGCCAAATCCATTCTCGCCCACACAAATTTTTCCCACAGCCCAGATACTACCTGTGCAATACGCTAGTCTGCCTCAACCCCAACAGCCCAATACAACGCACGTCAGTGCTAGTGCCGCGCACAAAGACCAGGCACCACCTCATTCAACAACGCAACCCATCTTTAGTCTGGGTGAATATGTGCTGGTACCCCAGGCGCAATTTTCTACCGTCACATCGCAGTCTTCCCCATTAGTCACAACGCCCATGTTTCTAGCCAGCAGTGAAACAGGCGCAAGTCTGTTGCTGCAGCAGCAACAGCAGCGCCAACAACAGACGCAACAGCTACATCTGCATCAGCGCATTCTGGTGAGTGAAACGCATAAACCACAAGAAACATCTGTTGAACCCTGCGCTGAATCATCCACCAGCACATCCAAGCCAAGCAACAATATCCCGAAGATGCCATCCACACCACCCGTTCGACCCTTGACCATGCCACCACCGCCACCAACACCAACAGCAATCAGTATTGAACCTCCGACTTCCATTACAATTACCTCGCCCACTCCCTCCTACACATCGATGCAATTTCCAGCAATATCCGAAATAGTACCCATTTCCTCATCAACCAGTTCCTCCTACTTAAACAGCTACCAGAACACTTCACAAACGCTTGGCTGCTCCTCCTCCTCTCTAGCCACATCCGCAAGCTTCTCACGTGACTCCTCGTTAGCATCGTTGCAACGTTCCTCCTACTATGAAACAGCCGAGGAAATTTACTCCACCATCGATGAGGAAGCCATCTATAGCAATACGTCCTTTTTTGATTCGCGACGCAGCAGTGACACGTCACTGAACTGTCGCAGTCCACGTTCCTTATCTCCAACGCCACCACCTTTGCCACCCAAAAAGCCAAAAGCCAAGCTGTTAAAAGTGGTGCGCACTGCACCGCCGCCACCAGTACCTGCTGGGGTCAGACCATTGAAATTGCGATCACAGTCGCAACCACAATTAGTGCTGTCGTCAGCGACAACAACGACGACTAGTGGCTCTCCAAAGTCCCGCAAACCCTTGACACCATCGTCGACACACGGCAAAGAAACCACGGTGTGAACTGTGACCACAATAATAGAAATTCTCTTAGTTTACGTTGTCATCTAGGCAGCATTTTAATTGCTTAAAATTTTCATCGCCATCCTTGTCGCCGTTCGTCTGCACAGAGTAATTGTCATCATGTTGATGACCGTTGTTGTTGTTGTTTTTGTTCACCACCTTTAAGGTTAGCTGCTTCTAGTTCAGCTGGCATTCCTTTGTTCTTGCCTCACCTTGAGTTGCTGTTTATTTGTTCTATTTAGCCGCTTTAAATATGACTTGAAAACTTTTTTAATTGCTTTGAAATCAGCTGCTGTCGGTGAGTTTCCGCTTTCAGTTACAGTCAAAAATGGGTCACTTTCTCCTGTATAATAATAATAAGATATTCAGAATTTCACTAAAATTTGTATTTGCCCCTCTTTAAATAGAATGCAGGACGACTTGAAGAAAAGTTTAATGGAAAAGTTTATAAATCTTGTTTGCGAAATTTTTTTTTTCGGAAAACGTCTAAGGCGCATACATTTTGAAGTTTGTCCTTGTGTTTTTTTTTTTGATTTAATTATTAACATTTTTTTTTTTTCTTATCGACTTTCACATGTAAAACTTTTGACTATCATAACAACAACAACTCTAGCTTAGATTTTTAATTAAACTGCCTTTCAGTTTATTATCAGCTCTTCTGTTTCAACTTAATTTTCATAGATTAAACAATTTATAAACCGCAATCGAATTAATTCCGTTGACCCTTTTACGTAGGCTTCGTAGTTGAATAAGGTTAACTTTTTTTTTTTTTAATTAACCTTTTATCTTGAAGAATTTCTTAAAGCACATTTCTACTTTCTAATTTTGCAAATCAGTGTAGAGAGTAAGTTGGTAAACATTTTGTTAAAATATAATCAGTAACTTCCAGTAAGAAATTAAAAGCAAGGCTATGGGAATTTTTTTACTTCTAAAAATATTCTTGAATGAGCTTTTTTTTTTAAAAAATAACCAAAAGAGATATGAGCAGGATTCGTTAAATTTCTTTTCAGCACAAAATTTTTAATTTTTGCCAAAAATATTTTTAAAAAATTTGATTGCAAAAAATTTACATAAAAATTAAAATTTTCTCTAACAAAATTTCCGTTATGCAACCACATAAGTTTAAAAAAAAAAATAATATATAAATAAAAGCTTATATAAATATAAAGTTCATTTTCTTCGAAATAAATTTTTAAATTTTTTAACCTGCTAACAAAACTATAAAAAAACTTTGTAACGTTTTCTTGAAGTTTATTGAAATCAAAAATAAAATTAAAAATGCAAAATTTTTTGAGTCAGTTCACCGGTTGTGACATTTCACATGAAGAGGTCAGTCAAAATAATTGTATACATTACATTTTGATTCTTTTTGACTAACTTATATTTCTATTTTGTATCCTTCCTTTTGTATCAGTTCAAGCCGCCTGTGTAAAAGATTTTGGTCCTGTGCGAAGCCTTGGGGTTCAAATTATATACAAAATGAAATAATTTTTAAATAACTAAAAATAATAGCCGTATTCATAAAATATTCAAAAATTACTTTAAAATGCTAAATAGCTAAAAAACTTCTTAGTATTTAATCATCTTTTTAAATTTTGTTATTCATAAAAATGTTGTAGATACTTTGTACAGTCTGTTCCAAAAGTCACTGGTATTTTAAATTTTCAATAAAACTCATTATTTTTTTTAATTGTCTGTGAGTTTTGATTGAATTATAAAGTAGATACATGGAGGTTATTGACATAATATAATACCGCCCAAATGGCTACCTCGACCTTACTTGCATACGCGAGCCCTTTTC
The DNA here is from genome assembly GCA_914767935.1 of Coremacera marginata. Classification (NCBI taxonomy): domain Eukaryota; kingdom Metazoa; phylum Arthropoda; class Insecta; order Diptera; family Sciomyzidae; genus Coremacera; species Coremacera marginata. The sequence continues at coordinate 225,194,308 of OU612043.1, forward strand.
ATGAGCTCCTGTTAACTTCCAATTCTTGACCGCGTTGACGATTCGTATTAAATGCTCGAAATAAAATGCCAGTGACTTTTGATGTGACACAGGGCCGTAACTAGAGAGATTTCGCTTCTAGAACTAACAAATTTTTTCAAAATTAGAAAACGGTAAAATAATAATAAATATAAAAACTTTTAGGGGGGGAGGGCAGTTTGGAGTTTTATTTTTTTTTAAATTATTTTAAGAGTTGAATTTGGGCAATTTTAAAAATATCAAAAAAAAATTTTTTTTATAAATAATTTCGACGATAGAATAGTTTTGCATTAAATAGACGAAAATTATTGATAAATATGCTTTCCCGTACGGTGACAAAATTTTTTTTATGGTTTTACGATGAGTTTAATACACATAATTTTTGTTGAATGATCAAAAAAATTATTTTAAGTAAAAATTTAGTTCAAACCGAAGGCGAGATGGAAAACCAAATTGGAAATGCGTATAACAGAACAGAGCGGATGCTAACTTTATAAATCAGAAGCTTCGTGTCTTGACTTAATTAAGTATTTGTTATTTAAAAATTTGGCAAACATACCAGTTAATCATTCTTTAGAGCTTTCTTTAAATTCAGCCTTGCGTGTTTATTAAACTTGAGCAGGTTATTAAATTCTACGCCAAGGTATTTGATGTTATTTTTGAAAATTATTTCTGAGCCGTTAAGAAAAAGTTTCAAATTTTTGCTTTATGGTGTGACCGTTCGTTTGCATTTGCCCGACGCATTTCTTATGCATATAGCCTCTGATTTGGAAACATTAATTCGAATACCGCAACCAGTGTAAAAATCGTTGATAATTTGAAGATGTCTTGAGACCTTGTTTAAGGCAGATAGAGGAGATTCATGGTAGGCGAAAATAAGGCAGTCATCAGCATATAAGATACCCCTTGAGTCAGACATGACATGTGGGCCAGCACTAAACCCTGAGGAACACCGGTCTTAACTAAGCCGAGGTTAGAAACTAAGTTATTGATTTGGATGCAGAATTTCCGATCGGAAAAAAACTTCGAAATAGTTTTAATAAGTACGGATTAAAACCTAGGATTATGAGTTTGAAAAGAATCCCGTCCTGGAAGGCTCTGTCAAATTTTTTTTCTATATCTGTGACTGTGAACTTTTTTTGACGTAAATTACGAATAATTTTATCATGGACCGTTGTGTGTTCTTTTTGAAACCAAATTGGAAGGGAGGAATATAATCATCCCCTTGGTTGAATTCCATTTTTAGTTTTAGAATACGTTCGAAAATCTTCCCTAGGTTAAGCTTCCGTATGATACTTCATTTTTCAATTTTTCAATTTTAAAATCTGACAACAAGTTGCGCGTGGACAGGACAGACATATTTTGTTCATTATTTTGTTCCTTTTTTTATTTCTGGTGTTTTTACGAGCAGCTGCATTTAATAAATTAATTTTAGCTACACACATCACTTCCAATTCAGCATCCAATTTTCTTAAATAGTTTTGTTTACTCTAAAAATGTCAAATTAATTATGTACAGCAAAATATTTCAGAGTAAATATTTAATCGAAACTTAACGACGAACGAATTGAAAGAAACAGCAAAAACCATGCAATGAAAATACAGTCCGTTCCACATTTTTTTCTCCAATTCGTACTATATGCGTACTCACTCACACCAATTTACTCTAGGCATTCGTACTACTTATTTGAACTGCTCTATTTATCATTTTTAATGAGCAATTTAATGAAGTATCATACAGGCCTTAGATAGCATTGATATAGGTCTAAAATTATTTAAATCGATATTATCCGTTTTTTTTTTTTTGATTGGAATTATGTTAGCTATCTTCCAATTATTCGGGAAGTAACCATGCAATTATTATATAAAATAGTTAAAAAATTAAGTGCTACTGGCGGAAATTTTTTTTATGATGAAGTTTGAAATTTTATCTAGTACAAATGATTTTTTGTTGTTAAGGTTTTTTAAAATAATTCTGATGGTATCAGCTTTAACGAAATGAAATTCGTCAGTATTATAAGATAGAATTGAAGTCCTCACTAAAATGAATAATTGATGAGGACAGGCCAGATAAGCTAGCTGAAACTGAGGATTTTATGTCATGCAGATCTGATTTTTGTGGAATAAACTCTGAATAAATTTTGTCGAAACAGTTCAAGTTTATCATTGTCATCTTGAATAACAATACCATTAGAGGAAATGACTAAACATTACGATTTTGTTTTGTTACTGACAATTTTATAAATTTTGCTTGTAAGCTGTGGGGCCCAGTCTGATGCGTTCTAGTTTTGTTTTAAACTCATTAGCTTGCTCTAATTGAACTTGCTCTTTAATGATCACCTTAAATAGTTGAATTTGGTTCATTTAAAGCTTATATTCATTACTAGTCCTATTAAAATTCCTATGGAATAATTTTTTTAATTTTTTCTTCCAATAGTGTTTAATTTTGAAGAGTTTTCGCACGTTTTCCAAAATAATATATTTATTTCTTTTGTACTCAAAAGTTTCCGAGTGCAAAGAGGCTGTAGAGTTAATAACTGATGTAAAATTGTCAATATAATCGTCTATGTAAGAGTTCTGTAAATTTATGTTGTTTGGCAGGAAGTTTTTGGCTAGGGCGACTTCTAAGTCCCGGTTGAATTTGGACCAGTTAGTTTTTTTTTATAGGAGGTTAAAAAAAGAGGGGTTTGATGATGACCTCGGCATCATTAAGCTTGATTCTAAACCGTATTGGGAAGTGATCAGATAAGGTTGCGAAGCTTGTAATAGAAAAGTTTTGATTGATTAAGTCGATGAGATTAGCGCCTTAGTAGGAAGTGGTCAAGAAAGGAACCTGCAGAAGGAAAAGAAGGCCTGCTGTCTAAAATTCGGATGAAGTCCAGAGCGTAAGTTTGCAACCAGTTTGAGAATATTTTACCATTTTTATTTTCAAAATGATCACTCTAAATAGGGTTTCCTGAGTTGAAGTCCCCACCTATTATAGTGGCTTGAAAATTTTTTGAGTATTTTAGAATTTCACATAGACTTGGATATAAGTGTGTAGACGAAAAATTACATGGAATGTAAATGGAATCTAGTAAAAAGGATTTATGGGAACCGTGCCCGGACAAATGGAATTTGCTAAAGCAGTGTGGAAAATGCACTCCTTGAATTGAGACTCTAGAATAGCTGAAGTTCTTTTTTTCAAAACAATAGCCACACCAATTGGAGAATTGTCGTAGATAAAATTAAATTCTTCTAAAAATACATTTGGATTTTTTAGAAGACATTTTTCAGTAAAGCCAAAATCTATGTTTTGAGTTTGAAGTAGTTTTAAAAGATCAATATTTCGACTCGTGTCAATTATAATCTAACGTTAAAATTGTGGAAATTTATGTCATTACGGACCATATGAGTTTTTGATTTGGGCTAATAATTCTATAAATTGTGATTTTGCTTTGCAATTGAAACAATTGATATTTAATAATTTTTTTTACATTTTTGAAATATTTTTATTTATTTAAAATTTTTCTAACAATATTTGTTCTCCGATGAGATGGGCATCAAATTTTACAATTGCTTTTTAAAGGGTTTATAGACAGTTTCGGCCAGTTTAAAAATGTTCTCCATTTATGAAGCTTCATGAATAACGTGTTTCGACTTGCTTCTTGTAAAAGCCTTATAAATGGCTTATAACTTTTTATGAATACACACGTTAACTTTTTTAACATTAGACTTTTTTCATTTTCGGAGGTAATAAAAATAAATTTTAAAAATATTGAAGTTTAAGAAAAAACTTTTACAATTCTCCAGAAGAATCATTGTATAATATATTTTTTTGTGAACATTTTTTCAGCTGAAGAATCTTTTTCGAAAAAGTCATATTTAAAATTTAGATGGCATAACAACACCCGTATTCAAAAACTATGTTAGTAATTAATACACAATTTTGAGAGTTATGGAGGTGAAATTGCCTAAAATCAAAATATGGGCTTGTCCAGAAAATGGTCAACCGCAGGTAAAAAATAAAAATTTATTAAAAACTTATATGTAATTTTAAAATATGATCTTTTAGAAACATTTAAAATTTTATTTATTTAAGCAATTTATGCATTCATTAATTTACTATAACGCAAAAATCGTTCGCCCTGTTTCACAAATGTAGTTCTTCTTTTTAGTAAATTTTTAGTAAATATCACGTTAGGCTGGCTTCACTGACCACCTTCAGCAAGTTTTTCACATACTTTTTTTTTTATGAAGTTTTTGTACTCTCCGCTCATTGAGAGAGACTGCTGCTGCACGCTCTTCAACTTGATTAACATTATTTTAATTTTCGCAAAAACTTGCTGAAGGTGCTCAGTGAATCCAGCCTTAATGTTTTTGTTTTATTAAAAATGGAATATATTGGCTAAAGATAATAATGAAATGATTGAGTCAAGAAGAGAACAATATATTAAATTTTTTGTTTTTATTAGAAAATAACTTAACTATCCAATTTAATCGCAATGAAAAAAAACATCTAGCTTCCGTTACGTAACGTCCACAACAGACTAATTTAAAATTTTTGATGAACCCAGAAACTTATTTTCCTCATTAGAACTATTTTTATAACTTCAAATATTTCTCTCTCTTTTATGTAATCGGGTTTTTTTTACAATATTAAAAGTTCACTAAAAATGATGCAAATGCACGTTGACCTTCAAAACAACTTCCGCAATGAGAAAACAAATTGGTTACGGCAACAAAAAAATGTACAACTGTCAAAAATTCGGATGAAGTCCAGAGCGTAAGTTTGCCACCAGTTTGAGAATATTTTACCATTATTATTCTCAAAATCATCACTCTAAATAGGGTTTCCTGAGTTGAAGTCCCCACCTATTCAGTCATTCACTCAATTAATTTTTTAGGTTGCCGGAACAACTCAAATTTGTAGTTGTTCGAACATACTTTTCCATTGCTGTGAAATAATTTGTTGTTGTTAGAAATAACTATTGGTTGTCGTAACCAAATCATATACTTTGATTTATTTATTTTTTAAATTGGTTTTATTTAGTTTTTATTGTTTTTATTTCCTAATCAAATATATACCTCTTAAATTTAAAAAGCATTATTTTAATGCTTAACCCATTTTGGTCCGCTACCAGAACGCGTTGGAATTTCGTAATGAAATTTTCAGATTTTGTTATTAGTGATCAAATTAAGAAAATTCCAAAGTTTAAGATTTTTTCGATTTAAAATTTTTCGGCTACGAGGTGGTCGAAAGATCGAAAAATAGCCAAATCTGTATACAAAAAATCAAAAATCTTAAATAAAATATTGTTATATTGATTAAATGAAATATATGTAAATGTGACATGTGGACATTTTATAATAAAAGGATACATAACTAATAGCTTATTTTAGTAGTGTATTATTTAACTAATAGTTAAATTTACCTGTGTTGTCTTAAGCCAACTGATTCTCATATTTTGGTTTTTGGCTGACTGCTTACGTAAATAGTTTTATTATACATAACATTTTTATATTGATTTCGATTTTTTCAAAAATTGTCAAAAGAAGATATTTTTTTTTACCGCTTACCTGAATAGGTAAAAACAGGAAATTTGGAAAATTTATTTTTTTTTCTGAATTTTCATTTAACCGAACCGTGTATATACGGAAAGAGTTTGAAAAAATTCTTGATATTTTTTCCAGAAATTAATTTGAAAGGTAGTGGTCGAAAAATCGACCAGCTGGCTAAAATGGGTTAATAATACTAACCGTAGAAAGTTTTGTTATTGCATCAGATCAGTGCAAAAGCATAGTATAAATATAAAATGTTTAACAAATCTCCAAAAATATTATCTAGCTTATTTCTGGATGTGATTTTTATTAATTAATTTTATTAATTAATTAGTGGCGGATCCCAGGATCTACTCATATGACTTTTTTTTCAAAGACGATTTATCAGCTGAGTAAATTTCTATAAAAAATAAACATTATTTTTATAAGAAATTTTATATTTTGTTTTTGTGCTTTCAAATATGTAATTAGTTAAAAAAAAAATGTTTAAATAAAATTAAAAATGAGATTTTTTGAACTTTGACATTTTTTAATTGTTTGACATAATATAAAATAATATTGAAAATGTCAAACTTTAAGAAACTATATTAGGTGCACTTTTTTGGCATCGCTATATACGATTATCCAAAAATAAACGCTGATAGCCGTCTTAACTTTCGCTTAAAATTTTTCGTCAAAACATGGCAGTATTGTGCGTTTCGTGTAACTTTTCTTACCAGATAGGTGCATGCAACACGACTCAAATTCACTTTTTCACAACTAAAAAGAAAAACTTTTACGTTGGCAGGGGCAAAAATAAAGCGCTACTGCGACGCACTATTCAATGTCGGCACTCGCACACAATTTTCTTATTCTTCGTACACAAATATGTTTTTGAAGAAAACATTCTTTAAAGTAACAGACTTTGGCTTTGAAACAATGAAGCTTGCTCTCAAAAATAAACAAAGAAAAGTTGTTGATTTTACATACTCTTTTCAATTCATTGTAAACAAAGAACTAAATTGTTATTGTTAATATTTTATCTTCACGGCAAAGATTGTTTCATTGATTTAGCTTCAAAGAACTTCAATATTTTGTTTCGATGATGCAGCACTTGCATAGTTAAGGGATAAATCATTATTGCAACGATTTTTTCATTGTGGTAAAGATATTTTGGTTACAGTTTTACAAGAAGTTTTTTTCTTTGATTTTAAGACGTTCAATTTTCTCGGTGTATCGATTTTAAAAAGTGCAAACTGTGGTCTTTTTTGTAAGCTAAAAAAATGTTGTTTTAAAAATTTTTGTTATTTTGCAAAAAGATTCTTAGTGACAATTTTTTCGTAATTCATTTTAGACTTTACAGTATATTGTATTATAGTTTTTTCAGACGCAAATTGCTCGATTTGACTTTTACATAGCTTACCGTATGGGCCCAATTGTAAGTATGCTGATTATACACCAACAAAAATAAAAAATTGTTAGCTTTAATTTTCATCGAGCAGTGCGAAAGTTTTCTTTTAAGGCTTTCTTTCGAAAATTATTCACCAAAGTTCTGTTTAACATTAAAAAAGTTCAAATTGAAAAATTTACAGGTTTCATTCGTACTTTCCGTCTTAAAGTGGAATGTTTTTATTTTCTATGTTAATTAAACTCTTAAAAGCGCGGCATTCAATTAGACGCTTTGTTACTTTAATAAAAATCCAATTTAACTGACAACCTCCATCAGAGTTGTACATACTATACGTATCATCAACGTCCTGGCATTCGTGCAAAAAAATGTATCTAGTAGAGTTGGCACGTGTAGCAACTAGCTAACTATAAAAGAGGAAAGAAAATATTTCAAGTTTTAAGTTAAGCAAGTTGCAGCAGCACCAATAACAACGTACTGCACAACAGCAACAATAACAACAAGAAAAACAACAACAACTATAATGTTACATTGACACTAATTAAAACAAACTTAAATGTAAGCGTTGTTTTCCGGAGATGTAAAAACTTTCATCACAACTTCATTGAAAATAAGAACAAAGTTGCACAGTTTTCATTAAAACTATACCGTTTAGCATCGTTAAATTTGCACCGAATTGCAAACTACTCTCTTTCTCTCTTACTTTCTTTGTGCTGCGATGTTCCAACAAGCACTGCTTGTACCCTCTTCTCCCTTTTGGTCTTTTCCTACTCAATATAACAAAGTGACATTTTATAGAAAAAAAAAGGAAAATGTTAACGTTGCTTTGTGTTGACCTAAACGTTAAGAAACATCCTGTCCAATTAAATTTGTGCTGAAAAAAAAACACCAACAACCGTTTATTTTAATTTAAAAAAATAACTTAATTTCAGTTTAACCTGCTAAAAAGCTTTTTGCATCTGCTAGTTAATCCTTTGAAATTTAACTGTATCTTAATAGTAGTTCAAATGTCTATTTAACTTGTACAATCTGGAGTCGTTAATTTTGAATACTAGGTAACAACTATTTTATTAAGAATTTTTTTCTTTTTTGCTTACTTTAATAAATATTTTGTTAACACATCCACGCACGTCTGTAACATACATATAAACACACATACAAAAACGATCGAACGTATATTTAGACTAGTAATAAGCATTGTTCAATTTTTAAAAAAGTATCACTAACAATATTTCTGCTGCAATACATAAAAATCGTATTCTGGAAAATATTGTAAAATATTTTGAAAGCATCAAAAAAATCATCTCTTCTCATCTTCTATGAAATCGTCAACTTTCATAAAATTGTTGCGAAAAATATAAAGTTTTCTATTTATAAATTCCTCTAAGTTTTCTGTTACTTAATATTTGCCATATTTTCAGAGTGGATTTTCCCCAATACAGAATTCACCCCAAGTCTTACCGCCTTTATTCTTACGTTTAACTTCAAATTATATCCTTATGTTTACAATATTTTGTAAGTATTTTGCCCTGTACTTAAATTTTACACAAAACTTAGCTGAATATAGTTATTGTAATAAAATTAATTTCAAATTCCGTAATTTTTTAAATTGGTTTTATTTTGTGCTGTCCTCTTAATTTTTTTATTTTTTGTGTATATTCTTTGGAACATATTTACTATAATTTAAAAATATTTTTTTTTAATTAATATATTTTCTTTTATCAGAAAATATTATAAATACTTAACGGAGATACATAAACATTTTGAAAGAAATGCTATTTCCATGATATATCATTAGAAAGATCTTTAGCTGTAGGTAAGCCAAAAATTATTGGATTTTTGATAAGTGGTAATGTTGATCAGATATGTTGGTTTAAAGTTGAAAAATGTCAAAATGGCCTAAGACACGAACTCGCTCTAATGTGAATGTAAAAATGAAATTTCCAAAGCGAAGTTATCCCGAGTTGATCCGATTTTCGGGGCGTTATCACTAGTGTTATTTATACACTACATTTCCATGCAAATTTCCGGAATATAGATGTTGAAATTTGCTGATAACACTACTTTCGGTTTTTTATATAATTATAATAATTTTTGTAAAAAAAATTTTCAAATATTTCAAACTACTCTTCACACTCCGTGTGGCTAGTTAGTATTTGCCTACGCGCTGTGGCTAGTGTAACGATATCGTCAAAGACATTTTTTAACCCTTTCAAAAATAATTTTTGGTTAAAATATTTTAATTTAAGGAAAATAAAGTGTTTTGGCCAAAATTTACATTCAGTTTTGAGCGAAAAATTTCGGAACAGCCGATAACGAGCATTTTTTCAATTTTTAGTCCAAAATTCATATCTCCGGCCCTAATTGATATTAAGACGAAATATTCTAAAGATTAAAGCTTCATATATATGTCTTCAAAAAAAAACCTACCCAGATTTGGCTCCGTTCCAAAAACTATAACTATTTTGTAACCTGAAAATTGGCTTTTTTGAGTAAAAAAATTTTAAAAAATTGAAGCCAAACATGATTGCTGATCATTTTTTGTGTTATTGTTTCTCGTGTAAAGTGAGAAAGGAACTTTTTCTCTCTCAGACCGAACATTTTTGATTGCTGATTGAAACAGCAAACATGCCGAACTTTCCGGTGTTGCCTGCAGTCATTTTCCATAAAAGCATCAAGAAAGTAGCAAAAAGTAGTACAAATTTAAATAAGTTATAAAGCAACTTATTATAAATAACAAGCAACTTTAAAAACACGGAGCAGACATTAAGAAAAGTCGAACAATATGTGTTGAGCAAAAATTTTCAGTATTTATTGTCGCTTCAAATAAACATTAACAATTTTGTGCCTTCACAAGTTTACTACACAAAAATAGTCTTATATCAAATTACAGATTAATTTCTATCAATCCGTATTGTTGTGTTGTATTTAATTTAATATATTTAATGAAGGAATGGCATTTACTTGGAGTCACAGTTTGACCGAAGTGTAAAAAAAGTGTATTAAAAAGTGTATACATAAAAATTAGGGTTGTTTAATTTGTGTTTTGGAATATTATAACATTGATGCAACTGTGCAGCAAACAGAAGCATAACCACCAAACAAACATTTCAGCGAAGAGAATACTCGTAATTAAACGAAAATGAACACCAAATGTTCGGCAATCATGTTTGGCTAGCATAACCACGGCACCTAGGCGCATTTAATGTTCGAAAATGTTATTTGGAGATGAAGTTTCCTTTTTATCAATAAATAAAAAAAATTTTGTAAAAAAAATTAAGGTTGCTGGTCGGAATAAAATTTGGGACGGTAAAAAAATGATTTATTTGTGAGAAATTTTGAAAAAAAAAATATTTTTACACGGTTTTACTATTTTTTTTTTATTGTTTTTATTATTTTTTTATTTATTTTTTTTACAAAAAATATAGTTATTCAAAATAATAAATATTATTGTACAAAAATTAAAAATATTTTAAGTCGGTTTTTTTTCAGACACTTTTTTTTTGTCTCATACACGTGTTTTTATGTTGCATTCATTTGTACATTGAAAGAAGTAAAAAATATGACAAAATTACTTCATTTGGAGCAAAAATAACAAAATTTTTTACTAACAAAAAAAAAAGTAGTAAAAAATCACGTCCTGTGGCTACTGTAACGATTTCGTAGTCGGTCCAACTTTGCACTCACAGTACGGACAAACGGCTAAATCAAAACTGACGCGGCTTGGCAGGTGTTCATAGAAAGGTTAAAAGTTTTTAAGGAGGAGATACCAACCGTTGCCCATTGCACATGTCTGAGATACAGCTATGTCGTAAAAAGTAGGGTGACGATATCGTTACACTAGTCACACGGAGGGTTAAGTTATATACACAAATTTATGTTTTAAGCCATTTCCTTATCTACATCCTATATATTAATACACAAACGTCAAATGCTGTCGCACACTTTTTTAATATTTATTATAAAAATAAGGGAATGAAATTTATATTTTTCGAAAGTTACTGTACCACAGATGTGCCGAAAAATAAAAAAATTAAACAAATAATGTGGTTACTGCATTTTATAATAAACGTATACATTCTCCTACTAGTGGCTGTAGTTTTAATCTCTTTGGTTGTCTTACTTGAAAGCAATAACAAAAAAAAAAAAAACAAAAAGCTATGCAAACAAGTTTTGCAAAGGTGCATGCTCTACTTTCGGACACCGACAAAATTTGTTGTTTTTTCTTGGGTAAAAGAAAAAACTGAAATTTGGGAGAGCTTCTCTCTCATCTACAAATTCCAAGCAACCGACAAATTATGTTCAAGGTCCGAAGCCGAAAACAGTTTGGAAGACTGGCCAGAAAACAGGTTTTGAATATAAAATAGAATAAAAACTGTTGCCTTCAGCCTTGCCAAACAGAAAAAATGTGTAGCATTCCGTGGAAAAACCAATGAGAGAAAGAAAAAGGATGGCAAAGCTTCAAAAGTTTGACATACATGTATCCTAAGGGTGATGTTATGCCCCTGGTCACGTCACTTTTTGCACTCTTTTTTTCGTTTGATGTGCTCTGTGCCCAAAGTATGTTATGCTGATGGTCCTATGATTCCCAAACATCAGTTCACTTGTTGCTATTTTAAGTAGTAGGATATTAGTACTTTTCCTTAGAAAAAGTACTTTTTAGCTGCTAAAGTGTGGCAAAACTTTTATTTCACCACATCGCCATACTGTTGTGGCCGTTGTCTGCTGACATCAACAGCAGACAAAATGAACATATTTTGTCCGCCTTACAAAAAGTTCATCCGCTCTCACTCTCACTGTTTTTTGACAGTTTCACATTGAAAGCAACAACAAAGATCGGACAACCGGACATCGTCGACGGACAAACGGACGTCCTCCTTGAACGTTTCCTTTTTCACATTTTTGTGTTGCAAGAACTACAATAAACTCCATGTTGTTCTCTACTCTTCTCTTTTTCTGCTCAGCTAGCCAAAACAACATAAAAAATAGACGAGCCTCGCGCAAGGCGAAAAGAGATATACATATAAATGAAGTGTTGAGTGTTTAGGATTCTTTTATATGAAGTTTTTGCACTCTTTCTCTCTCTACACTCATTCAAAGAGCTCTTATTGATAAAAAGAAAAACGTCCGTAGCGAAGCCTTTGTTAATCTTAATCACAATAATCCTGCAACTAACGTTTATTTTTTTTGTAAAAAGCAAACAATTGATCACAATTTTTTAAATTTTTAATTATTTTTGTAATGCAAATAAAACACAGGTGAAGAAGTTGAATGGTAAGATATTGCTTGCCCTGGCTAAGGTTTTTACCAGCACACAATAGCCGCTATAGTTAGGTTTTTTATATATGTAAGGCCGACATATTATTAAACCCTTTTCCCTCCCAAAACAAAAATCCTGGTTGGGCCCCTGATGTGAACATTAATTATAGAATAAATAAAAATAAAAAAAGAAAATATTTGATCTAAAAAAATTAAAGTAAAATTTGAACTGTTATTTTAGAGAGAAATAAAATAACGATTATTTTTTGACATTTTTGAAAAAGTCATAACAAGTAACGTCCCTGTAAATACAAATTGCAAAAATTACGAGTGTGACGTAATAGGAAGAAAAACATATCGGAGTTTGAAATGAGTGCTCTTGCTCATAAATATGAGTTTTAAAACGTTCTATCATGACACAATAAAAATGAATAAAAAAAATTATGCTAGTATATCGATTTATTCAGTTCATAACTGTTTTCGATGGCTCTTTAAAAAGGGACTGTATTAAGTGTGATTCCTTGATCCTTAACAACGCTTTTATGAGTTTTTATTTTATTTTATTAATTGAGAAACGAAATTTTTATTTATTTTTGTTTTTTTTTGGAAAAGAACAGAATTGATTAATAATGATAAAAATCTCATTTTTTTTTTTTATATTGGAAAACAATTTAAAATATCGTTTAGTTGATTTTATAATATTTATTATATATCAATGTTTGTGTCGGCTCCAACAATAACTGTTTTGATAATATCCGCATTAAAGGTATGCAAAGAACCATCCATTCTACTTGCACAAATAGATAAAACAAGTAAGAACTTGATATTATTGATATAAATACAACAACGAGTAGAGCTTAACTAATGCTTACATGTTTTGGAGTGAGCAGAGAGCGTTTCAAATCTTTCTCTGGCTCTCATTATAGTGGAAGATTTTTTTTCTCTTTATCAGCTCCACTAAGCAGAATAGATATATCCATTCAAAATGGATATTCCAGAGAGTTCTCTTTGTGTTAATCTCGTGCTTTTACTTTTTCTATGCTACTAAAAAAAAAAGTAATGGTGTAATGGATATGAATTCTGTGAATCGATAGCTTTATATAAGGTACTTGTGCCACATTTATTAATTTATATTTAATTAATTTTTAATTTTATTAAGTTGTCGACAAGAGTGCCTTTGTAATGTTTATTTTTTTTATGAAATAAATTTAAAACTTGAATGCATTGCACTTATATAAAGTGTTTCTTTTATTGTTTTATTGAAATAATTCGCACTTTATTCTTTATAATTTTGACGTCACATATCCAGATGTTCCAAGTAGAGATAACAATATTACCGATGTATCTGTTTGTTACGTATGTTCCCAAACTAGTATTCTTGATGCTTCATACTTTCACTTTCATCGTTATGTAAAAAAGAAAAATTCCATGCATACTCAATGCTTAGAGAGCGAAACCGATACAAGTTGATATAAGAAAACATAATAACACATAACTATTATGCTTGGATGGTTCTTAGCAGAGCTTTGATACGCATATTCCATCTACATCCGCGGATTTTAATTTAAAAATGACATCCGTCACATCTCAAATCGTTATATTTATTTTTGGTTCTTACGAGTATACACCAAGGTGTATTTAGTATTCCTAAAATTTAAACTGTTCTATCTGGGCTTAGATTGATTTTACTAGCATAAGACCATAGTTGAATATCTACAATGGTTTGCCAAAATATTATTATTATTAACACTCATCTGGGTTACTTATTTTCATACAAAACAAAAGACACTTAATGTCATCAAATGTGTAAAAATCCCAAAATTTAATTTTTTTTTTTTTGGTTTTTCAAAAATGTTTAAACTTATCTTATCTATACTTATTTTTATCCTTACATGTAAAGTATTATGAAATTTTCAGGGTATACAAGTATACAAATAAAAAGTTTAAGCTAGACGCAAAAAAAAAAAATCTAACAAAAAATGTTGACTCTCGTTAATAAAGAAATAAATGAAAAATAAATTCATGGCCGTATTTTGTAAAACGCAAGCGATCACGTAACTTGGGGTTTTTTTGGCAGGCAATAAATTTCATTAGAAAATTTCAGTGAGAGAAAGAGAATTTGTTTTACTTTATATGAAAAAGGAACTTCCAGACAAAAAAGATTCCAAGTGAGGTGGTCGCTTGTGTTTTACAAAATGCGGCCATAACTTCGGTTCCATAAAATTTTCATTTAAAAATTATACTCAAAGTGAAATAAATGGGTTTATAAATGTATGAATACGTAAATTTCTTTTACTAGTAATAATTAAATAATTTATAATTATATATATAATTATATATATATATAATTAAATTAAATACCAATTAAATTGGTCAATTCTCTAAAAATTTTCTAAAACCGTAACAAAAAATAATGTCTGCGTACTCTGAGTTGGAAAACATTATAACTCTACGATCGGTGAAAGAATGTGTCGATTCAGCCATGTGATGCACTTAATAATGAGAAATTGCTTTTTTTTCTTAATTCCGTTAAATCTAACTGTTTTACTAGTTATTGTAAGCAACAAAAAAACAAAGTCGCCTTGCTTGCATTAAGTACCCCAGTGGGAGGAAAAAGTGTTAGAATCGGAAAATCGATATTATACGAAAAATATTATCTCTGAGGTATAAACAATGTATGATGGATTTTTAGAGAATTGACCAAGGAAAAAAACTGCGTCATAAAAAATAATAAAACATTTGGTTTTTTTCTGAGAAAATCGCCTTGAAAGTTGAATTTTTAAAGAAAAAAACCTATTTTTTGACTTCAGGTGCTTATACATTTTTTGTTTATGACTTTATGGAAAAATTTTGTAAAAGTAATTTAAAGCAAATTTAATTTTCTTTTCAAAAAAGTATGGTTTTTTTTAATCGTTGCAGAGATATGTTAGCTATGGATTAAAACGTAACGACACCTAATTTTTTGTTTTTCCCTCCTAGCCCCCTAGGGGGGCATTTGCGACCACTCCACCCATACAATTTTTTGCTCGTCTCATCACGAGGAATCAGCCCCCACATTATAGTACTCTAAGTCTGGGACACCCTGTATTTTGGAATTGATCTTTATTTATGATTTTCATGCAAAAAAAAAAAAAAATTATTTTAATTACCCATTCAGCCAAAATCTCAGGTCGTTTCAATAAAAAAAAAAAATATTAATAATAAGGGAATAACAAAAAAAAAAAAAAAAAAAAAAATAAAATAAATAAAAAAAATTATATGCATTTAAATTAAAAAATTTCATCAATTTGATGACAAATCCGGATAAAGGTTAAATTTTGATTTGAAAGTTTAATTTCATCGTCCAGCTAAATAATAAAAACATTAAATGTAATATTTTTTTGTAGTGGGTGAATACTTTGAAAATCTGCAATTAACACCATCGAAAAAATGACGCTCAATTGGAATAAAAATTAAGTTCATATATGAAATTCGTATTTAGCGGGTCAAAATACGCAACGCTACCAGGAGTCAAAGTTTTGGGCTTAATTTTTTTTTTATCGCGCCTGTGTAATCAATATGCCAGTAAAGAATGCTCCCATTTTTTAATGGGTTATTTTGTCTTTTTTGAGTAAAAGGTAAGAAATTTGGCGGTAAAGGCCAAGGCTACCCTAGAAAATTAAAAAAAAAAAAAAACAACCGACTACAAAATCACTACAAAGTAAAAACTTATTTTAAAAATACTTTTCCTTTTAATTTCTTGGTCATATTTGATAATTTATTTAAACATATTATTATATATGAAATCTTATTATCTTTCTTTTTTTTCTTATTTGTTTTATTATCATAAATATATTTATTTCTTGATGAATACAAATGCTTTTAAGGTCGGCGCTAATAAAATCAGACTGTTAATCAGAAGCGCCAACTTCAAAGCATTTGTATTCATCAAGGAATTAATATATTTATGATAATAAAAAAAATAAGAAAAAAATGAAGATAACAAAATTTCATATATAATAATATGTTTAAATAAATTATCAAAAATGACCAAGAAATTGAAAGGAAAAGTATTTTTATTAAAATTATTTTTTACTTTGTAGTGATTTTGTAGTCGGTTGTTTTTTTTTTTTTTTAAATTTTTACTTCTTCCTTTTCAGAGAATATGATAAATTTTCGAAAAAAGAGTATAAACAATATTAGTTCAATTGTTCCGAAACAATTTGTTCTATTAAATTCTGAAAGTTTGTTGGTTATTTCAAATATCTGCCTCTTAAATTTGAATTAGATGTCACATGTTGTGAAATTATTATACCCATTCTTGGAACGAGTTTTATTACCCTAGTGTCAATATTATTCGAGATATAGTGTTTTTCTAATATTTCCACTCCCCTTTGTTATATAAGCGCCCACTTTCTTGAGCATTATTTCCAATAATTGTGCCTACCCCTGTACTTTATTTCAGTACCCCAGCGTCAATATTAACTGCGATAGTGATTATCTACTATTGCCACGCCCATTTATCCAGTAGTGCATACTTTATTGACCATAATTTTTAATAATTCTGCCTACCCATGTACTAGAAAAAATTTCAGTGCCCTAGTGTCAATATTATTCAAGATACACTGTTTTTCTAATACCGAATAACGCCCACTTTATTGGCCATAATTTGTAATAGTATAACCTACCCTTATACTAAATTGCAGTACCATAGTATCAATATTATTCGAGATATACTCTTTTTCTAATATTGCCACGCCCATTTGTCAAATAACGCCCATTTTCTTGCCCGTAATTTGTATTAACTGTGTCTACCCCTACACTAAATTTCAGTACCCTAGTGTCCATATTATTCGAGATACAGTGTTTTTATAATATTGACACGCCCATTTGTCGAATACCGCCCACTTTATTGACCATAATTTGTAATAATAATGCCTACCCCTATACTAAATTGCAGTACTCTAGTCTCAAAACTATTCAAGATACACTGTTTTTCTAATATTGCCACGCCCATTTGTCGAATTTCGCCCATTTTCTTGCCCGTTATTTGTAATAATTGTGCCTACCCCTACACTAAATTGCAGTATCCTAGTGTCAATATTATTCGAGATACACTAGTATTTATTATTGCGAGATCTATTATTGCCACGCCCAGTTATCGAATACCGCCCACTTTTTTACGGGCACCTCCATGCTTATCATATCTATCTGTTCCCCAAAAATTATGGCAATCAGGCATATGGTTTAGGAGTTATCGATGTACATACATAAAAAAAAAAAAAAAAAAAACAAACCGACGATCTTGAGAACCTCCTCCTTTTTGAAGTCGGTTAAAAACTGATTCAAACCGCGTCATTTACGTCCATTCCCATTCTTTCCATTATTCCATCCTTCCCGACGTTTCGTTAGTTTTTTCCACCTTCTTCAGGGTTTGTTGAATTGGAGTAGTGATCTGGGATACGATGGAATTATATCAACTCCGCTGAGGTTAAATGCAAATGTAGGTTGAAATCGAAAGTGAATACAATATTTTTTATTACCTTGATGAATATTTTATTACTATAAAATTTTATTATTATAAAAGACCTAATGACTAGATTGTAGTTTTGAAAGTAATACATGAGATGAAAAAACTGTCTGTTTTTTTTTTAAGGAATCATGTAAACATTTTCAAATCGTTATTAATATATACAAGATGAAATTTCACAAGTATTGAGTGAGATGAGCATGTTATGTCTGTGGCCAACCAGAAAAGATGTCCAGCTGGAACGACAATACAAAATATGTTTTGCAGTGCATAAAGATTTCACAATCTTTGGTTAAAGAAGATATAATTTTTTTAAAAAGAAACATGCATATATAACATTTTGATTAAAAAAAAAAAAAAACAATAATTACAGCTGTTTGTGTTCGCTTTCACTTGGTAGTCGAGTTACTAAAATTCGAATGACTCAAACTCAAGTTGTAAAGAAGGGTTCTCTAAACAAATTTTATCTTATCTGTTGCCATATTTTTCATGCAATTGTTTTATATTTATAGGCTATGATAAGATAACTTCGCGTTGCCAAAGCGTATTGCTTTGTTCAACTTGTTACTTCACAAAATTGTACCAGCACAGTACATACCTTAAACATTCAAATCAAAATAGTTACTCATAACCAACTTCATTGTGCAAATTAACTGCAGCGCTATCTGCATGTCAAAATTTGAACAGTTCAACGCTTCTTGCTTAAGCAAATTCTGGCTAGCTTTAAAAAGAACTTCAGACCAAGTATGAGATAAACATCTCAAATATACATAAGCAATTTAAATAATAACGCTTTATAATCACTTTTTTTTTTGTTTGTTTATGAAATTCTGTTTTGATTGGACAGCTGTTTGAAAATACAACTCTCTTGTTATTTTTTCTATCTTAATTATTCAAAGAAAAAAACCGCTGAGCTTAAATTTTCGACTCAAGCGCCGCTGCTTTGGCTTATATACAACGAATATTTTTTTTAAGCTTTGTTCATTTAAATGAAAATTTTAATTACTCGTTTCATTTCTTGGCTGAAAGTTACTTCGTCTTCGTCAATTTATAATTGCGCATCTTTGGCCGCCACAAAAGCTGTATTAATTTGCTTTAGGACCTTGGATATTCGCTGCCAGTTCGTGGTAGCTGAATTTGCTGTTATTGCTTCTATTGTTTTTGTTAATCAACTTAATCTTCTTTGAATTTTGCTTAAAAAAATCCATAATGTTTTTTTTTTTAAAGTTTTTGGAGTGATTCCTTAAGGGTTTCTTCCATACAATGGATATTGAATATGTAGCTTACCCTTGTTTTTTTGAACCGCTCTCCAACCACCCACTTTAAATTAACGTTAATTCTTATAAATGCAAAATCACTTGAGACATACACAAAAAAAAATAGTGCGTTTGTCATAAAAAAATGACGGAATAAACAGTAAATAAACAGTTCAATAAAAAGTAAAAATTTGAATTAAATGTTACTGGCTTCTTTGGCCTTAGTTTAAATGCAAATACAAATCTGTAATCCATCTTTCCCGACGATACCTTAATTTTTTCCACCTTCTTCAGGGTTTGTTGAATTGAAGTGTCTTGAATTTTCATTTCACAGTAATTACAACGGCCGAACAATACAAAACACTAATTATTAAAAAAACAAAAAATATCTTCTATAAAACGCACGTTCAGGAACTGTAAAATAAATACACATTAATAAAAAAACATAGTAAAATCAAATTAACTGTAAAGTTAACATTACTAATCGAAAATATGCAGTCTATAATATTTTTGTTCGTGTGCTTTATACAATGTATTTACTTTTTTATTTATTAGTTAATTTTTTGTATTCTCGGGCCGTTGCAATAATTGTGAAATATAAATTTGAAAACTACAATTCAAGAAGCACTTAGGAGGTTAGTTTAAAGTAACGATACGTCGGGAAAGATTGAATAAAGTTTTTTATTTGCATTTAAACTAAAACCAAAAAAAGCCAGCAGCATTGAATGCAAATTAAATATAAAAACTGGTCAAACATAATAAAAAAAAAAAAAAGAAGTAGGCAGTGGAGGGACTGCCAACCGAAGTGAAAACTTAAAGCTATATACATATAACATAACATAGCTGTTATGAAATTCCAATGTTGTTAGGGTCGGCAAATCTGACGCGTTCTACTTGTTTTACTCCTTTATCTAATTATGCGTTATTGAATGTATAAATTGCTATTTTTTGTTTAATGTTTCAGCCTAGTTTTCACTATCAGCCCGCCCTATTATAAACAATTTTCTCCCGGGAGTCGAAAAAGGGGATTTCCGTTTTTAAGAAAAAGCTTTAAAACTTTTTGTAAACTCTTAACTCAAATTTGTTCATCAACCGTCAATGTTCATCAAACCGAGTGTTAAAAAAGTGATTTGCTATCCTAAAAATTAGAACTCCTTTTCCCGACTTCCGGGAGAAAATTGTTCATGATAGGGCTGTATGTCAGTTTTATGACGACATTAAACTTAATTAATAGAAATATCTTCTAAATAAAATTATTCTATATTTTCAGTATAGCCCAATTCAATAATTCAGTTGATTTTAATTTTTCAACATTGTCAAAGGAAAAAAAAAATGCCAACGTGTTGCCATTTTACAATCAACTGACAGCAACTAACCATTGAAATGACACAGTGAAAACCAAGCATTATCTATAATATATTTGTAACACAATTACTTTGGTTGGGCAATCGGTGCTTGGCTCGGTAATCGCTTTTGTGATCGGTTTTCAGTTGATAATCGCTTCGGTAATTAGTAATCGGTTGGCAATCGCTTCGGTAATCAGTAAATAGTTCGGTAATTGGTTCGGTAATTGGTTGGTAATCGCTTTGGTAATCGGTAATCAGTTGGTAATCGCCTCGGTAAACGGTAATGGGTTGGTAATCGCATCGGTAATTGGTTCGTAATCGCTTCGTTAATCGTTTGGTAATTGCTTCGGTAATCGGTTAGTTATCGCTTCGGTAATCATTTGTTAATCGCTTCGGTAATAGTTAATCGATTGGTAATCGTTTCTGTAACTGGTAATGGGTTGGTAATCGCTTCGGTAATACGTAATGGGTTGGTAATCGCTTCGGTAATCGGTAATTGATTCGGTAATCGGTAATTGGTTTGGTAATCGGTTGGTAATCGCTTCGGTAATCATTAATTGGTTCGGAAATTGATTGGTAATTTTTTCGGGAGTCGGTAATTGATTTGGTAATCGGTTGGTAATCGCCTCGGAAATTAAAAAAGAGCTCATTAAACATGTTTGCCTAGCATAACCACTGCATAAGCAATGCTGTACAATGCAACAGAAATAAACAGCTAAAAGCGATTCTCGAATTAAGCCATCGAGTTACACCACGCGCGGGACTACGTGAACAACACTGTTATATAGTAGAGCCTTTAAGTTGAAAGTATGAACTGCATAAAATATCATGTGAATCATTATACTTAAAACGACCCACAAATGCTACTTATCTGAACAAAAATGTTTGTTTAATCACAACCTATGACATACTGGATTTTTTTAATCAACAGCTGTTTTCCCTCCAATATGCCACATTTTTTCATCATAACCTTTAAAGATTTTCTTTAATTAAAATCACTGTTTAACCGTCAGACAGTACAACTTCTATGTCTATGCTCCTCACTTAGAGAATATAATTAGACAATAATTAGCTCAACCCTACCATTCCTACCATCACATAACGAAACGACTTCTTTTGAAATAGTCTAGCTTTTTCCCATCCGATTATCTTATTTGTTGCGAATATAATTACCGTGAGATCAGCACCTTGGCGTTTTCAACAGCACTTCCACTAGCACTCAAACTGGCCGGCAACCAGGTGATTTTATCCTATCAACTAACGCCCATATTTCCAGGATAATACATTTTCATTAAGTCTGGTGTTTTTCTCATGGTGCATTGATTTTAATTGAAAACCCATCTAAAAAATTTAACACGAACTAAATCTGGAAAGGTTTTCATTATTTATCGTTTGAGGTTAATGTATGTATGTGTGAATGTGTGTGTAAGTGCGCGTATGTGCTAGTTTTCAAGTGTATCCCTCGTTGGAAGCAACAATGTGCAATGCTTAGCTTAAGGATGCAGAACCACTTCGATACATTGCATGCTCTATAATTGTAGCTGCCTTTGTGTTATTGTTGCTCTTCAGGTGTAGGTGTTCTGGCATGCAACTTGAAGTTGTGTCCGTTTTCGACTTAATCATTTTTGTGCAGCTCTAACTACTTACTCGGCTTTTCCCCCTTCCTTCCTAACCTTTACTAGTAAGAATAATGCAAAAAGTGGTTTGAATCCATTAAAACAGCAGTTGAGATGACTTCGGTGATAAATGGTTTGTTGTTGTAACTACATTGATAGCAACAGCAAATGCATAGAATAGCTCGTGTTTGTCTCAGATACGCCACGGAATTTGCTGCTGCTACCTTCCACCCGTCGAAAATACTGTTTGCACTTTATGTGTGTCCTGCAGCTATGGGTCCGATTTTTCTTGTTTCTTTTTTTTTTTTTTTGTGCTCATTGTGCTCATTGTATGGCGCAATTAATTTTCTTTATGGTTTTACAGCGTTTGCTTTTAATTTGTCCGATTTCGCTTTTATTTGGTTTTTTCTCTTTTGTACATTTGTTTCAGAGTTTTCTTTTCAAAAATTTAATTCGTTTTTGTGCATTACTTTTAATGTATTCTAAGTTTTTTATCATTAATTTTTAAACATTTCGGTTTTTTTCGTTTTATAGATGCAGCCTGCAGTTACGCCCACCAAAGTGCCGAAATCTATGTCAGATAAGTTGCGCTTCTTTGAATCTGCGATGGAGGACCAACATAAGCCTACCCAAAAATCAGGTAAGTTGTTTAATAGACCCCCCACTTAACCCTATAACATGTAGGGATGCCCGCAGAAAATCATCGCTAAATTCAATTTAATTTTGACGTTATTATTTATTTTTTTCAATCTTTAAATTCTTTTGGCGAGATTCTTATGGCGGAACTCCTAAGTTCTGTGCAAACATATCATTTTATATGTTTTCGAGGTCCATGAATCCATTTTTTGTTGTTGAATGGATCCTGGGGGTGGATTGGGGTGAATTTTAAAGTTTTGATTTGAAAACATCATTTTATATGTTTACGAGGTCGCTGAATCTATTTTTGTTCATATATTGTATTCATATAGTGGAGAATGGGGCGCTAATAAGAATGAATGTTGACCAAGTTTTTCGTATGCCTACTGTATAGTTGGTTGGTGAAAATTCAATTTGATTCGGTACGGCATAAGGCGGTAAATGGGAATTTGAGCCTGGTCTTGAATCGCTCTAAAGAATGCGCGCTAGCATTTAAATTTGTTTATATTATTGAAGGTAAAAAAAATAAATTGTTGAAATTTTAGAAGCTTATTCATTTTGATTGGTCCAATCTTGTCTTTTTTTTTTTTTGAGGCTTTGTTAAATTTTGAGTTTGAAATAGGTATACTAAGGCGCCTCACGCTCCATAGAAAAAAAAAATTATTCGGATCAGTTCCTCAACATAATCCTTGGTTTATGTTATGATGATTCCCCAAATATTTCGACTCTAGGGATAGCCATCAGTGAGCTGAAATGGTTTAGAACAACCTCTAAAAATTGGGTTTTTAACAAAAATATTGGCTGGTTTGGTAGTTAAATAAAAAAAGATATTGTCCAATCAGTGTTTTTGTAATCGGCTTTAATCTTTCACACAGTATGGTTCAGAGAACCTTATATGTAATGGCAATGAGACTGATACCTCGATAATTGGCGCAGATTGTTGGATCTCCTTTTTTCTGTATAGGGCAATGTACGCTGAGATTTCAATCGTCGGGCATGCTTTCCGCTAGCCATACTTTGCTGATGAGCTGATGCATGCGCCTTATCAATTCATCGCCTCCGGCTGAATTTAAACAATTCAGCCGACAGGCCGTCAGCACCCGCTGCTTTATTGTTTTTGAGTCGTTGGATATCAACTCGAACCTTTTCATGCCTTCATGAACAACTGAACTGCGCTTTCCATGGGCGGCATTGGTGGAATCGTCGCCTGTAAGTAAATTGGAGAAGTGCTGTCTCCACAATCTCAGCACACACTGTGTATCCGTATTCAGATCTCTATTTTCGTCTGATGCTCCGGGCTTGAAACCTTGGGTTAGACGTGTTGACAGAATTTTCGTGCATCATTCTTGGCCTGGTATACCTCTAGTTCCTTACGCTCACGCTTTTACTGCTCTCTTTTCTTGCGTCTGAAAAGGCGCCTCTCTTCCTTCCTCTTTTCGCGGTAGTTTTCTCGCACGGCTCGCGTTGCAGCTGACTACAGCGTTTCTCTATAAGCGGCGTTTTTTACTGATGTCGCGATGCGATACTCCTGTTGCGTGCGCCGGAAACCAATGACTTCTTCAGCGGCAGGGCGCATGGAGTGAAATATATGCGCCTAAAGTCCGCAGACATCGTCGGGTCCAGAGGTTGGTTGGTTGAGCTTAACCGAGAGTTGAGCAGAGTAGGCATCAGCAGTCCGTTGTAATTGCAGCTTAGCGACATCTAGCTTTCGTTGCATTCCTGTGCGTATATTCTTCGCATTGCATAATCGCATGCGGTTCTTAGTTGCAACAAGATAGTGGTCGGAGTCAATGTTGACCCCCCGAAATGTACGCACATCTAGAACACTAGAGGCATGTCTTCCGTCGATTATAACATGATCAATTTGGTTTCGCGTTTTTTGATCCGGGGACAGCCAGGTGGCCTTGTGGATGACAGGGTGCTTAAATCTAGTGCTACTAACTACCATGCTTCGCGCCGCGGCGAAGTCGATCAGTTGTTCACTAGAACGTTGTTCGTGGAGGTCTCATGAAGACTGAACTGGCCGACAGTGGGGCCAAAGATGCCTTCCCTTCTGACATTCGCATTAAAATCACCGGGGACTATTTTCACGTCATGGACCGGAAGGTGGTCGCAAACGTCCTCAAGACTAGCGTAGAAAGCGTCTTTGACGGCAAAGTATCCGAAAGTATCCACCTTACAGTAAAAAAGTGGAAAATATAATTCGGGAACTATTCGTAAATTTTTAAATATTTGCTATCGAAGTCGGATTTTGTGCCATGTGGGAAATAGCACAATTTTTGTGATAATGTTGGAGTTTCTTCAATATATATACATGTCTGCATCATTTAGCATTAAATACCGCTGCAACTGTAACATAAAGTACGATGCAAGTCGTGTAACGAAAAATGCATCAACATTTGTAACTGTGTAGGCACGGCAAAATAAACACGAACAAGTATGCGCGGTAGCATAAGGTCAGAGCTTTTGACCACGAAGCGAGTGTTCAGTGGTCCTAACTGCGGTTTTTATTTTATGCTTTTTTTAAATTAAAAATATTTACTACCATACAGGCAGTTTTCTTTTTTTTTTTAAGAAAAATTTAAAATAAATTATATAAATAAAGCCCAAATTATAGAACCGATTGATGATTGTTTTGAATAAACAATAAATTCTTTTTGGCATCAATCCTATGGAATAATATTATGCTTTCTTTCAGGTTTGTGTGTATTTTGTTCGTTTTGACGCATGGGAGGCAATGGTGCGATGGTAGCACGTTGAACTTGCAGTCGCATTGTACGCGGTTCGATGCGAGTACGCAAAGTGAAAAGTGCATTATGCCCGACACAGGTTTATCGACAAATTTTTTATTTTTTATATTTATAAATAAATATATAACTTACAAAAAAATAAAACAGCCAGATCGGTCGTCAGTGCTATGAGGATCGAGCCTGGGATGACTTAAGTCATCAAATTAAAATAAAAAAATCCTCTTGATAACCAACTGTGTCACGAAAGTAAAAAAAAAACTGCGATCTAATTCTGTACGTGAATATTGAACTTTTCAGTAACTGTCCATAAACAAAAGGGACAATTGATATTTTTCATGATATCGCCATGTTGAAAATACTAGTTGGCTTTATGACAAAAAAAAAAGACAGTTTTTGAACTATCACTGGTATGAAGGCAGACTGCTTTTAAACCATTTGGTTGCACTGAAGGAGGGAATGTTAATGAAATACAATAGCAATCTTCCCAAAAATTCCATTTTTGGGTAAAAGTTTCATTTCTACCGTGCGTGAAGCCCACGGTTTTTTTTTCAATTGAACTGGTAATTTTTTTTCAATTGAATTAATTTTTCTGTTCGTCCGTCACCTCTCTGCAGACAATGGCAAACCTCAGAGAGTAAAAACTGCCATGAAAAGCTTCTTGAGAACATTAGCCGTTGGGAGTTGGCATAAAACATGTAGGTCCAGTTCTCGATCATTTTTGTTTAAGCATTTCACAACACACACACAACGCAATTAATCATAAGAAGCTCGTTCGAAGTCCTTTTAAGAATCATTTCTTTAAATCAAGGAAATTGTACTAACTTCAAAGAACAGATTCATTTAACTACTGTTAATACATTGAAATCAATGTACTGTACATTATTTAAAGAATGCGTTCATTTGGAGTAAGAAAAATGAAATTAAATTAAAGAAAATTTCTTTGAACCAGTGAACAGGGTTTTATTGAATCAATAGCTGCATTCCCGTGGCACTGGATCAGATCAAATCTTAGTGGAACAGTTTCAGTTCAACTTTGTTACAATTTGTTTAACAAGTAAAGTGCTAGCACGGCTAATAGCTTTTTCGTTTTTTTTTATGAAGTTTAAAGCCTTCCAAAACTATTTTAGAAATAAGTGAATTGTTTTGTTTTTCTGTGATGTACACTTTACATTTATATGTTTTGAATTGCTTTTCTTTTTTTGAATAAATCAATAAAAAAAAAAATGTTTCTTTTCTTTGGAAAATTCTTTATTTCTATGTCCAGTTGAAAACTTAAAAATCCAGATATTTTTTTTTCAGAAAAATCCAGACGATACCCATTTAGCATGTGGCAACCCAAATCTCAGTAGTCTTAAATACTAGTCTCAACTAGTTTTAAATAAAATATAAATAAAAATAATTAAATAAACTACGTTTTCTCTTTTCAATAAATTCATTACAATGAAGCATAGACTAGCATATTTTGAACAATCTTACGTAAGATTAGATGAAGTGGGTAAGGGGGTCGAGCCAAATCTCATGATATGTCACTAGGGGGCAGGAAAAGGTAATCATCGCTTAAAAATTGTTGAAACCATGAATCAAATTGTTTTTTTTTTTGTAGTTAAATGTTGGACGCACAAAATGACGTAACCCCGTAGACCAAAAATACCTTAACAAATAATCGTCTGTGAATCCCCAAGACCAATTTTCACACCTTTAAATGACTTACTAACGAATTTTCTTACAGTTTTCTCTTACCGACACATAGTCGCACGTAGTTGGCAATGCTTATCCATTGTCAAACAAATGTTCAATTGATATTTTTTCTGTAAAGTTGTGTAAAAATATAAGAATGTATTATAAGGTGAATATTTAAAATAAAAAATGGCTAGTTTTGTCAATAAATCGAGAAATTTCAAATAAAAAAACTTGAATATTTAAGCAGATTTTGGAACGTTTGTGAAGAAAAAAAGAACAAAAACTTTGGTGTACAGGAGCTAGAAATGGACATTGGGCAAGCAATAGAAGAACATCCCTATAGGAACAAACTAACTTGTTTTTAAAAACAACGAATTAAAAAACTAATTTAAAATAAACTAGTATATGAACTACTTTGAATTATATT
The DNA here is from genome assembly GCA_914767935.1 of Coremacera marginata. Classification (NCBI taxonomy): domain Eukaryota; kingdom Metazoa; phylum Arthropoda; class Insecta; order Diptera; family Sciomyzidae; genus Coremacera; species Coremacera marginata. The sequence goes on from OU612043.1 coordinate 225,221,732, forward strand.
AAAGTGGCATCCACTTTAATTCTAAATAGTTTTTATTGCAATACATATGAAGTAATTGAAATACTACTTAGAAACAAATAATCTTAATTTTAAAATTTTAATTTCGTTAAAGACTGAAAGCTTGAAATACTTTTTTTATTTAATTTTTTAATATGCGTTATGCATTCACGTAATGAATTTATGTATTGGGGGTTGGAATTAGTTTTAAAGGTTTTCTAAGAGATGGCGTAACTATCAATAGATCGCATCGGGCACACCTGTGACTATATTCATTTCAAAGCACATTGTCTAAGCTTCATTTTTCAGTATGTGTCATTCCACTGAAGTGTAAACAACATATATTTTTTTCTCTGTGAACATGTCGACTTTCGTTCCAACAAAACGCAATTTGCGGGAAGGTTTACTTTTGTGCTTCCATTTGAAGAAAAAAGCGGTTGAAGCACAACGCACGCTTACTGAGGCTTACGGGGACTATGCTCCATCGATTTCTACTTGTGAGTACTGGTTCCGTCGGTTTAAAAGTGGTGATTTTGATACGGAAGACAAAGAGCGTCCGGGCCAGTCGAAAAAGTTTGAAGATGAGGAATTGGAGGCTTTGCTCGATGAAGTCCCGTGTCAAACCCTTCAAGAATTGTCAGAATCATTGAGAGTCGACTTATCAACGGTCGGCAAACGCCTGAAGGCCATGGGAATGATTCAAAATCAAGGAAATTGGGTGCCGTACGAGTTGAAGCCGAGAGACGTTGAACGGCGATTTTGCATGTTCGAACAACTGCTTCAACGGCATAAAAGGAAGAGTTTTTTGCATCGTATTGTCACTGGCGATGAAAAGTGGATCCATTACGATAATCCTAAGCGAAAAAAATCGTGGGGACCACCCGGCCATGCATCAATATCGACGGCCAAGCCGAATATTCATGGCGCCAAGCTTATGCTGTGTATTTGGTGGGATCAGAAGGGTGTCGTGTACTATGAGCTGCTAAAACCTAACGAAACCATCACTGAGAACGCTACCAACAAAAATTGATGCAATTGAGCCGAGCATTAAAGGTTAAACGGCCGGAATATGGCAAAAGACACGACAAAGTGGTTTTTCAACATGACAACGCACGGCCACATGTTGCAAGAACCGTCAAGGAAACGTTGGAGGCGCTGAATTGGGATGTGCTACCCCACCCGCCTTTAGCCCAGACATAGCCCCTTCCGACTACCACCTATTCAGATCGATGACGCATGGCTTGGCTGAGCAGCGCTTCACTTCTTACGAGGATACCAAAAAATGGGTCGATTCGTGGATTGCCTCAAAAGACGAGTCGTTCTTCCGGCGCGGAATCCATATGCTGCCAGAAAGATGGGAAAATGTTGTAGCTAACGATGGGCAATACTTTGAATAATATACATTGTATCGTTGTTTCTAAATAAATGCTCAAAAACCGAAAAAAAAACCTTTAAAATTAATTCCAACCCCCAATATATATTTTTCAAAACAGACTTTCTTTCAAACTTTTTTCAAAAGACTTTTTTTATTTAATATTTTAATATGCCTGATGAATCGGATTTCAGAACATGCCTGATTAACTAGTTTCCAATTGGTTATTTTAAAGTAATTAAAAAAATAATTTAAATATAACTACTTTAACAAGTAGTTGAAAATATATGCAGGCGAAAGTCAATTGACTTATTTAGCGGACATCACCATACAAAATATGTTAGTTCGTTCTATGGAAAAAAGTCAGAATTTCAACTAGTTGTGGTTGACAAAAAACTACTTTATCAACTACTTTTAAATTAGTTGATATTCCTACAGGGATGTTAAAGATCTACTTTATATTAATATATATTATTAAAGTTATACGAATCAATATCAAATGAATTTTTTAACACGTAGTAATTTAATTTAATTTAACGTAGATGCAGTTTTAATGATTTTTAAAAAAAGAATATAAAAATAAATTGAATTAAAGAATTAAATAAATATCAGCGAAATTTTTTTCATCATTCTATTCAGCATTGCAATATGAAATTTCTCAAAAAATTCATCTTGCTTTTCTTACGACATTTTCTCTCTCTTTCTCATCTCTTTGTTGCAGAAATTTCTTGCATCTTTCCAATTTTATTTCGTTGACAAAGTTTCCTTTGAATTTTCGGGTTATTTCTTTGGCGAAATTCACTACATATTTCCATCTTGCTTTCGTTGACGAAATTTCCATCAGTTTTCTCTGAATGTTTCGTGGGCGAAAATTTGGACACTTGTTTGAAATTTTCGTGCATGATTTGTATGGGCGCCTCCGCAAGTTTCTTCGACGATACGGAATTCTCGTGCATGAATCTTTAATGAATCCTTTAAGAAATAGCCAACTGGGAAGTGTCAAATTAATACAATACGTATACAATATACAATATAAAAACGACTAACAAATTCTCAACTCCTAAATTCATATTTTCATTAAAATAAAAAAAGAACTGAAAAAATTGGAATAATTTTTTCAACACAACACTTAACAGCCGTTTTCTGGCAATGTGCTTTTCGTCTTCGTGTGGTGAATATATAAAGCTTTTCATTTGTCAAGTGTTCGCATAAATAGGTTTTGCAAGCCAGATTGGCATAATTTTGAGAAATTATTTATTGCAATTTGACACAGCCAGAATAGGTCTGTTAATTTCTTTTCGAATTTTAAAAAAAACCTTGAGTTTGAAGTATACATTTTTTGATTTTCCTTCTTTTTAACAATTTGAAATCATTAAAAAGATTTCTATCATAACAAAATTACATAATTCTTTACAACGTATAAATTTTTAAATCAATTTATCTTAAAACTTGGATAAGATTTCTCACGTCCCCATTTATTCCACAGAACCGTCTTGAAACTATTAATTTATTTTTTAAAAATACAGTGATGTTTGTAATCCTAAAAGCTCAAATTATAATGCAAAGAGTCATCCATTAATATTGAATACACTTTACCAAAACAAAATGTCCAACTTAATTATTGCTCTGATTTGGTTTTTTTTTTTTATGCTACAATCACAAAATTCTTCGGCCCATCAACCACCACCACTTTCACAAAATGATCCCAAATTACTTACCCACAGCGACGATTACATTGCACTACTACATACACAAGTTAAAAGCTTTGAAAAACTTAAAACTAAATTTTCACAGATTCCAATTTAAATCACTTTTGAAATTTCTTTGTTGCTTCCTGCTGCTTCACAAAACTTAAACCAAGTTTCTTCTTTTACTTCGTCGTCTGCTTTTTCGTCTTCATCTTCATCTGCTTTGGTTAACATTAAATAAACTCGTGACTGAGTTTTTATCAGCTTCCGGCAGCAATGTCTTTTCCTTTCGGGCTGGCTGACTGGGTTGATGTATGTGGTGGGTGGGTGGTTAGTAATTGGGTGCATGGCGAGTGTGATGGAACTCAGTACGTGCGTCTTTGCCATCATCATCGTTAGTGTAATTAAAGCGCAGCTTTCATAAATGCACAACATTTTAATATTATTTGCATCTTGAGATATAACCGCAACGAGAAATGGAACCGCATTTCAAGAACCGCAAAGCAGAGTTTTTGGTTTGTTGTTGTTTTTGTGTTGTTTTTGTGTCAAGACAGTTGTTGGTTGGATTGGGTCGGATCCTTGAATGCTTGACTTGTTGATGCTAAAGCTGATGTTGATGTTATTGCTGATGTTAAAGTTGCTGATGTGGCGAGAGTGCATAGAGCAGAGCGGATTGGCTGCCTGTTTGTCTGGTCAAAGCTGCTGGATGGGAGGGAAGAAAATAAATAAAATGTCATTCATCTGTCTGTCGGGGTGCTGCTGCTTGTTCGTCAGTCAATGTCGTTAGTTATTTTATTTTTTTAACATTTTTAAATTGAATTCTGTGCGCTCTAAATTTTCTTTGAAATTCTTTGCTTTAACGCTCATTTCCACTCGATTCTTAAGTTCTTTGCTCCTTTTGGCATTACTGCCTTTTCCTACCCTACCCTACTCTTCGTCTTTAACTTGAGTGACTAAATTTTTTATAGTTTTTGTCTTTGCTTCTTTTGAATTTTTGCTGATTTGTTAAAAATTTCGTTTTTTTTTTTTCTTTAAAATAGAAAAAGTTTTTTCATTCCTGTCAAAGGACGAAGTTGAAAAGTTAAAACAGGAGGAGGAGCGTAAAATTGCATCACTGCGCCATGAAAAGAATGTCAGAATATTAGATGCATCCAATGTCGTTGATATTTTAGACGATTACGATCGATTTGGTGAAACTGACCAACAGCTAAGCGCCAACAGCACTAAACAGGAATCGGATGATGAGGACAACGTTGACAATGCCCACCAGATCGAGCGTGGTCCATATGAAGCCGAAAACCTAAGGTGAGTCCTGACACATTATCTTATTAGTTTTAACAAGCAAAATAAAATGTTGGTGAAAGTATTTTCTTATTTTTTATACTTGTTTTAATAATTTGCATAGAATCTACATCTAACACACGCACACACACACACAATCTAGACCTTCACAATTACTATTGCACTCATTCACAATTATACGCATATGCAACAGCATACTAATGTCCTGCAGGATTATTAGCCACATGCACACAATAATTGCTGACTGTGCCGCAATCACCAAAAATATTCCATTTTTATTTATTCCACCTGGTGTCTGTGTTTTCTAACTACTTTTTTTATTTTTTTTATTACTCCATTTTTATTTTTTTTTTTTTTGTTTTTGCTACACTTTTGTTTTTTTTTTTTAATGTGCTTTTCCGGTTTTTGGCTGTTAGTTAAAAGTTTTGCTATTCTACCATACATAATTACATAAAATCTTGCCTCTTATATTTACATCTACTATTTATGTTTTTTTCTATAATGGTTTGTTTTTTTTTTCTATCTATTCATTGCTTTCATGCACACGTTTGATCCTTGCAGGAATTTAGAGGAATTTTTAATTATCATAGAAATTTAGACAATTAGTTGATTCGGTCATGTATGTGTTTGACATGGTCAAATGGTAACGGTAACTGAACTTAATATTTATTTAAGTTGCTTGCTTAATAATGCGGGTTGCTTTCTCTAGTTTTAAGACATGTTTTCAAATTATATTTAATATACAATGTATACCCAGGATTTATACAGTTTAAGCTAGCTATTCAAATGTTAAACATGCTTATATAATCAATAAAATTTTCAATATTTTATTATTTCAATTTGAAAATCACTCGTAGTGTTGCGAATGTGTTGTTAAATTTAGACAAAATATTTTTTATTTTAATTAAAGAATTTAGCTCAGTATGTAAAAATTTAATGTACAGTGGTCTCCGGTTATTTGTGGCAGCTAAAAACAATTATGAGAATATGTAGTATATTAAGAATATTCAATTTGCATACATTACGGCTCAGGTAAACTGAAATCCCATTTAAGTGGGTTGCAATTAACCAGGCACCACTGTATAACAATGGATAATTTCAGCTGGTACCGCTTTACAAGCAATCCTTACAAAAGCAGAATATACATTATATCTATCAGAGTTACTGAATTTAGAGAATAAAATGCTCATAATTGTAATAAATAAAAAGCAAGCACATTGCTCTGCACCCGATATCGCTCAAACTGTAATTATTTTTTTTTGCGATCAGTCTGAAAGTATGCACAAAAAATTCATTTGATACTTATCAGTGACATGCTTGCCTTTTATGTATATGCATACTTTCAGGTTGAACATTTTTCAGAACAATATGTTGTAAAAGCACTGTAATAATGGCCAAAAATAGTTACAGTTTAGCGTTAATGCTTCCAACCCGTCGTAGGACGGGCTTTTATACTAGTATCATTATAAATGGTTGGGCAGACAAAATGTGGTTACTTCTTTTGACAAAAATTTAAATAAATAAAGAATTTTTTAAAATTAGTTTTGAATATTTTTTAAAAATTTCTAGCTTGGTCCGCGTATTATGTCTCACTGGTTATATATAGTTTAAAGTAAACATGCCCAGCCAGACGCGTGTCTGGCCCGCGTGGTGCTTTATATGATTTCTTTTTGTTTTCTATCATCAACTTTGCCTTGCTGCTATGGAAAACAAAAACTTATACGAACAACAACAACATCAGTCGCTCCAATCGGCCAACAAATTTTCCAATGCTCTTAAACAACAAATACATGTATTTGCCAATATCTAATTTGAAGCTTCTGCACCGTATTCAATAATATGCAATATATTTAATAGAAGATGAGAATATTTCATCTCCTCTCATTTCTCGCAATGGCATCGATGCAATGTTTTCCTTCTGTACAGGTACTACCATGAACATTCCCGTATTCAAGGTAAGTACATGGTCTGACGACAGCAACTCGTGTATTCCTTAGATCTACTCGGACAGCTCTCCAAGCCTAACCCTTTACTATTGGCTCTTTGTCCAATAGAACATCGCATTAGTGAGGTAATACGTTCTTCAGTCACATAGTAAGGTTGTGTAACAATCTCCCTGCGAGTGTGTTCCGTGGCATTTTCGAGCTGTGCAAATTAAAATCAAATCCTCACCGACACTACTCTTTCTATTCAACCGTCATGTAACTATCACCTGTCTTCCAAATCAACACAATGCGTTGGTCAAGCCTAAGAAAAAATCTAATTTTTACCAGTTCATTTTGAATTATACAGGCGTGCAAATTAGAACTTTTTTTTCCTGGATTTTATAACTTATTATGGGGGGCTTGGGAACTCCTATTTATGAATCTGAACTCTGCTTTTCTCCATGACATTGAGTTAGCTTAGGTTATATGCCCAAAACATGGCTTTTTTGCCAAATTTTTAGATTTTTCGTTTTAAACAAAGTTTTTTTTTAAATCTTTTTTGACCAACTGCTTCATTTAGTATATACATAATACTTTATCCCTTGATGGATCAATTCTGATATGAAATTTGTGTTCGATATATGGGTCCATCTCTGTGAACCGGACACTCACCCCCTTGCCTATTGCAGTTTTTGAGTAAAGGTTACAACATAGTGAACGTCAGTTCAGACAATCAGGCAGATCAGAAATGATTTTAACATTGAAGTAATAAAGCAACTAAGTCATTCATCTCTTTTGCTCTAATGTGCTTTCTGATCCGATCTGCCTGCCTCTCTGAACCGGTGTTTACTATGTTCGCAACCTAAGTGTCGCAAAAAGCCGTGTGTACCAGGGATGATATTGGCTTAGTCGTAAAAGGGCCAAAATTTATACAGAAAAATAGGGCATTTTTGACAAGAATGGGGCCTTTAGTGGTAATTCAATATTAAATACTTTCTATTTGAATATTCTGCCATGATTATGGATTCGAATCAACTGTTTTGGGAAATCAAAGCAATTTGAAGTTCATGTTTTCATATTTTTTTTTTTTTTTTTGGCTTTCACTTTCACTGGTTAACACAGCAGGGAAGTTTTTTATTTTTCACAAAAATATCACACTTTGGTTTAAACGATCAGCTCTCAGAATCAAAAATTGTGCGTCAGAGTGATATTGTTTAATTTTTTAATTTAAAAATATTTTATTTCATACATATAGGAGACTCATTGCACTTTAGAAAAAAGGTGTGTGCATTGATTGCAAAAGTCAAAATTATGCCAAAAAATAATATAGTTAATTTCTTCAAAAAATTTTTTACAAAGCCATTTATTTAATAAATTAATGATACAAATAGAAATAGCAAAGCATTTCCACGGAAAACCGCAAATCGGATTGACATATTCATCGTTAAAGAGTGTTAGGATTATTCTTTCGAGTCCTTGGTTATATAGATGTCAGAAAGATATGAGAAATGATACTTGTTAATACTTGTAAGAAGACGAATCAATGATGCGGACGAAATGTATTCTATATAATAAAAATATAGATTCTACCAAAAAATATATTCAGGAATGGCTAAATTTAATAAACTTGAACAACAAAATTAGATTAAAATCACATCGAATAAGGTGACAAAAAATGTTCCATCCCATTTTCCGCAGTCTTAATTTTTTTGAAAAAGCTTATAGTTCTCACGTATTCCTTTAGTAATTCTTAGCATTTTGTGTTTTATAAAATTTTTTGTAAAGTTGATCCTTTTTACATTTAATATGATTATTTTTCTTGGTTTTAATTCGCAAGCCTTCACATGTTCGAATTTATCCATTTTTTTTTTTTTTTTATAAATCCGAAAATTTCTTAAAAACTTTTGGAAAAACTCACACGTATATTTTGAGTAGTTTTTGGTATTTAAAGTTTTTTGTAATGTTGATCCTTTTCCAATAAATAGTGTTGCTTTTTGCTTTTTCAACGCAATTACTGGGCAGCCATCTTGAATTTAAAAACGGTACACAAGGCTTTCAATAGCAGACACTTCACTAAAAATATTAAGTCCTTACAGATAATTTTTACGCAAGAATATCTCTTTATATAAACGACTACATGTAATACCCGGTAAAGCCGGGGGTGGTGTAGCATTAAGGGTTTATATAATGTATTGCACAAATAGTCGCCCCCTGTCTAATACCGTTCACTTATATATGTGCAAAATTTGGTTGAAGTCGAACAAATGGTGAAGGAGGAGTTCGATTCGAATTAAATTGACACTCCCCCTTGCCAAATTTTGCCCACTTTGCTATTCTTTAAATTGCTCATTATACCAAAGAATGTATGTGCAAAATTTGGTTGAAGTCGGATAAACTGTGGGTGAGTTGTTGGGGTACATACAGACATAATTATATTCAGATGGGCAAAAAAAGTAGGCGTGGCGACATCTATATATATACATATGTATTGCCACTTGGTCTCATAGAACCTACTCATCAAGTATAACTAGCATAACATGTGCAACTCATGAGTTATAATGATTTCTGTAAAGTGGGCGTTGTTATAGTTCGACCACGTGCATTTTTAGTACAGTTGCCGAGAGTAACTATACGAACTAAATTACAAAATTTTATTCCAATACAGCCACATTCGCCTGAAATATAGCATTTTTATTGACTTGTTGGCGGAAATAGGGGGTGTGGCATTTTATTTATAATTCGAGATATATCCCTTGATAACAGATGTTGTAAATAGGGTGCCCTTTGGTATTAACGTTCCTGAGATCTTAACGGACACCAACCCGCACAAACGATTTTATATACAAGTATATAAAATTAAATTTTGACTGTAGGTAGGATTTTTGGTTAGACCTCTTGGTTAAGTCGCCAATATTGCAACAGCCATCTTAAATTGAAAAGAGAAACACATGGTTTTGAATAGAAGACACTTCAACAAATATGTTGACATCATCATATAACATCAATTGAAATGATGGAAAATAAAAAAATGTATAGTTTTTATACATATATAATTATTTAGACTTTGTATTCTGGGTTCTTTATATGTTGTTTATCATGCAGATTTTCTGTTATTCCGAGATTTTACATTTCTGTTTCTTTTTTTTTTTCTTACAATAACTAATAATTAAATTTATTTTATTGAAATACAATTCCTCATTGAAGGATGCATCAATAAATTTCGACTTTTCCTGTGCAATTAGAAACTACCTCAATTTGCTGTAAATGTTATTGAACCCAAATTATGCACTTATTATAGAATCCCACACGGACAATCATTATGTATATTAATATAACCAATATCCACATATTCATCACACATGCACAAGTCCCCACAACCAATTATAAATAAATACAACACAACAACTCATACTACCCACTCACAGTGTAACGTCCCCATACATTTCTTGTCCAAAAATAAAAGGAGCGATCGTAGATTTATTAAATTTGGAAATTTTGAAAAAAATTAAAAATATCCGCCCTCTTCCACGCTCACCTCACATAAAAATTAGATCTATTTTTGCCTGTAACTTAATGATGTTTGTCCCAGAATAACGAAATTTGCTTAAACAATATTTTCACTCTTATATAGTATACAATAGTATGTATAATATAATAGTTGTTTTTCAGATTTTCCAAATCCGCGATATCCTGACGTCACAATTATATTATTATTTCGAAGAATGACGTCACAAAAAACGCTATTTTTATACCCCAACGCGTACTGCGTAGGGGGTATATTAACTTTGTCATTCGGTTTTTAACGCCAATAAGGAGGCGTGGCATGTATAGGAAAGTATATATATTTTTGATCAGCATCACCTCCTAAGTCGATTTGCGTGTGTCTGTCTGTCTGTCTGTCGACACGATTACAGCCGTAATTTAAAAGCTATCGCAATGAAATTCAAAATATAAGCTTTTTTAAAAAAATTAAGATCAAGCTCGAAAATGAGCCAAATCTGATGAAAACCACGCCAACCTCCCATACAAAGTGGCTTATTTTTAACAGTTAAATCTCTTAAAAATCCACAAAAATTAAGGAAATGCCTTCAAATTTTGCACTTATGCTTTGATCTTTAATGTCAATCCTGACTATGAAATTTCGAAATAATCGGATGAAAACCACGCCTACCTCTTATATAAAGTGGCCTTTTTATTAATGTAAAATCTCTTAAAAATCCACAAAAATTAAGGAAATGTTTTGAAATTTTGCACATGAGCTTTGATAATTAATATAAACCATCACTATGACATTCGGCAAAATCTGATACCACGCCTACCTACCATACAAAGTGACGTCATCAAAATAGGAAAACTTTCGTAAATATATAAAACTGAATGTCAAATTGTCTGTCGTGGCTAAAGACTTCGAATATACTTTAATTCGGACGCTGGGGGGTATTTTAGCTTCGGTACCCTGCCGAAGCTCCATTCCTTACTAGTTTTAAAATGAAATACTTCTTTAAAAAAAGCCAAAATTTTTAAAGTAACATCCTTAATCGTTATTTCGTATTCCTCTCGAGAAACACACCTTAGTTTTTCACAATACAAAATACAAAATGAATGAAATACAAAAATGATTGAAATACCCTTTGATTTAAAAAGTGTGAATATAATCTTTTCAAGCGTTGGAGCGTTTCCTTCACTTACACATTTATATGTGACCATTTTATTTAAATTGTATGTGAGATTAATGAGAAAAAAATGCAATTAATACATTTTTTTAATTTATCAAAACAAATTGAAAAAGATTAGTTTGATCAGTTTATGAGAAATTCCTTTTGTTAGTAGGAAATTATTTATCTACACTACTTATAACGCTATTCCGTGGAAAAGGAGCGTTCGCAGATTTGATACCTCTAGAATTACAAAATCTTAAAAATACCATAACTTTGGTTCCATATCACCTAGAGAGTTCTTCGAGCTATTAAATTGAAGGTCTGGATTATTACAATTTGATCTTATACTAAAATCATCACTTATTTGGAGCACTCTTTCAGAAAGTGCGATATTCTCACGAATTTGAAAACTTTTTTCTTAAAAATTGTTCAAAATATCATTCTGAAAAATATAATTGAATATTTATTCATAATTTTTGCATTTTTTTTACATAGTCTATATATACTCCAGCAAAAAAAAAGTTGTTAAAATGATATTCAGCGTTTACGCTTTTATAGAGATCAATATTTATCAAATAAATACGAAAAAGTCGACTTTCCGCGATATGCGGACTTTGTGGGACGTGGCGCGACTTGAAGATATAAATTGTGGACCTTCTCCTTTCACGGGGTTTTTCTTTGTGACCTAGAGCATCAGCAAAATGCTACTAGAATTGAATCAAAACAACAAAAAAAAAACCATGCACCCTAATATACAGTAGCTCACAAAAATTAGTATACACCATTAAAAGTTATGATAAGCTTTAATTATGACAATATTAAAACCAGTTTTGTAAATTTTGTTTTTATTTTTATTTCAGTTCCATTAAAAAGTTGAACCATTAAAAAAAGAATAGTTACATTTAAAAATAAAAAAGCCCCTTTTTAATGGGGCAAAACCTTTTTAATCACAAAATTGAGTGTACATAATATTATGAATCGAAAAGAAATTATCAAGCAAAAAGTAAATGGATGGTATTAGAATTTTGTGTTTCCACCCTCTGCATTTAGAACTTCCTGTAAACGCCTTGGCTCCAAGTTTACCAAGTTTTGGGATGGAAGATGGAATATTTCGCCAGATTTTCTAAATTTTTCTCTTAAGTTCAGCCTTGCTGCTTGGATTGGCATTTTTCAACCTGGGCTTTACTTCATCCCAAAGGTTTTTAATGGGGTTGAGATCAGGTGACTGTAATGGCGTTCTTAACTGCTTGGGAGCGTTATACAAAAACCATTCACGTACAATGTGGACAGAGTGCTTCGGATCACTATCTTTTTGAAAATAAAATGATGTAAGTAGATGAAATTTTCGGCAAACTGTCGCATATTTTGTCGCAGTATAGCCAAGTATTTAAATATTTCCATCGTATTTATAATAAATTGAAAGGTTCCTACTCCACTTGCAGCCATAGAACCCCTCAACAACACGCTTCCTCCTCCGTGTTTGATCGTAGCAGATAATTTTTGATTTTGTATCTCTGTATTTGGCTTTTTCCAAACAATTTGCCTTTTATCGCAGCCAAATATACTATTTATTTTGGTTTCGTCAGTGAACATTACGGACTCCGAAAAAGTCAGCGGCTTATGAACATGCGCCAGAGCGAACTCTAATGGTGTTGTTTTATTAACAGGTGAAATATAAGGTCTTTTTCTAGCAACTCGGCCATTTAAATTCTTTTTACGCAAAAGACGTCGAACTGTTTTTGTGGATAGGGAGTGGTTTATCATTGATGGTTTTTTTTACGACAATTTCGGGATACTTGTCTTGGGATTAAAGATAACTTTACGAACAATAAAGCGCTCATCTACTTACTTGTACTTATTATTTTTTCCTGCTTGAACCAAGGTTATTTTATAGTTTTTCTTCGTATCGAAACTTGTTTATTATCTTCTGTATCGTAGAATGTGTTCTTTCAACAATTTCTGCAATGTCCTGATATGATTTTTTATCACAGCACAGTGTAACGCATGCGGAATGAAATCTGGACAACTTTTTGAACCTTGTTTAAATATCAATAACTGAAATGATGCGTTTTTATCGATAACTATATGAGAGACCAATGTGATATTGACAAGCAGTTAAAATGTTATCCTGGTAACTTCTTAGGTGTATTCAAAATGTCGAAAAAAGAAAAGCAACGTCGTGAGAGAATTCGTAATTTTTTTTAATCTTATTCTGATTGGACAAAAGCGGATATTTTTTTTCATATTTTTGGAAAAAGAATCGATCACCATCTACAACATCTTGTTAACGTTTGATTTCAGAAAAACCACATGGAAAAAAGGCTCTAGTAAAAGATTCACATTAAATGATTCTGCGGCAAAGTCTAAAGTAAGGCGAATAACTGATGGAAGAGTGACAAAATCGTACAGAGAGTTGGAGAAGAAATTTCAATGTGATGGCAAAGTAGTGAAGAAGTATCTTCTATCAATAGGAATCCAAAAAAGGTCACGAAAAAGTAAGCCAATGGTGTCGGAAGCTCAAAAATGTGTCCAAAAAGTACGTTTGACAAATTTGGTTAAAAATATTTTTTGTATTATGGATGACGAGTCATATTTCACATTCGATGGTAATGAGTGGCAAGGACAACACTTCTTTATATTTGGAACATTGTGACTCGCAAGAAGTGTTTTGGGTATGTCTGAGCCAGTTTTTTTTGAGTCGAGCTTAGCCGCCATTGGTGAACGGTATGTCAACTTCTGTTTGCTAAAAGTAGCTGACTTTATAAAAGGAAACACAACAATAAAAATATAGTGTCTTGGCCTGACCTTGCATCAAGCCATTACTGTCAACAGAGCTTAGAAGCTATGGATAGACTCCGATACCCTATGTACATAAGAATAATAACCCTCCCAACTTGCCGCAACTTCGTCCAATCGAAGACTTTTGGGCTAATCTTAATTGGAGAATATATGCCAATAAATTTCGGCCCAAAACTAAGAAAAATTTGATAGCCAAAATAAGGACGGAGCTTAACAAAGTGCCAACATCGGTATTTACAGATCCAATGGCAAAAGTGTCTCTAAATTGCCGCAATTTTTTTCTGCATTAACTATAAATGTATAAGTTTCATTTAAAATAAAATTTACCAAATTATTTAGTGTTTTTTTTATTTAATTAACAGTTTTTAAATTTGTCCATATTTCATTCCACATACGTTCATAATAAGTTTTCGAGTGTTTTCGTCTGCAATCGATTTTTGTAATAACTCAAAAAACCAGAGTATAAACTGCCCAATCACATTAGAAACTGTTTTAGCTATTGTAGTTTCAAAAATTTTACTCAATAGCGATAACGATCAACAAAGTAGATGCAAGTATATATTGATGCATGCTCAATTTTGTGTCATTGAAAAATGGCTTTTTTTAGTTTTTGTTCCGAAAAGTTTGTATTATTATTTTTTTTAATAGCGCAAATCAAATAAACTAACTATATGTTGACTATAAATATGTTGACTAAAATGAAAACAAAAAAAAAAAAAAATTTGAAAACTGGTTTTAATACTGTTCAAATGAAAGCTTTTCATAACTTTTAATGGTATGTGCTCAATTTTGTGAGCAACTGTATGTATTATAATAAATATCTAGTTATTTATTTATAAGTATCAATCAGAGCTGGGCGATAAGCATTACGATTACAACACGATTACGATTGCCTCTATTTTAAAAAACTGAAATTACAATTGCAGTAATCGTAAATCGACCGATCTGAAATTACGATTGCAGTAATCGTAATTTTGAAAAAGTCAAAATTAGGATTACTGTAATCGTAATCTTAGCTCATTTGATGAAGGATTACTTTAATCGTAATCCCGCTTTTTTCCGATTCGGATTACAGTAAGCGACTGCAAGGATTACTTTTATTAACTTTTGGTGAAAATCTGAAACATAAGCACATAACAGAAAATCACAGTTATTTTTTTTATAAATTCTATTTCAATGAGAAAAAATTTTACATTTTTTATAGTTTTATTTTACAATTTAGTACTATTTTTCTATATAATAGAACAACTACTTGATTCTAATTCATTCTTTCTTCCAAAAATATTAACATTAGATTTATTTTTTTCCGAACGCATTTTGCCGGTGCCCAATCACCAAGCATCAAATAAATCGCACATTTTTACTAAACAGGCGAATGAAAACGTATATCTTCCGCATAAGCAAGTATTAGCAAGAACTGTTCTTGGACTTAGTTAAACTTACTTCTACTGATGTTTTTTTTAAACTCTAAAAAGTTGAATAATTAAAAATTTTTATTCCACCATATGTTCAAAACTTAAACAAAAAAAGTAATGTTACCAGAAACTGGAACCTTTAAACCTTATTTTGATTTGCAAAACATAATTGTCGGAGCACATTTAAGAATGCTTCTATATTTCATATTGAAGAACAAGAAAAATTGTATCTTCAGAAAATGCAACTTTGACGGCTTGTCATAACGAAGCGGTTGCTACGTATAATATTTAAAAAATTCTTTTGATTGTTTCCATCCATAAACATGTTGGAAATATTCAAAAATCCATATTTTGTATTTTTGGCCACGCACGTTACACTGCACGAAGCATCGCAGCGTGTGCAGCATCAATAGATTCTATTTATAAATATGAGCAGCTAACTTCTGTTACAGTGCAACAACAACAACTGCTGTTCCTCCTACACTGCTTTATTAGTTGTTAAAAGCTCAAGGATGTTGTTTGACTCTGTAATGAATAGTTATTGTAATTGTTGTGTACGTCCTGGCCTCCGGCATGTTGGCCATGGTGTTTGTAGTTGTAGTTATTGTTTTTGTTGCTGCTGCTGTTTATTTACCATACATTATTTGTTATAGTTTAACGTAATGAGTTCCAAGGTAATTCAATATTTTTGAGCATCAGGTGAAACACTAGTCGTCGCCTATTACATTCTCATCTTTCTTGGCCATGTATGTTGATGCACTTATATCGTCGCCGCTATGCCAGAAGGTGCTATATCCACTTGTGGTCATTTTAAGAAAATTGCAAAATACTATTGAAACGGCTAGCTAAAATTCAAATTATTTTGA
The DNA here is from genome assembly GCA_914767935.1 of Coremacera marginata. Classification (NCBI taxonomy): domain Eukaryota; kingdom Metazoa; phylum Arthropoda; class Insecta; order Diptera; family Sciomyzidae; genus Coremacera; species Coremacera marginata. Next base: position 225,237,754 of record OU612043.1, read on the forward strand.
AATGTAGTGGTACTTTCAAATTATATGTAGATAATACTTGCCTAAAATTATACATACTTTGTCAGATGAAAACTTTACACCATCATTGAATTGCTGAAAAAATTGGTTATAGCACTTTTTGGCATATTATTGGTTTATTAATGTTACACAAAACAATGGATATAGAACCCTGGTAATTCTCTAAAAACACACTTTTCAAATAACATTTATTTCAAAACAAGCAATGTTAACGAAAAACAAATCTAGTAATATACTAATGATCAAAAGGTTGAAAAATTAATTATCCTCTGATTCGGAATTCGATTCAACGGTTTCATTTCCAATTGGCAATGAGCTGAAAGAAAGCATTTTTTAACTTTGGTTTTTGCACTAAATATTAAAAGACATGTTTCTCACTCAATCCAAGCATGGAATTCCTGTGGAGTAAGCTTTTGAGCACATAAACTTTGCAAGTCCCGTTTTTTTGGCTTCTGTTATAGGCAGGAGATGTTGGTAAAGTAATGGTCAACTAATACCTGGCCTTCCTCTGACTTTACGCACTTCAACATTAACAAACTAAAAATAAAAACTGTACTTGTAAATAAACTCACTGATTTATAAGCAAATGAATTGTTTTCGTACTTTATATTCTTGTTCATCATGATTGTATATAACACCAATTTGGACAGGCATCGATTTGCAAAACATCAATGATTTTATATTCAACCAATTCAATTTTTCTCCGTCATTGAACACAATAACTTTTTTCATTGACTTGGCACTGACCAATTTTAAATCAATGAAATCACTATGTGAAATTCGTACCACATGGTATGGATGCTTACGCCGAGCTTGACGAATAACGTTTGACCAATCATTCATGGAAAATAGAGAACAGTTTTTGACCGAATGTTCAATAGCAGAATGCATACTGTCGACGTCCATTTGAGTGGGGCCCACTTCTAGAAAATTTTTTTCGATGATTTCAATGGAAGATTCTTATACTAACTGAAGCAACATTGCAGAAACATAACGATTGCGGTTCTGCCCATTACAATTATCAGACCACAAAACAATTTTTCGGTACCCTTTTTGCATTTCTCCTTCAATGAATGTTTACCCACAAGATCCGATTTCACTACTTCCTCTTTTGCCATCAACTTCAGACCAAATGTAGTAAGTTCCATCACGAGTTGCTTCATTATAAACAGTGAAGTTGTATACAGATAGTTTTCTTTTGTAATAGAATGGGCTTGCTTCAGCCTGTGGTATCTGCAAAACTGATTGCAAATCCATGGTAGCAACTATCAACTCTTTATCCATTGCACAACTTTCGATGTCTGATCTCATTACAGCACGGCTTAATTCTTTTCGTTTAATGTGTGCTTCGAAATCAGATTTTTGTTCTTCTGATGGTTCAATGGCTGATTAGGCAAGGGTACACGTAGCACATAGCACACCGAGAAAAAAGATTATGTTAAATTGAAAAAAACCTAGTATAATTTATAAGATGGCTTTGGCAGTTTTCAGCCTCCCAAGTACTTCATCAAAACGCCTATGTTTTACATATTGACTTTCCAATTTTCATTTGGGTGATAAATTAACCAAATATTTGGTAATTTTTTATACACTAACTTTAAAAACAAGAATTAAATTTCAAAAATATAATATTTTTTTTGGGTTTTGATTTTTTTATTTTTTTTTTTTTTTTTTTTGTTAAGCTGCCGTCGCCTCTTGTTCTAAACAACATAAATTTTTCTTTTATCAACAACCGTTTTTTTTTTAGAAATTAATGACTTCTCGGCTTTACATGCTACTTGACGTCTATTGTAACAAGAACATTAAATTAAATTAAATTAAATATCAAATACAAAAATCTTACCAACGCATGCCGTTGAGATTCGAACCCACAACCAACCGATACCACTGTGTATAAAGTCACTAAACTACGCATTGGGCCAAACTCCTTCGTTACGCAGGGTGATTTATTCAATATTAATTAAACCTGAAGCTATGCTGCAGCATAACACAATAATCTATAAAAAGATTTTTGTTGTATGGCTATCAACAGAATACTACGACATACTGCATCTGTTAATACAGCATCTGTTAACATAACAGTACGTTCAAAAACTCCATAGAATGACACATAGATGGCGTTACTAGATTTTTTCTATATGATTTTTATTTAGTACCAACCATCAAACGATACGTATAAATATTTGACAACAATCTGACAATTGATTCGTGAGTTATAGCATTTTGTGTGCAACTACTGTTCTTGAAAAAAAAAATATGGATAAAAGTCAATTTTGAGTGTTGATAAAGCATTGCTTTTTGATGAAAAAAAATGCAGTGGAAACTAAACAATGGCTTGATAAACATTATCCGGACTCTGCTCCATCGAGATAAATGGTAGAAAAATGGATTGCTGAATTTAAACTTGGTCGTACCAGCACAAATGATGCAGAGCGCAGTGGACGCCCAAATCAGACTGTTATTTCACAAATCATCAAAAAAATCCACAAATTGGTTATGAACGATCGCAAATTGAAGGTTCACAAGCTAGCTGACATTGTAAAGATATCAGAGGGTAGTGTTTTTGCCATTTTACACGAACATTTGGGTATGCGAAAGCAAAAACAACAACGGATTGATTCTTCAGAGGAGTGTTTGGCGCTGTAAAACCGCAATAAAATCGAATTCTATCGTCGATATGTGACAATGGATAAAACATGGCTTCACTATTACACACCAGAATCCAAAAGACAGTCAGCTGAGTGGCCAGCAGTCGACGAACCGAATACAAAGCGAGCAAAGACCCAACAGTCGGCTTGTAAGGTGATGGCGTCTGTATTTTGGGTAGCGAAAGGAATAATATTCATCGACTATCTCCAAAAAGCAACCACCATCAACAGCGACTATTACTGTGCACTTTTGGATCGAATGAAGGCTGAAATCGCCAAGAAACGGCCACATTTGCAAAAGAAAACAGTGTTGTTTCACCAAGACAATACACCGTGCCACAAATCTATGAAAACGATGGCAAAATTGAATGAATTGGGCTTCAAATTGTTACATACCCACTGTATTATCGAGATTTAGCCTCAGCAACTTTTTCCTGTTTTCAGATCTCAAGAGAATGCTTGCTGGAAAGAAATTCAAGTCCAATGATGAAGTAATCGCGAAAACTGAGGCCTATTTTGACGAGAAAGTGAAATCGTACTATAAAAGTGGTATCGAAAAGTTGGAAAATCGCTATACTCGTTGTATCGCTCTCGAAGGCAACTATGTTGAATAATATAATCGAGTTTTATCAAAATTCTGTTTTTTCTTACTTATCCTACGGATTTATTGAATGACCTGTTAGCTGTAGTTATGTCAGCAAGTAGTAGCAAAGCTGCTTGGATCAGTGGGTAGAGCAATGGACCGGCACCAAAAGTTCCAGATGCGATTCCGCACGGCGGGTAAAGAAATTTTTTTTTCGTTTATTCTTTTTGTTGATGAAATGTAATAAAATTTACTGGTGTGAATATTAACGTGTGTTTTTGAATTTACTTTATGTTATTTTTGAATTGAAAAGTGGTTTTATTACAAAAAAAAAAAACCATTAAATTATCAAATCTATCCTTCTCTCATGTGTCTCAATGACGCAACTGTTTTTTTTTTTTGCAGAAATTAGCTCAAAATTATGATTAAGCCTTCCATGCTAGTTGGTTTTTAATTTTGAATTTTGGGCTTAGGTGAATCAAATATTTTTTTTTTTTGGCAAGGTATTGAAGTATGTGCTTTCAAAGCAATGTATTAAACAATAAATTGCTTTGGTGAATAAGCATAAGTTTATAATTCCCTTACAATTCTCGTTACCCAAGTCGACTTAGGTGATTTACCTATTGCTCTTTTTCTCGGTGTACATAATCTTTTATCAAATGTTCAATCATAATCAAAATATCCGTTTATCAAATAAACAAAATTAATTTTGTTAATATGATTGCAACCTTTCACTTTCAATCAAATTGACAAACGCTTTTGTTGACTGTATACTGAGATAAAAATTTATCAACTTAACCTAGCCATTTGTCAATGTGAAAAAATACTGCTTTGAGTGTACATAGTGTGATTAAAAATAATCAAAATTTGTCATTTGGACATACAGTTAACAACTATATCTTCAAAACTGTTAGTCCTATAAAAAAAATTTTAAAGACATATTTTAGAGACCTCGAATTGATCTTCTTTGTGGTGCAGTTTTTTTAGTAGCACTTTAATGAAAAATTTTAATTTTTTGGCCACTAAAAATGCCTTAATACGACAATGTTTTAAAAATGCCAAAAAATTATAAAATAACCTTGAAAAATGTGAATGTAATTTTTAGTGGCAAAAAAAAAAAAAAATTTAAAATTTTTCATCAGAGAAGATCAATTCAATATTTTTATAAATATGTCCTTAACATATTTTTGTAGGACTAATGGTTTTGAAGATCTAGTGTAGTTTTTTTTCCTACATGTCCGAATGACAAATTTTGATTTTTTTTTTTTTTATTTTCCACTTGTATAACTTATAAAAATAATATGCAAATATTTCTAGTTTTTTAAGTATGTACTATCGATATGCAAATTAGCAAATTTTAACAAATATGTGCGTTTCGAAAAGCTTCAGATTTGACATGAAATCACCGATTACAGCAAGGTGAAAATTTAGACCTGAAGTTTTAATCGTACTATGGAAAGACTTTGATTTAATTTAACTAAGGAAAGAAAATACCAGAGAACGTTTGATAATCAACTTTCTTAAAGCTAAATAAATCTTTTTCTACGAAGTATAGAAATAAATGACACGGATTTAAGTAATGGCGCAAAAAACAACAAAATTCATAGAAACTTCCACAAAAATCTCAAATTGAAATAGCTTCTGGCACGGTTCTTGTAAAGGATGAAGGAGTTAACTCAAAAATCATTTAAGTTATCTAAGCTTAATTTAGCAGTGATAAGCTTTAGACAAATGATCACCATGTCACCATAGCGCTATATTCTCCATTTATTCATTCATTCAATTTCTATTGCATCAAAATACGTAATTTTATTAATAAACTTTGTGCTATTTTTACTTACTTTTCCAACAAGAATATTATTACTTTCTGTTTACATACAATCTAAAGTACAGTACTGTTACATCCCACTTTGAATGCGGTGATGAGTTCTTTGTTTATACAATAAATTGCGACAAAAAGTTATTTGCTGAACATGAAATAATTAAATTTGTATTCATCAGCGATTTTATTTAATATTGTTGAAACAGTTGTTACTGTTGCTGTTGATGTAAGCCTTTTTTCTCTTCTACCGTGGGTGTATCGAACTATTTTTACTTTTGTCAGTAGTAGGGGAGTACAAGTGCAATAAGGGTGAAAAAAAGGTATGCAACATGTTTGAACATTGTGGCCATTTTATGTTTCTCAATCAAGAATTTCATTAGTTGGATTAAATACGAGTATAATGTTAGATGAGTTGATATCAAAGAAAAATTTTCCAAACTAATCAAAACTTTTTTAACATGAGCAGGAAAGGAAGCAAGCGATAGTAATCAAGTATTAATTACATCAGAACTCTTAATTAATATGCCAACTAAAAGCCGAAAAAGCATATATTTTATTGTGCACATTGAAAAAACTAAAAAATAAAAAGAATTGATGTGAATGACTAAAACAACAAAATAATATAATATTATGTGGTAATTACTTTCTCTTCCTATGATGTTTTGCTTGTTCAAATATTTGCCTTTTTATCCTTTTAATATCTTCTATACTATATACGTTACCCTTTTTCCAGGAATCCACTTGCAGAAATTGAAGCAGTATTTAGAAGCTAAACTCTAACGCTTATTTATTATTATTTTTACAATAACAATAACAATTACAATTAATAATAAATTATTTAAAACTTCACTATAAAACATAGTTAAACTTAACTAACAACTAACTCTTAGTCGTAAGCAATGGACAAAATATAAAGAAGTTGAATAAAATCTTTTTGTAATGCTAAAAAAACGCCTTTGAAATAAATTGCAAACATTTTTTGAATTATTTGTATGTATGTATTAGACATAATGTATGTATTGGAAAATGTTTATAATAGTATTATTTTATTTTTTTTTTTTTGCAATTTGCATTTAAATGAGTGAATAATGTTTATCGCATTTGTATACAATTTCACACACACACACACACTCGCACACACTCACCAATAATGTAGAAAATTTGGCATTGATTCACATATATTATTCTTATAGACTTCCTTTGGGTTTAAATTGCATACAATATCGAGTGATTTCTTGGAAGAGAGTGTTATGAATGTTTTTTTCCCATAATTGAGCATTTGTATCGATATTTTAAGAAGCACATGACAAACGCACACCTCCTATATATTTTTCAAATATCTGCAGCATGCATATCATCCCTGTAGGAAAATCAACTAATTTAAAAGTAGTTGATAAAGTAGTTTTTTGTCAACCACAACTAGTTGAAATTCTGCCTTTTTTCCATAGAACGAACTAACTTATTTTGTATGGTGATGTCCGCTAAATAAGTCAATTGACTTTCGTCTGCATATATTTTCAACTACTTGTTAAATTAGTTACATTTAAATTATTTTTTTAAATTGCTTTTAAATAACCAATTGGAAACTATTACTGATGGCCTAATGTTAATAATATTTGATGAAATAACATGGTTAAATATATATAAACTTGTAATCTAATAAAAATTTGCAATTAAAACATGTCAACATCAGAGTAGTTGCCGCCTTAATATAATTAAAAGTAGTTCATATACTGGTTTATTTTAAATTCGTTTTTTAATTAGTTGTTTTTAAAAACAAGTTAGTTTGTTCCTATAGGGATATTATTCCATCCCTGCAACAGAATTGAACTAGTTTTGAAACTAGTCCTCAGTAAATAGTCCTAATAAGAGCAGTAAAAGTAAATAAAATGGTTCAATTGTATTAAAATCAACCGGGTAAAATTGATAAAAGTATTGTAAAAACTATTGTAAGAAAATGGAATAAAAAAATACGGTACTCACATTATGGTGTACTCACTTTTGCCCTCGTTTTCGTACCCCCACCAAAACGTTCCCAAGATAATGTTATTTATTGACATTTATGAAGCAAAAATTCTTCTTAACAGTCCGGTGTTCAGAAATGTATCTAATTTAAAGAATGTATAGTGCGAATTACCATATTAATCCAAATCAGTCCAGTATTTTCTACAAATTTTTTTAAAAGAGAAACATTTTAGTATATTTTTGTTAAATTTAGTAACGTTTTATCAATATAAATTTCATTATCTTGAACACTTATGAGGGGTTTCAGTAGTCGGGAAAGCCTTTAGCCATCCATAAAATATTTGTGTATAATCTGCAAAAATATGTTACTGGAAAATTTAATGTATCACAGTATAAAGTATCTAGTCAAGACCTTAATTTTTACTCGGAACCTAACCTTAAGAACTCGGAATGCCTATTAAAAATTAAAGCATATGTGTACAATTTTAATTTAAAAATTAAATTTATTTTTGTAGAATTTTCAGAGACTGCACCGTGTTCATTTAGCCACTTTTAGTCAAAGGGGGAGCAGCTGCCCCACTAGACATCAGAAAAATGAAATCAATAAAATAATATTATTGGGAGTATGCATTAAAAACTGGACATTTGTAATTTTTTTTCTATTTTTTTTTTTGAACAGTGACAGCTATTTCATCTTAAAGTGAGCCTAATAAAAATACATTTAATTCGATCTGTCACACTTAATATGTGGTCATACACACAAGTTTTTTTTTACCGTGTGAAATGTCAAATTATGTGCCAACAAAAAAACGTTTACGGGAAGTTTTACTTTATATTTAGGTTTAATTAAAACAAAAATGCTCCTAGAAGCATACCCTGAATATGTTCCGTCAATTCGAACGCGCCAGGAGTGGTTTGCGTGTTTCAGAAGTGATGATTTTGACATCGATGACAAAGAACGTCCAGTCCAGCCGAAAATTTTCGAAGATGAGGATTTGGAGGCATTACTCGATGAAGACCCATGTCAAACGCAACAAGAACTTGCAAATTCGTGCCGTACGATCTGAGGCTAAGAGACGTCGATAGACGATTTCGCATGTAAACATCTGTTGCAACAGCATAATTGGAAAGATTTTTCCATCGTGTTGGCACTGGTGACGAAAATTCAATCCATTATGTTACAATAGTCCGAAGCGTAAAAAATCATACGGTTACCCCGGCATTGCTTCAACATCGCCGAATAGCCATGGTTCCAAGCTCATGCTCTGTATTTGGTGGTATCAGCAAGGTGTTATTATGAGATTCCTACCGACTACAATGGATGTGTTTGACCTGAGCATTGATGAAAAAAACCGGGTGCAGTCATCAAGATTGCCGACGGAAGCGTTAGCTTCTTAGCATTTGATGTAAAATTAAATATTAATTGAATGAAAAAATAAACATCCTTTTAGTTGATATAAGCTTTTTGCAAGTTCATTAAGGAAATTAATAACAAAAATTTGATGAACTTATGAACTGTACATGCACAAAAGTCTACACACAGCACCAAATTTTTGATTTCCGCAAAATTTATGAATCGTATTGACTTATGAAAGCTTTTCGCCCGGCTTTTTATTTATTTTTATGTCATTTAGGAAAGTTTAGTAGCATTTGCTATTAAATTATCTCTGCTATTTTTGGTTATCGGCTAAAAAGCACATCGGATAAAACATCCACTTTCGTTTGCGTTCTATCAGTAACTGTCCTTTGTTCCTTTTTTTTTAAAGATGACGTGCGCAAAATTATACATTTACATTTTTGTGATTGTATTGCAAAGCTTTTGTTTTAAGAGTTTGCACTGAACGAAAAGCATGAGTCTGTTCATTCGACATTTTTGTGATTGTATTGCAAAGCTTTTGTTTTAAGAGTTTGCACTGAACGAAAAGCATGAGTCTGTTCATTCGTACGATCACAGCATAACGCGAGAATGATAGCTTGTCATGTTCTAAAAGGTTGCAATCATAGTGAAAGCTTACTGCTCAGCCGAGACGAAAAACACATTGGAGCAAAAGAGATGTATGACTTGGTTTCTGTATTGCTCCAATGTGTTTTTTGGCTCGGAGCAGCAGTAAACGTTCACCATGTCCGCACCTTAGGCAACGCAGAATAGAGCGGCCGCAACTTAACAGCACGAAGTTCTTACAACGACAGATCGTATCGGATGAACCAAGAAACGCGCTAATGATATGATGTCATGTTCAATAAGGACAACACAGAGGCGAGTGGCCGCAACCTTACAGCATTAAGTTCGCACAGCGACTGAACGTATTATTTTATTTAGTGTAATAAGTTTTCACCTCAACTAAAAAGCTCTTTTAATTGACAGCTGTCGTATGCATGTGAAAGCTATCTGACCATGGGCGGCCTTTTACGCACTCCTGTTTTAAAGAGTTTTTCTTTGTTTCATTATTTTTGCTTGCTTTCGTTGTCTATTATGCAGTGGTTATGCTAGGCAAACATGTTTGGTGAGCTTTTTTGTTGCTGGTGTTTTACGCGAAATATGAGAAATAAGCTTTTCTCGCTTACAACACTGACAACAAAAAAGCTCACCAAATATGTTTTCCTAGCATAACCACGGCACTATCAGCTGCTTGACACCATGGTGAAATTAGCAAGGCTTACAAATTTGGCAACGTTTGTCAAAAAATTTTTACAGAGAGGCAAAGTGTAGAAAAGTGAATGGTGAAATTAATGTTCATGAATTTATGAATATATGTTTTTGTTATTTTACAATTCTTAAATTAAAATATCATAACGAAAAAGTTGCCAAAGAAAATTTTCAAATATAACATTACGATCGTAATGGCCGTAGCATTACGACTATAAAAAACCCTGACAAATTTTCGTCTGTTACTATAAAAGTTAAAATTAACTTTTATTTCGTGTCTTTTATTTTTATGGGTAAAAACACTTTCTACTTGTATTTTATCGGTCGAAAATAACATTTATTTGGTGCCTTTAATTTTTTCGGTCAAAAATATCGAGTAATTTGAGTTTTTTTAATGGCCACCACAGATGAAAACAGAGAGCAGTGTCAGATTTTGTATGAATTGTCAACTTCGTTTTGCAGCTACGGTCACTTGCTTTACCCATGCACACACCTTATTAATTACACCATAACTTTGACTAGCTTAGCTGACGTCACAACAATGGCTGACATGAGCAAGGCTATGGAATAATTAGGTTGCGAACATAGTAAACGCTAATTGTTGAGCCGAGCCGAAAAACACATTGGAGCAACAAAGAAACGAAGTCATGCATCTCTTTGCTCCAATGTGTTTTTCGGCTCGGCTTATCAATAAGCGTTCTCTTTGGTAGCAACATTATGTTAAATGCTGAGAGCCGACTACCAAATACTATAAATAACTTCGCTGCTAAAGTTCTAGTCCACCAACAAAATACACACGCAAAAACAATTCTTAGCGACCGCCACAGTAGCAATGCTATCAACATCAGCATCGTCGAGTGAGGGTTGTTTTTTATCGCTTTTGCATGCATTTGTTGTTGTTTAAGCGAACTGACGCTTCTGTAAAGTTTTAAATTCACTCCCGGTTATACCTTTGCTAAAGAAGCTAACGCTTAAAAATCGGCCCCAATTCCAAGAAAGACATAACAAAGTGATTCTTCAGCATGACAATGCTCGACTACATGTTGCAAGGCATGTCAAAACACACTTGGAAACATACAGACTCGCCGTATTCACCAGGCATTGCCCCTTCCGACTACATTAGAGATGGGGGAAAAGTAGTGGCTAGCAAATACTTTGAATATAATACATTGTACCAATTTTTTCACAATAAATCCCCCATTTTAGCAAAGAATATGCGGTTCTTAATGTATACCCCCAATATAAAAATAACAACACATTTATCTGGTAAAAATAATGTTCATTGAAACTATTAATATTAGGTTTTCAACGTCAAATTCAAATTTTTCCAGTTAAAGAAACTTTTTACAAATAAAACTTCAAACTTATAAAAGAATATCTGACCCTCCTGGCTGATCTTCTCGCTACGCCCATGGTTACTTCGTATTGGAAGCAGGCGTGGTTTTCATTCGATTTTCCAAATTTCATAATCAGTGTTCATTTTAGACATCAGGGCTTATATACTACGATTTGAGCCAGTAAATATATTTTTGTGGAATTTAAAGAGATTTTACAGTTTGCATGACGTCACTTTGTATGGGAGATAGTCGTGGTATTCATTTAATTTTTACCAAATTTCATGGTCGTGGTTTATATTGAAAATCAAAGCTCATGTGGAAAAATTTCAAGGCATAACATTAATTTTTATAGATGTTTAAGAGATCTTACGATTTAAATTAAGTCATTTTGAATGGGAGATAGGAGTGGTTTTCATTCGATTTGACTCATTTACGAACTTGATCCTTATTTTCAGAGAGAAGTTTCATTACGATTGTTTTAAAATTATGACTGTAATCGTTACAAATAGGAGTAACAAAGTTAATGTACCCTTTACTCAGTACGTGTGGGATATAATAGCAGTTTTTTTAACTTTTTCTAAAAATTTGTTGATTTTGTACTCCAAAAAAATGTGTCTCTACATTTACTTCTGTAGATTTGACACTTATGTAAAGTTCAACTGCTTATATCATATTTTAAGGACTTGATGGAACTCAATAACACAATGCAATACAAAATTAGTTACGGATATTTATTTATATTTTCGTAATCTTCATGATTTCCAAAGAAAAATTGCCATACCAACTTATGGATTGGCTGGTCTGGGCTAAAAGCATAGGGTCTCAAAGGCACAATAGAAGACTAAAATCAAAAGTTTTTATTTTTTTATTAATTTTTTAACTGTTATGATTCCTTACTTTACTGAGTCATAAATTGAGAATCGAATCTCTGATGGTTTTGGGCTGTTTGAGCACCTTTAATATGTTTCGGTGGTGAATTTTAAAGTTACCGACTCCTTCATTAAAAAACAGACGTGTCAAATAAATTCCACATATCTTAAACTGTGAAAAGTGCCATTTATTTGTTCAGCTAAAATATTTCTGATTATTTTGCGTAAAATTGTTTCTTAGTCTTCAAATTTCAATTATTTTTTTTAAAGTTTTAGTCTCCTATTGGGTCTTTCAGGGCCTTCCCCCCCCCCCCCCCCCCCCCCTTCCCCATCTTCTGTTTAAGAACTCTTGTTTACAAAAATCCAGTTTTTAAGACAGTGTACCAAAATATAGCGGCCGTGGCATACTGGTTGTGGTGCGTGGCTTGTATGGAATAGAACCCAGGTTCGAATCCCATCTGACACAGAAAGATTTTTTTCGATTGAATTAACTTTTCTGTTCGGCCGTCACCTCTCTGCAGACAATAGCAAACCTCAGAGAGTAAAAACTGCCATGAAGAGCTTCTTGAGAACATAAGCCGTTTGGAGTCGGCATAAAGCTTGCAGGTCTAGTTCCCGATCATTTTGTGTTCAAACATTTCACAACACGCACAACACAATTGATCATAAGAAGCTCGGTCAAAGTCCTTTCATGGGCTGAAAGGGCCATTTCGTTTTATTTTTTTTTAACCAAAATACTAAAAATTTATGGCCGAGATCAAACGAAATTTTAACAACAAACACTCCTCACAGCCGTCAAAACATGCTTTTCAAACAATATTATTAAAATAACCTTTGGAATTCTCACTCTACTCAACGACTACTCAATTAACTATCTTTAGTATCTACTTATAGAATGTTTCGTAAAACCAAAACTGAGACATAATCAAAGAATTTTCTCTAGCTAAAAGCCAATAGATCAAAGACAATAAAAACTCTACCATTTACACGTAGCAATAGACAAAATAAACAAAGGCACTTAAAAAAATGTATAAAATATTTTAAGAATGAAAAACTTCTGGGTTCACGTTTCACAAGCAAAAATATGTTTCATAGAATAATTGCAAAAATATTTGCAAATATGAGGCATAATAATGATATAACGACAAAAATTATAATGATAACAAGGGAGAAAATAGAAAAAAAAAAAAATGTAGTTAAAAATTAAATTCAACTAAAAAAAAAACAACAATGTTGAAAATAGTTTAAAATAATTTAAAAAAATTTTTTCAAGTTTAAGTTAAGACAACTTTCTGAGAATCTCACACAATCAACAATTCATACATCGTCTTAGAGGTAAAATTCAGTTTTTCAAAAATTGTCTTATGTTTCATTATCTTTTCAAAAATTCAGAAAAACTGAACAATTTCTTATTGTTTTGACGTTCATTAATTTGGTTAAAAAAAAAAAAAAATCAGTTTGTTTAAAGTTTGGCAAAAACATCGTAAGTGAATAAACTTCTTCAAAGACGATTTTTGAAAATTTCCAAATTATTTATATGGCTTATTTTATTTATTACGTCTATATTTTTAAATATGTAGAACTATTATGTCTAAATTTAAATATTTTTTTTTTAAGTATGTTAAGAACTGTAAAAATCTTTTATTTTGCTTTGCTAAGTAAATAAATTGTATATATATATATACATATTCTAAAATAATTGCTATTGGTGTTTGTATTCTTATATATTAATTATTCTGTTGGTGCTTGTATTCCTCCAGATATAAAAATTTCACAATTTTCCAATGCAAGCTTAACTTTAAAAAGTCTTGTCTAGTATGTAAAAAAAATTATATCTTTACAACTTATAACAGTACGTTCAAAAAGTCCATAGGATGACTCATAGATGGCGTTATTAGATTTTTTCCATATGATTTTTATTTAGTACCATTCTTACTGAAAAAAAAATGGATAAAAGCGAATTTCGAGTTTTGATAAAGCATTGTTTTTTGATGAAAAAAAAAAAATACTGCGGAAACCAAACAATGGCTTGATAAACATTATCCGGACTCTGCTCCTTCGAGACAAATGGTAGAAAAGTGGATTGCTGAATTTAAACGTGGTCGTACCAGCACAAATGACGCAGAGCGCAGTGGACTCCCAAATTAGACTGTTATTCCACAAAGTATTAAAAAAATCCACAAAGTGGTTATGAACGATCGCAAATTGAAGGTGCACGAGCTAGCTTACATTGTAAGGATATCAGATGGTAGTGTTTTTAACATTTTACACGAACATTTGGGTATGCGAAAGCTCTGTGCAAAGTGGGTGACGCGTGAGCTCACAGTCGACCAAAAACAACAACGTATTGATGCTTCAGAGGAGTGTTTGGCGCTGTTAAACCGCAATAAAATCGAATTCTATCGTCGATATGTGACAATGGATAAAACATGGCTTCACTATTACACACCAGAATCCAAAAGACAGTCAGCTGAGTGGCCAGCAGTCGACGAACCGAATCCAAAGCGAGCAAAGACCCAACAGTCGGCTTGTAAGGTGATGGCGTCTGTATTTTGGGTAGCGAAGGGAATAATATTCATCGACTATCTTCAAAAAGGAACCACCATCAACAGCGACTATTACTGTGCACTTTTGGATCGATTGAAGGCTGAAATCGCCAAGAAACGGCCACATTTCCGAAAGAAAAAGTGTTGTTTCACCAAGACAATGCACCGTGACACAAAACGACGAAAACGATGGCGAAATTGAATGAATTGGGCTTCGAATTGCTTACCCACCCACCGTATTCTCCAGATTTAGCCCCCAGCGACTTTTTTCTGTTTTCAGATCTCAAGAGAATGCTTGCTGGAAAGAAATTCAAATCCAATGATGAAGTATCGCCGAAACTGAGGCCTATTTTGACGAGAAAGAGAAATTCTACTATAAAAGTGGTATAAAAGTTGGAATATCGCTATACTCGTTGTATCGCTCTCGAAAGCAACTATTTTGAATAACAGAATCGAGTTTTATCAAAATTTTGTTTTTTTCCTACTTATCCTAAGGACTTATTGAATGATCTGTTATATTCTATTTTTATGCATATTCATTAAGTTTTTGGCAGCGCTCGCATCGACGCACAAGTTCATAATTTTGAAGGCACTAATTTCGGTGAACTACAACAAACATAAAATTATTAAAGTTGTTCAATAATTTATGTTTAAGCCTGTACATTTTTTTTTTGAGTTAATTAAAATTGGGCTTTGTAATGACATTTTAGAAGGGTGGAACTCTTCAATGAAGAAACTTTAAAATAGGGCAAGCCATTGTTGCAAGCAATTGGTATCGATTCTATCGATTTTATACAAATACAATACAATATAAAGCATGAAAAACATATGAAAAAACAACATTGCGTTTTCTGGCTGAGCTTGGAAACAGACGCAAATTAAAATAATTGAGAATACTAAATTCGTCGAATTATAAGTCATTAAATTTTTGAAGTTGTTATTATTATTTGCGTTTATGCATAAGAATTTGATTTTAGCAAAACTTTTTGGATAAATACAATTTGGTCTTCGTCCTTCTCTAGTTTTAGAAGCGGTCAACCCATTGCTTTTATCTGATCATATTAATATTTTGCAAATAGTACAACAAAAAACCAACAACAAAAACCAACTGAGCTGGAAGCCCTCTATTAGCTCTTACGTCCAAATGTTTGACGACACTAAATTCGGCGAATTACAATACACATAAAATTTTTGAAGTCGTCGCAGTAAATATGCATATGAATTTGATTTTGGTTGAGCTTACAAAATTTGTGTTTCGTTCACTACCTAATTTTTTGTTTAATGAAAAAAAAATTTAAAATCCGTCAACCCATTGCTGACATCTGTTCGCGATAACGCTTTTTGAACAAGTTGCACCGTTAGAGCAATTTACAAATTGTATAGAATAATGACTTCAAATAGAGAACACTCTTATGTGTAATAAAAAACGGCTGGTTACCTTAATTATAATAGATTTACTTTAACCAATGTACTAAATTGGCATTTTTAAAATCTATTAAAAAGTTAATTATAACTATAACTGTTTTTTTGTTTTTTTTTTTGTAAAATCATGCTCGAAAACTGAATTTTTTGTCTTCCTAACCGAGTTTCTTTGCCCGCTACTGTATTTGATTTTATTTCCAATTTAATTTTTGACTGTTCCTGATATATATTATCTGCAAATAAATCTATGCAAATTTGTCAAGTTTGACAAATTACAAAACTCATAGCTCGACTGTAGAATAACAAACTATCTTTCAATTTATGTTTTCTTATTTTTTGTTTTTATGTAAACTAAAAATCTGTTATGCAAATTGATTGGTAAATAAAATCTCTGCAAAATTTTAACATATTTCTATTGAAAACATTGCAAGTCAAAATTTGTTTGACATCGAAATTGGAGAGAATTTTACTAATTAGAATGCCGAACTGACAGTAACATAAACAACAACAAAAATAGCAACAGGAATAATAAAATGACAAGAAAATTGATTTAATACATGCAGTAGCAGACTCATTCCACCAACCACTAGCAAGCAAGCAAGCTGAGTACACAAGCGAGCAAGCAAGGGCGGCATTCCAATGAACTGTAGACACTTTTTGACTTGGCAAAAACGTTTAGAGTTGAATAAAGGTTTAAATTATTTAATGTTGAAGAAATTTGTGCAGTATCAAAAAAGAGGGCTTAAGCAAAAAATTTGCTTAACTTTATGCAGCTGAAGATTGAATTTATTTGCCATGCTTATTCGAACTTAAATTTGCTTTAGCATCGTAATTGTTAAGTTTATAAGTGTCGTAGCCACAGTTTTGTATTTTTGCTCTCTCTCTCTCTCTCTCTCTCTCTCTCTCTCTCTCTCTCTCTCTCTCTCTCTCTCTCTCAATGTAGTTTGACAAATTTTCTTCTTGCGTTGGTGCAAATCGACATAAACTTTAAAATCCGCTCCAGTGATTTATATTTTCCAATTTACACGTAAAACTTTACAAGTTTTTCTCTTAGCAGTGCATCTACTTCCTGTAAAATACACACAGAACACTCGCATTCACAAAACCACGCACAATTGCGTTCACTCGCACGTTTCACTTAAAAGTTTTTCAGTTTTAAGTTCTATTCACTGAGCTTGCTTGAGTTCCATGGTTGTCATAAAGGGTCGACTGTGTGTCCTTCGGCTTGCTAGCGTATTTCTACATCGAATTAAATTGGGGTTTTTTTTTTGCTTATTTCTTTTTCGGCGCTTACTTCTTCTCCTTCAAATTCTCTTCTTTTTCTGCTATGCTATGACATATTTGTGCTGTCAATGGATTTAAACGTAATAAAGTTTTGCTTTTTGCAGATTTATTAAGTGAATTTATATTTAATTGTATTATTTTCCGCGCCTTTTTCTTTCTTGTCCTCATATGCGAGGCGATGAAGAAGATGTTGGGTTTGCTGGTGCTGGTGCTGGATGTAAAGTTTCCTCGAAATAATTTTCCTATTTTATGTCGTGTTATGTGTCAAAATTGCATGTTTTATTTATTTTAAGAAACTTTGTTAATTCTGGATGCCTATTTTCAGCTGATTGGCTGAGTTAAAAAAAACTTCAGAATTATTCATACTTTATGGCAATATTTAAATATGTTGAATGTTTACTTGTTTTAAATTTTTGAATAAAACGAAAACTTAAGTCATGATATTAAAGGCTCTGTGTAGGTTTAACCAAAAAAAATTTAATAATTTGAGGTTTTACGAAAGTTACGACCGCTAATCACTCTTACTTACTTACTTACTTAGGTGGCCGTAACAACCCGTGTCCGGGTTTCGGTCGACATCATCAGCTCTCGCCAGGTGCCTCTGCTTTGAGCGCGCCTTCTCCAATCGGATACACCAAGTGCGGTTGGGGCTTCCTCAGCCTGGTCCATCCATCGGAGGCATGGTCTCCCTCGTCGTCGTTGACCAGCGACCCTCGCCTCGAGCACTTTTTTCGCTGGAGCTTCGTTGTCCATACGATGGACATGACCCAGCCAGCGTAGTCGCTGCACAGTTATACGCCGAACTACGTCAATGTCTTCGTAGAGCTCATTCGGATGCGAAAGTCATCGTCGACTCGAACAGGACCGAAGATTTTGCGAAGAACTTTTCTCTCGAACACCCCCAGGGCGGCTGCGTCATTTTGCGAAACTACCCATGCCTCAGCGTCATAAAGCAGCACAGGTAGAAGGAGCGTCCTGTAGAGTGTTAGTTTTGTTGATCGAGAGAGGGCTCTGGAACTTAGTTGCTTACTGAGCCCGTAGTATCACCTATTAGGAATTATTGTTCTTCGCTTTATCTCCAGGCTGATTTCGTTGTTGGTACTAATGACGGTGCCAAGGTAAACGAACTCCTTGACTACTTCAAAGTTATAGCTGCCGGATGAAACGTGGGAGTCTAAACGCCGCGCTTCCTTGTTTGTAGACAGCATATACTATGTTTTACCCTCATTTATCGATAAACCCACTTTGGCTGATTCCTTTTCGATAGTGGCGAAAGCAGCAGTAACATCTCTCTTGGTTCTGCCGACAATATCAATATCATCAGCGTACGTAAGGAGCTGGACACCTTTATAGAAAATGGTGCCATTACGATGCACACCGGCCTTTCGTACGATCCCCTCCATGATGATGTTGAAGAGATCGCAAGATAGTGAATCGCCTTGCCTGAAACCTCTTTCGGTATTGAAGGTTTGGGAGAGGTCATTTCCTACCTTGACGGAGCTGCGTATGTTGCTCAACGTCATTCTGCAAAGTCTTATCAACTTTGCAGGTATACCGAACTAAGACATTGTTGCGCATAGGCAATCTCTTCTCGGGCTATCGAACGCAGCTTTAAAATCGACAAAGAGATGGTGTGTGTCAATCTGATTTTCGTGGGTTTTCTCCAGGATTTGTCGTAGCGTGAAAATCTGGTCTATGGTGGACTTACCAGTTCGAAAGCCACACTGATAAGGTCCAATCGGTGTTTTTGTAATCGGCTTTAATCTTTCACACAGTACGCTTGAGAGAACCTTATATGCGATGGAAATAAGACTGATACCTCTATAACTGGCGCAGATTGTTGGGTCTCCTTTCTTAAGTATAGGGCACAGTACGCTGAGGTTCCAATCGTTGGGCATGCTTTCTGCTAGCCATATTGTGCTGATAAGCTGATGCATGCGCCTTATCAATTCATCGCCGCCGGTTTTAAATAATTCAGCTGACAGGCCGTCAGCACCCGCTGCTTTATTGTTTTTGAGTCGTTGGATAGCAACTCGAACCTCTTCATGGCTAGGTGGTGGTACTTCCACTCCGTCATCGTTTTTTGGTGGCTCTGAACTGCGCTCTCCATGGGCGGCATTGGTGGAATCGTCGCCAGTAAGTAAATTGGAGAAGTGCTGTCTCCACAATCTAAGCACACACTGTGTATCCGTATTCAGATCTCCATTTTCGTCTCTGCAAGTGGATGCTCCGGGCTTAAAACCTTGGGTTAGACGCTTAACCTGTTGATAGAATTTTCGTGCATCCTTCTTGCCCTGGTATACCTCTAGTTCCTAACGCTCACGCTTTTTCTGCTCTCTTTTCTTGCGTCTGAAAAGGCGCCTCTCTTCCTTCCTCTTTTCACGGTAGTTTTCTCGCACGGCTCGCGTTGCAGCTGACTGCAGCGTTTTTGTGTGTGTGGCATTTTTTACTGCTGTCGCAATGCGACACTCCTGATCGTACCATTGGCGCCGGAAACCAATGACTTCTTCAGCGGCAGCGCACATGGAGTGGGATATATGCGCCCAAAGTCCGCCTGCATCGTCAGGACCAGAGGTTGGTTGGTTGAGCTTAACCGAGAGTTGAGCGGAGGAGGCTTCGGCAGTCCGTTGTAATTGCAGCTTAGCGACAGCGAGCTTTCGTTGCATTCCTGTGCGTATGTTTTTCGCATTGGATAATCGCATGCGGATCTTGGCTGCAACAAGATAATGGTCGGAGTCAATATTGACTCCTCGAAATGTACGCACATTTAGAACACTAGAGGCATGCCTTCCGTCGATTACAACGTGATCAATTTGGTTTCGCGTTTTTTGATCCGGGGACAGCCAGGTGGCCTTGTGGATGTCGAGGTGCTTAAATCTGGTGCTACTAACTACCATGTTTCGCGCCGCGGCGAAGTCGATCAGTCTTAGACCGTTGTTCGTGGAGGTCTCATGAAGACTGAACTGACCGACAGTGGGGCCAAAGATGCCTTCCCTTCCGACTTTCGCATTGAAATCGCCGAGGACTATTTTCACGTCATGGACCGGAAGGTGGTCGTATACGTCCTCAAGACTAGCGTAGAAAGCGTCCTTGACGGCTTCGTCCTTTTCCTCCGTCGGGGCGTGCGCGCAAATAAGGATGATGTAGAAAAATTTTGCCTTGATGCGGATCGTGGCCAATCTCTCGTGCACAGGTGTGAACCGGGAAACGAGGTGGCATAGTTTCCGGCTAACGACGAATCCACATCCGAATTCGCTCTACTCCGCATGGCAGCTGTAGTAGATATCGCAGTGTGCTTGTTTAGAGCAGCCTTGCCCTTACCATCGCATTTCCTGTATGGCGGTGATGTCAGATTTTATTGTTTTGAGGGCTTCCGCCAGTTGGATAATGGCACCTTCGTTTCGTTTGCGGTGGTCGTCAACGTAATTGGCGTTCTTATCCGAGGCTGGTTTAGTTTTCATTGGGCAGTAGTAATGTGGCGGGACCCAAACCCTGCGCACATTCCATGTTTAAGGTCGATGGAGCGACCCGCCGCTCAAATTAGCCGTCAAACTGACGGATGCCAGTTTGCCGTTGCCCAGGGAACACCACGTGAAGGTTCGAGTCGACTTGAGACGATTTCGACATGGATAATGCTGGCCTCGCCAAGTTGAGGCGGTCAGACACGTTGCCATGTGAAGGTTCGCCCCCTGTTCCCCCCGCTAATCACTCTTAAAAGAAAAAAAAATCAAAAGCCATGAGTTTTAGGTTTTGACATTTATCTTAAGGCTTGAATTTTTTGAGTAAAAAAGCGGGCTTTTTTGAATGACTGTATTTTTTTTTTATTTTATTAAATATCGAAATAACTTTTTTTCATTTTAAGTTAAGTCTTAAATTAACACTTTTATATCTCTTGTTTTTTTTTTTTTTTTGTGCATCAATACTTATTGTTGTACAGCGTGTAAAAGTTGAGGACGCGAACGAAAGGTCTCTTGTGGATATAATATCTCCTCTCCAGGAGTGAAAAACAAAAAGATCAAAAAAGGTTGTTTTTAAAACAGTCTTGCCTTCTGAGTGAACCGGTAAAAAGTTTAAAAATAAAAAAAAATATAAAAAAAAAAATTCTGCATAAATTAAAAAAAAAACAAATAGATTCACGGTTCAATCCTGGTCTCAGACAACACATTTTTTTTTTTATTCTTTTATTGAAATAGTTTTTTTGTTAATTTTTTTATGAAACTGGATGTTTTTTATTTAATTCAGGAATTTTTTATGTTATTGTTTTTACGAACTAAAACTTTATCTAAAAAAATCTTAGCTTGAGTAAAAATCTTCTTGAATACTTATTACTTAAATATAGAAAAAAATTTACTGATATTTATTTTAGGATATTTCCTAAAATCACAATTATTGACTAAGTCGTAGTAATATTTTACTACTCATCGTGTTAAAGAATATGTTTCCTAATTTTTTTGAATATTTTCCTAAAATCAAAGAAGTTACCCGCAGTATGAATTTTCTTACTCAAGTTAAGGAAAAGTTTTCTCAATTCTAGTATATTTTACTGGTTTCTTTTTAAGGAAAAATTTTAGGATGTGGTAACTTTACATTGACTAAAAACTTACTACATTGAGGAAATTTTATTTCAACTACGGAAAATTTATGATTTGAATTGACTTAATTTTAGTACGTGTTTTTTAGTCTACATTTCAAACTGTGTTGTATGCTTTTCATTTGTTCATTTCTAGTCTTTTTTTTTTATGCAATCGTAGTGCAGGGTATGTTCTTGCGTTCGTGTACACAAACATGTACGCTATAGAATAAAGAGTTATGTTTTCTACGATACACTAAAATATCGTACCGTTTTTGTTGCCTGCACTGATTTACAATATTGCGAATATTTTTATTGTTCTTTCATTACGAAAATTTTAAAGAAGTTTATATAAAAAAAATATGCTTATCTGTTGAAATTAGATTAAGATTTCTTCCATTTAATATTAATATTTAAGATATTCTAGTTCAACATATATTATTAAATTGTTTTAATATACTTTTAGTAAAATATAATAAGCTTTTCTCAAGCGTTTTTCAAATTTATTTTTAATTATAAAAAAATAAACAAATTGTTAAATTGCTCAGAACGTTTGAAAAGTTCAATATTATAAATGCCTGCGCTTTCATATACATATTGGTCCATATACAAATCAGCTACTTGCATCATCCACTTTATCAGCATCATAAAAATTTTAACAACATAATCACCAAAATGTGTTTAACCCACGGTAGCAGAAATAAAAACTACCATTATCTCAAACGAATGTAACTAACTCGTCATGTTAATCTCAACAAATGTTTAAGAATCATCAAATAATATTGAAAGGCAAAAATGTTTACACTTTATCCTTTATTGTTTTTTTTTACATGTCGTTGTCTTCACTTTTTTTTTTTTGTATCAACATTCACTGCAACATCAATAAAAAATTCTTGTTATAATATTTATAATAAAATCAACCAATAACACCGCAAAGTGCTGCACAATTACACGCCACAAAACCAGCAATTTTTGCACCTAGTAAATCAGCAAAAATAAGAACAAACACAACTACATCTGGCGATGTCATCATTATTTCAACACCAACCACACAAGCGGCAATTAAAAAACCATCGCTTTTGCCAAAGCCAAAGGTAAAAGTGGTTATACCGCCCTCCTTGTTGCAACAACAGCAGCAACAGTCAGAAACAGTTTCCACACGCATACCGGTGCGCACAGCTAAAGCTGAAAAACGGGCCGCCACAGCAAAACTTGCTGCTGCTGGCGACTCCGTTCAAGTTGCCACACCTACAACACAGCGAACTGCAACAGCAACAGCAGCTGCTGGCAGCAAAGCCATGATTAAGTAAGTTATCTAGCTTAAGCTTTACTTTGTAATAAAGTTCTACGAAAGAGGCCGCAAACGTGGCTTAGTCAAATTAGCAGGTAAAAACTTAAACACACAGCTAGTTTGTAAATTTGTAGTTGTTCATTTTTTCTAAGTTTTTTCTTGTCTTTCATGGTGCTTGTAGCGCTCTAAGTATTTTTTTTCATTGTACATACAACAATTTTTCAAATGATTAATGCAATTTTTAGTGCTATTATGCAAACAATTTTTTTTCTACTTAAATAGTTTATATTTATTAAATATTTATTTACAATTTTTGAAAATATATCAATTATGTATTTTCACTTTTTTTCCCCCCATCAACAGTGCTGAAAAACGTGCCTCCTGGCGTGCGGCACGTTTGCGTTCTTTGGAACAGGGCGCGGCTGAAGCTCAAGATGTCATCAAGAGTATGGTTAAGATAACCGATGATCTACTGACGAGTCCCCCCGAGCAATCAATTGAGGTTTGTATTCAGCTTTAGCTTGCTATTGGCTTCTAACCAAATTGCATTCATTTAATTTTCACACTGACCGAACTTAACATAACCAAGGGTAATAAAATTATTAAGACAAAAAAAAAGGGGAAATGTCTTGCATTTAAATATAATTAACATTGTTCGAGGTCTTGGTTCTTCTTTGCATTGCGCGTCAAAACTAATTCAGTATTAAACATTTTTTTAGACAGTAAAACTCAAAAATTGTTTGCCCGGAATAACAAGCTAAATGTTGCTTCCCCCAATGTCACTAACTTGCTATGTTTTTTTTTTTCTAAATTATAGTTTAACGCCCCGCTAACCGTTTGAAGTATGCTAGAGTTTGACTCCATAGCTGTTGAAAATAAATAAACCAAAAAAAAAAAAAAAATAAAATAAAATACTAAACAATTGCTTCCATTTAACTTCTTTCAGCATAGCATGATTGTTGGTCATAATTCGGCTTAGAAAACTACGTAAACCAAATTTAAAAAATATGTGACAGGGTATAAAAATATTAAAAGTATTAAACATTTTATTAAAAATTTTAACCTAACTAAATACTTGTGTGTCATAGTGTCAAATTGAAGCTTCTTTGTCGCAAAAAAATGGCTTAAGTGTCACGCACATAGAATCTTTGAACTACATCGAGCGACCGTTGAACTACATCGAGCTGTATGACAAACCAATTGGTTTATTTTAATAAAGCAGGTCACAAAAAGAGTATCCAAATTAGCGCTAAAATAGTTTTTACAGTGGGAAAATTCTCTAAATGGCACCCACCAAACCAAGTTTGTCTAATTTTTGCGAGTATCAATCTTTCGTTTTTCAATTTTTGTTTTAATTCAAAATATTCTCAATTGTAATAGTAAAAGAGTAAGAAAATCTTAATGTATTTCACACTTCGCGAAAGAACTATAAAGCCACAAATTTAAAAATGATAAGAAAAAGTAGTTGAGAAATTCACAATAGTAATTTCAGTTATTATTTTATATTGCGCGGCAACATTTTGTTGGCAAACATTACGTACTAAATCTTTGATAGCGTTGTCATTAGCATTCATAAAATCTTAAGCTAGGTTTTTACAATGTAATTTTCTAAGGCCAGTTGTTGTCAGTCAAATGAAAAATGCCAAAGTTGTAATTTATGGCAAATTTGAAGTGATATAGTTGTGTATCATATTGGCCGCATTCAGCGGAGTTGACTCCTCACAACAGTTGACTCCGCTAAATGCGGCCATTGAAAAAGAAAAATAACAACACGTTGGCTTTTCTACTATTGGGAATGTTAGCAAATTAAAAAAAAACAAATCAAGGCTTAAGTTTACTTTAATGTACCTGCTAAATTTCAAGAATTTGTTTGAGGTACGCTGGGGGTGGGGGTAGTGGTCTTTTTTTCAATGCCATTATAATCTAAAAAAAAAAAATCTACCTTGCAAGCATGATTCAATTATAATTCTGCCATGCCTTATACTAAACAACTTTTTGAAATTTAATCGGATTCATTAAAATAAAGTTGCTCCAAAATTAATTATGGAATTGAGCCACGATTTAATCCCTACAAGGTAGCCTTGACAACTACCTATTTTCTCATTTCTATTTTCTCGTGTCAACAGCCGAATGTCAAAATCATCTGTGTATGCGACGAAAGAACAAAAAGTGAAAATGAAGTGAAAATTTATTTATTAATAAACAAACGTAATGAAAATTGTGGCTGTTAAACCTGTTGCGTATATTGATGGCGCTAGCTATCTCCGAAAATACTTAAGTGGCCTGTATGAACACTGTATTGGTAGTAGCAACTCGACTGCCACATCCAGCATTTGCATCGCAACCACGTTCCCATTAGCCACGACCGCCGCGACCATTTACTGTTGTGTCCTTGGATGTTTCCACATTGCTATAATCATAACATTAAAGGAAATATTATCAAGTGTCTGAAGATAGCAACAACAAAAATGATGCAATCACATTTTACTACATAACTTAGGCGTTTTTATTTCGCACCACTTTCAAAACCTTGCTGGCTTGCTGATAATTATTGTATTAGAGCTTTTTTTCTGTGTCTTTATCCTCTCTCTTCGTTGCTGTTTGTGACAGGTGGCGGTTGACAAAAGAACGGTCACTCCTACCTTGTAATTATTGTATCATGAATTGAGCCAAAAAATCAGATAAAAAAAATCAAAACCAAAAATGTCAAAAAATCAATAAAACCACAAATACACATTAAAACGTTTCGTTTGTGTTGGTGGGGTGAAACGTTTTATTTTTAAAACATGACTGGCATCACACAACAACTCGATAGATATTTTACAAACACATTTTTTAAGAACAACGTTAAACCAACTCGGCTGATATATTTACCTTGAATTTGTGTTGAGTGTCGGCATACAGCACAATAAATTCACTCGATCAACAAAACTTTTGGAAAAAAAATTTGTACCACTGCTTTGGAAGAGCAACACAATGTACATCTCTACGCTACGACGGTATGACACTTGGTTATATGTAAGCGCACTGTCAAAATTTCACAGGTGAAACGAATCACCCCACCTCACCCTACTTTACGTAAAAACCAAGCTTTAGCCATGTAGAACTATACTAAAAAGCAATTTGTTCAAATGTCGGTTCAAATAGGTCAAATGTTTTTTTGGTTACCATACGGCACATTATGATCAGCACAGTGGTGAATTAAATTCAGGCCGCCAAAGAGATTAGACGCCCATGTAACGGTCGTTCAAATGACAAATTAGATGCAACGAATGAAAGTGCTGACCAAAATCCTTCAACATCGATACGGACGGTATAAAAGCCACCAATTTAGCATAAGAAGTAGCAATCTTTAGTAAATTTTTAACACATTGACATTTCGATAATTGGTGGTGCATGTTTGACTCAGCAAAACCAAAAATTTCGCGTGATTGTCTGTTACAATATCAGAAACGTAAATATTATTCTAATTTTCAACCGCCTAGCTTGAGTTTTCGCCTTTATCGAAGAAAAAACTGTAAAATACGGACTGACGGAAGACTGAGTCATGCAATCACAAAACCGTTTGAGAAGTTTTTTAGTATGAAATCTTATCTTTCTAACGTCAAAGCGTGACCCGATCGCACTTAAACAACGCGAGATACATATTAGTGAAGCCATCTTTTAGAAAAAAATGCATTTTTTCACTACACCTGACATAACAACAATAAAGTATTGATTTTTTTTTTTATTCATAAGACATGACCCTTGTCTATAGTTTTGTGAAAAAACTTATCGAACTTTAAAAAAAAAAGTTTTTTAAAGATCCTGTATAATCTAAGAATTTTAAGAGATTTATATAAATGCTATATAATTAAGATAAATTATAATTTATGTAATTATAAATAATATAATTCAGACAAATAAATCTTTAAATGTATACTTACACGGTAAATGCGGAATAAAGTTAATTTTTTTTAACTGATAATGATTTTCAAGAAACCGGTCCTTCCGGTAACCGGCACAAAAAAAAATCAAGTCCGTTTTTGGGATAAGTGCTCTATTATACTTAAAAAAAAAGAAATAGAGTTTCGTTTAGTACTCATAACCTCTTCTATAAAAAACTGGCGCAAAAAACTGAGTGCATTCCTGAAATCAGGGCTAAAATATTTATGTATTCGACGGCAAAGCAAAAAAAGAAAAAACCGGTTTTTTGGGAAACCAGAAATCGGTTCAAAAACAAAAAGCATTTTTTTTGTTTTCTGTATTATTATTAATTTCAATAATATTGTGTGGCGGCCTTGGCATACTGGTTAACCCTTTACTGGCTTTAACGTAAAACGTAAAAATTTTCTATTTTTGTCATATTTTTTATTGCATATTTGCAACAAAGAATTACATAATCTTGTTGAGTTTTATTTTGCACTTTGAATTGTTACAGAATTCGGGTATATCTCCAAGTTTCCTTCACTTTTGGTTAGGTCAGTGCCTGAGAAACTTTTCTTCTGTAAAAAAAATCAATTTTTTCAATCAAGTCATATTCAATTTAAAAATTTCGTTTCTCCAAAGGCACTTTATTAGACTTCTGCAACTAAATAAATCAGCTGAACTTGAAATTGGTTTTGTGTACCTGTTTCGGTTGGATAAAAAACCGATTTTTTTTTTTTTTTTTATGAAGTGATTATGTTCTTTAATTCTTTAGGCGGTGATTTTAGAAATTAATTTAATTTGTTTTCGCACCAGTTACGGTTTTTTATTTATTTTTTCACTCACTTTTTTTCCTCAATATTCAAAATTCACAACAGGTAAGAGTATTCATGTTAAAAAAAAACCCAAATTTTTAGAACCAGCGTGCCATTATACTTTTAGAAATTAAATCCAACAACTCCTATTTTTTTCTAACAAATATATGGAGCCATCTCACTGTGGGACATCACATAACTTACAGCATAAAAACAAAAAATTCTTACGTGTACATAAAAAACGATGATACACGTGTATTTTTATGTTTTCCCCTTTTTTCCGAAAAGTATATTCGGCTAATAGGACAGCACAAAAGATCATTTTTGTAACGTAGTGCATTCAATTGAATCATAAGTCTGCGACGTGTTTCTAGAGGGTTAAAGCTAGAAGAAGTGCGTAAGTATCGGAATGTCCCATATATTTTCCCAACAATACTATTTTTTACTATATTTACAAATCCCAACTGATCTGATCCAATGAACAATGGCTTGATATCTACATAGCCTGAGTCACTTGCAATAGCACACCTGTTGTAAGTTCAAGTTCAGTCTATAGTTCAAATCTTCTAATAGACAAGTTGCCCGAGAGAGGTAAAGAAAACATCATTAATTAAAATAGAAAATAGAAGGGGACCTTAAATAGACCCCTGAGGAACTCCCAGTTGTAGAGTTTCAAGGGTTTAAAATATATCTGCAACTTTAACTCGTTGCATTCTATCTTCTACTTAGGTAATGAGAAACTAAATTCATACAAAGCAAACTACTAATTGTAAGTCATACAAAGCAAAGTATGACTAATAGAATCAAAAGCTTTAGAAAAATCAATAAGGCAAATAATAGTTATAAAGGTTTGATAATAAGATTCATATTTTTAATACTGCCTTCATACAGCAATGCCCATTTCTAAAGGCAAAAACAAAAGCAGTAAAAGCTTGTTATCATTTAAAAATTTTGCGATTTGATCAGTCATTATTCTTTCAAGAACCTTGCCTAGGATAGTTCTACTACTTATGGGACTGTAGTCCTAAGGATCTGATGCGAATGCAATTATAGCCACGCGGACTACACTTCCTGCTTTCCACAACTCAAGAAATCGCGAACTAGTTAGTTAGTGGGTTATAATATGGGTCTCAGAAATGACAAGTTTCATAAACCTAAAAGAGATTCCGCCGATTCTTTATAGGAGTCTGCGATCACAAAACAAAATTTGTTTTTATAGTGATTTTAACTGCGTTTGAATGTTTTTATTACAGAGGTAGAGGGAACAAACGTACAGTAAGGGAAATAACGAATATTAAAATTATCCGCGCCAGTGTATAAATTGTATTTAAATATTTACGTGAATAAATCAAATGTTTTCCTTCCAACACGTTTTTTTTTGCGCCTTTTAATTTGTGTAAGCAAACTTTGATTTGATTTTAGCTGAACTTGCTGTTATTACTCGTAGTAATTAAGAACCAAATTTTTCAATCGAGTTGTGACATACTGGTTGAGGTGCTTGCCTTGTAAGTCGTTTTTGTTTTTGTTTTGTTTTAAAAATTTGCTGTTATTAGCCAACCTGTTATTATGAACCAAATTGTACAATTAAATTGTGTTGGCCGTGGCATACCAGGTAAGGTGCTTGCCTTGTAAGCTAGGAAGCCTAGGTTTGAGACCGCGACTGACGCATTGTTTTTCGTTTTTTTGTTTTGTTTTAAACATTTTTATTATTATTTGCGGCAATGGTTCAAAAACGTCGTTGTTTTTGGATAAATTAAAAACTTTTTTGTATAAATTTATAATTTTTTGCCTTAGTGTATGGATTTATTATTATTTCGCTTATTATTTCGTTTATTGTCAAAACTTTAATCCATTAATACCAAAAAGCAGTCAAGGCTGAGATATTTTTTTTTTTTATATATTCAGCTAAAAATGGTTTAATAGTTGCAGCCTAATTTGTTAGGCACTCATAAGATTTTTTCTTTTATTAATTCAGAGGGCTTTTATTTATCCTATTATAAATTTAAACACCAATTGGATATTATTTTCAAATTAACAATAGAGTTTTCAGGAAAACCTAACAAAGCTTTTACAATTTGAAGCAAAAATAGTCGCTACTATTTTACAGTGAACTCAATTCTTTGACATTAGACAAAGTAATTTTTGTTTTTTTTTATACAAAATAGTATCGCCTTGCTTTTTTTCATTAAGCTATTTGCATATGCTTTATTCTCAATTCCAAACTATTTCTTTTCTTTAATTCTTCCCATTTATATAGCAGCCTAAAATGATTGTTTTTCCCAAAATTTCAATCAAATCCTGTGAAGGTCCTGTTATTGTACGTGAACGTGAAAAAATACTCGATGAAAAAATTGTACGCCGCACAGAAGAGGTTGCGTGTCCTGTTACAGGACGTCCTCAATTGCGCACGGTAGAGTACATTGAGAAAATAATCGAAACCGAGGTTAGCTACAAGAAAAAAAAAAAAAATTCAATATTATTTTTTTGTGAAATACACACCACTACGTGGGAAAACAATTGGTTTATATTTTCAAAATTCACCCTTCTACTATATAGCATTTATAAGCGTGTGCTTCTTATTTGTTTAAAGATATTTTTATAGATATATTGCTTGTTGTTTCTTCTTGTACAGTCTAAACATTTTTAAAGAATCTTTGTTTTTCGTTTTAGATGGCGCTTTGTTTGGTTCTGTATCAGTTTGTGTTCTTCTCATAGTTTTATTAATTTTTTAATTATCTATATACTGTGTGTCTCCTGCACTAGGAATATAAAGCGATGCATTCACTTCAATACACCAGTTTTCACATATTTACACTAACACGTTTAAATTATTTTAAACATTTATAGAGAAACATTAGAATTTATGTTAAATGTTTGCTTATCGTTACAATGCATCATGTAGATACCACATATTTGTATATATATATATTAAAATATCATTTTAAATTAACAACACAATATATATATAGTTAGATCTCTTTGCACCATTTGATGGTATAGGATCAAGCACATATTTATATGAGGATTGATTTATTTAAGGAATTGCGGGGCAGCAAGAAAATATTTATATTTTCGAAAAAAAATAAGTGTTTGAGCAAAAAAAAATCGCATTAAAACTAAAAAATTCAGCCCTTAATGGGGCCAGTAACAGCTTCTTATAACACTATGCGACAAAATTTGACTTTTGGTATGCACACATGACAAATTTCAATATATTCTGAAAATAGGACAAGAAATATTATATCAGAAAAATTTTTAAGTAAAATTTTATTTTTTGTTTTGTATGAATTTATTATAATTGTTTCTTTAAGTGAAATCTGAATATTTCTAGTAAGTAAATAAATATGTTTCCATTTATTTTTTTGTAAACGCCCACAACAACAGATGTTCTGGCCAACTTATTTTTTTTCCTCTCCCCGTTGGACATGTACGAACTCCCCGATTTCAATAAAACTCCCCGCACTGGCAGTATTTCATATTAAAGTCAAAAATATAGGTTTTTTGAGCTTACGCAGCTCGCGGTATGAAGATTATATAGCGAATGAAATCAAGCGTTACGTTTTCTGTTACTCGTTTAGTGACTCTCCGCTCATTGGTAGAGATTTCGTTTAGACAGTTATGGTGCTCGGCTCTTAGCTGTGCGACTACCTTCATTTTTTCTACCTTGGTTTTCCCCATGCGCAGCAAAATACCAACAACGAAGAAATACCAACAAAATACTAATATATAAAAAACTTATTAAAAAAAATAAACCGACTGCAAAATCGCTACAAAGTAAAAAATAATTTTAAAATGTTCCTTTTAATTTCTTGGTCATATTTGACAATTTATTTTAGCATATTATAACATTGGAAAACTTATTATTTGAATTTTTTTTCTAATTTGTTTTCTAATTATCATAAAAATA
Organism: Coremacera marginata; assembly: GCA_914767935.1. Classification (NCBI taxonomy): domain Eukaryota; kingdom Metazoa; phylum Arthropoda; class Insecta; order Diptera; family Sciomyzidae; genus Coremacera; species Coremacera marginata. The sequence continues at coordinate 225,269,384 of OU612043.1, forward strand.
TTAATTTCTTTATGAATATAAAGCTTTCAAGGTCGGTGCTAATATAATCAGACTTTTAATCAGAAGCGCCAACTTCAAAGCTTTTGTATTCATAAAGAAATTAATATTTTTATGATAGTAAAACAAATTAGAAAAAAATTCAAATAATAAGATTTTCAATGTAATAATATGCTTAAATAAATTGTCAAATATGACCAAGAAATTAAAAGGAAAACTTTAAAATTATTTTTTACTTTGTAGTGATTTTGTAGTCGGTTTTTTTTTTTTTAAGTTTTTATTTCTTCCTTTTTAGAGAATATGATAAATTTTCGAAAAAAGATAATAAACTACATAAACGCAATGTTTCTTAAATAAATTGTTCTATTATATTATGAAAGTTTGTTGGTTATTTCAAATATCTGTCCCTTAAATTTAAATCATTTGTCACGTGTTTTTTGTCAACATGTTTAGTGTTTTTCTAATATTGCCACGCCCTATTGTAGAAATAAGCGCCCACTTTCTTGGGCGTTATTTATAATATTTGTGCCAACCCCTTTACTTCATTTCAGTACCCCAGCGTCAATATTAACTGAGATAGTGTATCTAGTATTGCCAAGCCCATTTTTAGAATTGCGCCTACTCTATTGATTCTGCCTACCCCTGTACTTAAATAAATTTCAGTGCCCTAGTGTCAATATAATTCGAGATACACTGTTTTTCTAATATTTCCACGCCCAGTAGTTGAATCCCGCCCACTTTATTAACCGTAATTTGTTGTAATAATGCCTACCCCTATACCAAATTGCAGTACTATAGTATCAATATTATTCGAGATACTTTCTTTTTCTAATATTGCCACGCCCATTTATCAAAACACCCATTTTCTTGACCGTTATGTTTATAACCTGTGTCTATCCCTACACTAAATTGCAGTACACTAGTGTCAATATTATTCGAGATACTTTCTTTTTCTAATATTGCCACGCCCATTTGTCAAAACGCCCATTTTCTTGACCATTATGTATATAACCTGTGTCTATCCTTGCACTAAATTGCAGTACACTAGTGTCAATATTATTCAAGATACAGTGTTTTTCTAATATTGCCACGCCCAGTAGTCGAATTCCGCCCACTTAATTAACCGTTATTTGTTGTAATAATGCCTACCCCTATACCAAATTGCAGTGCAATAGTATCAATATTATTCGAGATACACTCTTTTTCTAATATTGCCACTCCTATTTGTCAAAAAACGCCCATTTTATTGACCGTCATTTTTATTAACTGTGTCTACCCCTACATAAAATTTCAGTACACTAGTGTCAATATTATTCGAGATACAGTGTTTTTCTAATATTGCCACACCCATTTGTCGAATAACGCCCACTTTATTGGCCATAATTTGTTATAATAATGCATACCCTTATACTAAATTGCAGTACTCTGGTCTCAAAATTATTCAAGATACACTGTTTTTCTAATATTGCCACGCCCATTTGTCGAATAACGTCCATTTTAACGTTCGTAATTTGTAATAATTGTGCCTACCCCTTCACAAAATTGCAGTACCCTAGTGTCAATATTATTCGAGATACAGTAGTATCTAGTATTTGCCACGCCCAGTTTTCGAATACCGCCCGGGCACCTCCATGCTTATGATATCATTTGTTCACCAAAAATTATGGCTATCAGGCATATGGCTTAGGAGTTATCGATGTACATACATTAAAAAAAAATAAAAAAAAAAACCAGAGAATCCGACGAAGTTGAGAACCTCCTCCTTTTTGAAGTCGGTTAAAAATTAAAGTGGACATTTTTATAAAACTCCAAAAGTGTAGAGGTATTTGCCTTAAGTTATTTTAATAATAAATATATTAAATTATAATGTAAAGTTTTTGTGAATGTAAATGCGTTCTGTTGAGAGAGTTTCAATAAACTCCACGTTGCTCTCTACTCTTCTCTTTTTATGCTCAGCTAGCACAGCAGAACAAAAAACAATGTTGTTTTGTTTTGTTTGTTTGAATATGTGCATTGGCGGTCGTGGCGTAGTGGGCAGAGTGTGTGGCCCATACGCCAGAGAACCCTGGTTCGAATCCTACCTGACACTGAAAATTTTCTCAATTAAATTAATTTTTCTGGCAAATCACAGAGAGTAAAAACTGCCATAAAAAGCGATATATTCGACGCGACGATATTAATTTATATTTTCCACCGATATTAATTAAGTGATACTTGTAGGACCAAGAATTAGCTAGCTTTTTTTTTTTTGCTACGACATAACGAGACATTTAATACAAAATATGTTCGCAAATTGATCTCAAAGACAAAAAATATGCAAAATTTGAGGAAATTGTGCATTGTTTCATCATGCAGATGAGGGATTGCGCTTGATACAATTTTTGAAAGAAGTTCATTTATATTTTGTTTTTCGTAAAACGCTGGTAACAACTAAATATGATACAACCATTGATGCGATGTTTTCACGTTTCGTAAATTATGTAACTTCCGATGTTTACTTATCATATTTAAGTTACCACAAACCTATTGCTACAGTATTTAATAGTGACGTTACTTTTAATGAAATTCATCAATTTACCTCATAACGAATTTATGTGTTATATGCAATTAATATATTTTAAAAATTTAAAAAGTATTCAATCCTTTCAGTAATATAAGATATGCCTTTATTCACCCCGCTTTGCCTTTAATATACATTAGGGCGGGTCGATGTAAAAATCGCCCAATGCTCTGTGAAAATCGTATTCTAGGGATCAAAATAAGAAACTTTGCCGAAGGAACCATACCTCTAAAACGAATTCTGATGTCCCCCAATTTGGGTCGAACTTTTGGGTAGGGGCAAATTTTGAAAAATCCCACTTTGACCCATTTAGAGTGCTCCAATCGAGTCCAAATGTATGACCGACTCCCACTAACTTTGGAGGCTTGACCCACCCATGCCAGTGTCACACCCCCTGGAACCCCCTGTGGGGTTCCCCATACAAACATTTCAAAAAATCACCAGTTTTGGCACTTTACATGAAAAAATCAGCGAATGGCCGAAAAATATTTTTAGTATTTAATATTAAAGTATTAAATTTTCTTGTAATAAGCGCTAGCAACAAAGAAACAATCAAAATTCCAAGAAAAAATCTGTCGAAAATTTTTCAGATTTCACTCCAAGCAAATCACAGAACGAGGAGTAAAAAGCTTCGCTTCAAAAAAAAATTTTAATTGCACTGGAATTATTCTGTCACGTGATAACTGTCCTTGACTATTGTCCTAGACACTATTTTGGCCAAATAAAAATTTTGATGTTTTCGCATATATTTGGACATGGTTTTTCGATCTATAAAATGAAATCTTAATTCAATTCTCAAGATAATTTGTTTGCAAGAATTTAATTTGTATTATTATATACCAATTTTTATTCAAATATTATTGAAGCAGCGATTTGAACTCGTAACTTAAAGAGATAAAGATACCAACTTTCAAAGAGTATGTTTAAGAAAGAGCAACTTGAAGTCTTTTAAGCCTTGAAGTTGCATCAAGTAAGTAGTTTATATTCAAACTAATCGAAAGTTTATTTTTAAGTTACTATTCAACCTCTGACGCAAAAAAAATATGCTAATTTTTTCTACTTATTAATAATATCCTTAAAAATGTAAAACTATGCTCGGTATATTCCGAAAGGCTACCGCTATTAGAATTAAAGCAAAAGTGCATTAAAGATCTGGCAACTAAAAACCATATTCCTAAAAACTGCTATGATTTTTTTAATGTACTGAGCAATTTTTGTACTGTGCTAAAAATGAAAAATTAATTTATTTTAAAATACATTTTGATAAAAAACATATTGAATAATGTTTATTGTGTATTTTTTATATTTGATTGCTTGTTTATCAGTTGACGAATGGGTATATTTAAAAGTTCAAGCAAGTCTTATCAGTTAAACAGACACAACTTGAATTTTAAACGGAAAATTTCAGTTAAATGGTCATAAGTCCAAAATACTTTTTATTTACACTTATAATAAACACTTATTTTATTTTCTTTTTATAAAACTACAAAATCTTTTGCAAAACTGTTTTCTAATAAGAATATAGCTTTATTTTCAATTAAACAAAAAGTAAATTTTATGTTTTTTGGTAACTTTTTCACTTAAATGCTTGAAAACTAGGAGCTGTTGAAAACTAAAACGATTTTAAACAGTTAAAGAGGCACAACTTGAATTTTAAACGAACAATTTCAGTTAAAGGGCCATAAGTTCAAAATCATTTTTATTTGCACAATCGTAATATAAAACTGATAACACTTTAGCAAAACAGTCTTCTAATAAGAATAAAGCTTTATCGAGTAGTAAATTAATGTTTTTAAGGGTAAATTTTATAGTTTTTGGTAATTTTCTTACTTAATCGCTTGTAAGTTAGGAGCTGTTAAAAATGTTGAGCGATTTTTATCAGGTAAAGAGACACAATTTGAGATAATACCACTAATCATACGAATAAATTTCAGCTAAAGGGTCATAAATCCAAATTATTCTTTATTTTCACAACTATAATACGAAGTTTTAAAAACTATACCAAAACTTTCTTTAAAATGGGGTTTCTTTATTGTGTAACCAAATTTGTTTAAAATATTATAATCATTTTAGCTTAAACAGTTTTTGCTTCTCCTGAAAATTGTTGTGAAATGTTTTTGAGTTGTGACTGTTCTGCTTTTTCATGTGCTGTTGAAAACAAAAAGAAGAAAATTATGTAAGTATCTGTTAAAAATAATTTCAATACCATTAGTGCGAGAGTGAAAGTCGGCAAAAATTGCGTACATATCGACAAATTACCGTTAACCATTTCTCTGAGAGAAAGCATGCTGAAAAAGCGGTTAATTATTGTCTTAAGGCGGTCTTCTCATTCAAAACCCGTTTTTTTGACCCTTTTTAAAAAAATTCTTATTTCAAAACGCAAAGAATAATTAAAAACTTTTTTTATTTATTGTATTACAAAAGGTTCAAAGTAAATAAAAAAATTTTTTTTGCCTCGATACGTGGGCTGTTCAAAAAGTAATGAGACTTCAAAGTTGGTGGTGAAAAAAAAGGTGTCGTCACGGCGGCCACGATTCCGGGTCTCCGGAGCGTCTGAAATGAAAAAAAAAAACGGGGTTATAATCAGTATAGATGTAATTCTCGGGTGAACCTCAAGCTTAATTTTGTGATTTTTTTTGACAAAATGGCGGCCATTCAAAAAAAAAATTTCAATTTCGGGTTTTTTTTTGTAGTTTAGTGTAAAAAAAAAATATTAAAAAATTTTTTAAAATTATGGTCGAGGTTCACCCGAGAATGGTGACAATTCTGCGTCGATTCCATTTTGTTTCATGAAAATCGGTTCAGTTGAACTGGAGATATCATGGCCGCCAGTTCGAAAAACGTGGGTTCGAGATAAACGCGTTTAAAGTTTGAAGTAATTTTTTTGGGGGAAAAAAAAAAAAAATCAAAAATGTTTAAATGCAGTTTTAAAGAGCTGACAATTTTTACTTACAAATATTAGTCGGCGATGCCAGCTCCATACAGGCCACCTTCCTCTTTTTCGTAGAAACTGCTTTCTGCTGCCCTCTCTGCTCTGCGAGCCGTTCTGCCAGCTTTTGATGATGCCGCAGCTCGAGTCTCTGATCGGTTCAATCTGTCTTCATTGCGAGATAGTGCGTATTCGTATGCGTTTTTGACAATCGCAATACCCATCAAACCCATAATTTTAAGTATGGGTATAAAACCGTCGTTGAAGAGGCACGTTGCAATGAAATTGGCCACTTCGATGGTGCGTGCGCCTGAGTTGATGTGTTTGTGCGAAAGTGACCAAAGAACAGAATTGTAGGACTCATTGGAATTCTGAGTTTCAGATCCAAGGCATCTTTCAAGCAAATTATCTGCCGACAGCGCTTCGTAAGCTGGTTTTATTACCTCCATCACCTTCTTGTCCATCAGACCTTGCTTCACAAAAAAGGCTGTATCTTCTAAAGTATTTCGAATTTCTAAAAATCCTTTTAGGGGCATATTCACAACTACCCAAGCTATAAATTAATGCAAAAAAAGTTGAAAAAAAAGTTGATCAATGAGAAGACCCCCTTAATTGCAAGAACCCGCTGCGTAGAGTCTTATTTTTCTCAAATCTAACTATCTTCTTTAAGCGCCTTCTTAAGTTTTTTAAGCGTGAAAAAACCCTGTGTTAAAAGTCTTATATTTAAACTACGGTTTTTTTTAGAGAAATTTTGTTTTTACATTATAATTATATATGTTTCGAAGAAAAGTTTTTGAATTTTTGTATAACAAATATTCAACCATATAGCAAAAATTCGTAGTTTAGTAAGCTACCTTAAATATGCGGTGGACACGATTTTTCACAGCATGTTCATCTCCCTTAAGTATAAAATTCTTCTATACATGGCTGTATCACTGAATTCCTTCTAAACGGCTGCACCGATTTTGATGAAATTTGGTGTGTGTGTGCGGCTGGGTCTGTAGATGGTTTAGGTCAAACGTTGCTGCGGCAGTGGTTATAGGGGGTATTTGAGAGTATAATTCACAAATGAATTGAGAAATTGTCATGACTCTTTCACTACACAAAATACAAATATACAAAACGATTAAAAAAAAAAAAATCTTTAATTTTTAGGATATTTTGTCTTGATTTTTCGAACGCATAAAAAGTTTTTGAATTTTTACTATAGAAACTTGAAATAAGCCCTAAATTTATGCAAACCGTATGAAAGAAAATTAAAAAAGCCATTTTTGGTTTTGAATACTTTTCCAACAACAAATATTTTTACCAAACTTTTTTGCGAAGTAAAGAAATTCGTTAAGGTTTTATTTTGGAAAATTATAAAAATAAGAAGGGAAACGAAAATGAAGAAAATTGAAAAAAGATTGGCCGGTCAATAAATCAAAATTAGAAAATAAAAAAAAAAAAAAAATGAATGCAATCCTTTGTAACATGACCGAGTTATTTACTTTCAAAGCCAGCAGTTTCATTTTTGATTGATTTTTATTTTATATCACCAAAAATAAAATTGTTGTGTGTTTCAGGTACGAAAGTTTTTGTGGTGTCAATTTTTTCGAATTTTTAAGCAACATTACCAAATTGCAAAAATCTTGCAGGGCAGATTTTTTACCTTAAACATTTAAGGTGTTTGATGAATCTGAGGACCTTTGTATGTTTGGCGATGACAAAAAAGTTGAAAAATTTGGGTATATATGGTTAAATATAAAAACGTGGCGTCCTAATAGGCTTTGGCGCCTAATGACCTGGCGCCTAAACTCCCTCTGCCGACAATGCCACTTTTCAGAATATACGCGCGGGCATTTCTAGTAAATTTATGAAAATTACCAATTTTTTTGAGCTGCAAGTGGGGATTACTAACTAATTATTGACTACTAAAACGTGACCTGAACTGTCATAGGCTTTGACAAGCACGTGTCTATTCCAAATATTTTTCTGCGTTTTTAACAAACGAAACTGTATAAAGCCATCATAGGCACCATTCTTTGGTAAACAGTAAGAATTCGTTCAAAGGTTTTAATGCCGAGACAATCAAACTAATTAAGGAGGCTTCAACAACATTTCAATTCAGCGTGAAAACATTTTGTGTATCACAGCATTTGCAGAGTTCATCAACATTAACTATTAATCGGAAAGAGAAAAGAGTTTTCATTCAAGATAAGAGGATTCTACCCATCAGACACATTATTTCATGCTTCAAAAATTCCACTCAACGTAAGATTTTAACCTTAGCAAAAAGCAGTTGTTAATATTTAATGGGTGATTCAGTTTTTCCAAAGCAATAAGCAATAATAATGATGAAATTTTCTCTTTTGTTTTAAAAATTTAAACCTATACCTACAGGAATGGGACGAAACTTATGTTATGCACAATAGTGCAGACTGACTGACGTAACTGTCTTAAACAGAAGCGTTAGATCTGAATCAGAATGGGTCAGATGGGGTTGGAGTGTGGCTGTAAAATGTCATAAAACAAAGAAGAAACCCTATTAAAATTATATTTATTTAGATGCCATTTATTTTTATTTTTTTTTCTGTAGCCCGTTGAAGTTATAACAACGTACCGAAAACTCCTAGAAAAAACAAATTCGACAAAAGCTGTTTTTTATGTACAAACGAATATTTCCATTATGTGCCGAAGTAAAACAAAAAAAATTAAAAACAAACAAAAAACAAAAATAAATAAAAGTGCATACTGCGGTTGCCATAAAACCTACACTGAAACAAATATTGTACCTTCATTTAATGATTGAAATTCATTGATTTCAATAAACAATCAAAACCTTAAAGAACAAAGTTTTTGCCTTAAGGGGGTCTTCTCATTGAGCAACTTTTTTTTTCAACTTTTTTGCATTTATTTATAGCTTGGGTAGTTGTGAATATGCCCCTAAAAGGATTTTTAGAAATTCGAAATACTTTAGAAGATACAGCCTTTTTTGTGAAGCAAGGTCTGATGGACAAGACGGTGATGGAGGTAATAAAACCAGCTTACGAAGCGCTGTCGGCAGATAATTTGCTTGAAAGATGCCTTGGATCTGAAACTCAGAATTCCAATGAGTCCTACAATTCTGTTCTTTGGTCACTTTCGCCCATACACATCAACTCAGGCGCACGCACCATCGAAGTGGCCAATTTCATTGCAACGTGCCTCTTCAACGACGGTTTTATACCCATACTTAAAATTATGGGTTTGATGGGTATTGCGATTGGCAAAAACGCATACGAATACGCACTATCTCGCAATGAAGACAGATTGAACCGATCAGAGACTCGAGCTGCGGCATCATCAAAAGCTGGCAGAACGGCTCGCAGAGCAGAGAGGGCAGCAGAAAGCAGTTTCTACGAAAAAGAGGAAGGTGGCCTGTATGGAGCTGGCATCGCCGTTTAATATTTGTAAGTAAAAATTGTCAGCTCTTTAAAACTGCATTTAAACATTCTTGATTTTTTTTTTTCCCAAAAAAATTACTTCAAACTTTAAACGCGTTTATCTCGAACTCACGTTTTTCGAACTGGCGGCCATGATATCTCCAGTTCAACTGAACCGATTTTCATGAAACAAAATGGAATCGACGCAGAATTGTCACCATTCTCGGGTGAACCTCGACCATAATTTTAAAAAATTTTTTACTATTTTTTTTACACTAAACTACAAAAAAAAACCCGAAATTAAAATTTTTTTTTTGAATGGCCGCCATTTTGTCGAAAAAAATCACAAAATTAAGCTTGAGGTTCACCCGAGAATTACATCTATACTGATTATAACCCCGTTTTTTGATTATAACTTTGAAGTCTCATTACTTTTTGAACAGCCCACGTATCGAGGCAAAACAAATTTTTTTATTTACTTTGAACCTTTTGTAATACAATAAATAAAAAAGTTTTCAATTATTCTTTGCGTTTTCAAATAAGAATTTTTTTAAAAAGGGTCCAAAAAACGGGTTTTGAATGAGAAGACCGCCTTAAAGAACAAATTTCGTTTGTTTTCAATATAGTGTTTATTGTTTGTAAGAAACTGCGTTCACTGAATTTATTTCTCATTTTTGTTGCTGCTTAAAAACTAATTAGTTAAAAAAACATTCACTGACTTGAGAACACATTCCCCTAAAACGTAAGAACTTGTTTTTATTTCCAAAGAACTCATTGCTTGGATTAAGATAGAATACATTGATTACAATGAACAATCTTTATTCATTACAAATTTGTTCTTACATCCAAAGAACGCATTTATTACATCAAAGAAAACTGTATTGATTTGTAAAACAGCTGTGGCTCCACATTAATTTTGCCGATTGTTGTGCTAAGGGGTTACATGACATTGGCAGTTTTTTGAAATCGACTTTTTTTTAATAATTTTGTATTTTAGTAAATATTCTTAAGATTCTATGAAAAAAAATTTCATGGAAAAAAGTGAGAGCGCATTTTTAATTTTTGAGCTACCTACGTACGGCAGCTAGTATATACTTGTTTTACTTTATACCTGACTTTTGGTGGTTGTTATTTCGTACCTACTTGAAGGGTGAAGGGTGAAGGGTGAAGCCCGAATTGCTAAACGATTGCAAAAAACTATAAGAAACAGCACAATACAGTACGAAGCAGGCATGGCAGATTGAAGGTAACCTTTTTTTCTTTGTTCACAAACTTTGAATGCGTTTATATCGAAACCATGTTTTTCGTACTGGTTGCGGCACTAGCGGGTTCATTTTTTGACGAAATTTTTTTTTTTTGTATTTTTTTAAACTTGATTCGCTATCGTACGACACGAGCTTTTTTTTAATATTTTTTTTTTTTGATTTTTTATGAATTTTTAAAGTCAATATATTTTAAGTTATGTGTTTATATAACTCCAATAATTTTTCAATTAGTAAAAGTTATATTTTTATCGAGCTCTAAGTTTTCAAAAAAAATCTAAGTTTTAAAAAAAAAACAAATCTTCATGTCGTCATAGTTTAATATCAGCTTACTGCTGAAGCTAAGATCGACTGTGAAATATAAGAGCAACAACAACTAGCACAACAAAATTTTTGAGTATTTAGAAAAGCTTTGATCTAGCTTCGAATAATAAAACTTACTTTCCCTGAAAATATGCTTCACAAATTAGAAGAACTTTAAGCTGCTTTCATATCATTTGTATTCTCGTACCGCAATTCAGGGTAATTTACTAATTGCATTCGTGAATAAAGTAGAAAATTAAGAGCTTAGTGGATCACAGCAAGAATCACGAAAAAAGGCTACTGATGAGTTGGTGTAGCGGCCAACAAAACAGCTGTCTAGTCTGCTATGTGATTGATACTCTATATAGGGTATTGTTGTTGTTAGTTGTTTTTCCTTCAAATGTTTTCTTCGGAAAGCAACATTGACCTTGAGCTCGATAAAAATATAACCTTTAATAATTGAAAAATTATTGGAGTTATATGAACATATAACTTAAAACTTATGAAAGAAGGTCGTAATTAATTTACAAATAAAGTCAATATTTTTTTCGAAAAAACACACTTTCAAATTTGGAACATCACCAAAAATTGAAAAAAAATTTCAAAAAAGCTCGTGTCATACGATAACCAATTTTGTTAAGATTTAAAAAAGTCATTTTTTTTTTTCCAGATCGGACAATTTTTGCAACTCCCAGCGCTGCAACCACGAGTCCCCGTTTTTTTCTCTGCCGCCAGTTTGGAGCTCTATAAAGCCATGTTGGAGTGAAAAATATATATTTTTTAATTTTTTTTCTTGTAATTTGTTCAATTCTCTATAATAATAGAACAAATTTTGGAAAAATGCTTGTTTTTGACTGAGTTATGAATTTTTAAAACAGGGTCTGTTTTCTCTGCCGCGAATGTCATGTCCCGCCTTAAGTAGCTGTTAAAATTAGTGGACTGCATAAATCACAGAAGACTGTTATGAGTTGGTGTAGGCGTTAAAAAAATGTGCTTTAAAATTCTTGGCCAAAAAGACCGCTTAAATGTTATTTCAGTGTATCAGTTCCTAAAATTAAGCGCTTTTTACTATTGGGGGTTGGCATTTATTTAGAAACAACGGTACAATGTATATTATTCAAAGTATTGTCCATCGTTAGCTACAACATTTTCCCATCTTTCTGGCAGCATATGGATTCCGCGCCGGAAGAACGACTCGTCTTTTGAGGCAATCCACGAATCGACCCATTTTTTGGTATCCTCGTAAGAAGTGAAGCGCTGCTCAGCCAAGCCATGCGTCATCGATCTGAATAGGTGGTAGTCGGAAGGGGATATGTCTGGGCTATAAGGCGGGTGGGGTAGCACATCCCAATTCAGCGCCTCCAACGTTTCCTTGACGGTTCTTGCAACATGTGGCCGTGCGTTGTCATGTTGAAAAACCACTTTGTCGTGTCTTTTGCCATATTCCGGCCGTTTAACCTTTAATGCTCGGCTCAATTGCATCAATTGTTGTTGGTAGCGTTCCCCAGTGATGGTTTCGTTAGGTTTTAGCAGCTCATAGTACACGACACCCTTCTGATCCCACCAAATACACAGCATAAGCTTGGCGCCATGAATATTCGGCTTGGCCGTCGATGTTGATGCATGGCTGGGTGGTCCCCACGATTTTTTTCGCTAAGGATTATCGTAATGGATCCACTTTTCATCGCCAGTGACAATACGATGCAAAAACTCTTCCTTTTATGCCGTTGAAGCAGTTGTTCGCACATGCAAAATCGCCGTTCAACGTCTCTCGGCTTCAGCTCGTACGGCACCCAATTTCCTTGCTTTTGAATCATTCCCATGGCCTTCAGGCGTTTGCCGACCGTTGATAAGTCGACTCCCAATGATTCTGACAATTCTTGAAGGGTTTGACAAGGGTCTTCATCGAGCAAAGCCTCCAATTCCTCATCTTCAAACTTTTTCGGCTGGCCCGGACGCTCTTTGTCTTCCGTATCAAAATCACCACTTTTAAACCGACGGAACCAGTACTCACAAGTAGAAATCGATGGAGCATAGTCCCCGTAAGCCTCAGTAAGCGTGCGTTGTGCTTCAATGTGCTTTTTTCTTCAAATGGAAGCACAAAAGTAAACCTTCCCGCAAATTGCGTTTTGTTGGAATGAAAGTCGACATGTTCACAGAGAAAAAAATATATGTTGTTTACACTTCAGTGGAATGACACATACTGAAAAATGAAGCTTAGACAATGTGCTTTGAAATGAATATAGTCACAGGTGTGCCCGATGCGATCTATTGATAGTTACGCCATCTCTTAGAAAACCTTTAAAACTAATTCCAACCCCCAATATAACTCAATGCATCAGTTCTTTGAGACAATGGATTTATTCAAACGATAGGTTTTCAAAATTAAGAACTTTTTACTTAAATTCAATTTATCAGTTCTTTGGGACAATGAATTGTAAAAAATTGTCATTTAAACAAAAAGTTTTCTTTGATTCTATGTACGCTTTTGGTTCAGTGTACAAAAAAGAATATAAAAACGCAAATATTTTTAATAGCAGCGTTTCTTTATGACAACGGCAACAAGAACAACAACTACAGCTACATGAGCAAAAAATGGCAAAAAAGGATATTAAAATATTTAAACGCAATTTTTTTCATATTTGTGTGGCATGCAAACCCGCTCCTTTACCCGGTTTTAAACCCTCTTACTTTAAACAAGAAACATAACACAGACTAAACAAAAACAACAAAAAAAAAAAAAATACCTTTCATGACCTTTTTCAGTTGAGAAGCTACTCAGTTGTTGTTGTTGTTTATTGTTGTAGTGGTGATTGTTGGTGCTGTTGTAAGGATAAAGTCAGACTAAGCGTCTTATGAAACTTCAAATTAAAGCTTGTGTAATGATTTTCTCAATGCTCAAATTTTGTGTTCTCTGTAAGAACGCTGTTGAAGTCTTGAGTTTCCTTCATTATTAATGATAATTGTGTGTGCGTCAGAATTAGGACACAGTTACAGTAATTTCCTTTTTTGACAAATGACTTCAAATTTTGGTTTTTTTTTACTTATCCCAGAAAATTGTCTTAATATTATAATATATTTACTCCTTTCAAAGCAGTGAACTTCATTAATCAATTGGGTCAACTTGCTAATGTCTAGTTAGAGCAGCAAAAAACAAAGTAATGAAATTTATTTTTTTTTTTCAATTCTATTCTCTTGTGGCTTCCTAGAAATAGTTGAGTAGAGTGGATTTTGTTTTAAATTACCTTTCTGAAATTTTTAAAACGTGCTAAAATTAATTGCATAAACATGATGTTTTTGTTTTTGTGATATTAAAATAGAAGTACAAGCACCATGAAAAATGGAAAGAAAAATTTAGGAAAAATAATTTTTCATGTAAAGTGTGTTCAAGAAGAACGTCCCAGACCTATCGTATCGAAATATTGGAAGTATCGAAAAAACTGGTTACATGATTATTCGCCACTTTATTGTGAATTGCACGCAGAGAAATTTTATTGTGAATTACAAGCATAATCAATAAAATAATGTTATTTAACGTGATGAGTCTCGCGTTCGCAAAACGTTTTGAAGCGGAGTTTCTCTGCAGCCATCCAAAAGAACCCAAAATATCATTTCTGGAAGCAGCAAAGTGCACAAACATTCTTAGAGTTTTGTTAGGAAGTGGAATCAGCATTACGCAGAGAATAAAATTGTGAATGACCTTCCAAATCTTGGTGTTTCGAGAACGTGTTGAAAAATAGAATGATTTGGAGAATAAGCGTCTTTTCCAGATTAACCCGACCACATCGCTTTGTAATACTCGAGAAAAGTTAAGCAAATGTCTATGAACACTATAAGAAATCGTTTGCAGGAGTTTCGAATTACTCTTGACGCAAAAGGGAATCGAAAAACGGCAAGTATGGCCGCACATGAGCATTTGGACTTAGATTGGAGCTCAGTAGTCTTCACGGTTGAGTCTTTTTGTTTTTTTGTGTTCAATGCAATTAAACGTGCTTGGTCAAAAAAAGGTAATTCCGTAATCCAGCGAATAGTAAAGCACCCAGCGAAGCTCCATGTTAGGAGGTACTTCTCAGAACGCGGCTTTGGATAACTTATTCTCTTCAAACAGAATCTGGACGCACAACTCATGACCAAAATATGCCAACGCGGGATCTTTCCTTCTATGAGTAAGTGGCTTGGATCGAATACAAAAAATTTAACTCTACAAGAGAATAACGATCAAAAGCACCCCAGTTGCTTGTGTACTGATTGGAAGCAAGAAAATGGGAAACGTACTCAATTGGCTGGCTCAAACACCGGATGCAAATCCATTAGAAAATGTTTGAGCAATAATGAAACTTAGGCCCCTATTATGTATTTATATAAATTTTTTTCGTATAACATATTACATATATTTCAGCTAAACCATGTAGTTTGCCTTAATATTTTAAGAATTTTCAAACTACATGGTTCAACAGAAATGTATATAATACGTTAAACGAAAAAACACAGGTGCGTCGTTGGACAGACGAGAGAAGCGAAGCTTTTTCGCAGTTACATAGATTTGGTAGCTTAATAATTTTTTCTTTTTAATAAATTAACTTTTAAATTCAAAAATTTAAAAAAACAAAATAAATTTCATATATACAGAAAACATATGTACTGTTTATTTTTTTATTGTTGAATGTCAAATTTTCACGCCAATGACATATACGGGCATATAATGCCAGCGACTCTCCATTTTAACTCTCCACACATGGTTGTGAACTTGGCTGCACTGACTCATGCATGCGTTTGTTAATTCCATATTTATTGATATCATCTATTTTTTTGACACTTAAAAACGCACTTGTCAACGCACTTGTGGGCATTGCTACTTTTCTTCGTACCAACAGCATAGAGTGTAAATTATTATCTAGAGATTGCATCAACTCTGCTAAATCTCTGGCATGTGTTAACAGAGTTTTTTTCCTTCACGCTTTTAAGTAAAGTATTTAGAGATTAGCAGAGATTTAGCAGAGTTGATGCAATCTCTAGATAATAATTTACACTCTATGCCAATTTGATAGTTGTAGCATAGCAAATACACAATCCTCTATCTATTGATAGATGGTGACGATCTACTGCAGCATAGCTTTTTTGTTATAATTAACATTGATTTAACAACTACTCTTAACAAGTCTGTGTGGCCTAGTTGGTAGTGTATTGGGCTCTCATTCAAGTGAACCCGGGTTCGATCTCCATGGCGGGCCAAAAAATATTTTTAATATTTAATATTAAAGCATTAAATTTTCTTCTTGTAATAAGCGATAGCAACAAAGAAACCGTAAAAATTCCAAGAAAAAATCTGTCGAAAATTTTTCAGATTTCACTCAAGCAAATCACAGAACGAGGAGTAAAAAGCTTCGCTCCAAAAAATTTAGTTGAATCTGGTCAATTTAATTGAGTTGTAATACATAATAGGGGCCTTAAGCTTCGACAAAAGAATATAAACAGCTCATGCACCATGTTCTGGCAAAATGACGCAGTTTATCGCAGAAAATTAATACAAAATGTGCCATCTTCTTGTAAAGCTATTATATGAAACGGAGGAGAATGGACCCCATACTAACTATTTCGTGTATTAAAGAATAAATTAAAGTATTAAAAATAAATTCTTGTTATTTTTAAAATAATTGATTTCTTGGACTTCTGCCGTGTACGGACTTATTGAACACACTGTATTTTGACTAAACTAATACTAATGTGAACTTTGTAGATTTTTTAACTTCTTTCTTTCTTTCTTATCATAATCTTTGTACCACAACGCGTACTTCGCAAGGGGTATATTAACTTTGTCATTCCGTTTGTAACGCCAAGAAGAAGGGGTGGCAGGTACAGAGCTGATAAAGATACTTTGTTTAAGCGCCTCCGAGAGTTTTTCGAAGAAAAAAAGACACCATTTTAAAAATTTTTTGAAGCTCTGTTTTATTTTAGACCAACATTTTTGTACATTATTAAAGTATAACTATTAAGGATTTATCACTGAAATTTTGGTCCAAAAATATTCGTCGATAAGGTAGAAAAATGCAATAGTGAAAAATGCAAAATGAAACTGGTTGACTTAAAAAAAAAATATTTTTTTTTCATTTTGTAAAAGACTTCTGGGGCGTTTAATCGTTGATTTTTGCAAAATATTAATTTTTGACAAAATAGCGGGCGTATAACGAAAATTTTGGTCTAATATGAAATAAAGCTTAAAAAAAAATGTATTTTGAATTGGAAAATTTTTAAAAATTGAATTTTTAAAAATTTTTTCCTCTCTACAAGATCTGTTCAAAAAAACATCTATATCTCTGTCAATATCCAATGGATCTTCAATATTGATGCGTTATTTAAAAGATAATTAAATTATCTTTCAGAAAAATACAAATCAAATACAAATATTTTTCTTTTTACTGCTGATATAACCGTTATTTACTCAAAAATTTACAGTATTAAGGTGCTTAAAATCTACTTTATTTTTAAAGCCTAAAACTTTACTTTTTATTTGATATACAAAAACTTACACTTTTTTTTTAAATCAACACTACATTTGATATATTTGTTATACATATACCTAATAAATATAAAGCTTTTTCCTGAATAATTACAATTTAAGTGGCAAGCCCTAACATTTTATTTATATATTTATTATATTAACTTGAATCTCCTAAGCCCAAACATATGAAAAAAAGCCAGCTCACAATTGGTTTAGAAGATAAAAACCGTGATCGTTTGAAAGATTACCATTTCAAGCTTGTTTTTAACATAATAAAATCGTCATAATAATAACGATACTCTGAGAAAATTACGGTTTTGTGTTCGCAAATATTTGACTTTTGCATATAAGCAGCTATAAAATTTTAAATACTAAACGGATTTGGTTTCTATAAATAATTTCTGAATGCTTGTTCTCAAAAAAAAAAACGAAATGGCCATTTCAGCCCTTGAAAGAACTTTGACCGAGCTTCTTATGATCAATTAAGTTGTGTGTGTTGAGAAATGTTTGAACACACATGATCGAGAATTGGACCTACCAGTTTTATGCCGACTCCGAACGGCTTATGTTCTCAAGAAGCTTTTTGCCATTGTCTGCAGAGAGATTACGGCCGAACAGAAAAATTAATTCAATTGAAAAAAGTTTCTGCATCAGATGGAGGATTCGAACCTGGGTTCTCTGCCGTATGAGCCACACACTCTACCCACGGCCGCAACGAAAGCATATTCTATCAGCTTTAAAATGGTACCATAACCATAAATACCAAATGTTTACTAAGAAAAATAAAAGATCTTTTCTTAAAAGATCGTAATCTCCGCAATGTTTTAAATTGTGTCCTTTTTTTTAAACGTACAATGTAACCTTAATTTAGCGCGTAAGTTTTACTTCGAGTATTAAACAAATTAGAACATTGGTACACTAATTCACTAATACCTCTTGATTAGTAAGTATGTGTAGTACATTTTAAAATATGCTTAAGATTAATTTTTAAAATAATAAAATATCTAAAAAAAATTAAAGCATAAAATGTTTTGTCAGCAAGACTTGATCAGAGCTTGCTGCATATATCTGTGGTCATAAGTCATAGCAGTCTAACTCAAAATAGCGTAAAAAACAATCTGGTATTTTTGTAAAATGAAGGGACATCCATGCATCTATAAGTTTCATGATCGATTGTTCCTTTAACTATCTCCGTATCTACAAGTTCTATGTTCAATTGTTGCAGTCACTTCCGGGAAACAAACGATTTAAGCAAAAAGAACATCCCGTATTTACGATATTCTGAGTTAGGCTGTTATGACTTGTGTCCACAGATATAACATGCTGTAGAAAATAAGTTTTTTGACCTTTTGCATATTTTGCCCTCGAGAACCGCCAGATACAAAAAAGATAACTTCTTTATTTAAAATGTAGCTCAGTTTTGCCTTATCCGGTTTTTTGAACTTTGCTTTTGTCTGGTTAAAGCTTTCTTCTAAACCTTTAGATTTCTTCTACTTCTGTAATACGTACTTCTGTAACATCCAAATCACATTCTAGTGGTGTTGTAGCTAGTCTTTGGATAAATCCTAATTCGATTTTTATCTTCATTTTCTTTCATTAATTTTCATTTCCTAAAATCCCGGGATTGAGGTGATCTTATCTCGAGATTCGCAATTGCAAAAATCCTCCGGCATTCCGGGATTTCGGGGTCGGGAATCCCGGGACTGAAAGCCTTAGTAGGGTGTCGATGGGCATTTTCTAAACACACATATTGAAAAACACGTACGCTGCCATTTTTATATAAAAGCTTTACGCTGCGCAACATACTTTTTTTTTACAGTGCATAACTTACCTCAAGCTTAAACACATACACATTATCGTCACGTTTGCAGTTGTGTAAGAATGCCGACCACTGATCTGGTGGGATCTGCTCGGAGGGATCTACTATGAGGTACTCCAGCCTTATTCCATCTGTGTCCCATCATCATTCCATTCCATGACTAATTTGTGGTTTTAAATGGATTGTACGGAAAGTAGTATCGTTGTTTATTAGTTGCAAGGTACTGTATTTCTGGCAGGGTGCGGAAAAATACGTTCGCAAACGATTAAAATAGAATACTTCTCCTTTTTAAAAATATTTCGATTGAATTTTATTTTAAAAATACTTCCCATGAGAAACTTAAAGCAACGATTTTTCAAAAACAACAACAATGTCAACAAACGTTCGGCAATAAACGTTTGAAAAAAAAATCAATTTGAACAATTGTTTAAAGTGAGCGACATCTTTAAACATACTGAGCGACAGTAAATTTCACCGAATGAATCATGAAAACAATTGTATTTTAATCGATCTCGAACGTTCAATCAAAATTTAGTTTGGACACTAGGAGGTCAATAAAAATGTTGTTTTCCGCTTTAGACATATGCTGGCATGGGGGTCGCTGTTTAAAAATCGAATGTCAGAACTAAAAAAAATTTGTGCGACTCAAGGGTGGACCCAAAAATGATTTTTTGTAACACTTTTTGTACATGTGCTTGAAGTATAAAGGGTCGCTGATTTGAAATTTGATGTCAGAATTCAAACAATTTTGTTTAACAATAGGGTGGACCCTAAAAATGTATGTACACTTTTAACATGTGCTTGCAGTATCGGAAGTCACTGATTTCGATTCTAATATTCTTGTATTTTATGCCGAATTATATTTGTGCTGCTGCTGCGCAATACTTCTCACTCATGAAAAACTCACTTTTTATGATTGTTTCCTAGTGAACGATTGAGCTCTGTTGGCTTCGCTCTATTTATCGTTCGAGAGAAGTATTGAAAATAAGTTTTTTGTAGGTAACAATTAATAAGAAGTATTTTATTTTAATCGTTCTCCGCACTCTGATTTCTGGTGATGACTGGACATTATATAAAATTTAAATTTTGAAATTTTAATCATAAAAAACTAAAAATATTTTAAATTTTTCCAGACCATCTTGCCTAAACTTAAAACAAATAATCCATTTTAATTAGTTGATAGGAGGCAAAACTCAAGTTCTAATAAATCAATCTAACAAAAATTCTATTTGACATTATTTTTAATTGCAATGGAGTGCGTATAAAAAACCGAGTCCATTTTTCGTCTCCACTCCGCTTCCACTGATTTCGGAGGAAATTTTGCCATTATGTCAGCAAATGCAAGCTCAATTGTTCAACTACCAGGAGTTGTTTTTCATGTGAAACAGTTCGAACAGGCTTAAGCGTGATACTGCCAACAGCCAAACACAAATTTAATCATTTGGATTGGTTTTACAACGAACATTGCCAAGGTTTTTCATATGAATAATAGGAACAACAACATAAACCACAAAAATTTCTAGCACAACTAGAATTATTATAATCAGTACCTATGAATTTGTACCACTTTTAACTGTAGCGTTTCATAAGATCATGTAAAAATAAGAAAAAACATTTAAATATGGAATGGAGAGGTTTAAATAACAACACATAAAACAAAATTAACTATGATTGAAGCAAATTTCAATAATAGAGAGAAAATATTAACCAACAGATTTTGTTGACTTTAAATAATATTGTAAAAGAGAATATTTTTACAGCAACTCCCTTACTAAAACCAACTTAATGTTTGTGCCCGTTAAATGTATGAGTATTTGTAAAGCCAGAGCTTTGATTAAATTAAAATTTATGTTAGCATACAGGCATAGCGAAGTACACTTGTGGAAGTGTAGAGTATTGCTGGGATTTCTTGCTAGGAATCCTATTTAAGTTAGCTTATATGACATATACGAACCAAATTGAATACTACACTCTGCAGTTACCGCTGCTCTGCTCTGCTCTGCTCACACAGCACAAAGAGCAAATGTCTTATAAGACGACACAGCGACATACACGTACACAAATTACATTAGAAGAAGCAAGCATAAAGAAGGAAAAAAAAAAAAATTGAAAAATAAATAAGTAGATGCAACAAAAAAGAGACA
Organism: Coremacera marginata; assembly: GCA_914767935.1. Lineage (NCBI taxonomy): Eukaryota > Metazoa > Arthropoda > Insecta > Diptera > Sciomyzidae > Coremacera > Coremacera marginata. The sequence continues at coordinate 225,290,301 of OU612043.1, forward strand.
AAATGTGGATGCCACGAGCTAATATTCTACAAAATCCTAAGGTTGTCGTGTATATCCGTTTCCTGTTTCATTCTGTGGACGTTGTAGAAATAGGCAAAAAGAAATACAAATACAATGGCAGAAAAAAATGCTTTTCTACATACAATAATAAAAACTAAATCCTGCAGCACTTACCAACAACCAGACCAAAAAACCACAACCTCCAAGCGCAGATTGTCCTTGCGTTAGTGGCCACCACAACTGCGTGCGTGTGTGTGTGTGTGTGTGTGTGTGTGTACTTTTTTGTTAAAGCTGCTGCTGTTTCCGATTGCTTGCAGGCGACATTTTCAACGGAAGACGATGAAGAGATCTTAAGCAACAGAAGAAGATGAAGAAGAGGAAGACGTGGCATAGCGAGCGCATTTGTGGCATCTTCTGGAACTGACCCAGTTTCAGCTGCAGGCTGATATCACACAGTCAGTTTTTGTTCAATTGATGTAGCTGTTCATGTTGTTCTTGTTGTTATTGTTTTCCTACGACAATCAAATGCCATTCATTGTCTATTTACAATACGTTTTCCGCACAATGTGTACCAAATTCCGTTTCAGTCACCGCGTGCTCAATGTTGAATATACAGAATGTTTGTATTTCTGACTTACTTTTTATTTATATTTTTTTTCTCTTTATTATTTAATCCAACAAGTTAAATATTGTTCCAATGCAGCAAAATAATTTAAGCCTGAATTTTAAAATGTTCTTCCCTTCCCCACCTTTAAACATCAAACAAAACTGGCATTTATCCAAAAGCATCCTTTAAGTGGTTCTCTCTTATCGTCATTTTTTAAAAATTTATTTCTTGTTTGTACTGTACTGGAATTTTTTTTTTTTTTTTGTACCTGTAACGGCCATTCCACACACCCTTTTATCTGCTTATGATAAGTCTTTGTCTTGTGCTGGTGATTGGCTTGGCTTGTGTGCTCTTGCATGCTTTCAAGTTCAAGACAAGTTGAACTACTTACTGCATGGAATACTTTATCAGCTCACTGATAGATTCTCATGTATCTCTTCCTGCTGTCCTGTCTTGTTCTGTCTTGTTCACATTGCGTGTCTTCTTTAGGGATTTCAAACAAAAATTGACGGTAATATCTCGTTTATGTCAACCCTGCCAGGTTGAAGTTTTATCCTTCTTCGTTTGCGGTTTACTTTTTCTAAGCTCTATCTTCTGCGTCATTTTTGTTTACTGGCCATCCTTTGCGTGTGTTTATGTGTGTGTGTTTTTTTTAATTTTGGTTTTTATTGAATGTTACTAATTTTTTTGCATTTTATTTCTTTCAATTGACTTACTTTGATGTATCTAGCTCAGACCAACGAATTTTTAGATCCAGTAAAGCGTTTTTGTGTTGAGCTTTAAGTTTAAGCTATGAGCAAGTTTTTTTACTAATGTTTTCTGTTGAGATAGTTGCATAAACTTCAAGAGCTAGATTTATTCATATGTATTTTTGTGTCATAATTTTATACAATCAGTCACCAAATTAAATATGACCTATAATAGACATTTCATGAGATTCTAGTTTGTAAATGGAAATAAAAACAATGGCGAAAAGTTAGGAAAAACGATTTTTCAAAAGTTTTTTGAGAGAGCTTAAAAAAGTATTCAAAGATCTATACTTCTTGAATGTTCTCTGCATACTTAGGAAACAAATTAGTTGCGGCAACAACAAAAAAAAAAAAAAAAAATAAAATGCCAAACCACATTTTTGAAGTTGCAGGTACCTCAAAAATGTACACCGAGATAAAAGCTTATGTTAAATTGACAAAAAACCTAGTATAATTTATAAGATGGCTTTGGCAGTTTTAAGCCTCCCAAGTACTTCATCAAAACGTCTAAGTTTTACATGTCGACTTGCCATTTTTTATTTGGGTGATAAATTAACCAAGTATTTGGTAATTTTTTATACACTGCCTTAAAAAAAAAAAAATTGAATTTCAAACATATAACTTATTTTCGGGTTTTGGTTTTTTTATTTTCCTTTTTTTTGAAGCTGCAGCCCTCTCGTTCTGTGATTTGCTTGACTGAAATCGGCAACAACACAAATTTTTCTTTTATGAACACCGTTTTTTTCTTAGAAATTAATGACTTCGCGGCTTTTCTTGCTGCTTGACGTCTATTATAACAAGAACATTAAAATAAATTAAATTAAATTAAGTATTAAATACAAAAATTTTACCTTCGCATGCCGTTGAGATTCGAACCCACACCAACCGATTCCACTGTGTATGAAGTCACTACACTACGCATTGAACCAAATTTCTTCGTTATGCGGAGTGATTTATTCAATATTAATTACAACTGAAGCTATGCTACTGATAATCTGTTAAAAGATTTTTGTTGTATGGCTTTCAACAGAATACTGCGACATACTGCATCTGTTAATACAGCATCTGTTAACGTAGCTGCAGTTATGTCAGCAGCTAGTAGCAAGGTTGCTTGGATCAGTGGGTAGAGCGATGGACAGGCAGCAAAAGTTCCGCGTTCGATTCCGCACGGCGGGCAAAGAATTTTTTTTTTTTTTTTTGTTGATGAAATTCAATAAAATTTACTGGTGTGAATATTAACGTGTGTTTTTTAATTTACTTTATGTTTTTTTTTTTACTTTTAAAAATGGTTATATTACAAAAAAAAAAAACATTAAATTATGAAATCTATCCTTATCTCGTGTGTCTAATGACGCAGCTGTGTGTTTTTTTTTTGCAGAAAATAGCTCAAAACTATGCTTAAGCTATCCATACTAGTTGTTTTTTAATTTTGTATATTTGAATTTTGGTCTTAGGTGAATCAAATATTTTTTTTTTTTTTGGCAAGGTATTGAAGTATGTGCTTTCTAAGCAATATATTAAACAATAAATTGGTTAGGTGAATAACCATAAGTTTATAATTCCCATACAATTCTCTAATAAAGTTAAAGCTTCACGTTCTTCAATCGCTTTAAGGTCTTCTAGAGCTGAGTTCATCTAGAAATTAAAACTGGTTTGATTATTTTTCCGATAAAGTTAATTTCAAAACTCGTTATTTTTAAGCTTTTCAACTCGTTGAATTGTAATTTACAAGTTTTTCGCATGGTACTTTTTTTATGAATATAAGAAACAAAATAAGGTTACAAAGTGAAAGCAAGTTTTGGCAACTGATTGGTACTGAATAGTAAAAATAGGGCTGTGAAGATCTGAAGTCATTTGTAGATTTTCACAGTATACACCTGATTATTTTCAATCTCAATTTTGATTTTCTCTACACCGAAGATTGGAATAAAATCCTTAGGTAAATTTTTTTCAGTTCTCTTCTCCTGGATATGGGTAATGGGCACAGCGAGGAAGTGAGGGGCAGATGCTTAAAAAATGGTCTTTAAAACTGTAATAATACTGTTTTTTTAACTTGAAATTCAAATTTGTCCACTTCAAATTCAACTTTTTGCAGTTATAAAAGCTTTTAACAAATCAAATGGAACTGTTTACAAATCAAACTTAACCTTTTTTTAAACTTTATATTCAACCTGGCTTTATTTTATGCTTTAATTATAATATTTTTATGTGATCATAATACAAACCATCTTTAGAAAATTTTGCTTGAATAAAATTAGGATAACATTAAGACTTAAAACACCAGTAAATAGAAAAAAAAAATAAAAAAAATTGTCATTGATGCAACCTTTTTTATAGTTTTGTGTTTTCTCATTTTTTTTTTCGCAGTGGTTTGGTTGTTCAACTTATATATATAACTTATATATATCGAGTAAAATAAAACTTATATAAATGTTAAATACATTCAACTTACTGTAAAAAAAAAATCATGTTCTCTTACAAAGAAACGAAGTTGTGAAAACAATGTCAAAGTACCAATATTTATCGTTTTCTATATGCTTATAGTTCACATTCATTCCTTTAATTTTTCTTTAGAATCAATTGAAAAAAGTTAAATTTAAGTCTTCCGCTTAACTTAGTGAGAGCATAACTGGCATAACTTAGACCAACTAAGAAAAGTTAATTGTCTGTATCGTCTTTTAAGGCGGTCTTCTCATTCAAAACCCGTTTTTTGGACCCTTTTTAAAAAAATTCTAATTTGAAAACGCAAAGAATAATTGAAAACTTTTTTTATTTATTGTATTACAAAAGGTTCAAAGTAAATAAAAAAATTTTTTTGCCTCGATACGTGGGCTGTTCAAAAAGTAATGAGACTTCAAAGTTGGTGGTGAAAAAAAAGGTGTCGTCACGGCGGCCACGATTCCGGGTCTCCGGAGCGTCTGAAATGAAAAAAAAAACGGGGTTATAATCAGTATAGATGTAATTCTCGGGTGAACCTCAAGCTTAATTTTGTGATTTTTTTTGACAAAATGGCGGCCATTCAAAAAAAAAATTTCAATTTCGGGTTTTTTTTTGTAGTTTAGTGTAAAAAAAAAATAGTAAAAAATTTTTTAAAATTATGGTCGAGGTTCACCCGAGAATGGTGACAATTCTGCGTCGATTCCATTTTGTTTCATGAAAATCGGTTCAGTTGAACTGGAGATATCATGGCCGCCAGTTCGAAAAACGTGGGTTCGAGATAAACGCGTTTAAAGTTTGAAGTAATTTTTTTGGGAAAAAAAAAAAATCAAAAATGTTTAAATGCAGTTTTAAAGAGGTGACAATTTTTACTTACAAATATTAGTCGGCGATGCCAGCTCCATACAGGCCACCTTCCACTTTTTCGTAGAAACTGCTTTCTGCTGCCCTCTCTGCTCTGCGAGCCGTTCTGCCAGCTTTTGATGATGCCGCAGCTCGAGTCTCTGATCGGTTCAATCTGTCTTCATTGCGAGATAGTGCGTATTCGTACGCGTTTTTGCCAATCGCAATACCCATCAAACCCATAATTTTAAGTATGGGTATAAAACCGTCGTTGAAGAGGCACGTTGCAATGAAATTGGCCACTTCGATGGTGCGTGCGCCTGAGTTGATGTGTTTGGGCGAAAGTGACCAAAGAACAGAATTGTAGGACTCATTGGAATTCTGAGTTTCAGATCCAAGGCATCTTTCAAGCAAATTATCTGCCGACAGCGCTTCGTAAGCTGGTTTTATTACCTCCATCACCTTCTTGTCCATCAGACCTTGCTTCACAAAAAAGGCTGTATCTTCTAATGTATTTCGAATTTCTAAAAATCCTTTTAGGGGCATATTCACAACTGCCCAAGCTATAAATAAATGCAAAAAAAAAAGTTGAAAAAAAAAAAGTTGCTCAATGAGAAGACCCCTTAAAGCTGATAAATTGCCTTAAATATTTATGAACTAACAAAAAAATCAACTCTGCAATTGGAAATTATTTTTGAAGTTTTTCTTATTTTTGTGCACAAATTTGTTCTTAAGAAAAATAAATAATGGGTATAAAAAATTCTTCGGTTGGAAGAGTAAACTGTGACTTGGAAAAATGTATATTGTATACACTCAAAGAAAAAAAAACCTTGATAAAGCTTTTATTGTGTCTATACTGACAAAAAATTGATCAACTCATTCTAGGAATTCGTCGATACGAACAATGCTTTACATATTGATAAATTCCTAGGGTAAGTCGATAAATTTTTGTTTCAGTATGTAGTGAACAAAATTTCCTGTCAAGTTTTTTTCTTTGAGTATACCTACCTACAATATAAATGAGGTGTGACTGCCGACCAGAGTGAAAACTTAAAGCTAAGAAATATCAGTTGTTTTTTTAAAAATTTTCAAATGAACTGTAGAATAAAATCATTCATATTTCCATCATTTTATTATCTTCCAAGAAAGATACAATAGCTATGATAACTAAAGTAGGGAACAAAAATGCTTCATTGAAATTATTGTAAGTATCGTGTAAAAACCGCATCGATCGTTGTTATATACTTAGTAATACTGAGTTTTCGATCATTGGTTAAACCTAATGCTTCACTCAATAATTCAATTTGTGGTAGATTTTTATTATCTGCAAAGTTAATATTGAAGTTTCGACTTAGTATCACAGAACATCGTCAATATCGTTTGATATATCTTTTTCTGAGAATTTAGAAACCATTTTTGAATAAATCATTAAATTTTCGAATAAAAGATATCTCTCAGACACAGCTTAGCCCTATATACCACCCTTCTGGGGGTTCCCATACAAAAAATTCAAAAACTGTCGAATATAGTTTATATCTCTTCCGAATTGGCACCTAGAAGAATCACATATATGAGCTGGATCTATTATTTTACCCTTTAACATTTATTTTCAACACCCATACAAAAACACAAAAAATTATCGATTATAGTTCCTATCTTTCCCGAATTGACTTAAAGAGGGTTCAAATATATCAGCTGGCCCTTTTATATTTTACCCTTCAACATTTCTTCTCATCACACCTACCCCCTATCTGCTACCCTTCTGGGGGTCCCCATACAAAAAACACAAAAACGTTGCTATGTTTCTGCTTGCCTGTTAGCTGAATCAGAAATGCAGACAATAACAGGGCAAGCCTTAAGAGGCCACCGTTAACAGTGATGTCGTTAACAGTAGGGTCGGTTAACATTACTGACGTTAACATTGCTGACGTAAACATTGCTGAAGCTAACAGTGCTGACGCAAATTCATAACTTTTACTCCTACCAAAAAGCGCTCAACGCGCCTAAAGAGGTTTTCACTTCAAAAATTTTCTTACTCCTCTGGCTGGTATCCTGACTACGCCAATGGGATGGATTAAATAGATGGAGTGTATTTTGTAGCGAATTTAATAGTTCGACTATATGTAGGTAATGTTAAATGTTGCTCCTGTTGATAAATTATTTCCATAGAGCAGGTCTGGGCTTTCTAACATAGTCACATTTTATTTTGTCGTGCTAGTATTGGTGCGCTTTCAAATCGCGCACACAGAGCTCATACAATTTGCAGCGCAAGGCGACATAGGTCATCACGGCATCACCGTCAGCGACTGACTGAATTATATTCTCTTGCATTGTGAGCTTTCTGTACATGTGAAAAGTTACGCTCAGAGAGCGCTCAGTGAGCTATGGAGTGCCCAGGCCTGCCATAGAGACATCGAAGCAGATGCTGTTTGATACTCACATAGTTGTCAAAATTTGGTAATTGGGAAAATTTAGAAATATTTGCATATTTCTTTTTTGCAAATTATGCAATTGAAATTAAAAAAAAAAAAAAATCAAAATTTGTGATTCGGACAGGTAGTAAGCAACTATGTCATCAAAACCGTTAGTCCTACAAAAACGTGTTAGACATATTTTAGAGATCTTGAATTGATCTTCTTTGTGGTGCAGATTTTTTACCAACACTTTAATAAGAGATTTGAATTGTTTTGGCCACTATATATTTCATTCATATTTTTCAAAGTGAGCACCACTATTTTTTTTTGGCATTTTGAAAACATTGTAGTAATGAAGCATTCATTCTTAATGCATTCACAAAATTTACTTTGGAGAATGAATGCTTACTATTTTAAACGAATTTTTAAAAACTGCCTACACAATTTTCACACACAAAATATTTTTACTTTTAATTAAAAATGGTAATTTTTTACTTCTTACGGTATCTTATAATTTTTCAGCTCGTAAGTAGTATACCTCTGACAGCTTTTCCTCTATATAGAAATATTAAAATAAAAAATAAAAACAAGTTTAAACTTTAAGCATAAGAAAAAGCTGTTGGAGATGTATTACTAGTTTAAAAATTATAAAATTCTATAATAAGTAAAACAAAATTCTAAAAATTCCATTTTAAATTAAAAATTAAAGAGTTTGTTTCGTTCAAATAGTAAGCATTGATTCTTCAACATAAAATTTTGAGAATGCATTAAGAATGAATGCCTCAATACGACAATGTTTTCAAAACACAAAAAAGTAGTGGTGCCGACCTTGAAAAATGTGAATGAAATTTTTAGTAGCCAAATAAATGAAAACTTCTTATTAAAGTGTTGATAAAAAGCTACACCACAAAGTAGACCAATTCAAGATCTCTAAAATATTTCTTTGACATTTATTTGTACGGCTAACGGTTTTGAAAATATAGTTCTTTTACTACATGTCCGAAGCAAAAATTGTGATTTTTTTTCCAATTTTCCACAGTGTACGCTTAAAAAAAAATTTTTAAATATACAAATATTTTTATCTTTTTAAGTTTATTTTACTATGTATTGACGCGCAAAATTTGAAAAAAAAATCGAAACCGTCAAAATCAATTTTTGGGCTTTTGTTCGATTTGACATGGTATCACCGATATCTAAAAGTTTTGTGATGTTTTAAATCAACTTGTTCTCTAGTTGGCCGAGCTTTGAAACCTATTTATCTGAGGGTTACCAATAAAATTGACTCTAAGATAAAATAAAAGCTTAACGCCGACGTTTTTAGCTTTAGTAAAAATTAACTTATTATATAAAGTTCCGAAACCACTGGAACTTTATAAACCTTAATTCATAGTCTTAATTCAACAACTGATATTATCATTATAAGTTGGTTCATTGATTGGTATATATAAAGCCTTGGTTCCCAATTTTTTTGAAGTCGTGAAGGAATTTAATAAAAATTTTGTTCGACCCCCAAATCATATTTTAAATTTCGTAATTGGTAACAGAGATAACTTTTGTTTCTTATTTTTATCTCATTGAATGCACTCATGCATGACACCGCATGATACTGCAAAAGAAATACTTGCTTTAAGGTGGGACATAACATTCGCGGCAGAGAAAACAGACCTTTTCTTAAAAATTCATAACTTAGTCAAAAACAAACATTTTTCCAAAATTCTTTTTTTATTATTGTAGAGATTACAAGAAAAAAAAAATTCAAAAAAATATATTTTTCACTCCAACATGGTTTTATAGAGCTCCAAACTGGCCCAGAGAAAAAACGTGGCCTCGTGGTTGCAGCGCTGGGAGTTGCATAAATTGTCCGATCAGGAAAAAAAAATGACTTTTTAAATATTAACAAAATTGGTTATCGTATGACACGAGCATTTTTTTTAAAATTTTTTTTCAATTTTTGGTGATGTTCCAAATTTGAAAGTGTGTTTTTTCGAAAAAAATATTGACTTTAAAAATTCATAAAAAATCGAAAAAATTTTAAAAAAAGCTCGTGTCATACGATAGCGAATCAAGTTTAAACAAATATAAAAAAATTTCGTCAAAAAATGAACCCGCTAGTGCCGCAATCAGTACGAAAAACATGGCTTCGAGATAAACGCGTTCAAAGTTTGTGAACAAAGAAAAAGAAGGTTACCTACAATATGCCATGTCTGCTTCGGACTGTATGCCTTCGTTATCTTGTGTTGTGCTGTTTCTTATAGTTTTTTGCAATCGTTTAGCAATTCAGGCTTCACCCTTGAAGTAGGTACGAAATAACAACCACCAAAAGTCAGGTAGCAAGTAAAACAAGTATATACCAGCTGCCGTACATAGGTAGCGCAAAAATTAAAAATGCGCTCTCACTAATCCGGCCGTAACTTTTGAACCCGTAGGAATTTTTCCATGAAATTTTTTCTTAGAATCTTAAGAATATTTACTTAAATACAAAATTATTAAAAAAAAGTCGATTTCAAAAAACTGCCAATGTCATGTAACCCCTTAACAAGAGCAATTCTGCCCTATCAGCTAAGGATTATTTTTTTGATCTTTTTGATATTGTGAACATCTTATGTTAGGAGTTTGGGTGTTACATGGTTATCTCATTGGCCAAGATGACATTAACCATATATTTAAGTTTCCATTTATTTCAATATCCTTTCTCCTAAATACATTTTACTGAACTTTTACAGTATATTTTGCAATATAGAATTTATAGTCCTACACAATTCAAGATCTTAATAAGACATTCGTTTCTGTCATCATCATGTTAATTTACCAAACAAAAACACAGGTGCGTCGTTGGACACACGAGAGAAGCAAAGTTTTTTTACAGTTTCATAGATTTAATAATTTAATGGATTTTTTTTAATAAAATAGCTTTTAAATTAAAAAATTTTAATAGCATAAAGTAAATAAAAAAACACACATTAATATTCGCTACAGTAAATTGTATTACATTGTGTTATTATTTTATTTACTTTAATCCGTGCTGCATTCATTCTTATTTTAACGCACTTGTGAGCAATTGTTAATTTTTGCCGATGCCGGTGACATCTTGTATGTATGTAGCAAGTAGAAACAACTTAGTTTTTAGCAATTCTTAAAAAAATTAATTTTTAAGAATTACACTTGTGAGCTTTATGCCAAGTAATTTCATGAAGCAACAGGTTGCCACAACAACAATGTTCTTTACAGAACAATCACCAGCAGACTAGACAGCTGTTTCGTTGGTCGCTACACCAACTCATCAGTAATCTTCTGTGGCTCATGCAGTCCATTAACTTTGAAAATCTTATAAGCATACCTTCTGCTAAAACCAAAGCGGAATTGCAGTTGTGTGCTTTCCAATTTAAAAAGCAATGTTTTTCTACTTCTTAGCACAGAGCAAAGGTTCAAAAAATTGACTACATTAATTCTGCAAAGACTTGTTGTTGCGCTCTTTGTTTACTTCTTTTCACGATTCCATTCTTTGGCACCAACAATTCGTTAGTATTAAACCATAGAAGGCGTGAGAAGTTTTTTTGAAAAAAGATGATTCATCTTATTTTCTGAGGTCGGGCTCGTACCAGTTTATAAATGAAAAATAAAACAACAATGTTTTGTTACATTTGGATAGCTGCTAAATATGCTGAATATGCAGAAAAGCCAATACGCAATTCTTTTAATATTTAGATTTTTCAATGTGCTGCAACATAGTTCAGTTGCACTTTATTAAAGCACCGATGCTGGTGACATCTTGTAGCAAGTAGTAGCAAGTGGAACATTTTATGTGCAATGTATTTATACGTAGATTAGCCAATATACAATCCTCATTCTATTAAGAGATTATTGTGATCTACTGCAATATAGCTTTAGTAATACATACTTAATATTGAATCAACAACTCTGCTTAACAGAGGCTTTTGTATCAGTGGATAGTGTAGTGAACTCCTACTCACAACGGTGCGAGTTTAATTCCCCGCGGAGGATCGAAGAAGTATTTTTAATATATTGAAATTACATTTTCTTGTTATAATAGATGAAAGGAACAAAGAAACATCAATTCCTAAGAAAAACGCTGTCAAAAAATCACAGAACGAGGCGTAAAAAGCTTCGTTTCAATAAAAAAACACATAACATGTATAATTTTTATCTTGCTCTGCACCAGTTTTCGCGGACCATATATTTCTATCAACGTATATAACAATAATATATAAAGAACATGAATATTTTATCATTGTATAATAGTAATATATTCTATTTAATATCAGCACAACTCTGGTATTTTGAAATGGTTTAGTTTTGGTAAAGAAGATTTTTTTGGTGACGGATTTATTAATTATCTCCTTGTTTATTATTTTTTCATTAGACTCTCATGTTTATTTTTCCATGTTTACTGAAATTATTTCTAATTATATATAATCGCAGTTCAAATCCTCTTACAAAGAAACCATCAAAATATGCCCCATAATCATACGAATTACCTAAACATAATATTAGCTGGTAGTTTCTATGATATATTTTATTTCTGTAAAAAAATTTTAGAAATTTTGTAAATACTTTGTATTGGTTTTGCTGTAGAACTTGTAAATATAAAATATTGTTTTCAACTAGATACACATCTCTTTGTCTATTTTCATGCTTTTCTTTCCATGCTTTAAGTTAAAGATATTTGCATGATTTTACATTTCTACTTCACTGCATCTTTTTTTTAATATCAAGTAAAATAAAAAATTTCTTAAAATATATTCCATAAATTTCCATCTACTTGCAAATCAATTCAGGTGGAAACTTGCCGGGAGAAGATAATCTCATTAGAACTGCAAGAGCCCGAAAATGGCGATAATAGACAGCATGCAGCAGCAGCAGCATCACCAGTTCCTGTGAAGGACGACAGTAATATAAGACTAGAAGATGAGAAGCCGCCGAAGGAGTTAGTTGTGAAGAAAGTAGCATCAACAGCAGCTGAAAATGACCAGCAGCATAAGGATGACGGAGCTGACGAGGATGATGAAGATGATTACGATGACGAAGATGAGGAGGAAGATGCCGCTTCTATAGTGACTGTGCACGCCAACGACGACAAACTATTTCTACGCTCAGATGAACTACTCAGCAGCTTAGAATTGGATGTTGAAGACTTCGACAACAGCATGTATGGACCAGCATCAGTTGAGAGCAGCGACGGTGGAGCTCCGACTAAAATGACAATAAAACCAGCGCACATAACATTGCGTCAGACGCTGGCCAAAGAAGTTCTAGTACCAGCAACACGTACCATCACAACTACCACCAGCAGTACCACACAGTCCATTGTCGAGGTGGTGAATCCGTTGATAACAGGTGAAGGTCAGGTGAAGCGCATAGCTGTCAGTCGTGCCCAGCCAACTCAATACCATAGCTTCGATGCGGATGATGTTGAGGAAGCTGAAACTGAATACAATTTGCATAGCGATGAGTTGGAGGCCGATGATAATGATGATAAACTGGATGACGAGCATGAGTTGCCAATATCGACAATGCAAGTGTTGCGTAGTGAAACTTTTGTGCTGCCAACACAAACGAACATTAGCGCACCCACGCAGGAACTTTCACTGAATGCCAAAATGAAGAATGTGCTAGAGGAGTTGTTGGAAAACGAACGCGTCAAACTGAATTTGCAAAAAAGTCTCGAGGAAAAAGAGGAGGATGAGGACGAGTACGACAACGACGATGATGATGATGATAATGACGATGAGGATCAAGTTGACAACAACGATAAACATTTCAAAAATAAATTCAGTGGCAAAAGAAATGATAACAATGGTAATCAAGACTTACTTGATGAATTAATCAGGGATAGTAATAGAAACACGTTGAGCAGTTCGGCAGCAAAGTTGCAAGGCGATGACGATGTGGACGAAGATGATGACGACGATGACGACGACGAAGATGATCTAGATGAAGATGAGGAATCTGATGAATCAGATGACAGCGATTCCGATGATGAAGATGAAGACGATGATGACAATGATGACCATGCGGTGCACATGGCTTTCGTTGATGGTTGTCAGGTAATCGAAAATCTCAATACGCAAACGCCACTGAAACTGCTAAAGTCACAAACCTACACGACCATGAAGGAGGCAGCAGCAGCAATGGATAAGATGAGTGAAAAGTCAGAAGAGGAACTGAAGCAGCAGCAGAAATTGCCAGAGAAACTTGATGTTGTAGAAGTACAAAAAGAAATAACAGCCGCCGAGTCAAGCGAGGCAACCCTACAAAAGCTCCAAGCTGAGCAAAAAAAACTTGCTGCACTCTCGCAACAACTAAGACGCTCAGTAGAGGATCTGCTTACCGAGACAGGAGTTGATGAAAGTGCAACAACCACTACAACACCGGCTGTAAAGACAGTGCTGGTCACCAGCCCAACACATGAACAACAGGAAGAAACAAAGGAAGAGCGTAAGGAAGTGTCTCCACCGGATGGTATATCATCCGGTGAGGCTCTCTTCAATCGATTACTTTCATCAGGTGGCGAACTAAAGCAAATCTTCGATGAACAGACCGGCGAAAGCGTTATCACCACAACGGAAACTGATACAAAGGACGGCAATACCACCATCGTAACGACAACAACAAAAATATCGAATGTTGTCACCAGTGGTATACCGCGGGCAATATTTCGGGTGGATGCTGGAAGTGGCAGCAGCGGAGGAGGTGGTGGTGGCGTTGGTGTCAGTACTGACGCTACTACCAGCAAGAAACAACGAACGGCAACAGTTGAAACCAGTGTTAGTAATAAGAATAACAAAGTACAACAAAAACAACAGCGCCATCATCAAAAAAGTGGCAAACAAAAGCGTAAAGGTAAAAATGGCAAGAAATAAAGAATACAACAATACAACACAGATGCAAGCAGTTTGATGAAGGAGATGAGCGCAGGGCTGGCCTAACTAAAAAGCTTGAAGATGGGTATGCAGGGTCCAGTCCTTCTAGACAATACTACAAACAGCGTCATATTTGCATACGCTGGATGTGAATGCGACTTTATATTAATAGAACAGTGTTAATAAAGTTGTACATAGATTTTTTTTTTTTTATAAAGTGTGAAGCAATTATAAAGATACACCCAAAGAAAAGTACCGATTTTGATCAATTAAAAAAAAGTTCATCAGCATTTGCTTTAGACTTTAGGTCTAATTTAATTTAAAACAATAATTGCCAAAACACTTACTTAGCATTTGCTATGAAGCAGTGACATAGGGGCACAGACGCGACATTGAAACGTTTAAAACACCAAGAAAACAAACATATTTGTTGATGTGTAAATATATTTTATAATTCGTGCATTTGTTTGCCATACATTGTCTTTGCTTTTTCACATCATTTCATTTATTTTTGCTTATTTTTATGTAAGGGTTCCAATGTCGATATGGCAGAGTTGTTTATATTTTAAGGTCGGCTCAAAGAATTGCTTGAGCAAATAATTAAACTGGTTAAATGGCGTCTCCATTAAGGGTCAAAATTCCAAAACTTGTGAGAATTATCAACAGCTCTACGGAAGAAGTCCCCTTGGGATTGGATTGGGATTTGACGTCCACTAGTTTTTCTCTTCAAAGTTACCTTTCAAAGAACTTATACAACTAAAAAGTATACATTATATAGAAAGTGTAAATGAGTCATGCCAAATTTCACAAAATTAAAAACTAATTTGGGATTTTAAAGTTGGCCGAGGAATGTAAATTGATTATTTTGATAAGGCAATTTTGTGATTGTGCAATGAGAACAATCTTTTTGGCTTCCATCAATCTAACTATGAGAATGAGATCCAACTAATTTTGAATACAATTGAAAGAATTTTCAGAAAATATGTTGAGTAGAAAATAATACAATATGGAAGACCTGTCCATTCTTTAAATCTCTAAAATCACCCTGGAAAAACTTAAAGTTGATCAGATAAAAAAAAAGTGGAACATAATAGAAAATCTGTGAATACTTTACGGAAAATTATTTCAAAAATATTATTGAATAAGTAAACGAAAAGAGACCATTTCATAAGAAGTTATTTAAACCTTTTTTTTTAACCTTTAACATTCAATATACAATTACGTTCATTCAAATTCAACTCAAATCAAGCTGATCTTTTAAAGCTTCAAATTAAATTTTGTCCACTTCCAAATTAAACTTTTTATCTTGTGTTTGAATTTGTATAGAGCTGAATTTGAAATTTAAACTGTTGAATTTAATTTGTAGAAAGTTGAATTTGATATGTAAAAGGTTGAATTTGAACTCAAAACTTGTATGTGGGATTGCTCCAAAAAGGAGTATAGTAAGAGTGTAGAAAGCAAGTTTTGCACAAGAGAAATGTTGGGTCTATAATATGTTGGGGCTTTTATAAAAAAGTATTTGTTTTTTTTTTTAAGCATTACTTTTGTGTTGTAGCCAGTCGAAGAGATGTATAGTAGCCAGCGAGTAGGTTTGTATATATTTGGTATATGGTACGAACAAATATTATTTGTCGAAGCAAGGTGGTTGGTTGCTACAGCTTTCTATAGGAATACAATTTCATAGTACACAACTTAAATTCCATTCGTATCATTTATGACCCCTCAGTAAAGATCATGATATTGGGATTCTTTTGAGGTCATCTTATATCAGCTCAAGTTAAGATTTATTTTTAGAGTAGTCTTATTAATGATGATAACGAGTTCCAAAATATCATACTAGATCGACTTACAAGGAAAGGTCCCCAGGTGTCACTCACCGATTTGAATAATTTTTGGATATGTAATAGAGGACAAAAATCTAAGGTCGACGTATTTTTTATACGTGCTCAATCGATAGTTTACGGTTTCAAAATGACGTTTTAAAATCAGCGAAAATTTCGTTTTTTTGCCACAATTTCACTATTTTCCATAGAAATATATACAAATTTGGTATCAAACGAAAGGTATTTTAAGGCCACACATGATGGCATCCATTTTGGAGAAATAAATTTCATTGTAATTTTGTTGTTGTAATTTTGAACAGTATTTAGTCGATATCATAAGGAGCGCATTTTCGAAATTGTTTCATTTTCATTTATATTCGATTTATGTAAAAGAATGCTAAAAGTTAACTTTTTTTGTTTTTTTTTAATTTTTTAGTTTTTATATTAAAATTTTCTTTATTAATATATGCATTTATTTTCTTAAAAAAAATTTTTTCATACCATGTGGATCTGTATCAACAAAACTCCTTTTCTGTTAATTATTAAGTTTCTATATCCTTCCCATGCTCATTTTAAAAAAAAAATCATGCTCATTTTTAAAAGAAACAAATATTTTTTATACTTTTCAGTTATAAACCCAAGAGCAAGATGTGGCAGCCAAGGGTTAATAACTGAAATGAATAAAAAATATTTGTTTCTTTTAAAATTTTCAAAATGAGCATTATTATTCTTAAAATGAGCATGGGAAACTTAAAATGAGCATAGAAACTTAATAATTAACAGAAAAGGAGTTTTGTTAATACAGATCCACATGGTATGAAAATAGGTTTTTAGTAATAACTTTTGATTGGAAAAGAATATTGTTATATTTTTTCAAATAAATTATTTTTGAAGCTGTACTCTTTTATAAAAATTATAAAAAGAACATTTTTAAAAAAATTAATTTCATCAAAAAAATCGATGATGAAATTGTTTTTTTAAGATAGAAATAGTTAATAAATTTTTATTTAAAACTGAATCAATTTTTGCTAATAAATGTCATGCCATGTAAAAGGGAGTTTGAAGTGCAATTTTTAATTTAAATTATTTTTACAACAAAAACAAATTTTACGTAATTTTTTGAGAAAACATTGAATATTTTGGACCTTTTTTGAAAAAAATATTAAAAATACAAACGTACAGTAATTGGTATTGCTAAAATATTTTTTGGCAAGTACTTTTATTAAACTTTATAACAAAAAAAAAAAAAAAAATTTGTGAAATGTGTTGGAAACTAGCGGAGATATTTACATAGAAAGTCATATTTTTAAATTTCCGATGGTTTTTTCTCATTCCTTCGGGCAAACAAGTCAAAAGCACGAAATTGTATAAAAGCCCTGTTAAATATAAACTTTTCCGATCAAATATTTACACATACGGAAATTTGGAGAAAAAACAAAATTTTTGATACCCATATTGTGGTCTTCATCTCTAAAAAAAAACTTTTTTAATAAATAAATGCATATTTTAATAGAGAAAATTTTAATATAAAAACTTAAAAAATTAAAAAGACAAAAAAAGGTAACTTTTAGAAATCTTTTAAATCAAATATAAATGAAAAGGAAACAATTTCGAAAATGCGCTCCTTATGATATCGACTAAATATTTTTATATTTTAAAACGTCATTTTGAAACCGTAAACTATCGATTGAGCACGTATAAAAAAATACGTCGACCTTAGATTTTTGTCCTATATCACATATCCAAAAATTATTTAAATCGGTGAGTGACACCTGGGGACCTTTCCTTGTTAGATGCGTTCTATCTCTAAAGTAAAACTAGTGGATAAGTTTCATCAGGGAAAAAGTTGGGAAAAAAATATTCTCGGGTGTTGATTATACAATTAAATTAAAAATGTCACTTTTGTGTGTGATCCTTCTAAAGAGATGCAAATAAAGGCATTGATGGTCAATATTCGAACAAACTTGGGTATATCGGTGAAGGTAAATATTTTGGGAACCCTAAAAAAGTTAGGGTAATTTTACAAAAACTGTACTTTTGTATAGAAAATGGGGAAACAATTTTGTGAAATTTGGAAGGGGGAAAAAGTTTAAAAGAATTTAAGAAAGGAAAAACTAATAGAGTTCAGTGATATAACCCAGTGCTTTATGCGACCTTAATGCGACGTGAAGTATTTTTATTCATAGCCCCATCATAAAAAAAAAAAAATAGAAATAAATACCCAGGAGTGTCAAAGTCGAAAATCAAGCACTTTTTCGCAATGAAACGTTTTCATTTCGATTGAACCGAAATAAATAAGATTGTCTTAAATAGTTCCTTTTAAATTGCTTCAGCCTGACTCGCTTGAAGGCTCAAAATTTGGCATTTCTCTCTACCATAATTTGTCAAAAAATTTTATATAAAAAATAAAATCGATCATAACTTATAAAAATTTTTGTTAATAAAAGGCAACCAAAACTTTTCTTTGAGGTGTATAAGAATATATTAAAATTAAAAATGTCCATTACTTATAAAAATAGAAAATTACATCAACGTAGAATAAAATAGCTGCCAGCATTTTCAAAAATAAAAAATAATTGCAAACTATAGAAAAGCTGTAAATAAATACGCTGAATAACATCGTGTGTATGTTTTACTCACATATGTAAAACAAAAAAAGCTAGGCTCACAAAATCCGCCCATTGCATCCCCACCCACCTCATCCTTCCTTATGAAAGCCTTAACAAAATAAATTAAAAAAAAAAATTTACACAAACATACGCACCTACACATCACAAGAATTAACAATAAATTGCATTTACTACTCATTTGTTACTAAATTGTGAATTTTATTAATTGAATCTTTTTAACGAAACGAACAAATTTTCATTTACATGGTTTAAATAAAATATTTGTTTGTATGATTTAATCAACTTTTGTTTAAGCTAAAACATTTTAATCTTTATAATAATATAAATTTGCTTTTTACAGAAAAGATGTAAAGAATAGTAGCTGCTAATAATAAAAACTGTCCGTATATGCGTTTAAAGCGTTATATTCTATATAAAGTATGTAAGTAAGAGAATGTAAGGAGTTGTAAAAAACATACTTTCCCGTTAAAATATGGCTTAAGATAGCTATAATTGCAATTAAGAAAAAAAAAAAAACAATTATTTGAATATTTTTCTGTTTTTATTCTTGCTATGATCATTAGTTTTGCTAGCAAACTTAAGCTTTAAATCAGTAAAACTTATTTTTTTAACTATTCATACTTAAGCTATAAAATCAATTTGAATTTTAGTGTATTAAATGAATATCCTTTGAACTTCTTTTAAGCACATTCCTTGTAATTGGTTTTTCTTAAAAATAATTTTTTATATCTTAAATATATATTTATATTTACTATGTAGTTAAGAATTTAAAGTGCAGATTATTTTGTTTATTTGTCCATTCAGAAAAAAAGAATAAAAAAAATTGGAATAGTAAAAGTAAATTTAAAAAAAAAATATCACTTTCTTATAGGTTAACTTATAATATTGTTAATATCTACAGATAAAATTGCACACAAAAAAAAAAAAAAAAAAAAATTGCTAGATAAAGATATATAAAAATTGTGAAAATATTGATCTTAATATTTATAAAACTATACATAACTATTTTATAAGAAATTTTTTTATAGATTTTAGTCATTTTATGGATATCAATAAATTACAATTTTTTTTTTTTGAATACATTCATGCTTCGCTTGCTTTATTTCGTTAATTTTTTCAGAACTCTCAAGGTAAGTGCAAAGGGTCAAGTTTTCAACGCTATTGGTAAGTAGCAAATTTTGTAGTGGCTAAGCTGATCACTTCTGCTAGCACATTTAAAATTTAGCGAATAGCAGCTGAGTTTTTTTAATGCGGATTTTAAAACGCACTTTCTGACACATTCACTTTTAAGCGTATGTACTCGTACCATAAATAGGATTAGTACCATAATTCATCAGAGCTGAGTAGAAAATGGCAATGCTAGGTACAACTACTTTTTATGACAATGGGTGTAATGCATAAAATCGAGAAAGTTGTCGGAGATCGATAAGGTGAGATGAAGCTTAAGGCGGGACATGACATTCGCGGCAGAGAAAACAGACCTTTTTTTAAAAATTCATAACTCAGTCAAAAACAAACATTTTTCCAAAATTTTTATTTATTATTATTGTAGAGAATTGAACAAATACAAAAAAAAAAATTCAAAAAAATATATTTTTCACTCCAACATGGTTTTATAGAGCTCCAAACTGGCGGCAGAGAAAAAAAACGGGGCCTCATGGTTGCAGCGCTGGGAGTTGCAAAAATTGTCCGATCTGGAAAAAAATGACTTTTTTAAACCTTAACAAAATTGGTTATCGTATGACACGAGCTTTTTTTTTAAATTTTTTTTCAATTTTTGGTGATGTTCTAAATTTGTGCTTTTTCGAAAAAAAATATTGACTTTAAAAATTCATAAAAAATCGAAAAAAATTTTAAAAAAAGCACGTGTCATACGATAGCGAATCAAGTTCAAAAAATAAAAAAAAATTCGTCAAAAAATGAATCCGCTAGTGCCGCAACCAGTACGAAAAACATGATTTCGAGATAAACGCTTTCAAAGTTTGTGAACAAAGAAAAAAAAGGCTACCTTCAATCTGCCATGCCTGCTTCGTATTGTATGCCTTCGTTATCTTGTGTTGTGCTCTTTCTTATAGTTTTTTGCAATCGTTTAGCAATTCGGGCTTCACCCTTCACCCTTCAAGTAGGTACGAAATAACAACCACCAAAAGTCAGGTAGCAAGTAAAACAAGTATATACCAGCTGCCGTACGTAGGTAGCGCAAAAATTAAAAATGCGCTCTCACTAATCCGGCTGTATTTTTTTAACCCATAGGAATTTTTCAATGAAATTTTTTTTCTTAGAATCTTAAGAATATTAACTTAAATACAAAATTATTAATTCGATTTCAAAAAACTGCCAATGTCATGTAACCCCTTAAGCAGTGAGTCGCAAGAATTTTCTGAAACTCAGTCTCAAAATTGTATGCATAAAAATTAGGTTTAGCTAATGATAAATTACTTAACATAAGTGAGATCAATATTGAAGCTCCCTTGAACTTATAACGTAATTTGCACGATTTCACACTCATATAGAATTGCC
Source organism: Coremacera marginata (assembly GCA_914767935.1). Classification (NCBI taxonomy): domain Eukaryota; kingdom Metazoa; phylum Arthropoda; class Insecta; order Diptera; family Sciomyzidae; genus Coremacera; species Coremacera marginata. The sequence goes on from OU612043.1 coordinate 225,311,204, forward strand.
AGGTGCACAGAGGGCGAAACGGCCAATCTAGCGGCCTTTTATTCAATTTTTGAAGTATTGAATTGAGTATTTTTTTTGGTATTTTCAATTTCCATTTCCGCTTAAGTGAAAAGAGGGTCCTTGCCTGCGCTGAATTTTACGATCTACATTTGGCAGTGTTTTTCGGAACGTTATTATTTTATAAGATCCACTTCAACGGCATTTCTTCTTCTGCTTGAGGTTACATTACTTTTTGGAGAATGTCCGAATTCCATTAGGTGAAAAACTTCCCCAGACCATAACGTTGCCTTCGCCATGTTTCACAGAACCTGTAGAGTCAAGTAGATTTAGGCATTGCTTTTTTGACCTAGTACGCAGGTCTTCAATCCAGGCTTCAATCCGTCAGAACCTTTGATGTCGAACTTTGATTCATCAAAAACAGTATGGTTTGCCATTTCGCAACAGTTGACATGGGTTCTTGCAAATTCAAATCGTGCTTGACCATTATTTTGAGAAATAAATGGCTTTTTTAAGCTCATGTTTGTTGATCAGCCGCCGTCTACAGTTCTGGATGGATCTGCGCAAAATATTTAAATGCAATTCCTTTAAATAGATCTTTAATAGATGATATAGTAAAACGGGAAGAAATTGGAGCTAAGTAAATTAAAAGTAGACAATTAGAAAAAAATAATTTACAATCGGATAAGTTTTGGGTAAAAAAGTCCAGTTTAAATCAGTATTGGTAATAATTTATGAACCTTTTTTATTGTATTATTTTCTAACTCTTGATATGTTTTTTTTTTTGGATGGTAGGGGTCAGTTTTTTGTTGCAAGAAAATGGTTAACTAAGCTGAGTTAAAACCAATTTTAATATTTTTTTTTTATAACTAAGCCTAAGACTCTTAAATAAAATAGCATAAAATAACGGTTTTTGCATTGAGCTGCCTTAGTTTTTGATATATTAAACTGAAATTTCGTGATTCTTCATTCGCTTACCACCAACTTTCATAATTTCTACCACGTGCATGGTTCAGAAACATAGCAAATTTAACTTATCTACTATACATGTCACTATGTTGACCAATTTAGAAGAATTAAACACTGAACTAAATCAAATTTTGAGAACTTTTTTGGGAAAAAGAAGAATTTTTTGCTATGCATATTAGGGTGTCCCAAAAAAGTGGAAGTTGTTTGTTTTTAATGTGGTATCCCCTCAATTTTTATACCCCAACGAGTACTGCGTAAGGGGTATATTAACTTTGCGAAGAAGGAGGCGTGGCAGGTATAGAAAAATATATAAATTTTTGATCAGCATCACCTCCTGAGTCGATTTCTGTGTGTCCGTCTGTCTGTCCGTCTGTCGACACGATTACAGCCGTAATTTTAAAGCTTCGCGATGAAATTCAAAATATAAGTTTATTTTTAAAAAAAGGAAGATCAAGTTCGAAAATGTCTTAAATATCTATAAAAATTAAAGAAATGTCTAAAAATTTTGCACATAAGCTTTGATATTTAATATAAATCCTCACTATGAAATTTGGGAAAATCGGATGATAACCACGCCTACCTCCCTTACCAAGTGACTTTATTTTAACGGTAACATCTCTTCAAAATCCAGTAACATTTATAAAATGCCTTGAAATTTAGCATATAAGCTTTGGTCTTCAATATAAATGCTGATAATGAAATTTGGAAAGATCGGATAAAAACTACGCCTACCTCCCATACAAAGTAGCTTTATACTAAACGTAAAATCCCTTAAAAATCTGCTCATATTGCAGATATGTCTTGGAATTTTGCACATAGGCTTTAATATATAATATAGACTATCAGTATGATATTTGGCCAAATCGGATGAAAACTACGCCTTTCTCCCATACAAAGTGGCTTTATTGAAAACCTTTAATCGCTTAAAAATCTGCAAAAATTACAGAAATGTCTTGAAATTTTGCATACAAACTTTGATATTTAACATAAGCCACTCTTTGATATTTGGCAAAATCGAATGAAAACCACGTCTTCCTTCAATACAAAGTGACGTTATCAAAATTGGAAAACTTTCGTAAATATATAAAATTGAATGACATCGTGTCTGTATGTATCCCAGTTCCGCCCAAGTCGTTTATCCAACCCATACATATATTCTTCGGTAAAATGTGGAGTCTTTATACTAGAAAAGTGGGTGCGGCATTTTGCTTTGTTTACAAATAACTCTATGTGGCACCTTAGTAAAATTAAATTAAGCTTATGACACAAATTTTTTTGCAGATTATATATAAAAAATGTACATACGTCTAAACACTTCGAATATACTTTAATTCGGTCGCTTTTATTTTAGCTTCGGTACCCTGCCGAAGCTCCATTCCTTACTAGTTTCGTATGATATTACACAAAAATTTGTGTACCTATATCACGGAAACCCGTGCCGACTTGCATCGGTATATGTCAGTCCTTGGTTTTATTGAAAAAAAGTGCTAATTTTTTCATAAAACCCAAATAACTTATGTATAAGTGTAAATTTTGAAAAGGCTAGTTCGCAGCTCGTTTTCTTTTTAATTTTTTTTTTTTAAATAAGATATCAAACATGAAAATGGACCGATAACATCCAGAGTTGTGATTTTTTACTTTAACAAATTCCTTTTTGTACTTGTTGTAGTAAAAAAAATTCTAAAAAATTCAAATTTGAAAAAAATTCAATAAAATCTTGTGGCAACATTTTCTTAAACTATTCCAAATGCAGATGCAAAAAATTGTGTAATTATGTTGAATAACCTGGTGGTTATGAATTTTTTTTACTAGCAGTGTACCATTTTGAAAATTTTGAATTTAAATATTTTCACAAAAACAAAATTCCAAAAAATTCAAAATATGAAACAAAAACAGTACGGATAATTTAAACATAGGCTTGAGCTATTTTCTGCGAGAATTTAAAAAAAATCCCGAAATTCGGAAACTTGACTTTTTTCAAAAATACTTTGTATTTCAATCACAAAAAATATCATACAAAATCGAAAAACATATGCGTCTCACTCCGAGTAGCTTTAATAATTTTAAAAAATATTTCTGATTTTCATTTGAACAATTTTTGAAACTCAAGTTTGCCAACATACCGTTGTTTCCATTCGGTTTTATACTAGTTTGGATTCAGGTATTTTAACGGAAAAGTCCTTAAAAGTCGAAAAATGCTGTAATTGTTTAACACCAATGCCCTAATTTCCTAATAATAGAGGCGGCCGTGGCTTCTAGGCTAAAAAAAAGCTTTCTTCAAAAACTTTTTTTTTTGGGTACAAGGAGTTATTATTTTTGTTTCCAATTTATACAGCTTATTGTACATAAACATTACTTTATATAAATATTTTTTTTAATAATTTTCAGGCTTTTATATGAGGCCGCTGAAAATTACATTAAAAAAAAGACATCCAAAACGGTTCGATGGATATGGTCTTTCCCATGTATCTGAAACAAGAAAAGCCAATGTCATTTTAAAATACAGACCATTAATTCTGCATCCCCCTACGCACGAACCCTGGGTTTTTTTTTAAATTATGGCGAGAGTTAGAGCAAAAAGTTAAAATAATAGATAGGGTTTGCCGCGCTTTTTTGTCTATAAAAAAATCAAAAAAATTTTAGGTACTTGAATTTAGGGGGGAGGCTTAAAAGAAAATTTACAAACAAAATGCAATAAGATTAATTAAAATTGAACCAACAGATTTTGAGTTAGCTATCGAACCGTTTTAAAAAAAAGTAGTTGCGATGAAATCGCGTTTAAAGCTTTTCTTTTTCGAAATTTTGCATATATTTTAAAAACTATCGGTTGATAAACTTACTATAATTTAATCTGCAATGCCAGGTATCGTTTTAAAAACATGTTCTTATATTCTAGAAACTATAAAACTAGATATATATGTTTTTATATGTATTCTGGACACATTAAGCAAACGAAAAAAATTTCTTTTTTTGAAAAATGTACACTTATATTAATATCTTAATAAAATATTTTCACAGGATTTCATTGAAATTTTTGCAAATTTGGATTTTTTTAGATTTTTTCTAATATACCAAGAACAAAAAGGAGTTTTTTTTCGAAAAGTAAAAGAGCACAACTCTGAAGGTTTTCGTCTAATTTTCATGTCAGATAGCTTATTTTAAAGAAAAATTAAATAGAAAACTAACTGCAAACCAGCTTTTTCAAAATTTAGTCGAAGTTATTTTGGTTTTTTTTTTTTTAAATTAGCATTATTCCCCATTTAACCAAGTACTGACATGTACTGATGCAAGTCGGCGCGGGTTCCCGTGGTCCTACGTATACAAATTTTTTTTAACATTTATTTCAAGATCATACGAAAAAATTGATGGGGCTACCACATAAAAAAAAACAACTTGGACTTTTTTGGGACACCCTAATACATATACATGTGGATTCGTGCTTTGAGATATTTGGCAATGGTTTTCATGGCTTGGGGGGTCCGGACCCGCGAACCCCATATCTACGCCATTGTATGACTTTATTGTGTATTTCGCAATACTGGAAGAGAAATTAAAGGGATTTGATAAAGCTTTCCTTACAAATAGAGGATATTATTTTAGAGGTATAGAATTTCCGACAGGGATATGTGTTAAAACCCTGTCAGAATCGGCACGTGTCTTCGACAGCTTTGTGCACTATACCTTGGGAAATAAGTACCAATCATCTTGTAGACGAAATTTGCAACACGCCATACGGTGGGTCAAACCATCACTTTATTGAGGCAATCATCTAAAGAAATGAACCTGTCAATTGGCCGTAGTTTGACCCCTTTGGACTAATTTTTGTGGGGATGCGTCCAGTCAGTTGTCTATGCTGTTAAACCAGCTACAGCTAACGACTTAGAAGCCAACTTTAAATTGTTGCTACAAATGTGGACATCCGACCGCCTACATAAGTTTACTATAGCGAGAGCATGAAGGTTAAAGCTATACGAGTGCGCCATACGCACGAGTTGTATACTTTATTTAATATGTCAGCTAATTTTCGCCATTTTTTTTCAGAATAATTGCTGTCTCAGAATAATTGCTAATTACCACTTTTTTTCAATTGTTTTACAGCATATAATCACAACGACACAGGTTGAAAGTATTTGCCTATTGGAGGAGTATTTTCGTCGAAAGTGTCCTTGGAACTTTTATAATATACCTATGGTTGATGAATGAACATTTAAAAAGGGAGATTATAATAGTTTATATTAAATTTATTTAAGATACATTTATACGAATAGCATTTTTATTCGGAAGAAATGTGCTAATTTAATTACCTGAATCTTTTAATGTTTATTACCTTTAAGGATAAATATGTTAAGCTTAGATCATAAGCAACAAAAGGAAGTAATAAATTAATGTATACATTATTTGATTTTATTATCTGGCGCTTTTATCCTCTGAACTAAAGTCATCAACAAAACGGATCTGAAATAAAAACAATAAAACAAACAAATTCAATTTAAATAAAAAGAAAACAATTTCTTCAGCATATTAGTAAGTTACAAAAAAAAAAAAAAAAGTAAATATTAAATAATCATATGAAACACCTCAGACGAATACGAATTGAAACTTATTTGTTCAACTTTTTGAACACATCATCATTATCATCATCCATAGCGCGAATGTTACTTGTATGGCATCGTTCCCTTTATTCCCATTACTTACACAACTGCACTGCAGCGGAAGCCAACATAATAATTTCAAATACAAGGCTGGCAGCATATGTGTACGTTTAATGTTATCAATATAGCACTTCCTATGCAATTTTTTTCACTCACGCAGTCGGAACACATTCAGTATGGCTACGACAACATTAAAAAAACAGACAGATTGACTGACAGGTAGATAGGCACACATGCAGAGCAGGTAGGCGGATTCCAGATATTCTCAATTTGATTGTATAGAAATACGTACAACAAATGCTTTACATCAAATATGGAGATGAATCATTTAGAAAGTATCAAAGAGAAAAAAATTTAATAAACCGATACAAGAAACAGAAACCACTCTATGATGTTTGGTACCTGAATGACAGTGTGACAGGCAGTCTTTTTTCTATAAGTGCTACAAATGCCATCGACAGGTGCTTAGATGAAACGTATGTATATTAGGGTGTCCCAAAAAAATCGAAGTTGTAAATGTAAAAAAAAATTGGTGTACCTAGAACCACGGGAACCCATGTCGACTTGCATTGTTACATGCCAGTGCCTCATTATATGGGAAAAAAGTGCTCATTTTTTCAAAAAATCCAATTTACTTTTGTATAAGTGTACATTTTGAAAATGCTGGTCCGCAGTTCGTTTCTTATTTAATTTTGCTTTAAAATAAGCTACCAAACATGAATATTGGACGAAAAGCTCCAGAGATGTGATTTTTTACTTTTCGAAAAAAACTCCGTTTTGTTCTTGTTGTATTAAAAAAAAAAAAAAATTTGAGCAATCCAAATTGCAATAAAATCTTATGGAAATATATTCTTAAACTATACCAAATGGAGACACAAAAAATTGTGTAATTATGTTGAATAACCTGTTCGTTATGATTTGTTTTTTTTGCTAGAAGTTTCCTTTTTTTAAAAAAAAAAAAAAAAAATTCAAAAATGCAAACTAGTTTTCTGCAAGAAATTGAAAAAAACCGAAATTCGGGAAATGTTATGCCTGTTGAAACTTGACTTATTAAAAAAATTATAAAAACTCGAAAAAAACATATACATATTTCTCATTCGGAGTAACTTTAATAATTATAGAAAAATATTTCTTGAATTTACGTAACTTGTATGAACATGTTTCGATGAATGTCGGCACGGGTTGTCGTGCTCCAAATGAATAGAAATTTATTTTTCGTGTGTTTTAATAATAAATGAGTGAAATAAGTGTTAAAAAATAAGAGCATTCTTAGACATTTGGGGACTTTTTCGATAAAATACCTAAATCTAAGCTAATAAAAAACAGAATGGAAAAACGGTATGTTGGCAACCCTGGAAATTGAAAAGGTTTTTGACTAAAAATTAGAAATATTTTCTTAGATTTATTAAAGGTGCTCGAGATAAAAAGTATATGTTTACCTATTTTTCATAATTTTTTTTTGTGACTGAAATGCTAAAAATGGGTACTTTAAGGATTTTTGGAAAGAAGTCAAGTTTCAACAGGTATAACTTTTTTCCCGAGTTTCGGTTTTTTCAATTTCTCACAGAAAATAGCTCAAGACTATGTTTAAATTATTCCTACTGTTTTTGTTTCAAATTTCGTAATTTGAATTTTGGGGAATTTTTTTTTTTGTAAAAATATTCAAACTCAAAATTTTTAAAAAGGTACACTGCTAGAAAAAAAATGCATAACGACCAGGTTATTCAACATAGTTACACTATTGATTGCAAATAAAAAACGAGCTGCGAACCAGCTTTGTCAAAATTTATGCTTACACAAAAGTTATTTGGGTTTTTTTTTAAAAAATTTGCAACTTCTTCCCATATAACCAAGTACTGACATATACCGATGCAAGTCGGCTGGGGTTCCCGTAGTCCTAAGGACACCAATTTTTTTTTAAATTTATTTCAACATCATACGAAAAAATTGAGGGGTACTACACAAAAAAAAAAACAACTTCGACTTTTTTGGGACACCCTAATATATATGGTTAAAAGTTGGTTGTTTCGTTGTTGAGCTATTTGATAGAGTTATACTGGTCCTATGACCGCCGTAACTTGCCAATCAAGTTGTGAAATGTGTGAGTTTAAGACAAAAGTAAAGATGGTAAATATTGTTGCAAACAGTTTTTATAGTTTTTTCTCATTTTTTAAAAGTACTTGATATCAGTTTCTTTTATCTGGCACGTGCTGTACATTAGTTGTTCACAATTTAAAAAAAAAATGTTTTTTTATCTCTATGGTGGAAGTGGGTGGGTGGGTTTAAGTCCTTCTAGCCAGTATTTACTTATATATTTTAGAATTTTATTTAAATGCGTTGTTGAATTTAATAACATCACAATATTCATGTTATTGCACTAAGTTAAGTTTCGTGCGTTCTTGGTTCGTTCTAAACGAATTATTCCTTTATTTAAACTTTCACAAGATGCAACAACACACACACACACACACACACTCATTGAGAAATATATGCCGAGGATCAACGCTGTCTGTGCAAGTAACGCACACGCTGCATCGCGTCAAAGGAAGCGGATGTTGGATGCTACAATATGCGAAGCGCATTACTAGGTCTAAGTGTGCAGCGAAGCATTATCGAGCGATATACATATGCTTACACACAACTAAACAAGCTCACACACACACAGATTCTGCACACGCTTGCATAGATACACTGACGCATTTAAATGAATTGATATAAGATGCCGAAAGAAAACCAAGTCACGTGCTCGCAACAAATAGGTTTTTAAAATAATTCTCAACAGGGTTGCACTTTCAATATGCAATATTGATGCTCTACAAAAGGGAGTAAATGCCGATACAATGCTGAAATAAATTTACTTTGTTGAACATCATATGTATCTCTTATGTAAGATTTCTAAAAACTTACAAGTTTATTTAAACGGTTTTTTTTTTAAATAAATCTAATAATAATAATTTTTAAAATTATAAAAAATTAAAAAAAAATTTATAGGGCTCAAAATTTGGAAATTTAAAGAGGAGGTTTCAAATTCAAAACAAAGTATTATAAAACAAAAACAAAAATTAAAAGTGGGTTATTGCTGATAGTGGTTCAAAATTATGGCATTATGGAAGTCTCAAATGGTATTCAACAGATGTCTTGGAAGATTTGAAAAATGAATATTGTTTTCGTTTGTTAAGTGAAATTTTGAATTCGTGAAAAGTTTGAGTATTACATTTGTCTGTTCTTGACCCGAAAATTAAGAAACTCATCGATATGGTCAAAGTTTATTCAGAAAGAGTTCAAATTATAGTATAATGAACAAATTCGGTCATATTTATTGTGTTTTGGAGTGTATCAAATATTTGTGCAAATTAACATTTTTCACGAACCATCTTACTAGCAAAGTTGTATAAAACACGGAAATATTAAAAGTCCGGGAGCCATCAATTCTGAAAGCTCTGTGATCACGGATTTGAAAATTTTGGATGAAAATGAAAAGTTAACACTCAGAGGAATAAGATGAGCTTGGTCGGCGTGGATTTAATTAGCCTGAAAATATGCTTAAATAAATTTTATATTATTAAATGTTCGCAATGTTTTACTGTCATCGCGAATTTTGATCAGTATCAAGTAAATTTGTGCGAAATTTAATACAGATTTAGAAAAAATCTAGCCTACGGATATTTTTTAGCTGAAAAGGTCCGGCATACCTATTTGAATGGTGTGATGAGGAGTAAAATTTTTCTGTTATCACGAAATTTTTTTTTGGAGTTTACTCCTCTAGAATCGATTTCATATATTGCCAGCGGTATGAAAATTTTATGGCGAGTCGCTGAAACTGAGGCCTATTTTGACGAGAAAGAGAAATCGTATTATTAAAGTGGTATCGAAAAGTTGGAAAATCGCTATAATCGTTGTATCGCTCTAGAAGCCAACTGTTGAATAATATAATCGAGTTTTATATAAATTTTGTTTTTTCTTACATATCCTACGGACTTATTGAATGACCTGTTAAACTTTATAAGGTTAGTACTTTCTACCACAGTAATTTTTTAAAGCAACCACCCTAGTAGAGAAGAATGGAATCTTCTTCGTATTCTACGCTGTATTATAGCGATAAGAAGAAGAAATAAATTATAATTTAATGATAATGTTTTAGATGATAATTGATAAATAAAATAAAATTAAATAAAGAATTCCGAATGTTTCTTAATTTATTGTATGATCAACTTTAATAAGAATTTCCCTATAATTAATTTTTCCGTACTAATCAAGATATAACTATAATTCTAAGAGAGCGTGAAATGAAAAAAAAATTTCCGTGTTGCGGAAAAAATAGTTTCCAACCCAGTTGCTAAATTTCTCTTTCACTACTTCGACCGTTACGTTGCTTTTATGGCATGTAGCGCCGTCTTGTTAGAACCACACAAGGGCGTACGCAGGAGGGTAGAGAGAATATGCCCCATCCTAGAACTCAGCAAAAAAAAAAAATTAAGCATACACTGAAAGTATGCTTCACAAAATAGAAGAACTTTAAGCTGCTTTCATATCATTTGTATTCTCGTACTGCAATTCAGGGTAATTTACTTATTGTATTTGTGAAACAAGTAGAAATTAAGAGCTTAGTGGATCACAGCAAGAATCACGAAAAAAGGCTACTGATGAGTTGGTGTAGCGGCCAGCGAAACAGCTGTCTAGTCTGCTATGTGATTGATACACTATATAGGGTATTGTTGTTGGTTGTTTTTCCATCAGTTGTTTTCTTCGGAAAGCAACATTGGCCTTGAGCTCGATAAAATATAACCTTTAATAATTGAAAAATTATTGGAGTTATACGTATATAAACACATAACTTAAAACTTATGAAAAAAGGTCGTAATTAATTTATAAATAAAAAAAAAAATGTTTGTTGTTTTATTATATATGTTACCTAACCATACAAAATTTTTTGAATTAACAATTAATTCAGTCAAACAAAACTTAAAAAAAACATAAATTTTGGCCCTTTAATGTATAATAACTCAACTTAAGTTGACTCGATTGAACTAGAATTTTTTCGTATAACGTATTACAAACATTTCAGCTGCACCATTTAGTTTGCAAATTCTTAAAATATTAAGACAAGCTACATGGTTCAATTCAAATGTATGTAATACGTTATACGAAAAAAATTTACTTCAGTCGAGTCAACTTAAGTTGAGTTGCTCACATAATTGGGGCCTTATATTTGTTTATTTATCATGTAAAGTGTAACATAATTATAAAAACGTGGAAATGGTTTAAATTTGAAATTTGAGCAAAAGTATTGTTAAAAACTAAATTTGTTTTTTTAATTTTCTATATAAATATTTCAATCAAATAACAGAGTTAAAATTTAAGTGACATTCATAGGAGAACTACTCGTTGGCTTTAAGTCTTTACTTAAAAATTATAAAAAAAGAATAGTCTGAATAAAATCTTTTGTTTAATTGAACTATTTTTTTTTAAGTTAATTTAACCTTAACGCACACATTTTCCCAGAGTGTTTAACTTTCTTTTTCTTTCAATTTTCAACCCTTTTCATTTATAAATGTTTAAAAATATAACTTGCTGAGAATCTTAAGGGGAAAAAACTTATTGAGAATCTACTACTATTTTTTTACAAATAAAAATTCGAAATTTTTTCTGCCAGGTCAGAAAGATTTTGAAATTTCATTGTGATTTTACACTTTCTTAAGCATTTTAATTAATCAAGAAAATATGTTTAAAACAAAATAGTGAAAACAAAAATGCTTTAATTAAAAGGCATAGATTTATTGAAAACCTACAAGTGTTTAAATTAAAAAAAAAATATATATGTATATTATGTCTTATATATTTTATGCATCATTATATGTAAATATTAATTTTAATATACATGTCATGAATAAATCCACCATAGACCAGATTTTCACGCTACGACAACAATGTCTGAGTTCGGTATATCTGCGAAGTTGGTAAGACTTCGCAGGATGACGTTGAGCAACACATGCAGCTCCGTCAAGGTAGGCAATGATCTCTCAAACATTCAATACCATGGAGGACATCGTACGAAAGGCCGGTGTGCATCGTAATGGCACCATTTTCTACAAAGGTGTCCAGCTCCTTACGTACGCTGATGATATTGATATTGTTGGCAGAACCAAGAGAGATGTTACCGCTGCTCGTACAGAAGGAACGATTGAAACTATGTCCGGGAATGAACATAGTTCCATGAACTATGCATGTCCGGAACGACCCAGCTCTATCCCATATGGCATTGAAAACGTCATGACGGAAATATATTTTTATGATAGAATTTTTGTGTATAAAAAATATTTCTTATTCAATTTCCAGCCGTTTGATGTTTTCAAAACTTCTTTATAGTGAAAAATGAGAAAAATACGGCAAGTGTCTCACAGTGAATCAGCAAAAAAATAAAGTATTCGCAAAAGGGCTAAGTCTAATCATCTATTTTTTTGTGATAACTCTCCACTTACTTTTCTTGGTCCAATTGTTACTGATTTTTCTACTTTATAATACAAATGGTGAAATGGCAACTCATTAAAATGCAAACAAACGAACACGTGTATTGGTCTGCCCAGTTGTAATTCAATTCGTCGCAATATATGTTACCTCTGTCCGTACCAGTATTTATAACTTCATCATTACAGCATAAACCAATTAAATCGTCAAAAGATTTGACATATTTGATAAAGCGGCAGTTAAAAGTACTTCTCCACCTGAAACGGTTTGTTACCTCGTCTTTTTTCAAATCTTCTGCTTCAAAGCACGTTATTGTATGGTTCCACTTTCCGGTGGGCCTTCCTAGTCTATCACAAATCTTTTATTTAGCGTTTTATCAACTAAAAATTATTTCATTAGGGTGAGAATTATAGATACGCTTATATTAAGTAATTTCTCAGGACCATGTCTGAAAAGCAGTATAATTTTGCAGTAGGGCCCGTATTGACAGGTAAAACTAGCAAGTTTTGTTCTCCTGAAATGTGATCGTTTCTGACGAAATAACCTATGCAAACTCATTTTTAGAAAAGTGTTTTTGAAAAGTGAACAGTGCAGCTTATTAAAAGAAGGAAAATTTTCGTAGAAATGATTAGCGCGGATATTTTAATTCACAAATTCCCGGTTTTATTTTTTTGATAGATTATATCTGTAAGACCTTAAATAGTCAAGCTCTTTAATTTTTTTCATTCTCTTTCAAGTCAGTTTTAAAACTGTGTCAACACTTTAAAACTGCATTTGTTGAACAGAAACAGAAGTACAATTTTTTGATATTTAGAAAAGTAGTTAAAATAGCTAGGCGTAAACCCTGCTATTAACACTTTGAGTACATCAACTGGGCTAAAGTACTAAGTGGGCGAAACGACAGCAGCTTCAAGTTGAACTACGTGAAAATGTCGAATGAGTCTGCGGAGATAAATTTTTCTTTACTTTCTTCACAACTAACTGTAGTTGATGGTACTGCCTACCAAACACGTACTTCCTATTATGCATGAGTGTGTGCTAGTATGTATTTGATGGGATGTAACCTTGTAGGCCACGGCATCATTGATGAATTCGTGTTGATGATTTCGTTAAAGAAATTGCTGCATAAGACAAACTTTTCGAAAATTCTGCAACACGCCTGCCTTGCGTTCTTTCATGTTTTCCCTACAAAGACTGGCTTAAATTTATATTTCGGGGTTGATTTTTTCGTTAAAAGTTAAATAAATATAATTTAAAAAATGTGGTATAATAATGATTTGCATGACTGATGTATTACTAAAGATCACAGATTGAATCCAATCTAAAAACTGAAGAATCTGTTAAAAAAAAGATCGAGTAAAGTAATTTAAAATCAAAGGATATATAAAGAAAAGAAAGGAGAAGGAAAAAAGTTTATTTTTTAAATTTCTGTCTTTTGTCTGTAAACGAAATTTACTCAACGCTAAAGTGTAGTATTCGGTTACGAAAAATTTCAGCGTTTCTGTTTAGCGTTCGTGCACGAATATGAGATTTTCGTCAATGCAAGTATGGTCATAACAGCATATTTCGTCAAAAATTTAGAAAAATCGTATATTATTATTCATTTATCAATTCTTTAAGACTTGGACTACTGGGCAAGCTTGGGTCTGCATTAGTGTGTGTGTGTGTGTAAGAGTCGGTGCGTACTGCTACTGCTGAATACCAGGTGTTGTAATATGTAAACGCTTTGAAATTGTTGCAAAACTCAAGTATTGTGCTTTATTTATTTAATGCTAGCAACTCAAGAAATATGCACTTAAATTTTAAGTTACACAAACAAAAAACTTAAGCATCAAAAATAGCTAAGCAGTCAGGCAGAAAATTTAAAACTTTTGACTTAAAGTTACAGCGACGTTGTTGCTGCTGCTACTAGTGCAACTGCTGCCTGCATCAAAGCCATATCATAACTTTAAAGTAGATTGTGTAAAAGTTGCCGGTGCCAACATTAACCAACATAAGCGCACAGATAATAGACAAGGTGTAGCTCCAGGGCCATGAACTAAGCAAAAGTTTTTCTTGCATAATTTCAACATTGCCATCCTCGTCATCGCAATCTTAAGGCAACAACTTGTTTTGTTACATTAGCAACTTTAACTAAGGTGGAGTTGAAGTATAATGCATTTCGTCTTGTACTGTCATTAACTGTGACGCGTGCACCAAAACGTGCATAAACACCATAAAGGATGACACCGAATAAAAGTCTCAGTAGAGATTGCATTGACAACAACGTAACGCCAAAGACAACTTCAGATATTTTGGTCGCAGGACGAATTAAAATTAAGGTTTAACTTGTACCCACTCAAACCTCAAAACATCCGCTCGTTCTAGCTGCTACTTTTTTTTGTTTTTTCTTCCACTGTCAACAACAATGGCCTATAACGCACTGTGGTTCAGTTTATGAATATAACTCATTGGCCACAAGTCAACTTTTTCATCATCACGGATCATACATTTTCTCATCGCATTCGAATTAAAATTTAGACCAATAAGCACAGAAAACTCATTTCCTCCAATGTAAGAGAAAATCTTAGTTTCTCGGTGAGATATCCAGCTTTTTTTCCACTGCTGGAAAAAATTTAAGTTTTCGGTCTGATATCCAATAATTTTCTCCAAGTTTACTCAAACAATTTTTGTTTTTGTCAACGCCGTAATTTTAGTACTTTTGAAACATAGTTGGCCATGAAAAACATTTCACCGAAATTTGAGAAAAAATAAAAAAAAAGAAATCGTAAAATTTGTGTTTTTTAAAAAAGAACTGAATGACAGGTATGTAAATTAATTGTTTGACTTAAAAATAGTAAATTTTGTGAAAATGCACAGAAATAAAAAAATTACGGAGTGAGGCAGGTGTTGGAATTGCTTGCGGTTCGAGCAGGCAGTGAAGATCTCAGTGTTGGCGATGTTGCTAGATCTACTGCTGGTGCTGTTGCTACCACTGCTGCTAGATATGTTGCTAGCAAGGACAGTGGAAGCGGGCAAAGGGGAGAGCAGTACCCAAAAGAAAGTGGTTGTAAAACATGGATTTTACAACAAAAGAAATTTTTTTTTACATTTGAATGATATCCTCGGAAAATTTATCCCAAAATGTTTCACTTTTCATTTAAATTACGATTACAAGCAATAACATATAAAGGACTAAAAATTGACTATGCAATTCGCATTACTTACCTTAGAGAACAAATCGACACCCACCATCTTTTTGTCGATTACAAAGCCACCTCCGACAGTCCAATAACGAATCACCTATATTCCACCATGTCTGAATTTGTTATACCTGCAACATTAATCCGTCTATGCAGGATGACACTGAGCAAAAACCAGCAGCGCAGCAAAATGGGGAAAGACCTCTCCCCGCTTTTGTTGCCAAACAAGGTTTAAGACCAGGTGACTCCTAGTCGTGCGACTTTTTTTAACATGCAATAACAGTAGAGTTCAGCTACTACAGCTTTTTCGCACTTAGAATAAATCCACTTCAAGTCACGACCTAGAAATCAATGAATAATATCAATGTTATGGATACTAGTGACCCCAAACAAGTTAATATGGGAAACATTTTAACACCAATGCATCGGTTGGGCTCAGGGACAACACAAGATATAAGAACTAACCATCACATATGTAAATAAAATTACTCAATTGTTGTTAATCTACTTTTGAGTTGACATTTTGACAAGTTAACATCAAAAATGCTACAATGGTTAACAAAGGTACTCATGCGGTTTGAAAGAGCAGTAGCCATATATGTAATTTGTTCTACTGTACGGTAAATAAATGAAATTGTTAGCGTTTCTACTGCTTCTACGGTAAGTGTTAAAATTTATATGAGAAAGAAGTTATGGAGAATCGAATATACCTGTTATGAGTTGGTGTATTTTTTACAATTTTAAACGATCCTCATAAGTAGGGGGGGAGGGGGGATTTTTAATATAATTACAGATAAGATCATTTGAGCTGCTGATCTGAGGCAAAGCGGCACCTATTCTACAAGAGTGTCATGCTGCTAGCGTATGTTGATGATATCGATATATACACGAAGTCATTGCAGCATTCTCAAAATTAGAAAAAGAGCCAAGTCGAATGGATCTTGCTGTGAACGAAGATAAGAAGAAATACCTAGTGTCTACAAACAAACAGTCTTAGCGTCTTGCAACCCATGTCACTGTTGTCAAAACCTCCTTTGAGGTTGTAAAGAATTTCGTCTACCTGGAATCCAGTATAATCATCCCCAATGATATTAGTATTGAGATAAAACGAAGAGTAACTCTTGCCAACATGTGTTTTTTTGGGCTCAGTAGGCAATTGAGAAGCAGAGCCCTCTTTCGACGAACAAAAGTTACGCTTTATATGTTACTAATCATGCCCGTCCTGTCATATGAAGCACAAACCTAGACGTTGAGCAGCTCTGATGAAAAAACTTTGGGAGACTTCGAGAGGAAGATCCTTCGTAAGATCTACGGACCAATCTGCGTCAACGGCGAGTACCGATGGAACGATGAGCTGTATGAGCTATACGCCGACATCGACATAGTAAAGTGCTTAAAAATTGAGCGGCTTCGCTGGCTAGATCATGTTGAGTGGATGGAAGACAACTCCCCAGCAAAGAAAATATTTGATTTGGTCCCCAGTGGCGGTCAACACAGAAGATGAGCCATACCTCCGTTGGAAGGACCAAGTGGAGGAAAACCTGATGAAACTTGGAGCTTTCAACTGGCATCAGCAAGCACATAACAGAAATGGCTGGCGCAAATTCTTGGACTAGGCCAAAACCGACCAACGGTTGTTAGTGCCACCTAAGCAAGTAAATAATATATTTCGATGAAAAGTTAATAAAATATTCTAGAAAATATTTCTTTTTAGCATACTAAAGAACAACATGAAATTATTATTGAAATTCTCGCAACACAAACACGTGGAAAGAATACATCAAGCAATTCGTGGCATCAGCGATGATTTCTTTAAAAACTTAACACTTTAATTAAACATACTTATCATAAAAATTTCGAAATTAAAGAGCCTCTATGCTATGCTATAGCACAAATATAACATTTGTATACTTATTTCATAAAAATCGACCCAGTACTTTTGGAGTTTACCTGGAAACAAAAATTTCCACTTCAATCTATATATTTATTCCTGTAAAGGTCCCCTTATTCCAGCAAATCTACAAGTGCTACAGCAACACTTGATATATCATTAGAAAGGTCCTGCGGTGTAGGCTTGCCGAAAATAATTAGATTTTTGGAAAGTGGTAGCGGTATTTTCGGGGCGCTATCACTAGTTTTATATAATATGATAGTATAGATATTTTTCTATAAGCTTCTTCGTATTGCAACGTCCTCTCTTCTGTGTGAATCAGGCGGACAAAGCGACGCTACCTTAACTGATCTGAGTCTGCCAGCAGACTGAAAGCTTTTACAAACAACACGATGATGCTGCGTTCGAGATTTCGGCACGAACTAAAGCAACAAGCATTCGAACGTCAGCAGCAATTGAATCATCAATGCATTTTTCTCATACAGAATTCTTCTTTTTTTTTGCTATCTTGTGGCTTTGTTAAAGAAGTAACAAACTCCAAAGCTAGATATTTGTTTTTTTGATTGTATAACTGATATTTTGGCAAACACTTTATCTTTGTACGATGCATGTTAAAGGCTTTATGTATACCCTAAAATGCTCCCCAAAAACGTTAGCATGTCCTTGAAAAAATTTGTGAAAATACCCCCATACAAACCGCGCTGTAAGAAGCAATTCTACGAAAAAAACGAAATAGCCATTTCAGCCCTTAAAAGTACTTCGACCAAGCTTCTTATGATTGATTGTGTTGTGCGAGTTGTGAAATGTTTGAACACAAATGATCGAGACTGGGCCTACATGTTTTATGCCAACTCCGAACGGCTTATGTTCTCAAGAAGCTTTTCATGACAGTTTTTACTCTCTGAGGTTTGCCATTGGCCCTTTCACAAGCGACTACACTCGCTGACACAATAATCACCAAATCTAAATATACTCGCATTAACATCATTTTTGATAGTAGTATTCAAGAGAGTTGGAAAAAAAAACTGGAAAATTCTAATTCAAAATGATGGAATGGCAATGGGAAAGTGAGCATTTATAGGGCCGCAAGAATTTTGATAACAAAAATATACAGGTAATATATAAATTGACCGGGAATTGTCAATAAAACTCAAAATATTTGCTATTTATTAAAATTTATTGTAACGCCTTCAAAGCAGGTACGTATATTTTTAGTTTAGTTCACAAAAAAATCAATATGTTGAGCTTGAAGAAAATTGATGTTGTACCTTAGCAAAATTGTAGTTTGACCCAAATGTATCATATGGAAATTAAAGCGTGAAATCTATATAATTTTTGTGATACTCACCTTAGGTTAGGTTAGGTTGAAGCGGCTGTCTGCTTTGAGACACACTTAGGCCAATGCGGTCCATTGTGATACCATGGTTTAACTTCCCTCTCTATTTAAACCAGTTTGGGCTGTTGGCAAAGCTAAGAATTCGGTGGACCGAAGACTCTGAGAGATCATCGAGATTTTTATAGAACCATTTACCTAAGTGAAGGTGGCGATTTTTAGCTAGCGCTGGGCAAGTGCAGAGAAGATGTTTTGTAGATTCCTCCTCCTCTTCTTCTCTGCAGCTTCTACAGAAGTTGTTGTGGAGGATGTTTGATCTTTGTGCATGATTACCTATTAGTCAATGTCCTGTTAAAATACCTACCATAGTACTGATTTGATCCCTTCTCAGCGATATTAGTTCATTTGAGCGTTTTAGGGTGATTTTTGGCCAAACCTGACGCGCTGTATGGCATGTGCTTTCCGTTGACCATCAATTGTTGGCTTTATATAGGGATAGCTCATTTGTGAGTAGTTTACATGTGGTGAGGGATATACCAAAAGTTTATTTTTGTATCGAGAGTTGTTTGGTTGTTCCAGTGCGAGCGAGTTCATCTGCTTTGCAGATTCCTAGAAAGTCTCTATGTCCGGGAATCCAGCAAAGGTGTATTTTGAGCTGCTCTGCCATCTCATTTAGGGATCTGCGGCAGCAAATTACCGATTTGGATGTTGCTTCAACGAAGAAATCGAACGAATCGAAAGATTCTAAGGCTTTCAAGGAAGCCTGACTGTTATTTAGTATATAGATATCCATGGAAGATATTGCATTCATCTGAAGCCAAGTTACTGCTTCATGTATTGCGACTACTTCCGCTTGGAAGACACTGCAATAGTCGGGGAGCCTGAAGGCTAGATTAATGCTCAATGTATCAGAGTAGACTCCTCCTCCAACCTTGCCATCTAATTTTGATCCATCTGTATAGATTCTGATGACATTGTTTAGTGGAAGGTTTTCAACCGCCCTATCTTTGCGGGCGGGATTGGATACATCAAATTTCCTGTCAAAGAAAAGTTTTTGTGTGATGTTGTCTACGGATTTGGGTATCGGAGGAAGGAGCTTCCTTATGCTAGAGTGTTTTAATGTGCCCTCTTTCCAATGAGAGGTGGCCTCTAGACTAGGGCTGCCAGATATGTTTATTGCAAAACCGGGACACTTTGGGGAAACAACTGTCGACAAAAAAAACTTTAAAATAAAGTTACAAAAATTATATTTTCGTATATTTTTTTTTTTAATGTACATTTAATTCTCAACATAAAAGACAAGATTTCATTCTTTAATAAAAATTCCTAAAGAAATTTCGGTCATATTTTTCATTACTTAGAACTTGTTTTGAAAATTTCCGGCTTGCCTTTAATATAATTGTAAGACTCTGCAAGTCAAATTAAAATTGATTTTGCATTGAATTATGCTGTCTACCGCTATAATGTTGAGCGAATTTCTTTCCTTAGTACACTGAGATACTGACTCAGGAAAGAGTTGCAATAGTTGCAAATTTTAAAACTGTATTTTTGCAAATTTGCTCCTAATTAAATCTTTAAATTGGACCCTTTTAAGATAAATCCGGAACATATTAACCGTGGACTGGGACACCGGGACTAGCAATCAAAAACCGGGACGTATGGCAGCCCTACTCTAGACGGATGGCTATATTGGTAGCCATCTGTCTTACTAGGATATCAAGTGATATAAGGTGGAGCATAGTATCTAATGCGTCTGTAGGAGTGGTTCTTAATGCTCCACTAATACCGAGTTCAGCTGATCTTTGAACTTTGCGAAGTATGTTGAGGTGTGTTTATTTGTCTTGTGCTTGCCACCAGACAATGGCACCATATAGCAATATTGGCCTTACTACTGCCGAGTAAAGCCAGTGAGTAACACTTGGCTGTAAACCGCATTTGTTACCCACTGCCTTTTTGCATGAGTGGAGGGCTATATTGGCTTTTTTGGCTCTCTCGAGCATATTGGGTTTCCAGTTCTGTTTTCTATACAGGATAAGGCCCAGGTATTTCGCTTGAACTGAAAATCTTCCATGTTTCCAGTTTTGGAAGACTGATTGTTGGTAGATTGTGTTTTCTTGTGAAATCCCTAAAGCCGTTTTTCAGGATTGACGCCGAGTCCACAGCTATTAACCCATTGTATGAGAGTATTAAGACCATTTTGCATAATGTCTCGAAGTGTGGATATATATTTTCCAGGAGTGATAATAGAAATATCATCTGCATAAGCTATCACCTTGCGCCCCTTCCGTTCCAGTTTCTCCAGCAGCTCATTAACCGCTAGGTTCCAGAGTAGAGGCGAGAGAACCCCTCCTTGAGGAGTTGCCCTTGGTACAGATCTTAGCATAGAAGCCACACCGAGATTTGCACTTATAATTCAGCCCACTACCATTTGATTTATAAGTGCTCCCAGCGTAGCATCCACACCAAGCTCCGTTAGCGCATTTGTGATATCCTCTGCTTTGACGTTGTTAAAGGCACCTTCTATATCAATAAATGCTATCATTGCATATTCCTTTTGAAGAAGAGATTTTTCAATGATGGAGACTATGGACTGGAGAGCTGTTTCCACGGATTTGCCTTTGGTGTAAGCGTGTTGTGCCGATGACAATGGTTTTTCTACTATCTCTTGTCTCAAGTGGATTTCTGTTAATCTCTCGAGAGTTTTTAGAAGAAAGTATGAGAGACTAATTGGTCGAAGGTTTATTGGGCTTACGTGTGAGCCTGTGTAGAGATGTGATTGAGGTCTAGGCAGCCTTGGTAGATCATCATAAGCCATTACTTTACGATATCATAAGCTTTTTGTATTTCTATGGGGGCTACGCCGTCTGGTCCTGGTGACTTAAATGGTTCGAAGCTTTCAGTTGCTCATTTGAGCTTTGATTGTGAGATTAGATCGAGGGAGTTGTTGACAGTGGTTGCATACTCCTCCTGAATTGGAATATTGCCTGTATCTGAATAACCAGGGAAGTGAGTTTCTAATAAAATTTTTAGAGATTCTGCACTGTTGGTGGTCCTTGTTCCGTCTTCTTTCTTCAAGAAGCTTTGCTTGGAAGGACGCATTATTTGTATTTTTCTTAGCCTTGACACGTCGGAAGTCTGTGATATATTTTCACAGAAGGCTCTCCAGGACTGCCTTTGTGCTTTCCGCAACTCTTTCTTATATTCTTTAAGAGCCACTTTGTAGTTGGTCCATGCATCGATGGATCCAGTTGCTTTAGCTTTGTTGAAGAGTTTCTGCTCTTATTTCTTATTTATACTCTCCTTACAACTTTAACAAAAAATCCTCCAATCTCTATCGATTTAACCGTATTAGTACTGCTTTGAGTCTTTGAGATTCATTTTGACCTTGCGTTATTTTCCTGGCGATAAAATTTTGTTTAAACGCTTGAGGTTTCTTGTATTTTAAACTGCAGAAGTTCTGAAAAGAATTGCGATGAAAAAAAAATGTATATGTTACTGTCGCTTTTCTTCACGCAAAATGTATGTGAGTCCGAAAGACTCAATTCAATCCTTTTTGTTCAGAATTTCACCTAATACGAATAGGGTTAAAAAGAGGCAGCACTTCGAAAAAAAAAATATTTGAAAGTAGATTTTGGGCTTATTTATAAAAAATTTCCAAGTAGCCGATATTAAATCAAGTTTTGCCAATTGTACAACCATTGGTATATAAAGTGCTAGCTTAGCGAAGTTATTCATATTATACGGAAGCAAATTGAAAAGTTTACAAGCGTCAGATTATATCCACTTCCATCTACTAATGATTTATGAGAAAATGATTTAGAGAAAATGATCCAAAAAGTTATTTGTAACCAAAAGTGCTATTTGTGAGTATGTATGTAAAACATACATACCTGTTGCTGTAAAGGCGATTTTTGGTATTATATTTAATTTAAAATATAATGCTAAAATGCTAACACTTCTAAAAGCAGTCCTGAGAACTCTACCGCGGTTTTTATCCAAAATCAAAATATTCACTACACCAAAAGAAAAACACTTTTGACCTATGGCAAACATTTCTGAAACACTGTGCACCGGTGCTCGCTTGTACAATTTTGACAGTTTTCCTATTCTGGGAGCTTGGAGTGGAACCGCCATGTAAGTCGCTTAATTGAAAGCGCGCAAATGTTTTCTCAAGCTCTATTTTCATCTAACTAGGAAATACGTTGTTTACCATCACAACGCTTTAGTTGGTGGTTTACTTTCGGCACTGTTGGCAGTTACCTTCAATGCTGTCGTCATCAGTCGTGCTCAGCAGGTGTCTGGCGTTGTTGACAGCTTGTGGTTTTCATATCGAGACTGTAATTTGGTGAATGTTGCCTGTCTGACAATCTATCTATGTACTAATTCAATGTCGGAGAAAATTCAAGTCATGCCATTTGGATATGATGCAAGGCACATCGAGTTGGGTGTGAAACAAAACTTAATTTTGTTGTTTTGTTAAGTTTAATAAACTCTTCGTACTTTCTGAATATTTTAAATGACATAAGTAGAATTGATTGATATAGAATTACTAGCAATTTTTTAATTTGCCAAAGTTATGTTTAAACTTTGTTATGGTATTGATTAATTGCTGTAATTTTCCGAAATCAATGCTAGGGAAATATACCACGCAGAGGCAAAAAAAACCGAAATCATTTAAAATCCTTGCAAAATACTAACACAAACAAGCTCATTCAAGCTCGTTACCGCATTCATTTGGCTTCACTGAACAATGTACCAGTGCATGCGTCAAACTAAAATGATGCCCAGCTATGTGGCAACAACGTCATTTTCTGCAGCTCTGCAGCTGGAGTTCTGCTGCACTTGATTTGGTTTGTGCAGCAACTGTTACGATGTCTAAAATGAGTTTTTGATTAATGTATTCGAAGTGGAACCCCTGACCAATATCGCTCACAACCCCTAGGTTCTATGCAACCTACACACAAATTTAAAATGGTAGCCCTTTCCTTATAATCAGCTGAATGAATGAAGCTGATGCAAATGTGATGCATTTTGTGTGTTACTCGGTGAGTAGCTAGGATGCTGATGCAATAATGGGTGCAGCTTGTTTTCTGCTTCTTGATGTTGGGTTTTGTGTGTAAGAATTTCTTTTGCTTCACACAAATTACGTGATACTTAAACATTAAATTGAGGTTGCTTTTCAGTTGCATGCTTTTGACATTTTGACTGTTCTCTCTAATGGATTTTAAGTAGTAGTCTTTCGTTTTAATGTTTCGAGAGCTGCTATGAATACGGAAAATCTGTTGCTCACAACACACCGTTGCTCACAACACACTGATTAGCCTCGTTTTTTTTTTTTTAAATATGGCCCGATAACTCTACCAGCCCACAGACCGCACCAAACTGTGCATTTCTCGGGATGTAGCGCCATTTCAATAATCTCATGTGGATTATACTCCCTCCAATTGCGAAAATTTTGTTTATTGACATATCCTGCGCTAAAAATGAGCCTTATCGCTAAACAAAATTTTTCAGTAAAACAGCGGATACAATGCCAGTTAATTTTGTACCCATTCACTGAAATTTCAAAGCAAACGATGATCATTTGACCTTAATTCTTGGACGACCTGGATTTTGTTAGTCTTTAAACCAAGATATTTGTGCAAAATTTTCCATTAAGTTGTTGGACAATGTTCAAGCTGTTGTGAACAACACTCTCCTAAATTGGCACCTATTGGTGCCACTGCATTTTGCAAAGAAAATATTGTGGGAAAGCGATCAATAATACGTCACATTGCGATCATAGATAGTCGAGAATGTCAGGTTTTATACAGAGCAAGTGCTCTATAAGTTTGTCGCACAGAACCATAATTTTAAAACAAAATTTATAAATCTATGCCAACACGATAAAACTGCAGAGAGTACTGAATAAAAATTGCACTGATAGTTTGCAATCTGGCAATTGCTTTAACAGATACAACTGTCTGAAGTTAATACTGTTTCAAAAAAACACTCTGCCCGTACAGGTTTTTCTTTGTGAGTTCAACATTTCATGAAATAACATTTTTTTTATTCAATTCAGGAAAGTCTTATCAAATAAGAAAAAACCTTGTAAAAACAAGCGAAAGTATTTATTATTTTATGCAATAATTAATTTTAAAAAATTAAAACTTCGTTTTTCAGTAGCTCAATCATTCTGTAACTTCTTTCTTGCACACGCAAAGAAATATTTCCTTTACCGCAACTGAAAAATTTGCCAACTCTACTTCGTTTGCGAGGTGTAGTTGCCGCAAGCGAATATATAGTTGTCTCTAACGAAAAAAACACATAAATTGAATATGATTAGAAAAAATTTATACTTTCTTAATTAATTAATTTATACTCGAACCCTGAACCACGTCGATGGCTGGATGGTCTAATGAGCGCGCTGCTTAGCCTATTACACCGTCAATTGTATTTTCAGCCGGCTAATATTCACCTAGTGCTGCTAATGCTGCCGCATGGAACTTAATTGCATTGAAGTAAAGATACACAACTTTTTTTTTTCGTTTATTGCAAAACTTTAACATTTGTCATCAACAGAAGCCCAACTTGCCAGTGTTGCAGAATTTTGTTATGGCAAAAGTTTAACATTTGCCGTTATCCTTATTTGGCTTTTGACTTGAATTCAGTATAAAAAAGCAGCATCGAGTTTAATTGTTTTTCAGGCATTTTTAAAATGCTCGTTTATGAGAAAAGAAGTTTGTTTCCTTCTTTTCAAATTCTTAATTTACCGCAATCGCACGCGTTTATGACAAAGTAAATTGATTTCTTGCAACTAAATAAGCCGTTTTGCGCAACTGTTTCCGTTTCTCGTTACTCAAACGTTATGTAAAAAATAAACGATAAAAGAAGATTGTTTGCGGTAAACTGGCGATAAACTTTTTTTTTCTCATTACGTGTATGCTTTTATATAACTAACGCCTTGATAGCATTATTCTCGACAGCTCTATTTTAATACGCGTGGTGAAACGAAATAATCCGGCCTGTCAATTGGATTGGTTTTAGGCAAATGCGCTTAAGAGCAATAATTATAAAATTCAATTAAATCTACGAAATCCAATTAGTTTATCATAACGCAGAGAGCAATGAGTCAGGTAAATACTTATGATTTAATATTTATTAGGGAATAATAATTGTAAATGGCTTTATTCAAAATATAGAAAATAGTAAAATAGTAGTTTGATTATTGTTAATTGAACTCAGACATTCCATACTAAACGTGTGTTGCGGTAGGATGAAGCGTTTCGTTTTTTTTTTTTTTTTGAGACTTACAACACCCCCAAAAATTATAATTTTTGAATGGTTTTTGGCTTAAGTCGCAAGAATGGGAATTTTTCTTAATTACTATGCGCTCGGATTTGAACATATTCGATTTCAGCAAAAAATTATGGGGATACTGCGAAAATGATGGGGTGAAGCATTTCACCAAAAGAATCAGTCAAAAATTTAATCCTTGCTCAGAGTGGTTTGTGAGTGTTTTTGCATTGTTTTTTTTTTAAAGTTGTAGTCGGCTCAATTTTTGCTATCAATTTCATTAAAAAACTCAAAGTTTAAAAATTAAAAACTTAAGACGCTTTACGTCTAACGCTAAAAATTTAAAGCTTCCATCGCAAGTCCTGAACACGGTTGTTTTTTTTTTTTTTGGTTTTTGTTTATTTTTCAACTATTTTTTGAGATTGTCTTATAGCAGATTTTCTGCATGATATATATAAGATTCTCCGGAGCTTTAAATGCTAATAAAAAAAAAGTAGGCAGTGTGGACTGTGAAATAACATAGCTGTTATGAATTTCCGAGGTAGCTAGATTAGGCAAATCAGACGCGTTCCACTCCTTTTTAATAAACTGCCATTTTCTTCATGTTTTGTAACACAATTACTTTGATTGGGTAATCGGTAGTTGGCTCGATAATAGATTGTTAAAAGCTTCGGTAATCGGTAATTGGGTCGGTAATTGGTTGGTAATTGCTTCGGTAATCGGTAATCGGTAATTGGTTTGGTTATCAGTTGGTTATCACCTCGGTAATCGGTAACTGGTTTGGTAATCGGTGGCAATCGCTTGGGTAATCGACCTAGTAATCGGTAATCGGTTTGGTAATCGATTCGGTCTTCGGCTTGGTACGGTCAACTGAGTTGGTTGTTGCTCAAATCAAAGCGTGCATGGATTTGTCAATTGATCAGTTTGGCAGTTGTCGAGTTGGTTGATGAAAAATCAAACAATTTTGATTTTTGGAAGTTGCCTCGCAAGTCTTTGAATTCGATTGTGCTGTGCATGGTTAAATCTTTTGATTAGCTGTCAACATATATATTTTCAGCTGTAACTATGAAGGAAGTGTTGAGTGTGTTTACAATTGTCTGTAATTTCATTTGATTTCAAATAATTTAGATAAAAACGACATTGATACAGAAAATCCTTTAATTCAGTTTATATAGTGTGTGGCCAAGATCCAATTCAACTGAAAGACTCAATTGACAATTGGATTGCATTGTGTATGGCTCGCATAACAGCGTGATGAATGATATCGCGAATCTATAGTTTTGCTCTCTACCAAAAAGTGCTCAACGAGCCTAAAGAAGATATCACTTTAAAAAATCATTTACGCAATTTCAGAATCCCATTTTTGGGTATAAGCTTCACTTTCATCGTGAGACACATATTTTTAAATCATAAATGTGTTAATAGATTTTAGTATCATTCATACATCTTAAATACATTTGTATGCGAATGAAACTTAATGCTATGATTTAAACTTTATATTATAATTTATTTAGTTAATGAAAAATGATTTACAAAATACATATTTTTCACTCTATTAACTGCTCGACTTGGTTTTTCCTTCATAAATTTGGCACTTAATTACAACTTAAAGCTAAATATATGTTTATTTTCTCCCCCAGTACTAATTTCCAAATAAATTGTCACCATTGTGCAGCCAAACAATGAGAAATTACACAATCTTCAAACTGTCACCACATAATCAGACACACACACACATGCACACATGTAAACAAACTACCCTGTAGGAAAATCAACTAATTAAAAAGTAGTTGATAAAGTAGTTTTTTGTCAACCACAACTAGTTGAAATTCTGACTTTTTTCCATAGAACGAACTAAGGCCCATATTAGACGATGTCCGTTTGTCCCACGAAAATGAACACTTTTTACTCTCTTGTCCGCTGGATGGTCACACGACAGAAAATTTAGGGCGGACACATTTGACATTTCATTTAGTTTGAGTACATTTTCTACTGCACTTTATTTTGTGCACTTTGAAAACAATTTCTTTTAATAGCAACGCTGCGTAGATACAAAAGTGATTGAAAGTTTTAGAGTTGAAATTGTTATTCTATTGTGTTTTTATTGATACGCGGTATTTCTTTATTTTTTACTCAACATTGAAATCGATTACGACTTAGTAGCTTTAAATATAATAAACTCGGCAAATCAATACGCATCAAACATAGTTTTTATGAACAACAAGCACAGGAAGGTTTTGCAGCGAATTGTAGCCTTGGCCAACGAAGCACTTCAGATAAGGGAAACAAGTAGGAGAAATCGCTCATGCTGGATCAAAAAGTTGCATGAAAGGCGATCCTGTAAAGGCTCCTTTTCGCAGCTGGCCAAGGAATTGCCATTTTGATTCTTTCTGAAATAAAATGCATTTGAGTTATTGCAGAAAAACAATCATTATGCTTACCAACAGTTAAACAACTGATTTTGCTTGCAAAATTCTTCTAGGATTGGCTTAACCTGTTAAGAATAAAGATTGAAATAAAATGATTATCATTAAATTAATAAAAGAATTCCATTAATATATTTATAATTTTACTTACCAATTCTTCCAACACCACTTTCTTGTCAATATTTTAATAATATAACCTGCCAAAAGTAAGTGTTTCAAGCAACTATTTTTCCTTTATCTTATAGTATTTAGGATGTTAGTACTTTTCCTTAGAAAAAGTACTTTTTAGCTGCTAAAGTGTGGCAAAACTTTTATTTCACCACATCGCCACACTGTTGTGGCCGTTGTCTGCTGACATCGACAGCAGACAAAATGAACATATTTTGTCCCCCATACAAAAAGTTCATCCGCTCTCACTCTCACTGTTTTTTGACAGTTTGACATTGAAAGCAACAACAAAGATCGGACAAACGGACATCGTCTAATATGGGCCTAACATATTTTGTATGGTGATGTCCGCTAAATAAGTTAATTGACTTTCGTCTGCATATATTTTCAACTACTTGTTTAATTAGTTATATTTAAATTATTTTTTTTAATTCCTTTAAAATAACCAATTGAAAACTATTACTGATTGTCTAAAGTTAATAATATTTGATGAAATAACATGGCTAATTATATATCAACTTGTAATCTAAGAAAAATTTGCAATTAAAACATGTCAAAATCAGAGTAGATGCCGCCTTAATATAATGCAAAGTAGTTTATCAATCACTTGTTTTTAAGTAGTATTTCAATTACTTATGTATAATGCAATAAAAACTATTTAGAATTGAAGTGGATGACGGCTTAATATAATTCAAAGTAGTTCATATACTGGTTTATTTTAAATTAGTTTTTTAATAAGTTGTTTTTAAAAACAAGTTAGTTTGTTCCTATAGGGTAACATCCAAATAGCACTGTGTGGGCGGAAGTGTGAATGTACATATGTAGCTACATTATTACTCGTGAATCTCATATTAAACGAGGAATTAAAGCTTGATTCCGTCTTATTTAAAGTGAAAATTACTGCATATTTTCAGGCGTCTGCAATTTAAGCTAAGCCTTTAAAATAAATTCGTAGCAAATGCGACGAAAAATTCTCCTCTTGTTCTATCTCTATCGTGCAGAATTATCGCTGAAAATCAAATTTATTTGAAAAGCAATTTTCTGCATTGAATTTAAAAGAAAAAAACTTGCATTTTCTCTCTAGCTCTCTCTTTGGCTGCTTTTCTCTTTCCCGCATAAAAAGAAAGCATTTTGCCTCGAAGCAAGTTGCTGTCTCTATACTTTGGTCAATGATGTCACTGCATATGATAGAAAGTAGGTGGAAAATATTCACATTCAAATCGAAAAGTAATAGAATACAATTTGCATTTAATGTTATTTTCAGCAAGAATTTCATATGGCTTAAACTCAATATGGGCATTTCCATCGTAACTCATGCGACATGCGTACGACTTAAAGCTTCGTTTTCTCGAAAGTTTATGTTATTAATGTAAAAAATTTCTTATGTACACAAGCCTTAGAAGAAATACTAATAGTTCCTGTAACTAATTAAGAATAACAGTGTTAAATATGGGCGTAACTCATGCGACAAAAAAAGGAACTGTGTTATACAAGCACGTTTAGATTGTAAAAATTCAGCGATTTTTACCATGTAACCTGTTTTTGTTTTGAATTTTTAAATAAGGGGAAAACAGTGAAGTTTCATAACAAACCCACTTTACTGATGAACTTTGCTTATTTAGAAATATATTGAGTTTCCAAAAAATATTTGCCGTAACTCACGCGACATAACCCACGTGGCGAAATTTCCGTTAAGAAAATGTGTAATCAAAGCAGAGAGAAAAGAGCTTATGAAGAGTAACTAGCATCTTAGTTCGCGCCATGGTCGAAGCTTTCTAAGTGTCATGTCCTATATTTTCAGTAGACGAGGGTTTTAATATTAGTTAAGACATTGCAATTTTCAGAATGCGAAGTTCTTATACCACCTTGTTCAAAGAGAAAGGTTCATTTATTGAAAAAAATTAAAGTACAAGTTTATTCATCCAAAACAATATTGTCGCCTTCAAAGTAGTCCCCGTCGGCTGCAACGCACTTATGCCAGCGCTTGATCCAGTCACGGAAACCTTTCTGGAACACGGTTTTTGGTATGGCCTTCAGTGTAGTGGTGCAAAATCCATGATTTGTTTTGCCACAACTGCGATCTTTTTTGGCGAATTGCTTCACGTAAACGTCTTATAACGCTCAAATAATACTGTTTATTTACCGTTTGACCATCTGGCAAAAATTCATGGTGAACTACACCATTGTGCTCCATGAAAAAAGTGAGCATCGCCTTCTATTTTGACTGAAAACGACGTGGTTTCTTCCGTTTGTTTGTCTTCTTGCAAAACACTTGTTTGCCTTCTGATACGATAGAGCAGGGTCACCGTAACATTTCACTAACATTTTACGCGAATCGGTGCAGTTGAAACCATTTTTGACACAAAATTTGATACAAACTCGTTGCTGAATTTTTTATTCCATCGTAAAAATCGAAGACACGAAAAAAGTTGTGAACAAAACACTGTCACTTTACCAAATGCCAACAAGAGACGCTGATATTTGGCAGCCTTGTCGTAGTCACATGTGGCAATCTACTAAAAATTTTCGAATTGGACAGATAAGTCCGGTTCACAGTGTAAATGAATCTTTCTTTTTGAACAAGGTGGTATATCAGTATTTTACTAGATAAAAAAAATTAATTTCGAAACACAATAAATTTTTTTAATTTTTTGTGATTTGGTGAAATTGATTTCTTACTTTTTTTTTTTTTTATTCTCTAATATAACCCTAATGGGCTTAAGGGATATAAGGGGTCAGCAGTTCCCCACTTAATGTTAGAAAATTTGAAACAATAAATAATATTGCAAGCTTTTAAACGCTTTAAATGTACAGGTTTTTAAATTCAAATTTAGATTTTTTTCACTTCAAATTCAACTTTTTTTCACTTCAAATTCAACTTTTTCCAGTTAAAGACACTTTTAACAAATCAAACTTAAAATTTTGAAAACTTCAAATTCAATCTGTGCCAGAAAAAGCCGTTTTTAAGGCTATACATAAGCTGTAGCAGTAGCGCAGATATGGGGGAGGGGGAAATTCGCGGGTTCAGACTCCCCAGAGCCATGAAAACATTACAAAATATCTCAAACACAAATCCAAATCTAAAAGTTCTCAAAATTTGATTAAGTTCAGTGCTTAATTTTTCTCTAGTTTTGGGTAAAAAATAACTAGAGATAAAGTAACATGTATAGTAACTAAGTTCAATTTTGTACTAAAATACAAAAGTGTTTCTGAAACATGCACGCGGTAGAAATTATGAAGGTGGTAGTAAGAGAATGAAGAACCAAAAAATTTCAGTTTAGTATCTCAAAAACGGAGACAAATCAAAGCAAATACCGTTATTTTGTGTGATTTTTATAAGAATCTTAGGTTTGATTATTTCAAGGATGTTAAAATTGATTTTAAATCAACTTGGTTAACCATTTACTTGCAATAAAAAATTTTAAATAATAAAAAATAATATAGAGTTCATAAATAGAACAATAAAAAAATTAATGAATTATTACCAATAATGAAAATTTGTTACTAATTCAAACTTGATTTTTTTTTTACCGAAAACACCACCGATTTTTTTTTTCAAATTATCTACAGTGGCTCCATCGCAAAATCGGACAAGAGCTTGTCTGATATTAATGTGCTCTAAACTTTTAAAAATGTTCTAAATTTTTTTTGTTTTTTTGCTTATATTCGCACTTCACATACTTACCTCTCTGCATATTAAAAAAAACAACAAATTTTCCAATGTTAACTGTTTATTAAAATCAAAAAACAAAAATAACTCAATTTCTTGCACTCAACGCAAAATCGGACAAAGTAAAGTAGCAATGCTAAAACTACCGTTATTCTAAAAATTCTTACTTCAGAATTGAGTTTTTTTTTTCACATTCTTTTGTTAAGCGTATTTAGTGGCAGTCGGTGTTAATACTAATTAAAAATACTTTTAAAATGGCTCCAAATGGAAAACAAACTACCGTTGAAATTAGGCAGTTAATAGTTAAATTAAATTTGGAAGGCAAAACTGTGAAAGAAATTGCTGAATTGGTTGGAAGAAGTAAGTCAACTGTCCACGACATTATCAAGAGGTTCCGTGATGAGTTTAGGCTGGCCAATAAAAGTAAAGATGGTTATGGCAAGATTTTAAATGAGCGAGAAGAGCGATCGTTATTGAAAGAAATAAAACAAGATCCTTTTAAAACCGCAAAAGAACTAAAAATATCTTTAAAAGCTCGCACTGGAAAAGATGTTTG
The DNA here is from genome assembly GCA_914767935.1 of Coremacera marginata. NCBI lineage: Eukaryota > Metazoa > Arthropoda > Insecta > Diptera > Sciomyzidae > Coremacera > Coremacera marginata. The sequence goes on from OU612043.1 coordinate 225,343,788, forward strand.
CGAAAATACTGTTCGCAATACTTTACACCAATTTAATTACTATGGGCGAGTTGCCAGAAAAAAGCCTTTTATAAGCCTCAAAAATAAAAATAATAGAATTAAATATGCCAAGGAATATTTACTAAAATCCGAAGATTTTTGGAATCAGGTAATTTAATAGTAAACCATCTTACAATAAATTTTTTTTTAATGACTTGATTATATTAAAGGTTTTGTTCACTGACGAAAGCTAATTTAATTTGCATGGGTCAGATGGCAAGATGTTTGTGTGGCGTAAACCAAATGAAGAATTTAATCACAAAAATACAAAAGCCACAGTCAAACATGGAGGAGGCTCTGTTATGGTTTGGGGCTGTATGTCGAGTGCCGGGGTGGGCAATTTGCATTTTATTGATAGTAAAATGGACAAATTTGTCTACCTCAACATTTTGAAACAAAATGTCAAGCAAAGTGCAGAGAAATTGGGCATTGCAAACAACTTTGCCTTTTATCAAGATAACGATCCCAAGCACACATCTGGTGTTGCAAAGCTTTGGTTGATCCATAACTGCCCCAAACTTATACAAACACCTGCACAGAGCCCTGACCTTAATGTCATTGAGCATCTTTGGGAGAAATTAGCTAGAAGAGTGTATCGAAAGAAATTTAACACAATTGTTCAGCTTAAAGAAGGTTTACTCGAAGCATGGAACTCCATAGAGCCGGAAGTATGTCAAAACTTGGTAAAATCAATCCCAAAGCGCTGACAGGCTGTTCTGAACAACAAAGGATATGCCACTAAATATTGATTGTTTGATTTTTGCATTTTTAGCTCTAGTTCTTAACTTTGTCCGATTTTGCGTTGAGTGCAAGAAATTGAGTTATTTTTGTTTTTTGATTTTAATAAACAGTTAACATTGGAAAATTTATTGTTTTTTTTAATATTCAGAGAGGTAAGTATGTGAAGTGCGAATATAAGCAAAAAAAGAAAAAAATTTAGAACACTTTTAAAAGTTTAGAGCACATTAATATCAGACAAGCTCTTGTCCGATTTTGCGATGGAGCCACTGTATATAAAATTTACTAAAACCTAATCTATGTCCGTTTTACTATATCATTTGCATCTAGTTCGTTGGATACGGTAAAACAAAAAATTGCAAAAAAAAAGAAAAATTATAACTTTGCATAGCATTGGAAACGTAAAAGTTAAGTTTTCGTGAATTCTAATGATAGCATCCGATTCAGCGGCACATTTTTCATATGAATGATTTAGAACTAATTTTAATATCCTTTGAGTAATGAAACGTGAGCGTAGCATTTTTGTTTAATATATTTGTTGATGAATTTGTTGTTCTTGTTAATTTTTATGTTATTTAAAAATAAATACAATTCAATCTTTTGTTTAAAAAATGGAAATAAATATTACGGAACAATATGAGTGTATTATTTTTCCTGCAGTAAAGAACTAAAATATATTTTAAATTTAGTTGAAAATTTAAATTTTAACAAACAAAATATATTTTTAATATGTAATGTATAAAAAATTAGTTCAATAAATAAGTCGAATTTATTATGATATTTTGAAAATAAATAAAGTTTTTAAAAGCATAACTACCATGCTAGCCTCCAGTCTCGGTATATGTAAACCTGCATAGTAGTAATATAATTTTTTGTTTTATTTATTGGCTATTTATTGAATTAATAAATAATATTGTATTAATATTTCATACATACGAATTAATTACAACAACACAAGAAGTTACTAAACAATATTCGCAAAACGATTCCTGATTTATATAATGGTGTATATGTAGTAGTGCTGCGTTTTTTAAATACCAAATATAAACTAATATAATGAACTATGCATCGCTTCTTGATATACATGGGTAACGCAGTGCTGCGTTGCGTTATTGAATTGAAGCACTTAAATGCGTTACTGCGTTGATACACTTGTTTTAATAAAAGTAACCCAATAGAACTGTAACGCAAATTACGCGCTCAAAGCAAAAGAAAAAAAATATTTATACAGCGAGAAAAAATTGCACAAGTTGTATAGAGCATACGGAGCGTACGGAACATAGGGACAGAAAGTTGAAAGCAAACAATATTCCTCTGCATAAATAAGGACATGGGGTTGCGGGCAAGATGCAGTGAATCATGAATGCTTGAAATGTGTTGAACGTTAAAGTGTTAAACGTGTTCGAAGTAGAAGTAAATTTGAATCAAACTTCGAACTGGTTTTGTATATCAGAAACACGTATGTATCTGTTTGATAGTTCGCTTCAAATCGAATACAGTTTGGCTGCATGCTTAAAGTTTAATATAACTTCATTTTTGGTGGATGCTGTAATATGTGCTTTGCTTGGTAATATTTCATATTGATTACTCATAGATTTAATAATATTAAATATACATATACAATTTCCCTATATCAGTTATATTGATTGAAGATTTTTATTTGATAGATTTTATAGATATCCAATTTGCGGTGAATTGGCAACATAACGCAACGTGCTTGTCAATTCAAACCCTCACTGCGTGGATTAAATTCTTGTTAATCATAAATTCTGGGAATCATAGAATTTAAAAGTACGCTATGGCGCAATTGTGTTAACGCATTCCGCTGATACAGTAAACTGCGTTTGAGTTGGTGTATCAACGCAGCGATTTTTTCTGCGTTACCCATGCCTACTTCTTGATACTACAACGTCTTATTTTCTCAGGCATCAGGCAGAGAAAGTGACGCTACCCTAACTGATGTGATATTTTCTCAGGCATCAGGCAGACAAAGCGACACTACCCTAACTGATTGGAGTCTGCCAGCAGACTGAAAGCTTCTTATCGGCGCAAGCATTTATATACGTATGCATTGCTTGTAAAGCTCTGAGAAAATTATAAAGCGATTCTATCAACAAACAGCACGATGTTGCGTTCGAGATTTCGGCACGAACTAAAGCAACAAGCATATGAACGTCAGTAGCAACTGAATCATCAATGCATTTTTCTCATACAAAAATGTGCATTTTTCTTCTTTTCTTTTGCTATCGTGTGGCTTTATTAAAGAAGTGACAAGATACAAAGTTAAATATTCCTGTTACGCAGAAAATAACTGATATTTTGGTATAAATTTTATCTCTGTAGGATGAATATTAAAGGCTGTATAAGGCCCTAAAATGTGCCAAGGCCTTAACAAAATTTGTGAAAATACCCTAATAAAAATTGCGCTGTAAGACGTAATTCTAAGTCAAAATCCAACAAAATAACGATTCTTGCTTTGAGCCTTCACAGTTTATGAGATATTATACTGAAATTTCATGATTTTTCATTCTCCTTACACTACCATTCATAACTTTCACCGCGCACATAGATCGGAAACACTTTTTGAATGTAACCCATCTAATGTATGGCTTCATGTCAAAAAAACCCACCAGTATCGAAAGTAACCAGTTGCTTCCTTCTCGTTAGCTACTTTGCGAGGGTCGTTTGTTAATTCAGTGAATTTTTTAATTTCCCGCATAGTAACTTTAAATGCCGATTCTGTCAACTACCATCTGTTAATAGACAACTGTCAAAATATCTGCTCGCTGTGACGCTTAGTTTGTGTTTGACAGCTATTGACAGCAGACGTTCTTGTGAATTTTGGTGAAAATGGAAAAAAAGTAAATTTTGTGTGTTCATCAAGCATTATGTTTTGCGCAAAAAACTATCAGTCAAGCCAAGGAAAGGCCAAGATAAATATTTTCGGGACTCTGCACCATCAATTCAATGGTTAAGAAGCGGTTTGCTGAAATCCGATGCGGTCGTACAAGCACAAGAGACGCCGAACGTTTTGGACGCCCAAATTAAGTCACTACACCAGAAATGGTCGATCGCAGAGTTAAAGTGCACGAGATTGTTGAGGCCGTAGGCATTTTAGACGAACGGATGTGAAACATTTTGCGAAATCATTTGGATATGAAAAAACTATCGAACATAAACACGATCGTGTGACTGACTCAAAGACGTGTTTGGCGATATTGAATAAAGATAAGAAGGACTTTTTCCGTCGATAAGTAATCCTGGACAAATCGATTACAAAATCGAAAAGAACGATCAATGGCGAATACTATGCAGCCAAATTGTAAAACATCTCCTTTTGTCGAGAAAAAAGTGCACTTAAATCAAGAAAATGCTCGTTCACACATGCCCAGCTCCCTTGGCAAAATTCCATGAATTGAAGTACGAATTGCGTCCTCATCCAGCATATTCTCCAGATTTGGCCCCAGAGACGAGCTCATCACCGAAACAGAGACCTATCTAGAGGACATTCCGAAAACATATTTTTCGAATGGGATCAAAAAATTTAAGGAACGTTGACGAAGTGTATTGAGGTAAAAGGAGACTATATCGATAAAACATTTTTTTGTCAGAAAAATAATTCCTTGCTTCATTTTTCATTTTTCACTCAATTATCCAACGGCCCTCGTACTAGATCTATACGAACTAGTTCCTTTTTTGAACCAAGATAATGCATAAAGGGTCAGTTCAATCAACTTCTAGTTTGTATAGCTTATTGTTTGTGTTTCTGACGTCTTGATTTTGTAATAATGGTAATTTTTTCGAGAAAACATGATATATGAGGTGTTTCAAATTCATTAAAAAACATGAAGAAAAATATTGTGATGAAAATAGTATAAATTTATTAACTGAGGATTGCTTTCACAATGCCTACGGTTTTTGGAGAAAGTAGATTGACGTGGAATTAATACTGGGTACCTAAGGGCTAGTAAAATCGGTAGTTCTGTACTAGCGCCAATTTTTGCAGGGAAATCGGACTTAATTTTTAAAAACCTATGCATAAACAAGTTTTTATTGCGAATATAGACGGAATTTTATGATTAGAAAAAAAATTGGCAAAATAATAACGAAAGTCATTTACCGACACCACTTTCCACCCTCCAAACAATGCTTTTGCATTTATATGCGTCATGTTGGTTAAGTCTCAAAAAAATGGCGCATAGTGCTATATGGTGAAACTACAGTCACCGGTTTTTTAAATTTCGGCACTCATTAAGCAATTTTAACAAAAAGGTTGATTTAAAAAAAAAGTATGTGTGTAGCCGCAATACACAAAAGAAGTGAAAATTAGTTATTAGGTTGAAAAACCTTATTGGGGAAAGGTGTGCACCCTCGAGAGAAGAAAACGTTTTCAAGCAAAATATTTCCTACAAAAGATACATATTTTTGTCTGGTAAATACGAATATACAATAAAAAATACATGGTTTTTTCTTTTTAATCTCAAAGTTATCTCTGGTTTGACCTGGGAAAAGCTGAACCCAAAGTCAACTGCAAGGTCGTTACAATTTTACTCCTTCGAAACCTTTCAACTTTTATCTGAAGCATTTTTTGCGATGTAGGTTACTTTTCAAGAAATTTAAATGTCTCGTAAGGCACTGAAACTCATAAATCTCAAAATCATCATCGATTTTAAATTCGAATCGAACAAACTGCTGTTTTGCTCAATTACTGTTATGAGTTTTCTCTAAACTCTTGCTTGATAAAATCACATTTTTTCCAAAGTATCTTCACGCGAGTAAAAACAACATTTTTAAGGCTAAGGGCAATCAGCCGTATATGGGTGGTATAGCAGCCATACAGCAGCCTTTTTGAAGCAATTTGAAATGTTTCTACCACAATATGCTGAAGCAGACTCTACTTCAAATGAAATCATTTCATATAAGCTATCAATTCGTCGACCTGCTATATTAATGTGGAGGTTGCAGGTTCAATTCATGGCGCAGACATTGATGTGTGATGGAAACTATATTTCTTGTGTTGTTATTGTTTTTTGTATTTTAATAAAATTTTTATTGTTAGTGTTATGATTAAGTAATAAATTATCGGATTATTGAAATTTTACCCAAAGCTGAGCCTTGAATAGTGTTCTCGCCAATCAACACAACCAGCACTTACACAAAACCATTGCTTGGCTTAAGAAATTTAAAGCAAAACATCTTAACTCATTTAAATGTCTAACAGCTCAATTGAGCTAAATGTGTATTCAATTCAAACAACAATAAAATTCACATGCTAAAAAAGTTCACGCATAAAAAGCGATGCTATCAACATCACCATCGCCGAGAAAGGATTGGTTTTATTGTTGCGCAAACGTTTACTGTTGAATAAGAGCGTTAAGGAATTTGGTGGCCCTACAAGGGTCAAACAGCGGCTGTACAACGGGCGTACAGCTGCCGTTTTGAAGCAACCTCAAATGTTTCTACAACGAAATGTTAAAGCAGATTCTTCTTCAGTTCAAGTTCTGTTTGTGTTGTTATTTTTTGCAAAAGTGCGTAGGTACAATTGATGATAGAATTATTTTATGTGTTCTTTAAGTTTGATCTTGTACTGCTGTGATTCGACTCAACTTTCGGCTGCTCTGCTTTTTCACTTAAAATTGGTCCTTTTTCGATCGCTGTTCTGCTAAATTCAAAGCTCAATAAAATTTGTTGACCATATATGACCCTTGTACCGCCGTGCGACCCTGTTCGACAGCTGTTCGTGCGCTAATGTTTTTGTTCGCCCGATAGCCTTGTTTAGTTGGAAATCATTTATTTTTGAATTTGCATTGGATGTGCAGTTCTGTCATAAAGCACCCACAACTAAGCGAGGACGTCCATCTAATACGGAGAATGAAGATGATTCCTTGTCTTCTTCATCTAAAAGATCAAGAGCGGTAAGACCTCCTCGCGATGTAAAATTAGATGGCTTTAATCATATGCCCCAGCATGATGGGCAGGAAGAACCTACAAGGTGCTAAAATAATTGTAAAACTATTCAAGGTGTTCCAGGAAGAACACATTACTTTTGTGAGAAATGCAAAATTCATTTATGTATAACAAAAGAACAAAATTGCTTTAAGGCAATGCATACTGCATAAGAAATTACTTATTTACTTACATTTTACTTTTTTATGTTATATATGTGTTCAAAATCTAATCATATTCTTAGCTTAAAATTAACAATTCAATCAACTTTTTTACTGTGTTTTAAAATAAGTTTTTTCTATATAAAGTATTGGTATTTCGGTGATTTATAAACGAAAAGAGTTGACGTGTTTTTCATATTTCTTTTTTTAATTAAAATATATTATCTTATTTTATATATTGTTAAAACTTTATTATTTTTGTTTTTGATATCTATTTATTTTTGAATAATTTAAAAATATGAATTCATACACGCAGAAAAATTTTTCGTTTACCTCAACTGCAAAGTTAGCCAACTATACTTCATTTGAGAGCTGTAGTCGCTGCAGGCGATTATTCAGTTGTAACTGACGAAAAAATAACGAAACGCAATTCGTTTACTAATAAAAACAGCACTGCGCTACTTATACTGAATTTTAACAGTGGGCAAAAATCTATTGACTTTGGCGCGATGATAGAGCTCTGAACTCCTTACCTTGAGTTGACTGCTTCGAACTCTACAGTTGGAACTATATTTTGTAATTTTTATCTTTATAATTACATTTTTTAATTTTATTTAAACATTAATTTTTAACACATAAATTTATTACTATTTGAAAAAATTTACAGTTTCTTACTTCCATCGTTTGAATTCGAACCCGGATCGCGTCGATGTCTGGTTTATAGCGCGCTCTGCTTAACCTTTTGCGCCACCGTCAATTGTATTTTCAGTCGCTAATATTCGTGTAGTGCTACTAATGCTTCTGCGTGGCATTTAATTGTGTTGAAGTAAAGGTACATGAATTTTTTTTCGTTTATGACAAAAGTTAAACATTTATCGTCGACAGAAACCCGACAATAACGAAAACTTTAATTTGTGGTGGCCGTGGCATACTGGTTAGGGTGCTTGATTGGTATGCGAAGCAGCCTTGGTTCTTGTCCCCGGCAGACACAGAATATTTTTTCGTTTTTTTGCTTGGTTTTATTATTACATTTTATCAAAATTTTTACTTAGTTATTTTTAAATTTAATAGCAAATATTAATTGGTTTTTACTGAAAACAAGCAGAATAGAAGTTTCCATATCCAAACACGCACGCGCTTATGACAAACGAAGTTCATTTCCTGCAACTAGTTAACCCGTTTCCCGCAATTCTTTCTGTTTCTCGTAACTGTTGAAACGTTTGCAAGAAACGTTTCCAAGCACGATAAACGAAGTACATTTGCGACAAACTGGCGATAAACGTTTCTTTTCTCTGCGTGTATGAAAACAGATCTATATTCACTCCATTGGCACGGAATGTACATTATAATGTATATTTCTAAAATCTATCAACCAGGACATTTTTTCTACAAAAAAATTTATAAAGTATTTTTTATGTACAATAAGTTGTATAAATTTGAAAAAAAAATAATGATTTCTTGTACCTGAAAACAAGACTGATGCACTTCCAAAGTGCAAGGTTCAAGCTTTACTCACAATGGTCGCATGCAACCACAAGCTTGACTGATTCAAAATCATCAGAATACGCAAGCGCGTGTGCAAGTTTGATCGGTTGAACACAACATCTTACCTTTTTGAGTGTTGGCCAACTTCAACACAATTGCTTAGATTCCAAACATTATTGCAACCTATGCTTTCAGATGAGTAAGTCGCACACGCACAACGCAACATCTCATTGCAGCTTATAATTAAATAAGCAGCGATATTTCTTTACTGCTTCTATAACAAGTATAAATTTGTTAACTTCTCGCTCATTGCTGCTTCCTGTATTCAAAATAAAAAAACATGAAACACAATTTTTCGGAATTTAATTGATACTTTTCTCAACTTGAAGTACCACACAATTGTTTTAAATTATCAAGAAAAACACAAGTCGCTGATATAATTGCAGCAAGCTGTGTTGCATGAAACTTATCGCGAACGCGTTGCCAACTAGTTTTAAAAAAGTTGCTTCATCTGAAGGTTCCGGTATACTTACATGGGTTAGCAACATTTGTTGATGTTGCGTTGTTTTTCAATTGCTCCGTTTGGAAAAGGCCTTACGTGTGAGCATTTGTCAATCACGCGTTGCAGTTCTCTGGTCTGGACCATGGGTTTTAAGAAATCGAAGAAGGCTCTATCTTTGTTCAAAATTTTCGTTTGTTTAATATCTTTATAACTTGTTTTCATATACCTCAAGAGCATTTCGTTGTTCAAATGTGGCAATTAATCTCCAAAAACAATGTAATTAAACCTCAAATATGGAAGTTAAATATAAAGTCGCCATTCTTGCTTATGTTCCTTACTTATGTGTAATATATTTTATTTTGTGTTTTATGACTCCCTTTTTAAACGCTCATTGTAGAAGAAGAAGAAGTAATGAATTTTGAATTGTTGTAAGAACTCTATTCACATATGATTTATGTGTAATTTTTGGATTTACGTGGACGTGTAATTTTTTCCATGAACCTGATTTAATCACCTGAATTCCTTACTTCAATAGAAAAAACTGCTAAACATTCACTTTTCAAACCAAAAGCTAAAAAAAAATATTTGTTCTTAAGGCCTTATGACATTGTATAAACTTCAAAATGAAAAAAATGTTTAACAAATTTTTTTATATTTGGATGATCATAAAATTAAATATAACACGTGCTTACTTATGTTTTAATGTGCATATACATAAATATTTAATTTTTCAATAAAATAAATTTTACAAAATATTGCCCCACTGCAGCATCTTTTTTAAATCGGCTTGCAGCATAACACAAACAATTTTCATTCGATGGACTTAAAATCTCTCTCTATTAGATTTTGAAAAGAAAAACTTAATTGTTTTGTAAAATATTAAAAAATGTTAATGGAATTACCAAATGTTACCAAATTTAAGCTGGCAAAAGAGATTTATTTTTAAAACAGTTTTTTTTTTTTTTAAAAATTAATATTGTTAAAATTTCTTCTGGTAATTTTAAGGCTTCTACACTGGCAAAAGGCCTTAACAACGTTCAGTCGAGCAGAGTGCTTCAAGTCATTTGTTACGTTACATTAACGCCATTCTCGAACTTTATACAATGACCTGAACTTAACCAACTTTAATTTGCATCATTCTACGTTGCGTTTTATCAGCCTGTTGCTGGTATTGCTTGATTATTTGCTTGAGTCGAATGCTCGTGTGAGAATTATTAAAAAAAATGTCAATTCCTTGCTTCCAGCTAAAACGAAAGCTTTCCGATTCCACCCATCACGCATGCTCGCTCATTATACATATCCGAAACATTACTGCGACATACGAATACTTTCCCACGCGTTCACTATCTTCCTATCCTTTTGTATGAGTAGTAGAAAATTGTTGCATCGTTTTTATCCGTTAGGGAGAATTTTGTAAATATAATTTTATCCTGATGCTGATTAGCCCACTCTCGAGCTTTTCAAGTTTCTATTGATAACTGCTGCTGCTGCTGCTTCTCTTCGCAGAGGTGTGGATGGTATTGAAATAGCTTTTGGGACACACACGCTCCTTAAGTGTGCACGTTTGCTTTGTAATGCTTTAACAAGGATTTGGCTATCAAGAAAAAAAAAAAAACAAATATGCATCTCAGAAAGTGGTCACATGCATATGAAAAAAGAAACTCAACACTTTACTCTCCTTAAGGTTCAAGAATGTTTAATTGAAGTATATAAAATAAATTGTAAAATCAGAATTCTGAGTTTTAAAGGAGAGATAGAAACTTACCAGGCTCCGAGCATTTTTATGAAAATATCAGCCTGAACGTATAAAAATTAAAGACAGTTCTGCTTGTATTCAATATGAATATTTGCTTTGAAAAATTTGAAACTTTTATAATTGAAGAAGTTTTATATGCATATAAGTAAAACTAATCTCTGAGCTATTTTGTATTGAGCTAAAGGAACTTTTAAATAGCTTTTCAGTACAAAATAATGTAAATGTTTGCAGCTCCTCAATATTGGACGAAAATAGTTGTAATAAATCTATCAATTATTGTCAGTATTAATGTCTCTCAGTCCCAAACCTAACACAGTAATACGATTAAAAAGTTTTCTTGTAATTATTTACATAAAATGATATTTTCTTCTGTCCTATGAACCAAATATACCTTTTCGTAAAGGAACAAAAAATAAAAATACACGTGTGTTGATGTTTTTCATGCACACGTCAGAATTTTTTTTTTCGTTTTAAGCTCTGTGGTGCCCCACAGTGGGATGGCTCCGTACATTTGTTGGAAAGAAATTCAAGGAAAGATTACTGAGATCTGTAAAAAAAAAATTATATGAATTTTAGAAATGAAGTTTCATCGAATTCAAACAACTAATTCTATCCTTTTTTTCCAACAAATATATGGAGCTATCTCACCGTGGGGCACCACAGGACTTAAAACGCATAAAAATAAAACATTGTGATATGTACATGAAAAATGGCGACGCACGTATATTTAAACTCACCCTTCCCCCCATTTCCAAACAGGTATATTTGGCTCATGAACAAAATGTGTTTAAGGCAGTGTAATGGATATTTAGCCATAGTCATACAAAAAACACACGTTTTAATATAATATAATTTAATATAATAATTACTGCAAGTTTATTTCACATTTTACTCAAGAAGTTTGATATTTAAATATAATAATTCATAATGTATTCATAATTTTTGAAGCGAAGCTTTTTACTCCTCGTTCTGTGATTTGCTTGGAGTGAAATCTGAAAAATTTTCGACAGATTTTTTCTTGGAAATTTGATGGTTTCTTTGTTGTTACCGCTTATTACAACAAAAAAAATTTAATACTTTAATATTAAATACTAAAAATATTTAGCTGCCCGTGGGGATCGAACCCGTGTCTTCTTAAATGAGAGTCAAATACACTATCCACTAGGCCACAAAGACTTCTTAGAAAATGTCGTAAATTCAATGTTAATTATAACAAAAGCTTGCTGCAGTAGATCGTCACCATCTATCAATAGGTAAAGGATTGTGTATTTGCTATGCTACAACAAACAAAAATTTGCCACAAGGTGTCTCCAGCATCGGTGTTTTTGTATTGTGAATGCGTTTGTGGTGTTGTTGATACGAATAAAATTAGCAATGCCCACAAGTGAGTTGGCAAGTGCGTTTTTAAGTGTCAAAAAAATAGATGATATCAATAAATATGGAATTAACAAACACATGCATGACATTGGCAAGGTATCTAAAATTTTTGTTAAATTTTGTTTCGTATGCGTTCTTTAATATATATTTTTGAAGGGAAGCTTTTTGCTCCTCGTTCTGTGATTTGCTTGGAGTGAAATCTGAAAAATTTTCGACAGATTTTTTCACTAGGTAGTACGCTGTTGGAGGAAAAAATTTGTTCAGTGCAGCCAAGTTCACAACCATGTGTGGAGAGTTAAAATGGAGAATCGCTGGCATTATATGCCCGTATATGTAATTGGCGTGGAAATTTGGTTATCAACAATAAAAAAATATACAGTAAATATGTTTTCTGTATATATGTAATTTATTTTATGTTATTTTAAATTTTTGAATTTGAAAGATAATGTAGAAAAAGAAAAAAAATATTAAGCTATCAAATCTATGTAACTGCAAAAAAGCTTCGCTTCTCTCGTGTGTTTAACGACGCACCTGTGTTTTTTCTTATTTTTTGTTTCGCTTTAGCGGTTCAAAGTTAAAATGTGAAGTGTTTGGTTTGTCACTTAAGGGCCTATTATAGTTTTTTAAGCGAAAAAAAACCCTGTATTAAAAGTTTTATTTTTAAGCTATGGTTTATTTTAGATAAATTTTGTTTTTACATTATAATTTATTTGTAAATAATTTCCAATAATAAATAATTCCTCCAATAATTTTTGGAGTTATATAAACACATAACTTAAAACTTATGAAAGAAGGTCGTAATTAATTTACAAATAAATTCTATGGCAGAGCCCGGCCGTTGAAAATTTGATTATTTGTGTGTGTTTACACACAATAATTAAAAATCCAAGTTTTCAAAAGAAACAAATCTTCATGTCGTCATAGTTTAATATCAGCTAACTGCTGAAGCTAAGATCGACTGTGAAATAGAAGAGCAACAACAACTAGCACAACAAAATCTTTGAGTATTCAGAAAAGCTTTGATCTATTTTCGAATAATAGAACATACAAATTTGCTTCACAAATTAGAAGAACTTTAAGCTGCTTTCATATCATTTGTATTCTCGTACCGCAATTCAGGGTAATTTACTAATTGCATTCGTGAAACAAGTAGAAAATTAAGAGCTTAGTGGATCACAGCAAGAATCACGATAAAAAGGCTACTGATGAGTTGGTGTAGCGGCCAACGAAACAGCTGTCTTGTCTGCTATGTGATTGATACTCTATATAGGGTATTGTTGTTGTTAGTTGTTTTTCCTTCAGTTGTTTTCTTCGGAAAGCAACATTGACCTTGAGCTCTGACCTTGAGTTATATAACTTAAAAATTTACATTATAATTATATATGTTTTGAAGAAAAGTTTTTGATTTTTTGGATAACAAAGGTAGCTTAATAGGTTCCTTAAATATGTAGTGTAGGCGATTTTTCAGAGCTTGTTCATCTAAAAAAAGAAAACAAATGATTAAGATTCTGCTAAAGCTTTTCGAGCTTTTAATGGAAGATTTTAGAAAAATGTTGATTTTTACCAAAATATCAGCAAAAAAAACTGATTTTTGACTAAAAATGTAATTATTTTTGAGTTATAAAAAAAAGTTTATTCTAAAATAAAAATCGAACCGATCATATATGCTACCGATCATTTCATAGTTCATATTAGAAATCAGAACTTACATGCTACAAAATACATTTACATACATTTGCATTACAAAATGTATTAACATAACGTTTCAAGTCAGAAATTCACTTTTATGGAATTTTAAGCGATTTTACAGTTTAAATGGCGTCACTTTGTATTAGATGTGGCTTTGTTTTCATTAGATTTTGCCAAATTCAGTTGCCACAGTCAGAGCTTATATTAAAAATTAATGCTTATGTGCAAAGTTTCAAGTCATTACATTAATTTTTGTCAAATTTTAAGAGATTTTTAGATTTGAATAATGTCACTTTGAATGGGACGTAGGCGTGATTTTTATAAGATTTTGTCATATTTCGTAGTAAGAGTTTACTTTTAAAGTCAAATCTTATGAGAAAAATTTGAAGTTATTTTTTTTTTTAATGGGTGGCTAAATTTTAAGGGCCGATGTTGAATGTGAACCACACCTAAACGTCAAGTTTTTATCTGCATTTCATTTGACATTTTTCAATTCCAGACTAACTCAATTGGAACCATGGAAAGATACGCTGTCGAGCAACGCGTTAAAGTTATTCAGGCTTATTATGAAAATGGGCGTTCAAATCAAAATGCATATCGTGCACTTCGTGATTTTTTCGGTCAATTTAATCGTCCAAATGTGCGTACAATCGGAAAAATCGTGCAAAAATTTGAGCAAACCGGGTCTGTAGGAGATGTGAAAACATCAGTGCATGCTCGTACAGCTCGTACAGCTCGTACAGCTCGTACAGCTCGTACAGCTCGTACTGCAGAAAATATTGCTGCTGTTCGCGATAGTGTGGCTGAAGAGCCGTCCATCTCAACTCGTCGTCGTGCCCAACAATTGCACCTCTCACACTCGTCGTTGATGAACATTATGCATAAAGACTTGCATTTACACTCTTACAAGGTGCAATTGACTCAAGAACTAAAGCCTCTTGACCATTACAAGCGTCATCAATGGAAATTCGATCAATTTTCGAAGAAAATCATCTTCAGTGATGAGGCACATTTTCATCTCAGTGGATTCGTCAATAAGCAGAATTGCCGCATTTGGGCGAATGATAATCCAAGAGTGATTGTCGAAAAACCAATGCACCCACAAAGAGTGACTGTTTGGTGCGGTTTATGGGCTGGCGGCATCATCGGGCCGTATTTTTTCCAAAATGAGGCCGGTCAGGCAGTTACTGTGAATGGTGTTCGCTATTGTGAGATGATAACGAACTTTTCATGCCACGAATTGGATAATATGAATGTGGACGATATGTGGTTTCAACAGCACGGTGCCACTTGCCACACAGCTAACGAAACAATGGCTCTTTTGCGCGACAAATTCAATGGCCGTGCTATCGCACGTGGTGGCGATGTCAATTGGCCGCCAAGATCATGTGATTTGACACCGTTGGACTTCTCTCTTTGGGGTTATTTGAAAGAAAAGGTGTACGTTGATAAGCCAGCAACAATTGAAGAGCTAAAGGATGAGATAATTCGGCACATTAACGGCATAGAACCTCACTTATGCCTCAGCGACATCGAAAATTTGGACCATCGGATGGAGGGGTGCTGTTGAGGTCGCGGCGGCCATTTGGCCGATATTTTGTTCGTTACATAATTGAACCATACTAATATTATCATAATAAAAAGAAACGACAGTTATTTTCTAAAGAATTTGTGTTTTATTCAAAATCAACATCGGCCCTTAAAAATTAACCACCCTTTATTAGTGGAATTTAATATACTTTAAGGTTTAAATAAAGTTCCTTTGTATTGGAGGAAGACTTGGCATTCATCCAATTTGGCTCATTAACGAACATGATCTTTTTGTTTTTTTGGTGAAACGATTCTATCTATATTTTTTATTTTATTGTTGAGCGTGTTGAGCTCTGTAACGGGACTTTCATTTTTTATGTTCTCTTTGAAATATTAGTAATCATCTGTAGTCAATTTTTAGTGTGATATTGCACAGGTAACAATATAGAAGCATATTTTGAAAAAATGGGTCGTAAGTACGAAAATAAAGCAGGGAGAATTGCCATTAAATCATTTTTAAAACCACCAATCCCAGCGGAAAATTGCTCAATTTGTTAAATTTGAGTTCCGCTACATTGCAGAGCATCATTGAACGCTTCGTTCATGAAAATCGAGTTCAATTTAATAGCCAAGCCTATGAACGTGTCTTGTACATAAAATCAAGATGAACCCAAAGTTAATGGGTCCAAAAATAGTCGTTGAGATACAACAAGGACTAGGTAAGTCGTGCAGTACGGAAACTTGTCCGCCGCCAACTCCGAGACCACTACTTAAATGGTCAAGTAGCCATAAAAAAGTTCTTCAAAAGCAAAAAAAAAAAAAAAATAAAACAAGCAGAATCGGCTTGCCTTTGCTAAGGAGCATACCAATAAGAAGTTGGACTTCTGGAACAGCGTTACATTCTCAGACGAGTCTAAATTTAACATCTTTGACTCTGATGGCATGTCATACGTATCGCAGAAGCTTAATACTGAGCACCAAAAAGAAAATTTAAAATCTAGAGTGAAGCATCGTGGTGGTAGCTTATGTCGTCAGCTGGGGCTACAAATTTGGAGTTCATTGAAGGAAACATAGGTAAAATCATATGTATCTCAATATATAAAACAAAAAAAAATTTATATCAAAGTGCAACGAGTTTTGGAATACCGAAAACATTCCGTTTCTACCAAGACAACGGCTCCGCTGGTACAGAGCTCAGACATGAATGTTATTGAAAATTAACGGAAATGTTGGAAAAAACATTCGGCAACATGATATTTCCAACAAGACAAAATTAAAAAAAGTTATTATATAAAGTGGAACAAAATAACCGGAGCAACTTCTCAAAAGCTTCTAGATTAAAATTTTAAATATATTTGTAAATTAATATCATAATTTAAGTGCATGAAATTCTTTAATAATATCGTATGCATGGGTTGACACGACTTCATAACGAAATATCGTAACGATTTCGTAACGAGTCTTGTTACGAGAAAATGTTACGAAAAAGTTACAATTTCGTTCAGACAGTTCGAAAGAAAGGAAATTTTACTCTGTTAGCATTTTAATATGTCGTACAAACAGTCGCATAACGAAATTCTAAATAAATTCCTTTAAAAAGTTAAACTGTTCCGATATCTGCGTAACGAAATTGTAACGATTTCTTTAAGACAGCTCGAAATAGTAACGAATTAGTCGGAATATCGGCAAAGTCGTCAACTATGGTTTGCTGGGATGATATTTAAATCTTTCAATATTTTACCTAGTTTTTTCAATTATAGAGTAAGAAATTTTTAAATTTGAATTGCATGAAATAAGCTGTGAGCCACTGTATTTTGAAAAAATTGCGCTTTTTGGAATCACGGATACAATTGTGACTTGTTACCGAAGTCACAATGACAAGTCTTAGAGATTTATTTTTTTTTTTTTTAAAAAAAAGGACACAATCACCAGGACATCCACCAGGAGATCGCACCAATTGAAAAGCGTTATAGGGCTTTTGGGACGAAGGCGTGATGGCTGACTATTGCTGTATGTAATTTCACGAAGACTCCACGGTATGGAATGCAGGTGCTTAAGCAAAACGAAATATTATTAATTAGAATCATGAATACCTAAAAATATAAATACATATGTTAACCTTTTTTATGAATTTTTTAAAAACTTTTATTAAGGCAAATCTATACTAAAAATTTTGGTGAATAAATTAATTTTTATCAAAAGTCTTAAAAAAAAAAGTTAATAATTTTTCTGGATATAAACGAAACAAATGAAATTTAGTAAGTTTATAAAAAAGCAGAAAAAATCTTAGCGCCACCTATAACTCCATTAAATCGACAACAAAAGAGAAAAAATAACGTTTCAAACGATGTACAATTCCTCTAAATTGAATTGATGGAGATATGTGCGAATAACTAAAACGATTCTTAAGACAAGAAATTGTTTGATATTTTTGGAATCTACGCTCGAAAATATGTATAAAATATTCCATGAGAATTTTGTAAACTATTGTAATTAGCTATTGTAATTAGCTATACAGAACATACCTTGCATTGCTCTGAGCGTTACGGAAATTTTAGCTTTAGTTGTATTTTTCAATATAAGTAAAAGAAATATCGTTTCTGAAACTGCGTTGGAAACTCCAAATGCAAACACTCAGATTACATTTATGTCAAACTGCTTTAAGCTAAACTAATTTCAACTCAACTGTTACACACAATCATCTGTTGAAATATGCCGCAAATGTCTAGCACAAATGTGGCACTTGTGTGCCTGTCGAATGCCTACAAGTTTTTCGTGGACTTACAGTGAACCAAAAAAAAACTTGTACAGCATACTTACTTATGTTTATGTTGCAATATCTTTAAAACTATGTACACTAACTATATGAAACAAAATGTTAAAATATTCTTTAACTTATTCAATTTTCAAATAGTTTCAACAAAATTGTGAAAAAAGCATTTTCTTAAAACAAATCAACAAAAAAAAAAAAACAGGCACATTTTACGAAGCCAAAAAAAAACTTGTACATTTCAGATATTCTTAAAAAAGCAAAGATTTTACGATATTATTTTTTAAAGCTAATATTTCGTGTGATGGCCCTTAGCAAATATAACGGCTTGTAACCTTTTTGGCATTGAGACAGACAAATTTTGTGTGATGTCAGGGCTGATTGACGCCCATATGTTTTGGAGTGCATCTTTAAGCTCTTTTATGTTTTTATTTAGTTTTTCTCTTAGTTTTTTTTCCATGTGAGCCCACAAATGCTCGATTGGGTTTAAATCGGGACTTTGGGGGGGATGGGGTAGCACTTTTTTACAATTGTACAGCAGCCATTCTTTGACCACAAGCGAGGAATGCTTTGGATCATTGTCGTGAACGAAGCTAAAATTGTCGACAATTTCCAATTTTGCAGCTGTTTGTTGCAAATTGTTCTTTAAAATATTTAAATAATCAAATTTGTTCATAGTGCCTTCAACAAACTGAAAGTTCCCAACCCCATTAGCTCCCATTGCACCCCAAACCATAACACTGCCCCCGCCGTGTTTGACGGTTTTATTAACATTTTTGGAGTCCAATGCTGTACCCTTTTTTCTCTACACAAAACGTCGTCCATCTGATCCAAATAGGTTGAATTTTGACTCATCAGTAAATATCACTGAGTTTCAAAACTCTACTGGCTTCGTGACATACTCCTTGGCATACTCCAGTCGCTTCTTTATATTTTTTGCTGACAACAGTGGCTTGTTTCGGGGTGCATACCCTCTTAAACCTTCCGAATGCAAAAAATTTCGCACTGTTTGTGGGTGTACTTGAATAATTCCCTGTTCGCTCAAGTTTTGAACTATTTTCGATGCAGATATTCTAGGATTTTCATTAATTATGCGACCTATTTTTCTTTGAGTTTGTAAAGATGAAATTTTTCTTGGCCTTCCACTTCCACTTGGTCTACTTAAAAACCCATTTTTCTGGAACATATCAATTATATATTTGACCGTAGAGTGCGGCTTCTTTACCACTTCAGCAATTTTCCTCAAACTCTTCTTTTCTTCCCAAAGTTTTATGATTAATTTTTTCATTTCTATTGAAGTTTGCTTTGAATCCATTTTTTTTTTTCTTTCTTTCAAATATTAAGAGCAAACTGAATGTGGAGCCAATAAATGAAAAAAAAAACTGGGTTTAATAACGGTACCTCACCAGACTGCGTAATGTAAAGAGTGTACAAGTTTTTTTTTTGGCTTCATAAAATGTGCCTGTTTTTTTTTGTTGATTTGTTTTAAGAAGATGATATTTTCACAATTTTTGTTGAAACTATTTGAAAAGTGTATAAATTAAAGAATATTTTAACATTTTATTTCATATGGCTAGCGTACATAGTTTCCAAGATAA
This sequence comes from Coremacera marginata, assembly GCA_914767935.1. Taxonomy (NCBI): domain Eukaryota; kingdom Metazoa; phylum Arthropoda; class Insecta; order Diptera; family Sciomyzidae; genus Coremacera; species Coremacera marginata. The sequence goes on from OU612043.1 coordinate 225,363,379, forward strand.
TGCAACATAAACATAAGTAAGTATGCTGTACAAGTTTTTCTTTGGTTGACTGTATATTAAAATTCTTTAACTTGAAGTTTAAATGATTTTAAGCAGCGCCAAAATAACTTCACGAAGAGCAGCACAACTTTAGCAATTTATGTTTACTACATCAAAAACGAATTTTCAAAAAAAAAGCAACAACACCAACAACAACCGAAAATAATTTTATGCAAATTATGCACACACATGGTTTTTCAGGCATACGCGAAAATGCATTTTCCTATTATCAGGAAAACAACAACAACTACAAAAAACAAGCGAAAGTTTCTAGTTGCACGCAAAAATTCATGAAATTTTGTAGAACGTAATTTAAATTTTACATAACCAAAAACCAAGTGAAACTAAACTGCATATTAAAAAAAAATTTCTTGAAAAAACAACATAAAAGAGTAAAATTTTTAAATATTAATAAAATCATGCAGCACATGCAGAAATCCACGGAAAAAGAAAAAAAAAAACAAAAAAATAAAACAAAAAGTTAATGCAATATCAATAAACAAGCTAAACTTTTGGGAAACAAAGAACTATTTTGGCTAAATAACGCGTGCGTTAAGGGGTGAAAATGGTTGCAATTTTTTAATAAAAATGGACATTAAAGTTCGCGACGCAAATACATATTCAAGCTTGCACATGGTCTTGCTTTGCAATTTCACACACCTTTGGAAATATTAATAAAATTATTTATTTGCATTCAAAAAATATAACATATATACTTAAAATAATAACACAGCCAAACAATATAAACCCATTTGATTACAGCATAGTATCTATGACATATTTTTGAAAAAAGAAGTCATGATGAGCACTTTCGTTGTGCACATTTACGGTACATTACGCCTGAGTTGGTTTTACCTACCTTAGTTTTTGTTCTGCCATATTCACAACTTACCGTCCTCAGGCAGTGATCTAATGTTTAGTTTTTTTGAAGTAAAGCTGTTTTATGGGATGGGCTGTAAGTCCAGAAAATAGAACTGTAAATAAATATAAGAACCTTTCGACACTTAGAGAATGAAACTTGAAATATACACAGATATATTCTCAAAATGTATATAGATATCGGGCACAGATTGAATAAAAAGATAAGAGTTGTAGAGTGGTGCGGTATTTTATACTCACGTAAGCGCTATAATACATACATATCAGTGAGTCCATGTCAAATCGGACGCTTTTCGGAATTCACTTATTTGTAAAAATTTGGTAATTTGCATGTCGATAGTACTAAAAATAAAATAGACATATTTGCACCCAAAAAAAAAATGTAACATTAAAAAAATTGTCTTCCTATTTAAAAAAATCTTTTAATCTTGACTCCATCAAGATAACTTGTTAATGTTACAAGATAGGTGTTGTTAAATGCAAACTTTTAATAGTTGAAAATTCAACAGGAATGTTGTTAATATGAAAAGACAATCTTGTCATCTTTAAAATGTGTCATTTCATCTTTAAAATGTCGCATCATTCAAATTACAAGATCGTCAGGTTAAATGTAAATTGTTGAATTGAGAAATCAACAACAATGTTCTTAATATGAAAAGATAATCTTGTCATCTTTAAAATGTCGTATCTTTAAAATAACAAGATCATGGTTAAAAGAAAATTGTTGAATTGAGAATTTAACAAGAATGTTGTTAATGTGAAAATATAATCCAAAACCAAAATTTTGTAACATTAAAGAAAATTGTCTTACTATTTCAATTTTTTTTTTATTTTTGACTCCATCAAGATAGCTTGTTAATGTAACAAGATAGGTGTTGTTAAATACAAAATTTTTATAGTTGAGAATCAACAAGAATCTTTAAAATGTGTCTTGTCATCTTTAAAATCTCGTATCTTTCATATTACAAGATTATCAGGTTAAATGTAAATTGTTAAATTGAGAAATCAACAACAATGTTGTTAATATGAAAAGACAATCTTGTCATCTTTAAAATGTTGCATCTTTAAAATAAATGATAAGTTAAATGAAAATTGTTGATGTTTTTTTAACACAGCCTTTTTTTTACATTTGTTAATATTTTTGTTTTTGTCACTCACACAATTTTTTTCACAAGCACAAACACCTCGATTCAACAGCTACAAACACACTGCAGTTGTGAGCGAAAAATCGGCACAATGAGGAGAAAGAGCATGCATTGTCGAATAAAGAAAATCCGTTCTTATTAATTATAGTGTTGTAAATAGTAAAACAAAACATAAATAACTTTTTGGCAAAAGAGAGATTAATTACAATGAAATCAGGAGTAATACAATGATTGACAACATTGTTTTTAATTGAAAGATGCTCTCTTTATTATTACAAAATAAGTATGCAATGAATTTAACGAGAAGCATCTCTTTATAATAACAAGCATGTTGTAACTCGAAGAAATGGCAAATCTTTATATAAAAGACATTTTTATTTTTTTATTAACAATAGTCAGGTAATAATTACAAAAATGTCTACAAGAAATTTAACAATGCTACTCTTTTTAATTATACAACAGTATTTATTTGGGTGTGCATATTTTTTTTATAATTTTCTTTTCAAGTTATACACAGGTGAAAATGAACAAAAAAACAACACTGGTGCGTCGTTGGACACACGAGAGAAGCGAATCTTTTTCAATGTTACATAGATTTTATAGCTTAATAATTTTTTCTTTTTAATAAATTAACTTTTAAATTCAAAAATTTAAAATAACATAAAATAAGTTACATATGTACAGAAAACATATTTACTGCATATTCTTTTATTGTTGAATGTCAAACTTCCACGCCAATTACATATACGGGCATATAATGCCAGCGACTCTCCATTTAACTCTCCACACATGGTTGTGAACTTGGCTTCACTGACTCATGCATGCGTTTGTTAATTCTATATTTATTGATATCTATTTTTTTGACACTTAAAAACACACTTTCAACGCACTTGTCATAGAGTGTAAATTATTATCTAGAGATTGCATCAACTCTGCTAAATCACAGATGATAAGTTAAATGATCACAGGTTAACTGAGTTTTTTTCCTTCACGCTTTTAAGTAAAGTAACTCTGTTAACACATGCCAGAGATTTAGCAGAGTTGATGCAATCTCTAGATAATAATTTACACTCTATGCCAACAGCACCACAAACGCATTCACAATACAAACAAACCGACGCTGGAGACACCTTGTGGCAAATAATAGCAAATTTTTGATAGTTGTAGCATAGCAAATACACATTCTTCTATCTATTGATAGACGGTGACGATCTACTGCAGCATAGCTTCTGTTATAATTAGGATTGAATTAACAACTGTTTTTAACAAGTCTTTGTGGCCTAGTAGATTGTGCATTGGACTCTTGTGTAAGAGGGCGTGGGTTCGATCCCCACGGGCGCGCCAAAGAATTTTTTTAGTATTTAATTAATTTTTTAGTTAATTTTTTAGTATCAAATTTTCTTGTTGTAATAAGCACTACCCTGTAGGAAAATCAACTAATTTAAAAGTAGTTGAAAAAGTAGTTTTTTGTCAACCACAACTAGTTGATATTCTGACTTTTTTCCATAGAACGAACTAACATATTTTGTATGGTGATGTCCGCTAAATAAGTCAATTGACTTTCGTCTGCATATATTTTCAACTACTTGTTAAATTAGTTAAATTTTAATTATTTTTTAACTACTTTAAAATAAATCAATTGAAAACTAGTTAATATTTAACTTACTGAAGATGAATATAAAAGCACAAAAATTTTCAATTTCTATACATCAAAGATATAATTTATTTGACTGTGTATATATTAAAAATATATACATAAATTCATTACGTGAATGCAGTTTACGGAAGCAGTTTCCAAAAACGGGCACGCCACCGCCTGGGTACATGGCCGAAGGTGCCGATCCAATTGATCGGAATTGTGTGGATACTGCGCCTGTTATTTAACACAAGACAGCACAATCATGGTCAATGGACACACCGATATTTTGCTTAGTGCTTATTTTAAGTGTCAATCGCAATGAAGTGATGGAGCAGACTCGACGCTACGTAGGGAACGGCGTGCGTCTTTACTACTGAAGTGATGACGTGTTGAATAAATGGTTAAGCAATGCATCAATTTCCGCCCAAAGTCCAAATTGTCCAATGTTTGCTAAACACTACCAGTTTGTAATTTGAATATCTTAAATAATAAAGAATTTTTAATCGTTTCACAGGGTTTTGAGGCAGTCTATCAGTTTTAAAGTGTGTTTACCACGTCTGTCTTGCAGCTCAATGTCGTAAATAAAAAATATGTCTTTTTGAAACAAAATGTTAGTGAAGCCTACAGTTAATAATATTTGATGAAATAACATGGTTAAATTTATATAAACTTGTAATCTAATAAAAATTTGCAATTAATAAATGTCAAAATCAGAGTAATTGTCGCCATAATATAATTCAAAGCAGTTTATCACTTATTTTTAAGTAGTTTTTCAATTACTTCATATATAATGCAATAAAAACTATTTAGAATTGAAGTGGATGCCGCCTTAATATAATTCAAAGTAGTTCATATACTGGTTTATTTTAAATTAGTTTTTTAATTAGTTGTTTTTAAAAACAAGTTAGTTTGTTCCTATAGGGTAGAAACAAAGAAACCATCAAATTTCCAAGAAAAAATCTGTCGAAAATTTTTCAGATTTCACTCCAAGCAAATCCATAGAGTATAAATTATTGTCTAGAGATTGCATCAACTCTGCTAAATCTCTGGCATGTGTTAACAGAGATTAACAGAGTTTTTTTTCTTCATGTTTTTAAGTGAAATAACTCTGTTAACACATGCCAAGGGGTTTAGCAGAGTTGATGCAATCTCTAGATAATAATTTACACTCTATGGCAAATCACAGAACGAGGAGTAAAAAGCTTCGCTTCAATAACACAGGGCGACAAAATGAAGATTTTTTAACTGCGGCATAACTTTTTGGAGTCAATTTAGATACATGTGATAAAGACGTTCTATCCCTATAATTCACATTGTTTCAATTGACTCTGCTTCTCGAGATAAGCCGTTATTTTAAAAATAAAGGAGATTTCACCACATATTTTGGAATAACTAGAATACAAACTGTGTTCTAATATGATCTAAGCTTTAAACGAAAAAAAAAAACTAAAAATACCACAGGTATTTTTCGTGATGCGGACAACTTAAATTTTGGCCATTCGATTTTGTTACTTTAAGACTTCTTATCTCTCCAACTTGTGCAAAAAAATTGTGTCCTATATGAAGTCTAGTTTCCGAATTATGAGCTTCGTATGACCAACGAAAATCAGAATATTAATTTTTTTTTCAAAAGACTTCTCTTTTGAAAAAAACATTTTTAAAAATTTCATCTGTCACATAGGCGGGGAGCCATCAATCCTAAATGTGCACTTTTTGTATTAAGAGATAGTAAATAGCAATATTAATAAAATAAGCTTGGTATGACGGGGTCTATCCTGGCACTAGTATTTTTACGGATATTTTTATTATTAACAGACAGTTAAAATTTTTTCATATCGCGGAAATTAATTTTAACCAGCTCATTTTATTGTAAAATGTATGTGCTTTTAGAAAAAAAAAAATGGTATGACTGCTTCCATTGTGGCGAAAAAAATTTCCACTGACATGTTTTTAAAATAGGTATGAAAGACTTTTTCGCCACAATGGAAGCTGTGATACCATTTTGTTTTTCTTAAAGCAATTAAAATTTACAAAAAAATGCGCTGGATAAAATTAATTTCCGCGATAAATGGAAGTTTTTATGTTTTTTCAATTGACTTAATTGTTCTGTACGGCCGTCACCTCTCTGCAGACAATGGCAAACCTCAGGGAGTAAAAATTGCCATGTAAAGTTTCTTAAGAATATAAGCAGTTCGAAGTCGGCATAAAGCTTGTAGGTTCAGTTTTCGATAATTTCTTTTCAAAAATTGTATTTGCTTTAAAATAGCATTTAAATGTTTTTGCATATTTCGGCATTTTCGACAATATTTGCATATTTTCAGTTATTTGCATGTTTTGTCCGCATATCTTTCCTATTTTCATTAATTTTTTAAGATGTCCCTATTTTTTTTTTAAAAGATTTAGTCAATAATTTTGAGAATTCAGAAGCATTTTCTTTTTAAATTACTAAAGAACTATTAAATTTACCTTCTCTTCAAATTCAATTAGCTTATATTAACACAAACTAAGGGTTTCTTAGTGAATTTATCACTAATTAAGAAAGAAGCAACCTTTTAAGATAAATTAGTTTAATTGATGATATTGTTAAAAAAAAAAAATATATGCTTTGATAAAAGTTATAATTGTCCAAAAAATTAAAATAAAAAAATTATATGCTTTGCTCAAAAAAAAAAAAAAAAAGAGCGGTTTTAAAAAATTAATAAAATTTCATATAGTTTTGATCTCGGTGTTAATTTTGAAAGTGAATATATTCCCGTTGAACTATATTCTTTCAAATATAGTCCAATTACATCCGTTGAAGTTGATCGATCATTTTCGCTGCACAAAAACTTTTTAAAGAAAAATTTTTTGTATACTCAACAATGCAATCTCTACAGATATATGATTGAATAGAGCTTATAACTTTAATATTTTATTATTGAATTTTCTTTCATTATTTAAAAATATAGTTGGCGGCAAGTTGGCGGAGTTACAATTATGTTTACAAAAAAATTGATTTCGAAACATTCAATAAAGAAAGAATTTTTTGTCATAAAATGCATTCTTTTCAAAATAGTTTTATATTTTTTTTTTTTTGGAAATTTTTTAATTTCTAGTGCATAATTTTAAATTTTAAGTGCATATTTTGTGTGCACATTTTTGATTTCTTTGTGCATAAAAATTCGCACCCTAGTAATAAGTCTTACTTCTACTGTACGTGGCGGTCACATACGTGAGTACTAAGCTGAGTCGATTTGTATGGAAGTAAAAAAATTGATGTTGCCGGGGCAATTGAGCATGAAAAGTTATTAAAAAAAAAAAAAAGGGGGACGATAGGGGTACACTTTCTCCTATCACATCTTCAATCTTGTGAATTTTTTCCTTAGGATGTTTTTTCAAAAACATTTTTTTAATATAAACGTGTACAGCTAAAACACAACTGATGCCAGAAATGAAATTCTCGAACCCAGTTCATCCTAAAACCAGTCTCACATTTATACGTTTTTATACAAAAATTGATCGTAAAAAAATCATAAAGAAAAATTTACAAAATTCAAGGTATAATCTTAACGTTGGTGGGTATCCACCTATCCACCTTATATTCACAACATCTGTTCGTGTGGTCCTCCAAAATTTTTTTTTGTGTTTTTAGATCCCCCTAGGTGGCACTGAGGTCGATTTTTCGCACCAAATTCACACCATATAATATTTGAATAAAAAGAATATCTTTGGCAAAATTTGAACCAAAAAAAAAAAGATTTAATTCGGATTATCAATATCAAAAATATTAATTAATATCATGAAATCCACAAAAAAAGAAATACCTTGAATTGGTTGAATTTTTTCTATATGAATTTTCTACGATAAGTTTTTGTATAAAAACGTATAAATGTGAGACTAGTTTTAGGTTGAATCGAATACGAGGATTTTATTTTTGGCATCAGTTTTGCTATACCTGTACACGTTTATATACAAAAAATTTGTTTAAAAAATTCCTAAAGAAAGAATTCAGAAAATTGAAGATGTGAAAAGGTAAAGTGCACCCCTATCGTTTCCCTTTTTTTTAATAACTTTTCATGCCCTATCCGAAAATCGCCCAGGCAACAAAGGTTTGCAAATCGACCAAGCCTAATGAGTAAATTTTTTTTATAGTGAATGAAATCGTTTGCTTGTCTTTAATATTTTTAAATGAAGTAAAATTTACTGAAATGTGCTATAGCTATGTACTTAAAAAAAAAAATTAAATACATGAATGCCCTTTTTCATTTTTAACATTACAGAAAATAATAATAAATAATGCTCGGATTTATTTTTATATTCTGGTCATTGTCAAGTAATGATTACATTATTGCAGTAAAATTGCTGCATACTTACAATATGCTGCTCATTCAAAAAAAAAAAAATTTTCTCGTTCAATTTGTTGCCAATGCAATACTGTTTTGCATGCAACTGACCAGACTGATGCATTAACAATTGTTTTGTTGTTATTGTCGTTGTAGCTGAGTGGATGTTGTTTTTCTTGTTTTCTTTTCTTGAGTCCTTTAGCATCCTTTGGCGATCATTATTTGTGATTTCTGCAATTTGCATACATTTTGTGGAGATAACGTTGCCAGCCACAAATTCCGACACAGCTGTTGTTCCTGCAGTTGTTGCCTTGCCAGCGTGTCGCATGCATTGGTATTATTTATGTTTTTTATTGTTGTTGTTTCATTGACTACTGTAAGTTGCCATAACTGCTGCAACAAGATTTTCGGGGACGATGTTGCTGTTGTTGTTTAATTGACAATTGTTAGTTGTCATAACTGTTGCAACAAGATTTTTGGGGCCGATGCAGGTTTTGTGTTGTTGTTATAGCACTTATTGCTGTATTTAAATTGCAATTGTTTTGATTTTAGTTCTTGCCAGTTTTGTTGTCATTTTCCTTGGAGCTGTTGTATTTTTCATTTTGTTTCAGTTAGTGAATTTTGCATTCATGCAGGATTTCGTACACATTAATAAACGGCAGCAATAAAAATAAAACTATTTGCATTATATAGTATGAATTAGAATTAGGGGAACAGGGGGTTAACCTTCACATGGCAACGTGTCTGACCGCCTCAACCTGTAGAGGCCAGCATTATCCATGTCGAAACCGTCTCAAGTCGACTCAAACCTCCACGTGGTGTTCCCTTGGCAACGGCGGGTCGCTCCATAGACCTTAAACATGGAATGTGCGCAGGGTTTGGGTCCCGCCACATTACTACTGCGCAATGAAAACTAAACCAGATTTCGCATAAGAACCCCAATTACGTTGACGACCACTGCGAACGAAAAAACGGACAATGATTTACGGATATGCATCTGGAATGTCCAGACCCTTTATAGGAAATGTGCCATTATCCAGCTGGCGGAAGCCTTCAAAACAATAAAAGCTGACATCACCCCATCCAGGAAATGCGATGGAAATGGCAAGGCTACTCTAAACAAGCACACTGGGATATCTACTACAGCTGCCATGCGGAGAGGCGCGAATTTGGATGTGGATTCGTCGTTAGCCGGAAACTACGCCACCTTGTTTCACGGTTCACATCTGTGAACGAAAGATTGGCCACGATCAGCATCAAGGTAAAATTTTTCTTCAACAGCCTTATTTGCGCGCACGCCGCGACAGAGGAAAAGGACGAAGCCATCAAGGACGCTTTCTACGCTAGTCTTGAGGACGTATACTAGTCTTGAGGACCACCTTCCGGTCGATGACGTGAAAATAGTCCTCGTCCTTCGGCCCCACTGTCGGTCAGTTTAGTCTTCACGAGACCTCCACTGACAACGGTCTAAGACTTATCAACTTCGCCGCGGCGCGAAACATGGAAGTTAGTAGCACCAAATTTAAGCACCTCGACATCCCCAAGGCCACCTGGCTGTCCCCGGATCAAAAAACGTGTAACCAAATTGATCATGTTGTAATCGACGGAAGGCATGCCTCTAGTGTTCTAGATGTGCTTACATTTCGGGGGGGTCAACATTGACTCCGACCATTATCTTGTTGCAACCAAGATCCGCATGCGATTATGCAATGCGAAGAACATACGCACAGGAATGCAACGAAAGCTAGACGTCGCTAAGCTGTAATTACAATGGACTGCCGAAGCCTACTCCGCTCAACTCTCGGTTAAGCGCAACCAACCAATCTCTGGACCCGACGACGCTGGCGAACTTTGGGCGCATATATCCCACTCCATGCGCGCTGCCGCTGAAAAAGTCATTGGTTTCCGGTGCCCGCAACTTCGGAACCAATGGTACGATCGCGACAGCAGTATAAAACACCGCATACAGAAACGCTGCAGTCAGCTGCAACGCAAGCCGTGCGAGAAAATTACCGCGAAAAGAGGAAGGAAGGCAAGAAAAGAGAGCAAGAAAAGCGTGAGAGTGAGGGCAACAAGGATGCACGAAAATTCTATCAACAGGTTAAGCGTCTAACCCAAGGTTTCAAGCCTGGAGCATCCACTTGTAGAGACGAAATTGGAGATCTGAATACGGATGCACAGTGTGTGCTGAGATTGTGGAGACGGCACTTCTCCAAAATACTTACTGGCGACGTTTCCACCAATGCCACCCATGGAGAGCGCAGTTAAGTGCCACCAATCAACGATGACGGAGTGGATGTATCACCACATAGCCATGAAGAGGTTCGAGTTGCTACTACTCAAAAACAATAAAGCAGCGGGTGCTGACGGTCTGTCAGCTGAATTGTTTAAAACCGGCAGCGATGAATTGATAAGGCGCATGCATCAGCTCATTATCGAAATATGGATAGCATGCCCAACGATTGGAACCTCAGCGTACTGTGCCCTATACTTAAGAAAGGAGATCCTACAATTTGCGCCAATTATCGAGGTATCAGTCTTATTTCCATCGCATATAAGGTTGTCTCAGGCGTACTGTGTGAAACATTAAAGTGAAAGAAAGTCCACTACAGACCAGATTGTCACGCTATGACAAATCCTGGAGAAAACCCACGAAAATCAAATTGACACACACCATCTCTTTGTCGATTTAAAAGGTGCGTTCGTTAGCCCGAGAAGGGATTGCCTATACGCAACAATGTCTGAGTTTGGTATACCTGTACAGATGATTAGACTTTGCAGAATGACGTTGAGCAGCACACGCAGCTACGTCAAGGTAGGAAATGACCTTTGCGAAACCTTCAATACCGAAAGATGTTTCAGGCAAGGCGATAGACTGTCTTGCGATCTCTTCAACATCATCATTGAGGGGCTCATACGAAAGGCCGGTGTGCATCATAATGGCACCATTTTTTATAAAGGTGTCCAGCTCCTTGCGTACGCTGATGATATTGATATTGTTGGCAGAACCAAGAGAGATGTTACCGCTGCTTTTGCTGCTATCGAAAAGGAATCAGCCTATATTCTACTATAATCTACAAACAAGAGAGCGCGGCGTGTAGACTCACACGTTTCATTCAGCAGCTATAACTTTGAAGTAGTCAAGGAGTTCGTATACCTTGGCACCGCCATTAATTCCAACAACGAAATCAGCCTGGAGATAAAGCGAAGAACAATAATTGCTAATAGGTGCTACTACGGGCTCAGTAGCAACTAAGTTCCAGAGCCCTCTCTCGATCGACAAAACTAACACTCTACAAGACGCTCGTTCTACCTGTGCTGCTTTATGGCGCTGAGGCATGGGTAGCTTCGCAAAATGACGCAGCCGCTCTGGGAGTGTTCGAGAGAAAAGTTCTTTGCAAAATCTTCGGTCCTGTTCGAGTCGGCAATGACTATCGCATCCGAATGAACCACAAGCTGCATGAGCTTTACAAAGACATTGACGTAGTTCGGCGTATAACTGTTCAGCGACTACGCTGGCTGGGTCATGTCCATCGTATGGACGACGAAGCTCCAGCAAAAATGGTGCTCGAGGCGAGGGTCGCTGGTCAACGACAACGAGGGAGACCATGCCTTCGATGGATGGACCAGGCTGAGGAAGCCCTAACCGCACTTGGTGTATCCGATTGGAGAAGGCGCGCGCAAAGCAGAGGCGCCTGGCGAGAGCTGATGAGGTCGGCCCAAGCCCGGACACGGGTTGTTACGGCCACCTAAGTAAGTAAGTAAGTATGAATTAGACGTCTGCATGAATTTACTCATTCAATGAATGGACAACCGCATTCATGGGTATGTTTGTCTTTTAACTCATGCAACCCATTGGTTTTGCATGAATGTTGATGAGTACAACCATTATACAATGATTACCAGGTAGCCCTGACAACTAACTATTTTCTCACGAGCGGCGATCGGGAGTTGTCAAAATCAATACAAAGTTTCATTTGTCATCTGTTTTGCTGCTTATTCGGTTTCACTTTTTCAATGCGTTTTTGACAACTCCTGGTCGCCTACAGAACTGTCACTCGTACCTTGTCGTCAAGAATGATAGATATAAGGACTACGCACTTCGTGCGCTAAAAATTAAATCTTCTGCGCAGCCTGTCCAGCCTACGTCACACGGCTTGTCAGTTGTTAAACTTTATGAATACATTGCTAGATTTCTTTTCCGAAAAAACGGGATAAAAGCAAAATATTTATGGATAAACGGGATTTTTAAAAATTTAACGGGACAATTGAAAAAGAGTTTTGTTATTAAAAACAAATTGTTTATTAAATAAAAAATATTTGACAAGGATGAAAGAGTGCTCAAGTCAATTAAGTTCATCACCTTATACACGTATATAAAAAAAAAAAACACTTTCGTATGAAGTAAAAAAGTGTATGTTCTTATCATGTTTTTATAGATATCTATATCTGGAAAGTAGTTCCCTGTAAATTAAAGAACTTTGACAACAATAATTTAACTCAAATATGCAATTTTTGCAATTTTGAATAAAAAAAAAATTACAAAATTAAGTAGAAAAAACTAGTAAAGGTGGAGCTTCGGCTGGGTACCGAAGCTAAAATACCCCCCCGCAGCCATATTGAAGTATAGTCGAAGTCTTTAGTCACGACATACACGATGACATTCAGTTTTATATATTAACGAAAGTTTTCCTATTTTGATGACGTCACTTTGTATGGGAGGTAGGCGTGGTTTTCATTTGATTTTGCCAAATATCATAGTGGTAGTCTAAAATCACTGATGTTTTGCATAAATGCGTTAAGAAACTCCGCCATCTTTTTTTATAAATAATATAAGTGCCTTTTATACCTTTTTCAAAGATTTAATCGTACTAAATTAAATTGAGTAGAAAATCTATTTATCGTAAACAAAACTTCGGAAAAGTGCAAACATTGTTATTAAAATGATGATCGTAATGCTAAAAAGGGCCAATTGAGGGTACTGCTCCGTTAGTGCTAAGAAACATATTTATATGTATTTATAAGTAGACATACAATACGCTAAAGAAACCAAAGCATCATTCCTCAATATTTACGGGTTTATTATTAAATTAAGTATGAAATATTTAATAAAAAATTATATTTTAATACTTAATCTTATAGTTTTGTATTATATATATAGGAAAACCATTTCGATCATATGGGGTGAAGGTGTATTAGCCGTTTAAGTTGGTTTATTATTACATTAACTATATATTCCTTGCTATAAAATGACGATGTGTACCAAACTTTGTTGATATAGGATCATTTTTTTGAGAGTCCATTTGTGAGATCGGAAATATTCTCCATAGTGAGAATTATTCCTTTTATAATAATAAGACCCGTGACCGCCAGCATTACATAGCTCTAAGAAGAATGGGCAATTTTCAAATGCCTTTATTTCAAACCTAATGAAGGAACTAAGCAACTGGAAGTCCTCCAGCTTTTTGTCAATTATTTCCTAGTAAAATTCTATTTTTATTTTTATGATTATAAATACCATCAATAAATTTTTAATAACTTAAGTTGATGTTGTTATTAAAACCTTTTTGGTTGTTATTAATAACTTTTCTTCTTAATTAACGTTATTATAAAATGCATTTTTTGAAAAACACTTTCGCAAATATCACCTAATTTATCACTTCTGACTGTGTATTTACTTGTACCAAGTTGTCTTATATATAAAACATTACAAATATCTTAAAATAACCATGCTCCATAAAAATATTTTTTTTTTTTGAAAATCGTGATAAAAGTTAAATTTTTTTAAAAAGAGTTTTAAAATAAACAAGAACTAATATAGAAATGGTTGATGCTACATTTAAAACGTTGCTTTTCTTAATTTAAAACGTTTCTTCAAAATACTATTTCTACTCTGGTGACCAGAAAACTTTTACAAGTTGCCATCAATTACAAACGCAACAAACGTTTATTTAAAGCGTTTACTTTCCGTGGCTCTGTCTTCATTCGTATGTCAAAGGGTGCTGATGGAATTAAAATTAGCTGTGAAGATCATCTTCAGAAAATTGTATGTGGTGCTACTGCTGACGAGGGATGCTAGTAATTTATATATCGTATTAAAATGTATCTTTTCAATTTATCCTTATTTCTCAAATATTTACTTACTTCTTTGGCTTAAAAAACACTCAGTGCCTATAACTTTCTTTTTACTTTTTGGTCATACTCCTTCTTGCTTTCCTCTTATTTTAGCTTTATCTTATTTGCCTAAAATTTCTTACTTTTTTCTTTTTCCTGTGTATGTCTTTAATGCTCGGCTCTAACAGTTTGTCATTAGGCACTAATGAAAATTGTAAATCATTAATTAATATTTTATGTAGGCAACTTTGCGGTCTCAACATTATCGACTTTAATGCTCGAAGTTTAAACGCAGCTAAATTGGACTACATTAAATACATATTTTGTAATTCGTTGGTTGATATAATTTGTGTTTCTGAAACGTGGCTGTCAAATAATATTTGTGATACAATTTGTGATATAAATGGTTTTAATGTATTTAGGCATGATAGATCTGTAAAAAAAGGTGGGGGCATTGCTGTCTATTGTAAAGCTAATCTGAATGCGGTAGTTCTGAGCAAATTTAGTGATCCTGGAATTGAATTCATTACTATTAGCATCACAGATGGTAGTACCAAAATGTTATTGTCTTGTGTATATAACCCGAATAAATGTCATCCTGTGGATCCTTTGTTTGCTGATTTGCAAAACTATAACCTAAATCATGATATTATCTTACTGTGCGGTGATTTCAATGTCAATCTCTTGTCTAATGATTCTAACCTACAATCGTTCTTTGACAATATATCTTCAGCAGGTTTATCAGTAGTTAACACAACTGAACCCACTAGATTCTCTAATAACGCTACTCCAAGTCTTTTGAATTGTTTCATAGTGTCTGACCTGCCTCTCGTTTCTCTATTTGATCAATTATTTTTTATATCTGATCACGATTTAATATTTTGTTCGTTAAATGTAAACATGTCTCGTAATGTTCTTCCTACCTCTTTTTCGTACCGTGATTTTAAAAATATTAACTATTCGTCATTGTATCATGATTTGTCACTAACCTCATTTAATGATTGCTGGAATCATAGCTCAGTTGATGATAAACTTTGTTTCCTTACAGCTCCTGTGAAATACTTGTTCGAACAACATGTTCCTCTGCGGTCAGTACGCTTATTGAATCCTTCTTGCCCTTGGTTCTCAGTGCATGTTCTTAATGCTATAAAAAAGAGAAATAAGTTACACAAACTCTGGAAAAGATTACCTTCATCTGCTAATTGGGAAAGGTATAGGTTAGCCAGAAATGAATCAGTCCACCTAATAAGGCAAGCTAAGACACGGTATTTCTCTATCAAGCTTAATGTGTCCCTACCCACCAAAACTTTGTGGAGTAACATAAGTAGTCTTGGAGTGAGAAAAAAAGAATTCCCCTGCTATAATTGCTGACCAGGATTTACTAAATGACTACTTTGTTAGTAACACCGCGCCGTCTAATAATACCCAGTCTCACATTCCAGGTTCATCTGTTCTGGATTTGTTCTAATTTATACCAGTTAATGAAATTGATGTCGGTTATTGTTTGATGCGAATAAGTTCTAATGCAGTGGGTGGTGATGGTATTCCCATCAAATTTTTAAAAATGATGCTGCCTCATATCATAAGTCCACTGACACATATAATAAATCACTGCCTTATATCCTCCTTTTTCCCTGAAATTTGGA
The DNA here is from genome assembly GCA_914767935.1 of Coremacera marginata. Classification (NCBI taxonomy): domain Eukaryota; kingdom Metazoa; phylum Arthropoda; class Insecta; order Diptera; family Sciomyzidae; genus Coremacera; species Coremacera marginata. Next base: position 225,379,163 of record OU612043.1, read on the forward strand.
AAACTGCTACTGTTTTGCCGGTGGCAAAAAAACCAAACCCGTCTGGTCCTTCTGATTTCAGACTAATAAGCATACTTTCCCCTTTATCTAAAGTATGTGAAAAAATTATGAGTCATCAAATCAATGCATTCTTGCAGGCTAATAATCTCCTGTCTTCTTATCAGTCTGGTTTTCGAGTAGGACATGGGTGTGCTTCCGCAGTTATTAAAATACTTGATGACATACGACCTAATTATGATGCTGGATCTTTGTCTCTACTTTGCTTGTTGGACTTTTCCAAGGCTTTTGACAAAGTTAGTCATACATATCTATGTCAGAAACTAAGGCAACTTTTTGGATTTTCCAACAGTGCAGTACGTCTTATATCTTGCTATTTGTCAAATAGACAGCAAAGAGTTCAAGTTGGCCAAATGTTCTCTCTACATAAGCCTGTTTCAAGTGGAGTTCCTCAAGGCTCGATTCTTGTTATTTTCTTGTTATTGACTCCATTGTTATTTTCTATCTTCATTAATGACATATTTACTGTCTGCAATTATTCATCTATGCATGCATATGCCGATGATATACAACTTTATCTCTCCAGTAACATCGGGCTCGTAGATAGTCTCACTGGTAAACTAAATTAAGATTTAAGTAACATAAATCACTGGGCTTGTAACAATGGACTTCAACTCAATGCTGCCAAATCTTATGTTCTACCAATCTGTAAGAATAAGCAAATCCTTGAAGTTATCCCTGAGCTATACATTGGTTCTACCAAGCTTAATGTTGTGTCGAAAATTGTTAACCTTGGTTTTAGTATAAATTCGTCCTTGTCTTGTAAAGATCATGTAAGCACTGTAGTCCAAAAAGTTTACTTTATCCTACGTAATCTAAGAATGTCTGCTAATTGTTGTACTCTTGAAGTTAAAAAACTACTAGTGAAGCAACTTGCTTTGCCTGTAATAACTTACTCGGAGGTAGTATACAGTAAACTAGATTCGTCCTCTATGTTGAAACTTAATATTGCGTATAATTATGCTACTCGCTTTGTGTATGGCTGAAATAAATTTGACCGTCTGTCAAGTTTTAGAAATGTTATTCTTGGCTGTAGTTTGTCTGGCTACTTAAATGCTAGGAACTGCATTTATCTCCACAAAATTATACATATTATAAAACTCCTCATTACCTTTATGTAAAATTACAGTTCAGCGTATCGAGAAGATGTAATTTATTAATCATTCCCAGGCATAGCTCTCTAGCTAGTTCTCATCTTTTTTTCGTTAATGCCGTAAGACTATGGAACGAGCTGCCTCGTCGACTCAGAATAATTACGCAGAAAGAAATTTTTAGGCAGTCTATTCTTTCACACTTTTCTACACTAAATCTTTCTTCTGATTATCTCTTTTTCCGCTTTTTCCCCCCCATTTTTAATTTCTATAGTTCTAAGCTAATGTTTATACTACTATTTTTGCATACTGTCCATAGCTATAAGTACTCATCATATTTTTATCAGTTTTTAAAGCTCTACTTCTTTTAATTTAAAAATCTGTTGTTATTTCTTTTTAATTGTTTTTAATTGCTTTTATCCATTGTACTGTAAAAGAACTAGTTCTTATTTGTACTCATTTTTTATATGAACAAATAAATAAATAAAAAATAAATAAATAAATAATTTTCTCTTACTTTTTGGTAAATAAAGACATCCTTTAAGATTCAAAAATAGAGAACATCATAAAAACTAGTACCAATTAGATGCCCTAATATCTTAGGTCCAATAAATTTGATTTAAAATTTTTGCTCAAAAACTGTAAGAAAATCTTTGGATAAAACCTTGTCGGTCAGTATGATAAGATACAATATTCAATGCGAAGCACAAGTTCTGCATCGAACATTTTAAACCCATCTTGTTATATACTAAATATTTAAAGAAGCCCCTAAAATTGAATCTTCGATAATTTTATTCACCCTACTAGATGTTGAAGTAAAGTGCAACTTAAACCAATTTTATTGCAACCAAAACAAAAAACAAAAAAAAAAAATAGTACCTAAAACTGCAGAGCAACTGCTGTTTTATAGAAAAGTTGGAGGATTTAAAATATCCATAGCAACAAAAACTATCACAAGGACTCTTTTTCTTCACTATTTTCTATTAAATATCATCGTTCAATGCCACACCGAAATTGAATAAGATTGTCGCAACTCGGATGAGAGGCAAAGATTTCGTATTACGTATTAAGTGAAAATTGTTGAAAGTTTAATATTTCAGATCCACATTCAAACAGTGCTGTGATGGCATCCACAACCATGTCAGTTAGTTGCCGGTCTTAAAGGCTCTGCTATTCAGCCAACATAAGTGGCAACAGCAACAGCTGTTGATGTTGTTGGATTTTAAACAGTATCTCAAGCTGCACTTGGATGCAAGAGAAGTAATAGATGTTTTTGTTGTTGTAAATTTCACTTACGCTACTTAATAAATTCCGAGTATACTTTGAATAGTAGAAGAAGGCTAAGCAAATAAAAGGGCGAAGAAGTAGGAGGCTTGTTTAAACAGCATCTAGTAATAGGGTTCAGAGAAGGATTAAAATCTATGACTGTTGAAGAACACTGTCTGATGCATACTTAACAGCTGACAAGAATTGTTTCAAGGGTTTCTTGCTTTATTATTTAGGAGTAAATTAAAAACAATTTTAAATTTATTGCCCTTATTCTATCCCATTATATGTATATACCCAAATTCAAATACTCCTTTGATTTCAGAAAATACCCATTTCGTAGTTCTTCAAAAGGACTCTTAAACTTTCCCACTGGAAACTTACTTTTTTTATTTATATCAAAAATACAGCATGTTGCATCTTCAACTGGAAGAAATAGATATAAACAATAGTGAATAATATTACAACAATAGATAGATAATCTTTCAATTCTTTGATGTCAGCAGCCACTAGCTGCGCACTCCATTTCAATCCATTACAGCCTTCGAGTGCAATCAACATGCAATCAACAAGATGAAAGAGAAGACTATAGAGCAGCGGATTGCCAGAGTGAGATAGATAAGCACATAAAAGCAGAAACAGTCACTGCACTTAAATTTGAATTGAGCCAATCTGCAGCGAAGTGCAGTGAAGAGTAGAAAATAAATCATCATCGCCTGTAAGGATTGAAAATCAGCTCTTGATTTGCGAATATTAAGGGAAATGAATGAATAAATGTTTGAAAGAGATGGAATAACATTTTGAAGTAAGGATGAAATGGGGGGCGGGTAAGTAAAAGCTGTCGACTAAGTGAAAAACTCTTCAATTAGCAAAAAAATAAAAACATGCTTGAATTCACCTCATGCTGGCTGAATTTTCTTTCGACTACTTTGAGTTATGAACATTTTGATTATTCTTTTTTGGATATGAAGGTGTTTTTTCATCTTTCTGTTTGTAAATCTAAGCGTTATAATAAAAGCGTTGTAATATATAAGTGTTGGTAATATATTTTTAGTATAAATACACCGTTAGAAATTTTTGAAGAAATTTTAATACAAATTAGCTTAAATATATGATCACCAGGCTTACAAAAATGTTCACTAAAATTTAATGCTCAGTTTATATTCAATTGTAATACTAAATTACAGCACAAACCTGGACGTTGTGCAGCTTTGATGAAAAGACTTTGGAAGTGTTCGAGAGAAAGATCCTTCATAAAATCTACGAACCAATCCGCGTCAATGGCGAGTACCGAATACGATGGAACCATGAGCTGTATGAGCTATACGCCGACATCGACATAATAAAGTGCATAAAAAACGAGCGGCTTCGCTGGCTAGGTCATGTTGAGCGGATGGAAGACGACGCTCCAGCGAAGAAAATATTCGATTCGATACCCAGTGGTGGTCAACGCAGAGAGGCGACCGCATCTCCGTTGCAAGGACCAAGTAGAGGACAACCTGGCGAAACTTGGAGCTTCCAACTGGCGCCAGCAAGCGCAAAACAGAAATGGCTGGCGCAATTTCTTACACCAAGTGAAACCGACTTACGGTTGTAGGCGCCAACTAAGTAAGTAAGTCAGTAAGTATCATACCATTGTCAAAATTTCAGCTCTCTATAACGCTTAGTTTGTGTTTGGCAGCCATCAGACGATATTGTGAATTTTGGCGAAACTGGAAAAAAGTGGATTTTGTGTGCTCATCAAGCATTATTTTTTGAGCAAAAAACCATCAGCCAAGCCAAGGAAAGACTTGATAAATACTATGGGTTGAGGCCGTAGGCATCTCAGACAAATTAGTGTGGAGAATTTTGCAAAAACATTTAGACATGATACAGGGTTGCATCTGACAAAAATAAAAACGTACTTAACAAATAACATTTTTTGTCTTGGATATTAAATGTTTTTTCTTTACAATTACCTACTTTACTTCCCACCGTTTCAAAAGTGATGACCAAAAAAAAAAAACCATCCTCACCTTACAAATTTTCAATTCTTCGGGGGTATCATTTTCCCCCGTGCCTCTTTTTATATGAATGAAAAAATTGTATGCACCATTTCTCATTTACTATTTAGCAGTTAACTCCAAAAATTTTTGTTTTCGGATGCGACCTGAAGGTGTGGAATATTCAAAATATAACAACAGCCCGTACTGTTGTTATGCTCGATTCATATAAGAGGAATTACTCCTTAACCCCTATATACGCCTACGTACTAAACCCCTCAGACGACCCAGTATAGATTTATTTTTCCCACTGGAAAAGTAATTCTTTTTACGCCAATTTGCAACGCCACCTGGGGGCTTACATGTGCATGAATTTTAATAAAAATATTTTTTTTTGTATTCTTGAATACTTGATTAAATTAATAAAAAAGTTTTTATAAATATCTGCAGTATGCAATACGCCTCAGACCGAAAAGTCCCCTTAAAGGCATAGTGAGGTCACAGTAAATTATTTTATTTGTTCGTACGTTTCGTGTCGGACGTCTCAGATTTTTCCATATCTCAATTTTTGTTCACTTTATAGCAGAATAAGAACTTGATGAAAATCCAACCTCTGCAGTCTCTGCAGTAAAAACAATTGTTACAAAATCACACTACTTATACTTTTCAATAAAAATATGCGTTTACAAAAAATTTTTCGCATGTTTGAAGAGATTAATACTATAGCTTCCTCTAGTGTTAAAGAAAGAACGAATAGATGTCGTACACTCTCTGTACTCGAAAATCCCTATGTACAAATTTGCATGCAAATCGGAAGAGCGGCTTCGGAGACAAGCAATAAATAAATATTTTGTGGAATCCAATCGCAGCGCCACCTACTATGTTTTCTGGCTGAATTTTCTAGGATTTCTTCAATGGCCGAGAAAAACAACAAAAAATCGCCAAGCAAATCGCAGTCTCCGTTTTCGGGTTAAGCAATAACAAATTTATTTAGTATATATAAAGATATAGAACGTACTTTTCCTTAACTTGGGGTCTTGAAATATATCGGCTGGAAGTGGGGAGCTCCTCATCGGTGAAGCCAGCTCCCAAATCAAGGCTTATATTTCGCACCTCCAGCGATTTAAAGCAAAGAAGAGCCTGCGCAGCTTTAATTTCATTTAAACCTGGATAAAGTGCACTCTGCGTAGCCTTTGATTGTTCAATATTTGAACACTTTTCAGCTCCATCTTCAGCATCATTTTCTGCAGGATAGAAAAAACTAACCTAACTCCTAACCTCTTCGCTTTGATTTCTGCAAAAATAATTTATTTATTATCACTTTTCTTTTCATTATCTTATCAAACTACACATAAACTTACTTCACATTAAATAATTTTTTTTATGTTTTTAAAATTAACTTTGTTAATTTTTATTAACTTAGTCATTTTTAAAAATTTTAAACTGTCGCTTTTAAATTACAACCGCAATTGATTTAATTTGTTCCCAATTGGACAAAAGGCAGTAAAAAATGCGATATGTCAAACAAACAAAAGAATACAATGGCAAAAGCAAAGTACGAGGAATACGAAAAATGAAGGAGGTACGAAGTCAGAACGTACTTCGTATCATCTGATTTGTATGAAGATTCCATACAAGCTTATTGATACGAAGTACGCTTTGAATTTGGTATTCTTTGATTTAGTATTCCTGACACTTTCTTCTTTGCTATTGCATTAATTTTGAGATCTCTGCACACCGTACGTAAACAAAGCAAAAGTCAAGAAGTATTGCCATATTAATTTAAATTTAAGACGATTGGCACTATCAGGGTGTAAATCATAATAAAAAGGTAGAAAATAAAATAGTACTAGTACGAATTATAAAGTACTTCGTACAGAAATAATAAAAACGTATACAAAATGGTACGAAAATACGTACTTGTGCAACTCTGATATGATAAAACTACCCGTAAGATGGGTGCCGCGTTTGCTCACTCTCGACCAGAAAACTGCAAAACTCACATACAAATATTCATACGTAATCAACACTGCAAAAATCATGCCACTGCGTTCAATCGATGAGACTTGCTCGAATGGATACACACGCTGTTGAGTTTAATTCAATCATACCATGTGCTTCGTGTTGGCTCAGTGATTTTAATCAACGGCCGTCTTCGAATACATATTTCATGCTTGTTCGTTGGGCTCAACAACGATTATTTTCGTCAAGAATGAAACGCAAAAAGCAAAAATCAACACGTATGAGTTTGTTCGTGCGCAGACAGAGAAAAAGAGAACAAGAAGAAGAAGGGTGAAGTTTTTATAACAATTGACTGCAAACAACTAAATTTAACTATTTCTTTAAGTTTTCATTTACGAAACACATATCCGTATACACTTCAACGCCAATACTCAAACATGTGAATTCAATCCGTCAATCAGCTCACACAAACGATGCCTTCAGCAGCATCATTTTATTTTATTCACCGCCAACACTCGTTTACTCAAACATGTGAGTTCGATCAGACGAACTCAAACTCAACAACTGATCACAAAGATAAGATGGATTTTTTTTCGTCGATTAGTAACCGTTGACGAAAATGAATCCATCACTACACACCAGAGACAAAGAAACAATGGACTTCACCGACCGAAAGTGCTCCGAAGAAGGCGAAGCCGTAAAGGTTATTTATTTATTTATTTATTTAGTTAAACACAGTGTTCACATATAAGACTAGTCTTTTGAATGCAGTAAGAATAACAATCATAATAACAACTAGTTATAAACAACAGTTATAAGTTTTTTTTTTTTTAGACTAAGCCAACACTCAGGGTATGCCCCCTTTAAATGCGAAAGCCTTGTGTTGATTCTGAAGACGGGTGATAGTTAGTTGGAGGGTGGAAAGATGGTGGAAAGTTAAATAAAGTAAAGATATAAGACTTAAATTAAAATTTCAAATTTCAAAATTATGTTATGGCGACAGTATTTTGGGATGAATGCGGTATAATCTACATCATCGATTACCTTCCACCAAAAAGAATGATCAATGGCGGATACTATGCAGCCGAATTAGACAGAAACGTCCCCATGTGCGCGTTCACACATGCTCAGCTCCTTTGGCAAAATTCCATGAATTGATGTACGAATTGCTTCCTCATCAAGTGTGCTATCTAGATTTGGCCCCAGCGTCTTTTTTCTGTTTCCAAACCTGAAGAAATGGCTCGGCGAATAGAGATAGAGGAGCTCATCACCGAAACAGAGGCCTTTTTTTAAGGACCTTCCGAAAATGAATTTTTCAGATGGGATTAAACAATTGGAGGAATGTTGGACGAAGTGTGTCGAGCTAAAAGGAAACTTTATTGATTTATTAAACTTTTTTTGCCGTAAAAATCAAACGGCCCCCGTAGGCTTAGGTTTAAGTGAAATTGTCAATAAAAAAATAGATAATTGCTTATCGAAAGCCTCTGCGCTTGATTTAGTCTCTGATCAAATAAAATATTTGTCATGATCCTTGGTACCCGGCGAGTGATACCTCGGTTGGAAAAACGCATCGTTACAATATCCATTAAATATCTATTATATATAATAAGTCGGGGATTAGCCAATTCGGACCACAATGGGTCCCTTTTCGTCCCCTATTGGACAAAGGACGCTACTGCTCGGAGCACTCATTTGTGAGCATGCTCCTTACATAAGCATCCTTTGTCACCTCAAGCATATCCTTGTAAGTCAGTTGACCAATCTCGGCTTCGCCAATAAATGGACGTCGCAGAATGATCGATCTTATGCTTGCCACCGATTAAATATCTATTAATCTTAAATAAAATTACTCTTAGCATGTCGGATGAAGTTTTTTCGAATATTCAAAAATATGTTGTATTGTATATATATGTTTTTATATCAAGGCATGTTTGTGGATCCAGACCAGAGATCTGCAGCGTTGTATCGCAAATTTTTTTTTACTTCTCATCTACTCATAACAAAAGCGATGCAAGTATGTACGCACACCGCTTAATATATTCAATGCCACCGCTTTGACTCGGACACTAATTGATGTTGCGTTAGCCGAGCACACGCATATCAAACACTCTGCGGTGTTTGAACTTCGGATAACCGATCGTACTTATGATGCTTTCATTAACATTGAAATAAACATAAACACCGCAAACACCGCCTCAAATATTCACCACCACCGCAAGCATCGCCTCAAATTTTCACCTCCACCGTATTAACTCAGAACACAAATTGGTGCTAATGCGTTAGTATGAGGACCCTCTCTGCCGCTGCGCAACCCCTGTGTTAATTTTATAAACTTTAAAAAAATTTTGCATACGAAATAATTTTGTAATTGAAACAGATCTACTATAATTTAAATACTTGAGTGTATTTTTTTAATCTAGCCTTTTTGATTGTATTCTTTTTTTTTTTAAAAAAAAAGTTAAATATTTATATTGTATGGCTAGACTGTTTGCAAGCGTAACTAATTAAATATTTATGAAAAATATGTCCGGCTCAAGTATGGAACGGAACAGTTCAGATAATCTGTTTAACAAGCACTTACAAAAATAAACACCATCGCTAATGTGGTCAAAAACTAACTGTTGATCTCTACATTTGCTATGCTGGACAAAGTTCTATGGATGCATGACTGTAAAAATATTATTATTGGCAAGCAGCCAACAGGCCAATGAAACGTTCTGGTTCATGCAACAGTGTAACTCACAGTAGTTGAGCAACAGAAGCGATGTAAGAAAACAAAGCAACAGCAACAAATAGTCAGCAACAAAATAAGTTGGTGACGCTGATGACATGCTTGGCAATAGCAGCACATGAAAAATGATGAGAATTAAGCACACAACATGGTGTTTCATGTCAACGTAGTCATTGTTTGGAGAAGGTGGCAGAGGGCTAAATTCGGGCATTATAAATTATTAGAGTTTTATTTTTGCTGGAGTTGTTTCTGCTTTTTAACCGTTTCACCAGGATAACCCGAACGGTTTAACATTTTTAAAGCCAATTAATAACAGTTGATAAAAAATTTTGTAAAATTAATGAATACATTAATATTTACAACAGCGGTTACAACAACTCGTAAGCCAACAATATTACTGTTGTTGTTGTTGTTGATTTTAAGGTTAACACTTGCGCTGTGGTGGGTAACATGAGTGTCCTTCAGTTATTTTTCATATTTTCCTTTATATCCAGTTTGCATTTCCCTCAGTGCTCGTATTTTCAGAATTACCTAAAACTCTCCCCTACTGCATGTTCGAGTTGAACCCTTTGGTATTAAAATGCTAACTAGCATCAGTTCCTACTTCAAACCCACTACTGTTCCAATGGGACTAAAGCAACAAACACATACAAACAAAATTTGTTTTATAGTTGTTGCTTTATTATGGTGTTTAAATTAATTATTTATTATGTAACCAAAATGTTAGTGACTCTGCTGGCACAACAAAGTCATTCAACAAGCAGCAACAACAAAAAGAGCAACATATGTCAAAAATGTGACATGTTTTGAGATGCGTTTGTCCTGCACGTTGTCCTTAGTTTTGAGAGTAACAACACTCTGTTGTCTTGTTTTTTCTTTTGCAAATACGTTTCATAAATTTTAATATTAGATACATAAATTAGTATGTAAATTTTGTTACTGCATGTGTGTGAGTGTCAGGCCCGTAGCCAGGATTTACCTTAGGGGGGGGCGGGTTTTGGAAAAAAAAGTGTAAGTAGATACCAGTAAAAAGTTAAAAGCAAAGAATGGAAATTTTCCAAGCAAAACCGTTTTTTTTTAAGACTATTCGTGAAAATGCCTGGTTTTAAATGACCATAAGAGATGGCAAGAGTTTATTGAATTTTTTTATCAAATTAATTTTGAGTATTGAGTTTTTGAATATTGCCTTTAATTTTTTACAAATGGTCCAAATTAAGATTTTTTTAATTGTTGTTCAAATAACTATCACAAAGTTTCACTACACAGAGAATAAAGGAATAGGTAAATCACCTAATTCGGCTTAGGTGAAGAGAATTGTATGGGAATTATAAGCTTATGCTTATTCACCTAAGCAATTTATTGTTTAATACATTGCTTTGAAAGCACATACTTCGATGCCTTGCAAAAAAAAAAATATTTGATTTTCCTAAGCCTAAAATCTAAAAATACAAATATAAAAAACAACTAGCATGGATGGCTTAAGCATAGTTTTAAGCTATTTTCTGCAAAAAAAAAAAACACTGCTGCGTCATTAGACATACGGGAGAAGAATAGATTTGATAATATAATGGTTTTTTTTTGTAATGAAACCACTTTTAAATTCAAAAATAACATAAAGTAAATTTAAAAACACACGTTAATATTCACACCAGTAAATTTTATTACATTTCATCAACAAAAAGAAAAGAAAAAAAAGTCTATGCCCGCCGTGTGGAATCAAACTGACATAACTGCAGCTACGTTAATTCACCTAAGCAATTTAATGTTTAATACATTGCTTTGAAAGCACATACTTCGATAACCTGCCAAAAAAAAAAAAAATTTGGTTCACAGATTTAACAGATTTTAACAGATGCAGTATGTCGCAGTATTCTGTTGATAGCTGCAGCATAGCATCAGTTGTAATTAATATTGAATAAATCACTCCGCGTAACTAAGGATTTTGGCTCAATGCGTAGCGTAGTGTCTTCATAAACAGTGGTATCGGTTGGTGTTTGTTCGAATCTCAACAGCATGCAATGGTAAAATTTTTATATTTAATTCAATTTAATGTTCTTGTTATAATAGACGTCAAGCAGCAAGAAAAGTCGATAAGTCATTAATTTCTAAGAAAAAACCGGTGTTGATAAGAGAAAAATTTGTGTTGTTGCCGATTTCAGTCCAGCAAATCACAGAACGAGAGGTGCACGCAAAGAAAAAATATGTTTATATATGTTTGGTTTCAAAAACAAAACATTCAGAGGGAAACAACTAATGATTAAGAACTTTCCTTCAATAACAATATTTTTTAATATAAGAAGATATTAGTTGTGTCCAACATTAAAATAATTGCCTTAGCTAAAAAACTAAAGTCTACATTAATATGCTAGTGACAAAAGAGAATTGTGTGTTTCTACCCAATAAAAATATATTTGCATCACTGTTAAACTCAAAAAGAACAGAACTCTGCAAACTTAAAACAAACAGAACTCCTTTCTTTTCTGTGTTTCGCCTAGACATACATATATCTGTTTCTTTTGCACTTAAACGAAAAATAGCGGAAACCTTGTTGCTTTATGCGCTTGCTTTTAACAGTTGCCAAGTCTTGGCGTCATTTTAAGTTTCAAGCAGCCGCGCCAAATGTGTTGGAAAGTTTAGCTCTTGCGAAAAGTGTTTCTGAAAATATTTGTTTAAATTGAAAGTGTTTGTGTTTTCAAATTAATAAAATAAAAAACAAAATAAAAGAAAAATAAGGCGGTTCAGCAGTAAAAATAGGTGAGTTTTGAAGCAACTTTGCTGATAAAGCGGGTACTTCGCTGGCAAAGTGGGTGCTCCAACCCTATTATGTTTTCTCTAACTAGAAAATGTGTGCTTATAAAAATTATTGTAATGTCGAATAAACATAATATGGTTACTTCACAACATAATCAAATCCGAGAAAAACTTATTTACTGTTTTCTAAACATATTTTGTTTGCTTTAAACCAATAATTACTTCTAAGCAAATATTTTGTAATCACAGTGAAAAACTTTTGGCATTTATTTTGCTAAAATATGTTTCCAAGTAAATATGGTGTAATCATTGGTAAATATATTATGTTGTTCTTAATTATCGTTTTGAAAATAATTGCTTGACTGCAATTAAAGTACGTATTCTTCAATTAATATATATTTGTCCATGAATACTTAATGTTATTCTTGACTAAATTATATTTTCAAGCAAACAACTAGTAATAGACTAAAAGTTTTCTCAGTCCTTTTATAATTACAATTTATTTATATAAAAACATATTTTCTTTAAAACAAATTATATGGTGTTTAAATTCAAACAACATATGCTAAGGTACAATTAAATAATGTTAAGATGCAAATATATGTATATAAAGAAAAATTGCATTAATTAATCATATTATATGTGGAACCAATTATGATTACTTGGTTCCAAGAAACATGCAGAAACATATAATACTTCCTGCAAATTATGTTTGGAAAGGCCTATTATTTTTCAGCGTGTGGCAGCTTCAAAAAAAAAAAAAAAGAGGAAAATAAAAAACCAAAACCCGAAAAAAGTTATATTTTTGAAATTCAATAGATTTTTTATTTAAATAATGTATAAATTACCAAATACTTGGCTAATTTATCACCCAAAAAAAAATTGGCAAGTCAACATGCAAAACTGATGAAGTACTTGGGTGGCGTTTTGATAAAGAACTTGGGTGGCTGAAAACTGCCAAAGCCATCTTATAAATTATGCCAGTTTTTTTTTTTCAATTTAACATAAGCTTTTTTCCTCGGTGTAATACTTTTATCAACAGGAGAACCAAAAAACTATAGTCTTTAGATTTGGTTTCTTTTTGGCTACCTTATGCCTCTATTGATCCCTTGTTGATACTTATACACAAGGTATTTGGATATATCTTTCTTTAAGTATTACCTATCTCGAAAAAGATTTCAACAATTTGACTTATATTCAAAAGAAAATATTTTAAAATCTTTAAAAATTGAACTGTTCCGTTTTCTCATAAAAATTTTAAATCATCATTGAAAGAACCATCCAATTCCCAATAGCAATAACAATATATTTTTTTATAAAATATTTTGAGCAGAGGATATTTAAATTTCAGATTATTTTTCAAAACCCATAGTACGAAAACTGGTCTTTGCATGGAACCAATATCGTATAGCCAATATATTGTTTGCATTAGCACATCAAAAGAAGACTTTTGTTTGAAAACCATTACTCAGATGGATAAATTTTTATAAAAATAAATAAACAGTAACTTTTTTTTTTGATATTAACGAATTTGTTCAGTCGTGGATTTAAATTTAAATTACTTGCAAAATGGAAAATTATGAAAAATTATTAAGATCATTTTTTCAACTTCTAAATTATTTAAAAAAAATATAATTGTTAGTTTTTCTTATGAAAATTTGATAACATGATTATATCATCAAATCATAAATCATCAAATCCCCATAGAATTGGACTCCATAAAATGCTTAAAAATAATTTTTTATTGAGAATTTTCTTCGAAAAAACGCATATCGATGCTTTAATATAGAAAGGGCTTATCTCAAAAGTGGCGGCCGTGGCGTAGTGGGTAAAGTGTTTGGTAATACGAGAACATAAGCCGTTCGGAGTCGGCGTAAAACATGTAGGTCCAGTTCTCGATCATTTGTGTGCAAACATTTCACATCACACACAACAGAATTGATCATAAGAAGCTGATCAAAGTCCTTTCAAGGGCTGAGATGGCCATTTTCGTTCGTTCGTTCTAATCTCAAAAGACCCTATTTCAATAGGAGAAGGAAAAAATTAATAAAAAATTAAGTACTTTAGTTTAAAATTTTTTGCAAACGAATTTTTTTATTAAAAACCATAAGTAGTATTATGATGTATCAATTGCTCTTAAAGCAAAAACTGCAGAACTTTTTTTATCAAGTTTTTTATTGTCCTATAAACGGAAAAAAATTAAGATAGGGCCTTTCTATATTTTCTGAAGAGAGATTTTCTGAAGCCTCTAATTTGAAAAAGACTTCGCACAGGCCTAAATTGTTGTGACAAGTTGGAGATCTAAAATGTCTTATATACCAAAAAAGCAACAAAAGAAAATGGGAAAATTGTTTTTGTCATCCGCTTTGCGTGTTTAATTTCGTGGTTCATGTATTTTGTGCATTATACAGCTTTACAAACTTTAAAAAAAAAATCCATTCAAGCGAATGCTTTCTAAAAGGTTTTGGGTCAAATAAGCTTAGATATTGCATAAAAAATGTCAACCTAATTTTCTACATTTTATAAAATTGTATTCGTTCTAGGTATAATTTCTAGGTATAATTAAAATATGATAATTACGACTTTTATAAGCACAGTTAATGTTTCATTTGGCCAAAAAATTGTTCATTTATTAAGTGAAGTTTCTTTAATTTGCTTTGAAAATGTTGAAACTTTTGCATCTTAAAGTAAATTTACAACATTATCTCAGCTTAACTTAAAGAAAAGATTACATTTTGAATTTAATAGTTTCATATGTGTTATTTTTTCATACTTTCTCGACCCTAAGAGGGGGTTTCAACACCCAAAATCCCCCTTGGCTACTGGCCTGGTGTGTGTAGATGTTTACGTGAGTGCAAGGATGTGAGCTCCTAATTTAATTTTGGTTGTCATTAAAGAAAACTCATTCATTAGTCGTTTGGAAATTTCTATGTTCGTGTAATGGCATTTTTAAAGAATCTTTAAAATTGGCTGAAAAGTAAAGTTGATGTTAAGGAAAACCAAGAAATATCATTTTTATACGTAAACATATATATGCATATTTGTATACTCAAATATGTATATGGGAATTTATAAATTTTTTTAAATTGATTGCGTTTTTTTTTCTCTTTTGCTTAATTATTGATAAATTAAAAAGTTTACTTAATTACACAGTATTACAGCAGGAGTTGTAAAATATGCATATACAAAATTTGAGAAATGTTTTTAATAAATTGTATAAAAATATATTTTTTGTATTTTTTTTTTTGTATTTTGTATTTATTTAGTGCAAAAGTTGACAAATAAGATTAATTCTTTTGATTGCCACATTGGTAAGGAAATAACAACAAATATCATGAATAGCAAAATTTCACTTAAGATACATATTAAAATTACACAAGTTTTAAGCAATTTTGCATTTAAAAGCAAAGAAAAACGTAAATTAAGTAGAAAAAAAAAACTAAAAATAATTATTACAAATATATTAAAAAGTTATGTATTTAATTAAATAAATAAGATAGATAGGAAAAAAGATTTAAAACTATAGTTTTATAAAAGAAAAAATGGGAAAATGGGTAGATATATTTAAGAAAAGTGTTTGAAACCAAATGCTTAAAGGTATTACTATTTGAAATATTTTTAATGTTGATGGGTAATGAATTCCACGATCTGATGGCGCTCACTAAAAACATTCTTCTGGAGTTGATAAAATTAAATCTAGGGATTAAAAGTTTCAATTTTTGCTTGATCTGCAAAAGGAGAGTTTTTCAAACAAATAACTAGGGCTCTGCATGTAAATAATTCAAGAAAATGCAATTTTTAGCTTTTAGATGGCTTACTAGACCCCGTCTAAGTAATTTCTTCGCAAACATAGATATATGATTAAATTTTCTTAGGCCAAACACGTAGCGAGCCGCATTGTTAGAGGCAACCTTACAGTATACTGCTTCAGAGTAGGTAATTATTGGCTAATAAAGTGAAAGGTCATTTAGTATTTGAAATTGAAAGGTCACATAATAGAGAAAATCTGCCAATTTGAATTTGATTATATATTAAAAAAATAACTGGAATACCTGGCGACGCCTGGGGTGTGTAGCATTTAGGGAAAGTAAAATGTGTGGAACAAGTTATGGAATTGTTTGCGATTTGAGTTTTAATTAATTTACAAACGATGTTTAAATTGTTTAAAAAATAGTCAAATTTTGAATTTTAAACCTGATATAATTTGGGCCCGCACCCACTTTTTGCAGATTACTTGGAAAATAATCTACTCACTTTATAGCAAATATCAATACCATGGTGTGAATATTTACTAAAATAAAATAAGTGAATCGCCCCCGAATGGAAAAAATTTGAGTTTTTTTTAGTATTTGTAGTTTTTTCACGATTTCTTAAGATATTTGTACTACAGTGCCCTTTGGTGTTCAAGATAGATCAGAATCGATAAAGTCAAAATGCTCACCATATCCGATAACCTCCATACATAAATTTTCATTTCATTCGAATGAGCGGCTTGTGAGATTTCGAAGTTTTTTAAAAATATTTGTTCTACAGCGCCCTCTGGTCTTTAAAATAGAACTGAATAGATAAGTCATAAACACTCACCGTACCCGAAAACCACTGTATACAAATTTTCATGCAAATCGGATGAGCAATTTTAAAAAAAAATTTTCTTTAAATTAACCGCAGCGCCACGTACCGGGTACATTAAAATCGACAGATTTCACACTTCAATTTCAAATATCAACTATTTTCACCTGTCACTATTTATGAACGCTAAAATAAAGACTTTCAACCAGATTAGCAGTTAATTATATGATTTCTGAAAAAGTAGGCGTGTTTTTAGTTTGGCTACGCCCATTTTTAGAACAGTTTCCGACAATAACCTTACGAACTTAATTGCAAAATAAAAGTCTAATACGACAAAAATCGTTTGAAATATAGTATTTTCATTGATTTGTGGGCGGTAAAAGGGGGTGTGGCAAAACTTATCAAACTTACGTAGAATGGGATAGCCAAGAAGAACTCAACATAAAAAATCTCCAAGCAAATCACACGATTCGTGATTGAGTTATGGAATTAGTAACACATTTCAAGACTTTGTTTTATTAAAAAATTTACTTTTGGTACATCTAAAATAATAAAACATTCATTGAAAATTTTATTTTGCTTAAACTTATTAAACACAAATTTGTTTAATTTAGCTTAGCTTATATTATGTGTTTAAAAATCAAATATTTTTTTAATAATTAACTTACTTATATTTTTCGAGTTCTAGGTCTATGTTGCTTTTCTGAAGAAAACAACCAACAACAACAACAGCCTGTATAAAGTCACTACAAGCAGACTAGACAGCAGTTTCATTGGTCGCTACACCAACTCAACAGTCCCTGCAGTGGAAAACCATACTAGTCATGAATTTGACTAGTTAACACACTAGTTGAAATAAAACTAGCCAAAAAAATACTAGACACTTAACTAGTCATAACTTACTAGACAAAGAGTTACTAGATAAGTTACTATCTGTAATGCAGCTACTTCAAAAAGATCAGGTGTTTTTTACTTGTATACTCGTAACAATAACTATTTGCTTAATTTTATAGTTAACTTGCCAGTCGCTTTAGAACTACTTATAGCTCATAACGAAGTAGTCATACAGTGCAACTAGTGCTTGTTTTACACAGATTTCCAAACATAAAAAAATAATGAATTTTTAAGTTTTAAAAATGCGGTAAATATTTATGCAATAATGGAAATTAAGCCTCTGATGTCACTTTTTTTGCTTTCGCACCAAAAATCAGATTAGACTTATTTGCTGAGAAGAAAAACTGATCCGAAGTTCGTTTTTCATTTTGATACTTCGTTCATTTGTTACAGTTGAAAAATTCGACTTCTCTTAGAGGCGGGCTTGGGCATAAATACAAAAAATAAGTAGAAAGGTGCGATTGAGATTTTAAATAGTAGAACAGTTATTTATGTAATGAACAATTTTCTATTCACCAGCATTTTTTTCACTTCAATCTCACTTTAAGTAATGTGTTCATTTATCGAAAATCAAGTTTTTTGAAGTGAAGAAAACAATTTGATTTCCACAGATTACGATTTTATATCGATCGGCATGAACCCCGCCTAGAGTCAGCCCTGAGCATCAGAGGGTTAATAATAAAACTCTCACGAACAGGTAATAGGTAAAACATATAATGAACTAAAAATACCGATTCCTAAATAAATTGGCATGACGTGTTATTGCAGTAAGCCCTTTATATACTTAATATACCAGTACACAACTGGTCAAAATCATACCAGTAAAAATACTACTTTAATTATACTAGAATTCTACAGGCTTAAAAAATACTACTATTACAATTAGTTCAAAAAATGCCAGTTAAATTAATACCTCAAATCATATCGAGAATAGGACAAGCAAGGAAAAGTACCAGTTTGCGCAACGTAGAAATTATTTGAGCTGAACTAGTGCTGGTATTTTTTGACCTAGTACATTTCCTAGCATTTCAACTAGTTTGCTATACTTAGCTACACTGAATTTAACTAATTAGCTCACTAGTTAAAACAAAATATTCAACAAATACTATATGTATAACTAGTAATAACTTACTAGGCAAAGAAATACTAGAAAAGTTACTATTCAGTTGTTAAACTAGTATAAAAAAGACTAGTTGCATAATTTATAGTTAAATAGCCAAAAGCTTTAGATCAACTTAAAAAAAATATTGTCTTAAATAAAATATGTAAAAAAAGACATATGTAATTTATTTAGCAATTATTCGAAGTCATTTTCAATTTTGATTTTGATTTTAGTCGACCAATATGTTTATTGTATGTTGCTTTTTTCGAGCTTAAGGTGCAATTTTGAAAAAAATCTCTTTATGGTTTCCGTTAAGAATTGATTTGTTTATTTTCAATTTATTTTTTGGTTTCAAAAACACTAGTAGAAAACTAATACTAGCATACAGCTAGTATAAAAACAACTACAAGGAGAAAATTGTTTGCTAAACTTGTATGCAAATTAAGTAAAACTTGAGCATAATTCTCAACTACTTCAAAACTTTGCTTGTTTTCAGTAAAAACTATTCAAAATTTGATTTTTTAATTAACAAATAACTAAGCAAATGTTTCCTTAGGTTTACTCAAATTTAGCTATTCCGCTTTACAACTACCCTATAGGAACAAACTAACTTGTTTTTAAAAACAACTAATTAAAAAACTAGTTTAAAATAAACCAGTTTATGAATTACTTTGAATTATATTAAGGCGGCATCCACTTCAATATATGAAGTAATTGAAATACTACTTAAAAACCAGTGATTGATAAACTACTTTGAATTATATTAAGGCGGCAACTACTCTGATGTTGGCATGTTTTAATTGAAAATTTTTATTACATTACAAGCTTATATATATTTAACCATGTTATTTCATCAAATATTATTAACTTTTGGCCATCAGTAATAGTTTTCAATTGGTTATTTTAAAGCAATTAAAAAAATAATTTAAACGTAACTAATTTAACAAGTAGTTGAAAATATGTAAATATATGCAGACGAAAGTTAATTGACTTATTTAGCGGACATCACCATACAAAATAAGTTAGTTCGTTCTATGGAAAAAATTCAGAATTTCAACTAGTTGTGGTTGACAAAAAACTACTTTATCAACTACTTTTAAATTAGTTGATTTTCCTACAGGGAAATGCACGTGCAAGTATTTTATTTGCATTAATATTAAAAAAAAAAATTGCTTAAAAAAATATCGTTTATCATCCAGTTTTCTTTAGAATTGTTATAACACACAAAGAAACAAATAGATTTGTTGCACCATTATTTGAGTAACCACTGCATGCGTTAAAATATGCATGTCCACAGCCCAGCTTTGTAGTATTCACTTATTTTCGCAGCTTCACCCTGCATTTACACCAATCCAACCATTAAGCATGGGTCTCGCATCTACTTTTTTTCTTTGATTTCCGTTTTGTTTTTTTCTTTATTTAAATGGAAAACTTATAACTTTGCTTACGACTAAACTAATGGATGTTAGTTAGGCGTTCGTTTAGTTCGCCATTTTTGCAGTTTTCTTGTCATTGTTGACAACGTAATTGTTGTTGTATAGTTGTAGCTATTCTTATGTTTGTTTTTGAGAAGCATGCATGTTTGATGCATGCGGATGTGCATTTGCACGACAGGCTAGTGACGCAGCGTTGTGTGTCAAAAGCATGTCGGTAACGCATTTGTAAGGATTTTTCTCTACGTGGATGTGTGCTTGTGTAAGCGCGTATTTAGCTTTGTGAATGTGTGCGTGAGTTTGTAACGGTTTGTTGCTAGTGCAAGAATAAATGTTATACATATGTGCGTGTGTGCTTAAGACTTTAAAAGCATTTTTAATGCACCGCTGTTACTAAACTGAGAATTCTCAGCTCTTAAGGGACAATCTATAAATCATGCACCTTGAAAAGATTTCCAGAACGGAGCTCAAGAGTCATAAATAAATGTGCCAGAGCTTTGTTAGTCGTGCGAAACTCTTTACGTTATTTTATAAATTGATTTTTTTTAATTCATAAAATTATTCTCTACGTATAAAGCAGATAGAATGGCACATTTGTTTTCAAGGAATACAAACATTTCTTCCTGAACAAGTTCAAGGATTTTTTAAGATACCTCTATGGGTGGGTAATTTGTCACGTTTTTAAGCAAAGTTGAGCTTTAACAAAGCTTAAAATTGCCCAAACTGAGTTTGAATTTTAACACCTATAGATCATTTCAAAAAAGTTGTGTTTGACTTGGTAAGGCAATTTTACGCTTAAACTCAGAAATTCTAAATTTAAGTAAGTTGTACTTGGCAGAACCAAGTACAAAGTAAGTTGTACTTGGCCCCACTGTCGGTCAGTTCAGTCTTCATGAGACCTCCACGAACAACGGTCTAAGACTGATCGACTTCGCCGCGGCACGAAACATGGTAGTTAGTAGCACCAGATTAAAGCACCTCGACATCCACAAGGCCACCTGGCTGTCCCCGGATCAAAAAACGCGAAACCAAATTGATCATGTTGTAATCGACGGAAGGCATGCCTCTAGTGTTCTAGATATGCGTACATTTCGGGGGGGTCAACGTTGACTCCGACCATTATCTTGTTGCAGCCAAGATCCGCATGCGATTATGCAATGCGAAGAACATACGCACAGGAATGCAAGATGTCGCTAAGCTGCAATTACAACGGACTGCCGAAGCCTACTGCGCTCAACTCTCGGTTAAGCTCAACCAACCAATCTCTGGACTCGATGACGCCGGCAGACTTTGGGCGCATATATCCCACTCCATGCGCGCTGCCGCTGAAGAAGTCATTGGTTTCCGGCGCCCGCAACCTCGGAACCAATGGTACGATCAGGAGTGTCGCATCGCGATAGCAGTAAAAAACGCCGCATATAGAAAAACGCTGCAGTCAGCTGCAACGCGAGCCGTGCGAGAAAACTACCGCGAAAAGAGGAAGGAAGAGAGGCGCCTTTTCAGACGCAAGAAAAGAGAGCAGGAAAAGCGTGAGCGTTAGGAACTAGAGGTATACCAGGGCATGAAGGATGCACGAAAATTCTATCAACAGGTTAAGCGTCTAACCCAAGGTTTTAAGCCCGGAGCATCCACTTGCAGAAACGAAAATGGAGATCTGAATACGGATACACAGTGTGTGCTAGTGTGTGTTAGATTGTGGAGACAGCACTTCTCCAATTTACTTACTGGCGACGATTCCACCAATGCCGCCCATCGAGGGCGCAGTTTAGTGCCACCAATTGACGATGACGGAGTGGAAGTATCACCATCTAGCCATGAAGAGGTTCGAGTTGCTATCCAACGACTCAAAAACAATAAAGCAGCGGGTGCTGACGGCCTGTCAGCTGAATTGTTTAAAACCGGCGGCGATGAATTGATAAGGCGCTTGGATCAGCTCATCAGCAAAATATGGCTAGCAGAAAGCATGCCCGACGATTGGAACCTCAGTGTACTGTGCCCTATACTTAAGAAAGGAGACCCTACAATCTGCGCTAGTTATAGAGGTATCAGTCTTATTTCCATCGCATATAAGGTTCTCTCAAGCGTACTGTGTGAAAGATTAAAGCCAATTACAAAAACACTGATTGGACCTTATCAGTGTGGCTTTCGACCTGGTAAGTCCACCATAGACCAGATTTTCACGCTACGACAAATCCTGGAGAAAACCCACGAAAATCAAATTGACACACACCATCTCTTTGTCGATTTTAAAGCTGCGTTCGATAGCCCGAGAAGGGATTGCCTATACGCAACAATGTCTATGTCTGAGCTCGGTATACCTGCAAAGTTGATTAGACTTTGCAGAACGACGTTGAGCAACACACGCAGCTCCGTCAAGGTAGGAAATGGCCTCTTCCAAACCTTCAATACCGAAAGAGGTTTCAGGCAAGGCGATCCACTGTCTTGCGATCTCTTCAACATCATTATGGAGGGGATCGTAGAAAAGGCCGGTGTGCATCGTAATGGCACCATTTTTTATAAAAGTGTCCAGCTCCTTGCGTACGCTGATGATATTGATATTGTCGGCAGAACCAAGAGAGATGTTATCGCTGCTTTCGCCGCTATCAAAAAGGAATCAGCCAAAGTGGGTTTGACGATAAATGAGGGTAAAACAAAGTATATGCTGTCTACAAACAAGGGAGCGCGGCGTTTAGACTCCCACGTTTCATCCGGCATCTATAACTTTGAAGTAGTCATGGAGTTCGTTTACCTTGGCACCGCCATTAATACCAAAAACGAAATCAGCCTGGAGATAAAGCGAAGAACAATAATTGCTACTACGGGCTCAGTAAGCAACTAAGTTCCAGAGCCCTCTCTCGATCGACAAAACTAACACCCTACAAGACGCTCGTTCTACCTGTGCTGCTTTATGGCTCCGAGGCATGGGTAGTTTCGCAAACTGACGCAGCCGCTCTGGGGGTGTTCGAGAGAAAAGTTCTCGCAAAATCTTCGGTCCTGTTCTAGTCGGCGATGACTATCGCATTCGAATGAACCACGAGCTGTATGAGCTCTACGAAGACTTTGACATAGTCAACTGCGTATAACTGTGCAGCGACTACGCTGGCTGGGTCATGTCCATCGTATGGACGACAAAGCTCCAGCGAAAAAGGCGCTCGAGGCGAGGGTTGCTGGTCAACGACGACGAGGGAGACCATGCCTCCGATGGATGGACCAGGCTGAGGAAGCCCTAACCGCTCTTGGTGTATCCGATTGGAGAAGGCGCGCGCAAAGCAGAGGCGCCTGGCGAGAGCTGATGAGGTCGGTTACGACCACCTAATGTAGTAAGTAAGTAAGTACTTAGCTGAACTGCACCGAGAAAAAAGCAATAGTTAAATCACCTAAGTTGGCTTGGGTACAGCGAATTGTATGGGAGTTATAAGCTTATGCTTATTCACCCAAACAGTTTATTGTTTAAAACATTGCTTTGAAATCACATACTTCGACACGCTCCAAAAAAAAACAAAATATTTGATTCACCTAAGCCCAAAATCCAACAATACATAATTTCAAAAAAACAATAGCTATTTACACTGAGCGCCGTAGAAGCTTCTCACACCTTTTTTTTCCTTCAAATTAAAATTTATTGCAATTAGCCACCAAAAAAACACATACGCGAGAGTAAAAAATAATGTGTGGTACCACCCGTATTACTTACCACACGTAAGATCATTGTCCTGACGTGTATGGAAGGTAAAGTCTTAAAATTCATAATAGCAGTAAAAATTATTAAATTTAGTGGCAAATAAATATGGATGCAATCATAAACACAAGACCTTAAAGTTATGGTTGGTATTGACCTGCAATTTGAAACGTGAATAATTTCTTATGTAATATGTTTATATAAATCTAATAATTTTTCAATTATTTGTTAAGAGATACATTTTTCAAGCTCAAGATCTATGTTGCTTTTTGAAGAATTTCAATCAATCACATTTTCACTTCAAAATATTTATATAGTCGAGCACAGTGGAATAGCTAGAAGTCTTACCGCCCAGGGCGGCTGCTTAGTTTGATACCCCTCTTTTATAAATTATTTATAAAATATACACGTTTTTTTACTTAAGTTCATAATAATTTGAAATTTTTTGTTTCGTATTTTTTTTTTTTTTTTTTTTTTGCAATAAACGTTAATTACAGTGTTGAAATCTGTTTCATATCTATTTGGGAATCTAGTAGCTCTAGATTACTGAAAGATTACAAAAATGCAAGGAACCAATTGTAGAACTCAGATACTTTTTTATGAGTTTTAACTTAAAAAAGCTAGACTAGCTTAAAAGCTACAACTAGCACGCTACTTAATTTCAATTTAGGAACTATTGGCTACACTGGAAAAACACTCAACGCAAAAAAAAGCCGCATTACAGCATTTTGAATTTTTATTGCTTGTCGCAGTAGAAAGATATAAATATATTCTATAAGATATAGAATAGATATACAGGTTCAAACCCCATCTGATTCAGAATGTTTTTTCAATTGAATTAGTTTTTCTGTTCGGCTGTCATCTCTCTGCAGACAATGGTTAATCTTATAGAGTAAAAACTGCCAGGAAAAGCTTCTTGAGAACATAAGCCATTCGGAGTCGGCATAAAACTTGTAGGTCCATATCTCGATCTTTTTTGTTCAAACATTTCACAACACGCGCAACACAATTGATCATAAGAAGCTCGGTCAAAGTACTTTCAAGGGCTGAAATGGCCATTTCGTTTTTTTAACGTTTTTGGGTAATTGACAATAAAACAGTAAAAGACTCCTGACAAAAATATAGTATAAGCAATTTAAAAAAAAATCTAAAACAATATCTGCCATTTTTCTCTGTTTTAATAAAGAAAATATTGTAAAAATGTAATAACATGTCGGTATTTATTTTAGAATTCTGTCAAATATTTTGTGGTGATACCCTAAGCTTTAAGGACAGTCTTGGACATGAAGGCAAATAGAGCACTCAATTATTTCGCTGAAATGTTTTCATACCAATTTTTTCCGATCGTTTCTTTCAGTTCAATAATTGTTCAAGGCTTCATTTTACGAATATTGACTGTCTTCTGGACTCAAAAAGTTTCGTTCGGATTAAGGTCTAACCTGTTGTCTGGCCAATAAAAAAAAAAAATAATATCCAGAACTTCCTTTAATTATGTAATCTAACGTTAAAAAACAAATTATTACACTCAAAAATGTTGCAAGGTTTCAGGGTGTCAGATGACAAAAGTGCGGAATAATCTTGGAAAATTGGGCTTTCTTCCTTTTCTGTGACGAACAACCAAAATTATTACATTGTTACATTATATTGTAATAACCTTTTGTATTTGGAAATGTATTCCCATACCATTGCACAGAGGGGAAATGCTTGACTTTTGGAAGCTTTGAATTTTCTGCATAGTTTTCACCTTGTCTACGACGGACGGTCTACAGTCGGTCTACAGTCGAATTCTGTTCAACTTTAAGTCCAATTTAAATGATTTTTCTTCATCCTCTTGGCTAAATGTGGCCTTTAATTTAGCATCTATAATAAAATATATTGTGGATAGATTTTAAAATTCTTCATTAATCTCAACTTTAACACCTACAGCATTTCATATATCAAAAATTTCAACTACAGCCGTCAAGTTAATATGTCCTGCAAGAATTTCTTTTACGGGAGTCCCTCAAAATTTCTTAACATAAAATTTCATATAATAAAGAAGTGTCTCCAATAAAAAATACAAATATTCACTGGCAGCATCAAATAAACGAAACTACCAGGAGAATGTAAATTATTGTATAAGGGAAGTGTTCGTTTAAATATATATACCAAACTGATGCCATCCGTCTGTTTGCTAGAATATATTTGTGAAGAATTCTAAAATACATTAACAAAATACAGTAAGATGTACGGGCACAGGGCATTTTTCTGCTAAAAACCACCTCAAAGAGAAATTTCAACAGAATGTTGCACAATCTTCCAACATCAAAAGCAACACTGACATGATCACAAAAATTGTGCACTTTTGTACTAGCATTTGGTATGCTACTGAAGACTGACATCACTGCGTGTGATTGTGTGCGTTTGTGTATTTCTGTATGTTTATTTTTGCAAATGTAATACTACGTCGGTGCACTGTAGTGCACTGAATTATTTGTGCATGAGTTCACATCAGTTGTCTCAATGCTGTTGGATGTGGCATTTATTCATGGTCCTTCATCATACGTAAGCATCTATTCGTCAGCGTCATCATCACTATTGCCATCACCATAATTACTATCACCATCATCATCATCATTCTCACTGTCATCAGCATCATCATAGTTATAATTATTCTGTTCCTCATGCAACTCCATGCATGCGATCAGCTGTGTTTCGTTGCACATTTCGCTCCAGTGCTGCCAAGTTACACAACTGTTTTTTCATTTAACTAAATTTTGCTATTCACAATTTGACTCTATTGCACTCACATACATGACAGCCTCTTCATTCGCTCGCTCATTTCTTATTTGACTGACTGATTTTTAAACATTGTCCAGCTGAGTTGGCTGCGATTTGCTAGAATCCTTTCAGTTCTTGATAGTTTTAACATACTTGAGATGCATGCCTATTGAGACATGTCTCGATTTGCAGCTCGTGATGTATTTTTGCATCAGTCACTTTGGAATTTTCTCCAGGTAAGTGCGGAAGTAATTTTGACAATATACATTATCTTTAGATTGAGTTGACTCGGTCATTAACTTGTACTTAGCGCGACCCAATCTTTGCGTTTTGTTTTTCAAAATTTTGGAACAATATTTTAAATAGGCGATATCGAAAACTCCTTCCAATAGCAATTATTATAAGTGTGCAATTTTATTTGAAAAAGGTTTAAGAGTCCGTTTGCCGTTTTTGACTGGGCAGGTACGGCTGTAAAGGTAAGTGATGGAGCCAGTAGTGCGAAATTGTACCAAACTTCTCAGCAATTACCTGTGCAAGTAAAACAAAATTTAAATAATGCCAAAGTCTAGGTCGGCTATATGTAGACCCTGGACGAAGTTACATCGATTTTGGCGCGGAAGTTAAGGTGTCGCCGGAAATGGGTTAAAGTATTTTTCAGTTATAGAGTTCATTTCAGGCATTTAATCTCTAAATGCAGGTAGTGACAGAAGTAGAAGTAATGATAAAGCTTTAACAATTTTATTTTACTAAACAATCTGGTCTTCTTAATTGAATTTATTTTTCATATTTTAGCAACACAAATTTTTTTGAAACTAAAACTTTCCTCTTTACAACCACTTCTTTCATAAAAAATCTTTTGACAGTGATTTCCAAATATTTTAACAATTGTTTTATTTAAATAAAAAAAGTCGTATATAACGGTTTAACTTAACCAATCAGTCACAATTCACACTCTCATTCACAGACACACTTATGGTATATCAACCCGATCTAAATCAAACTTATTTAGATGCGACGACGGAAGATAGAAGCTGGCAGGTACGAACTGCCGGGAGATTTAGGTGCGGGAGCGGAGTGTACTTGGCTTTGAGAAGCAAAGTTAAGTACTGGAGCAACGCCACCATCATGTGCTTGAGATGTACCTTGCAAGGAATCGTATTGGGACTGAATCTGGTGTTGGGCATTGGCAGCATCCTCGGGTGTGCGGTATTTAACGAAATGGACTTCGGGCTTGGCGTTGTTATTGTTGCGGATGACATTGAGCTTGTTGGCCAACTCGCCAATATCGGCCTGTTTGCTGAGCACATAGATGGCGGTCTTCTGATCGCTAGCCTGTTTGGCCAAGTTAAGTGCGGCATTTTCGAGAGCCTTATTTTCGGGTCCCTTGATGAAGATGACGCGGAGACCTTTATTCACTGAGTTAGATATTTGATGATTGGCATCTGCATTGTCGAATTCATTTTCGGGCGCCGAGTAGCTGTAGAATTCCTTGCTGTACTCTGACGCAGGTATAGAGTAGGAAGGGCTACTAATTGGTTGGGATAGAATAGCTGAACCATGTGATGGTCCAATCTGGCTGGTTAGAATGCCCGAACCATGTGATACCCCAATTGGCTGGGATAAAATAGCAGAACCATATGATGACCCAATTGATGATGCGCCTGGATTAAACGCGAGTCCGATATCAGAGTGATCTATTGGTTGGTAGTTGTATCCTAATTTGTCTGCATGTGCCACGGCAACCAGGCATAAAATCTGTGGAGAAGATCAATTTTGAAAATCTTCAATAATCTACTTGGAAGAAACTTTAGCCGAAGTTCTTATCAAAACTTACAATGAAGGCACGCATTTTCTGTTTATGTCACTTCTTATCCGTTTGATTCTGCTAGTTGAAAGATTGGTGTGAGTCTGAGTTTGGAGTCAATCAACGGCTAGTATATATATCAGAAGAACTGAATTCGAGGCTCAAGATCAGCGCATCTCTGTTCAAGCCTTAAATCGGAACATTCCATATTAATTTGATGCTCTGTGAGCAGCTTTAACCACAATCTTATATGTGTGTATGTATGTGTATTTCTGTGACGTTGTTTCTCTGCTTCCAATTGGCAAAAGTAGAAATTAAAAAAAAAAAAAAAATCTTTGCATAAACACGTTCAATAGTAGCAATGAAAAAAAGCTATGAATTATAAAAGCGCCGGATCGTTTTGTTGCCAGTGAATGCCTGATTGGCGCAAAGAAGCAGTAGATTCCATGGCGTTCTTGTTGCTGTTACGCGCTCATTGGTGATTAATATTCGTTAAATGAATATGTTTGGACATCGACTTTATGTTTTTTTTCTATTTTGCAGCTGACGTTAAATATTTTATTGTAATTCAATGCGTATACCTAATTCAGACGCTGTTAACAAGTTAGTTAAATTCATGTATTTTTTGTTGGTTCTGGAATCACTAAGTATTAAATTTTGTCCCTGAATAGTTTTTTGGTTTGTGAGCATTTTATCATCAGCCACTGCCCCCATCGCAGTATTGAAATAGTCCGTGTTATGAATGACAGGTGAAAAATATGAAAAGTGATGTAATTAAAAGCAAAACTAATTCTATTTTCTTATAGTTCATCGACCCTTAAGTTGAACAGATATTATGCATAAAAACTTGTTTTTTACAGCACTAACCACTCAATAGAATATCGTCATTAAAAGATCTAAATAAAATAAAATTAATAAATTACGTCCCACGTTTCTTCAATAACGTCACAATCCAAAAAACGTAAAAATATAATTAACAACGCAGAAACTTGTGAAAATGCCATGATTAATACTGTGCGTCATTTTGATGACGATATCTTCTTTACTTTTTGCATGGGAGCAGAATATTTTATGAGTTAAGCTCAATAAATTTTTAATTTACCCGCATAAGAGATGGAAAATCGGAAGTTTTATTTGTATGTGTCAGTTTGTAAGGATCAAAATATTTAAAACATAGGAACATATTGGATGTAATGGTTATATTTAAGAAGTGGTGGCACAATTTCCAATATCTGTTCAGAACTTAAAATGCTTCTCCTGGAAAGTCCTGGAATTTTTGAGATGTGATGTTATTGAAGAAAACTAGCGATGTGCTTGTACTATAAATTAAGAAAAACGGAAAAGACGGGAAAGGCCAAATTAGTTGCTTTTAAATATTAAAGCAAAGTTCTTCTTAGAAAAATTGACTGTTCCTAAAGTTTTTTGAATCACTGTACGTGTAACAACAAAAAATGCAACTTTATAAAAAAAATTTGTTTTAGATACAAGAAGTTATTATTTTATTTTTTTGAATTTATACAGGTGCAAAGTTGTACACATAAGATTATGTTCATAAAGAATGTTCTTCTTTTTTTTTTTCTTTAATAATTTTCTGGCTTTTATATAGAGGTCGCTCTAAATGACATCCCAAATGAAAAAAAGACAACAAAAACGATTCGATGGACATGTATCTGGAACGAAAAAAAAAATGAAATGTCATTTTAAAGTATAGACCATTAACTGGGCGAAATTTTTCTTGGATTTTAATAAATAATGGCGAAAGTTTGAGTAAAAAGTTAAAAAAAATGTTCGCGCGTTTTTTGCCTAAAAAAAGTAGGTACTTGAATTTAGGGGGATGCTTAAAGGACAAGATTACGAACAAAATGCACTAAGATTCTTTGAAATTGAACAAATAGATTTCGAGTTATCTATCGTACCGTTTTAAGAAACTAGTTTGCTGGCATTCATTATTTACGTGAGGTGATTTTGGCTATTTTTTCACAACCCCCTCCTGCCCCCCGAGTGAGATATCGTGAAATTTGGTTCCATCTCCTCCAAAAATGCGAGTTTTCAGTGAAAATATGTTAATCAATGCTTCATTGTATTGGATTTATTAAAAAAAAAAACAAAAATGTAGTTTATTTAATAACACCAGTCTACAAGGTTTTTTATCCAGAGACCTGAAATACTTTTCTAGAAGAACTTTTTATACTGATTCTAGTTCCCTAATACTGACTCAGTTTTTCCCTAATAGATCGAATTTTTGAGATACAGGGTGATTTGAATTTTTTAGACTTTGATTCAGTTTTTCTACTCTAGATACTAAACTGTTTCATGTAAAGCTACCCAATGTATGTCATGTTTTTTTCTGAGATATGTAAGTCTAAAGTTGAAATTTTTAGTTTTCGGTGAAAAAATTTAAATTTTGACCGTCTTTTCCATAATTGCTTAACTTTTTTCAAATATTTTTTAATTTGATGTCTTTTTGTATGAAATTCCCTTCATTAATATGCCAATAACAATATGATTGGGTAAGGAAAAAAATTACAAGAATTAAAACAAATTTTAAAGCTGCATCAATTTCAGCTGCTCAATCAATTTATATGGAATCACAAAGAACATTTTGTTTCTAAAAAAAGCCAATTATTCAGGTAAAAAGAGTAAACATTGCATTAACCATTTCATGCCCGAATTAAAATGGGCGGGGCTAGACATTGAGGTTAGATACGAGTTAGTCAAAGTCCTTGGTGTCCTAGTTCGTTAGTTACAGGATGTTTACACAACACTTATTCGTGACTTTGTTTTAAAATAACTATTTTACCTTTATTTACTTATATTGTTGGTTTTACGTTGAAACAATTATTTTATTGTGTTTAAACAATTTTTTACTAAATCATCTTGACTAATTTCACTCTATGGAGAACGTCTACTAAATGAACACGTGCACAGCTTATAATAGGACAAATAGCTGTAAGCTTGCACAACACATAAGGCTACATAATGCGAAAAATTGCAGTTAAAAAAATGAAAATAACGGAACTTAGAAGCCTATAAGTACTCTGTTGCCTATATAATTTTTGTAGTATACTCGTACTATTAGGTATACTCTTATTCTGGTGGCTGCTAGCTGCAACTCTTGAAAAAGCGTTGGTAACAGACAGATTGACAGATTGGCAGACAGGTCTTGACCTTTTAAGTATTTCTTTCACTATTTAAAAATGTCGAAAAAATTGTACAAAAGTGATTCTAATCTTTTTTGCTATGTTTGTGGGCAGAATATAATTGCAAAAACTAGTCAAAAAAGCTCAAATTGTCGTTTCTAAATTATTTTGGGTATCCTGTCAAGAACTAAGACAAAGACATTCACGCAAACCACAGGACTAATGAATATTTATAAAAAAATTCATAAAGTTTTTCTACTTGTGCATGTCTTCGAAATTAATTGTTAACTAATTAGATTGTATTCAGGCTAAATAAAACTTATTTTTGATTTGTGCAGAACCATAACTTTAATTTATGGTTGCTTCATGGCTTGCTTCTTAAACTTAAATGTACTCAAGTGGACTCCACCAGGTCAAGCCAAGCACTGTAGTCTATCCTTTAAGTAGTGTTTGTTACTTCTTTCACTCAAATGGTTATATGTCGAAATATGATTTTTTTCTATTTCTGTTTTTCTTGGTCATTCCGCAAACGTCATTGACTGCAGTAATATTCATGACTGTCTGTTTGAAAACCGAAACCAAAATGCGGCATAAATGTATTGTTAATCTTACGAATATTTTAAAACAAAATAATAATAATTAAAAACCAATTTATGGGGCCAACTTTTTTCTTCAAATTTAAATAAAATCCCTAAAACAAACAACAAGCTTTAACCTTGCTTTAATTAAAAAAGCACCGAAGAAATTTAGTTTTTAACCAAACAGAAATATATAAAAGAAAAAGCGCGGGCATGCAAAAAATGAGAGGGTAGACAACGAACTGAGGTTGAGCTACATATTCACTTTGTTATTATATCAGATGACTTTCCTTAATTAAGTTAGAACTTTCAACATTATTATTGGGGTGCAGATTAAGTTTGCTTATCTTAGGGCAAAATTTTAAATAAATTTTATACAACAACAAGAGACTTCAAAGATGTGGCCTGACAACAAGCATGCCAAGCGTAAGGTGCTTAAAAAATAAACATTCAGAAAAAAATGCACCTTGATCTTTCCAATGTCAAGCAGACAGAAAAACAAATTGTCCAAAGTCTGAAGAAAACAAGATATTTTTTTCAAGGTCTGGGACATGTAGTAAAAAAAATCTATGACGTTGGTGAGCTCAATACCAACTCTGCCACTGAGACTGCCCACTGGCCACTGGCCACTGACTATACGACGGATTGTGTCGCCGAAGCGAACTTTGTTTATTAAAATTATGCATAATTAAGAAACATATTTATAAACTCAACTCAACATATATAAAAACATATTTGAATAGATATTACAAAAGTTGGCAAGTGTTTGTGTAGCTTTTGTCAACAGAGCTTATACAGCAATTTATGCTAATTCTGCTGCATTGTTTTCCATCTTATCGCCATCTTTCGCAGCTCATTTATTTATGCAGTTATTTCTTTAATGGCCACAAATATTTTCGGAAACGATAAAATGGTATAATAAATACGTTATTTACTATTTTTGGAATCTGATTTAAGTGGTGGGTAGATGATAATAAACTTTTGAGTGATTGTGGTGATTGTTAACGGTAGCTTAGGGTTAGCTTAGTGTTGGCTCATGGCTAGTTTTGAATTGGTTTAGAGCATGACAAAGCATAAATGTTGACCGGAACAGTAAAATCTTTATTACAATGACTTTAAAAGGTAATGAATGACCAAGACATCATAATCCGCAAAAATCCAACACAAAAAACTGCTTGTTGGCGCGCAGTTCTAAATTAAGTTCTTCGTTATATAAAATTACTCTTTGGTAAACATTCCTTAGTTCTTTAAATGTATTTGAAGTCTTGTTTTCAACTTCTTTCTCCATCTGCAAATTTTTGTTTTCATTGTTACATTAATTCGATAGAAAACAGGCAATTTAATTTTTTGAACATTTATTTTTAATACTGAAATGTCACACTACACCTGAGTTAGTTTAAATGACACACTAGTGTGAATTCGCAGAAACGGTTTTTAACTACTTATAACTCAGAAAAAATAAAATCAAAAATGAAAATTCCGAGGGTTTGAATAGGAAAATGTTACGAGGAATCCAAAGATGAATTTAATTTTTTTTTAAAGAAAATAATTTTTATTATTAAAATTCACTTACCGCAAAAGATATTGAAAACAGTAAATATATAAGAAAATAAGGGGTATTTTTTTAAAAATTAATATTAACATAAAGAATTTTTGGTAAATATAAAAAATAAGTGTTAAAGTTTAAAAATAGTACTTGAATGTTATTATGTAAATCAGTGTCGCATCGTAGAACAATAAAAACGTGCTTCAAAAATAATTTTTTTTTTTTTGGGAATGAAATTTTTTTTTTTAAAAGTTTTTGTTTTTAAAACATTTACTTTTTATAAGCAATTTATTTTGTATCCTGTGAGAAGCAAAAAAAAAACAAAACCGGTCCTTAACATTTAAAATGTAAAATTTTATGGATAACCTTTCTCCCACTGCTTAACTCTAGGATGGGCAACTGGGTCTGGCCAGACCAAATTTGATTTTGGAGTTGCACACCTCTATTTTCAAGTCAAATCAAGAGGAGACAGCTACCTGAGTTCTATGACCTTTCAATTGTGAATCCAAGGAAGACTTGATTAATTTGTATAGTTTATAATTTTAAGTTTTGCCGTGCTAAGATTGCGTTCTGTGGTGTGGATAGACCATAAAGTATTAACCTATTACTTTTAACATTCTCCTATATGTTAACATATTTTACTCAAAAATATGCTTATTCATGAAAAATCTTAGTTTCTTGTGGCGATCGACTCTATGCCTTTTTTTGATATTAATCTGCGGGTGCTGTTTTGGTTGCTCATGCAGCTAAATATGCAATAAGCTTTCGGCAGACGCACGTACTTTCTATTACTGCATACTGGACATTTTTTGCACACCGGATCTTCCATCTCGGCATTAGGACACTTTGAACAAAACAACTCATTCTATCGGTCTGACCAGACCCATTTGGATAACTTAACGACATAAAATTAGTTGCCCATCCTAGGGTTAAAAGTGGTGACCGGAATGAAAAAAAAAAAACAAAAAGGTCGTTATAAATAAAAGTCGTTTTCTGTTTGTTTGTTTAATTGTTTGTTTGTTTGTTTGACTTTGATACAATTTTAAACGGCTGAACGGATTTCGAACCGTCGGCAACAGTACTAAAAATGGGCGTGGTGGAAATATAATTATGCCCACTTTTAATAAATCATTAAAATTCAAAAACTTCTGGGCCGATTGCGTTGAAATTTTAGCAGTAGATTGTTTTCGAGCACGAGATGGTTAACTAGAAAATATGTTTGCCACACCCCCTTTCACCGCCCATAAATAAAAAAGGTATGGCTGCTGGAACCACTGGGTCCTGCTTGCACAAAAATAAAATCGTACTAGTACTTTTGCTTTGATATTTTGTACACAAAAAATAAAAACGTATCTAAAATAGTACATAGGTATGCTACCGTATAACTCTGATTCAAATAGTAGACTTTAAGGAAAATAATAAATTTATACGACAAATTGGCCCATCACGTCAGGATTTTGAGATTTTAGAGGTTAAGTACACAAATAATGTCTATTTTTGAGGTTAGATACAGGCTGCATAAAATGTTTGTAATTTTTGTTCAACCTGCTCCATCATATATCACTTCTTTTTACCCTTGCATGATATTTCTTTAAAAAAATATGGCTATTTTAAGATGACACTTCTGCAAACTAATGGCCCACGTGCCATAGGTGGCTGCCATGGCATACTGATTGAGGTGCGTGGCTTGTATGCTATTGAACCGAGGTTCAAATCCCATTTTACACAGGAAGTTTTTTCAATGGAATTCATTTTTCTGTTCGGCCGTCACCTCTCTGCAGACAATGGCAAAGCTCAGAGAGTAAAAACTGCCATGAAAAGCTTCTTGAGAACATAAGCCGTTCGGAGTCGGCATAAAGATTGTAGCTCCAGTTGTCGATCATTTGTGTTCAATCATTTCACATCAATCACAACACTATTGAGTAAAAAAAGCTCGGTCAAAGTCCTTTTAAGGGCTTAAGTGGAACTTTCGTTTTTTTTTTTCATAACGCCCAAAAACAGATCTAAGCGTTATGGTCCTGTTAGAAATGTCTGTACAATTAAAAGTTAACGGTATATATCTACAAGTACTCCCACCAACTCACAATGGGAAAAATAGTGCGATTTACTGGCATTACCTTTTTGAAAAGTAAAAACTTCAACCAAAGCAAAATAATGATACTTGCTTTTCTTTTACGATTTGGCGTTACTTTTGTTAGCTTTTGAAGTTGCAAAGGTTTGTGTGCGCTAAGAATATTTCTATGTAAATTATTAAGTTTTCGTTAAAAATAAAACTAAATTGCGGTGTTATTTGAAGCAGTATTTGAAAAAACTAAAAAATGTAGATTAAAGCTTATGGTATGTATTTTTGATATGTGCATAAATGAAAATCTGTGTTTGTTAGATAAGAATTCAATATTTACGACAAAACTTAAAAAGAGGACATGAAAAAACTTCAATTTTGGAGAGTTAGAACTTCTTTGGAACACCTAGAAACAAAGAGATATTGGCACATTGATGTACTGTGCGCTCATCCACGAGGACTTTGAAATGAGGTCTGATAACTTGCGCCTACCAAAACGTACGCGCGCGTGCACTAGAACCTAAATGAGACTTTTAATGCTCACGAGACAGCTCATGAGCCAAAACAATTGCCGTACTCGAAAATTAACCGTTTTCGAGTTTCTCACGATTGCTTAAGATATTTGTACTACAGCACCCTCTGGTGTTCAATATAGATTAGATTAGCCGCATTTCTAATGAGCGGCTAAGGAGTTTTCGAAGTTTTTTAAATATTTGTACTACAGCGCCCTCTGGTCTTTTAAAAAAAACAGAATTGAATTTGAA
Organism: Coremacera marginata; assembly: GCA_914767935.1. NCBI lineage: Eukaryota > Metazoa > Arthropoda > Insecta > Diptera > Sciomyzidae > Coremacera > Coremacera marginata. The sequence continues at coordinate 225,415,334 of OU612043.1, forward strand.
ATATCAACTATTTTCACATGTGACTATTCATGTATGCTAAAATAGAGACTTTCAATCAACTTAGCAGTCGATTTAATGATTTCTGAAAAGTTGGCGTATATATAGTTTAGTTTTTGAGTACATTCTTAGTATAGTTGACAACAATAACGATACAAGCTAAATTACAAATTGTGTACATGTGAAAAGTTACGCTCAGAGAGCGCTCAGTGAGCTATGGAGCGCCCAGGCCTGATATAAAGTAAAACTTGTAAAATTTTGGAAATTAGAATGCCAATATTTTGAAAACTACAAAAGATAATAAATTGAAGTAAACAGAAATGCTTTAGCCTTATATTACTTAACTATTTGAACTTGAAAAAGTGATAGCAATCGCCCGAAGCATCACTAAAATATGGGTCACTTACCAGAAAAATAACCAATTTTAGAATGTTTGCCTTTATCTCTAAAACTTGATCTGATAGAATAAAATGGATTGTGGATTTGACTATAACAAGCAAAAATACATATGAAACCACTTTCGTCTTCTCTGCATTAAAAGTTGACTCTAATTTGTAAGATTAGGTAATTACTTCTTTGTTTTTTGTCACGCATTTCAATGCATTTTTTATTAATATTGCATGCCTAAAAAGGCAGAATAAAATTATTTTTAGTTGTTTTAACGTGCTTTTCGTTGAAAGATGCGCATAGCATTAGTTAAATTAGCTGTACTATCCAAGTTAATTTGACGTCTACAAAATAATGTTGAAGAATATATTGAATGGTTGTCGAGGAAAAGGTTTTCATTAAAAAAATTAATGTTTTTCCATGCAATATATAATTACAAGAGATTCTTCTACACTCTACTATATAAAAAAAATAATTGTATTCTCGTAACCAAAATTATAACACATTTTTATAAATTATGATTTATTGCAATCTATTGCCATTTCATTTGAAACAGGGGGCGAACCGTCACATGGCAACGTGTCTGTCTGCGTCAATCTGGCGAGGTCAGCATTATCCATGTCGAAATCATGCCAAGTCGTGGTGTTTCTCGTGGTGTTCCCTGGGCAACGGCAAACTGTTTGACGGCTTTTTTTTGTTTTTAGTTTGACGGCTAATTTGAGCGGCGGGTCGCTCCGTGGACCTTAAATATGGAATGTGCGCTGGGTTTGGGTTCCGCCACATTACTACTGCCCAATGAAAACTTAACCAGCTTCGGATAAGTAAGAAGATTTATTGCCATCAAAGTTTCATAATTGTATGTTTCAAAATAAGAGAGATATAAATATTTTATCGTAAAACTTTTTCCACGATTTTCTCCAACGAAAACAGAAAACCATTAGTAGCACTATCTAAAAATTAAAAAACAATTTTTTTTTTTTAATTTTGGTTTTTATATTTCGATAAAACCTTTAAATTTCGGACGATCTCGGTTGATTTGCAAAAAGTACTTTTTTTTTAATCACCCTAATTAACACTAATACTTTAATCAACCTTAGAGTTTTTCAATTCCTTAGGCAAAAGGATTTAGTTTGTAACTACCGAAAACCATGTTAAGCATAGTTAAACGAAAAGAAAAACACATTTTCCTAAAATTAATTATTTAGAACTATTTGCAAATTTAATATCAAAGACTGGTTTATAATAGCTAATAAAGCTAAGTGCCTAAATTAACATGAAAGAAAAACTTTAAATTTTTCATATGTATAACTAGTTATTTCCAATAGAAAACTTTTCTATCTATTTGTTTAAATTTTTTTTATTTTACTTTTGCTGTTCTTATTAATATCAAAATTTCTTAATATTAAAATTGTGAAATAATATTTAAAAGGATTGAATTAGCTTAGGCGTCACATTTCTTTGTGCCAGATTTGTAATGCTTTGAGGTGAGACATCAAAGTTGTGTCGGATTCAGTTATCTTATCTTGAGGCAGATTTCAATGCTGCAGATTACTGCACATGTTATTGATTAGTGCTTCACAAGAAGCAAGAAAGACAAAGATGTTTTAATCCTAAAAGATTAAAATAAAATAACGACCTTAACCTTACGTCAACCCTTATAAATATACTTAAGTCAAGTCTAAAATAAGCTTTCTGATTTTGAGTGACTTCTAATTAGCCATTCATCCCTTTAAAATCATAGTTAACAGCAGTCAAAAATTTTAAATTATTATAAATATTTCTGACTATTGTACATAAATAATAAGAAAGATTTATTCAGACAAAAAAAAACAGTTTGAAGAAAACTTAAATACCTATGTTTATAAATAAATTTTTGAACCAGAAATATATAAGTTAGTGCACGTTCAGTATGGTTGTATCCATATAATTTGTTGACTTTTGTTGAGGAAACGATCAGATTTTAAAAAGCTAGTTATAAAAAAGTAACTCCTGAAAGCGTTCCTTATGGCTATCATAATTCAGTGGAAATAATCAAAGGCATAGCTTCATATAACCGTTGTGTCGATCGTAGAGCCCACGGGTACATTTGCAACTTTAATTTTCCTGTATCTTCCAAACGGTTAGTCCGATTGACCTGAAATTTCATGATATCCTCAACCATACACTTTTGCATCATGTGGAAAAGTTTCATCAAGATTGGAGCAGCAGTTCAGTCGATACAGCCCAAATTCAAGTTAGTGGAATGGCGTCGACTGCTGATGTACCCGGGTACTTGTATGAAAATTCATACAAATATATAGAAATAAATGGCAAAGTTCACTTTATATTGCTATATCTTCCAAGCGGCTGGTCCAATCTTGATGAAACTTCGTATCATAGCTTGGAAATATGTAATTGATGTAATTGATCACATGTAATTGGTGTGAAATTTCAGGTCAATTGGACCAACCGTTTGGAAAATATAACCCAGTTACTAGAAAATGACCTAGCGTCAACAGCTGATGTTCTATGAAAATTCATACAAATATATAGAAATAAATGGAAATATTTAGTTTATTTTATGGAAATTTGTTTATTTATTTATAGAAAATCATTATAATGAAAGTAAAAAATATATTTTATGAATTTTAGCAGCATCTGAGGCATTGTGGATGATCCTTCGAGTGCTCTGCGCACACAGGCTTATTACAAATTGCACCATCCATTTTATTTTCACTTTTTATATATTTGCCGCACAAAATAAATTTTTAGGTCTTTACACTTCAAAAATCGCACATAAACTGACTTATGCATACAAAACTACTCAAAACGAAACCTGCGCAAAAAATCATGTTTCTGCCTGCAAAACTGGTTGTGCAAGGGTAGGTAGGCAAGATATTCCCAAATACCCTTTTGTTCCTGTTAGTAGACGTGTTTTCCTACACATTCCAAAAAAAAAATGTTTACATTGAACAAATATTTTATGAGTTATAATTATTCTGCGCAGGTACTAAAAATAGCACTATGAGCAAGAGGGGTTGATTTTCAGTTCAAATATAACGGAATTTTGCGAATGAAAATTCAATGTTAATTATTTTTCTTGGTAAAAAGGGATCAAATTACAAGGATTAAAAAAGAATTTGGAAATTGTTAAATTTTTATGGATTTTGGCAATTCCCATTTTTGGTAAAAATGGATTATTTAGGTACCAAATTTTTTTTTTCCCAAATTATGATAAAAGTTTTGTTAACTAGACAATATTTCCAATAAATAAAAAAAAAAAAAACCAGAAAATTACAAGAATCCAGGTAGTAGTTAATATTTGTATATCAAAAGCAACTATCTGCCATACAAAACGTATGAAGTACCCGGGTACATCTACTGTCGATGTGGATAAAACCCAACAGCTGTTGACACAACGGATAAAGAAACAGAATAAAAAAAAAAAAAAAAAAATATTTTATCTCTAGAATATACAGAGGAATATTGAAATTTAAAAATAACTGAACTCAATTTCCAAATTTTGATTTAGAAAAAGCTTATATCAGTAACTGCTTTCCTCTGCCTCTGTTAATTATAATTCTGTAGCAAGAAGCAATAATCGCTTAAGTCGACTAAAGAAAGAAATGAGTAATTTATGTAGCTGTGTTCTACGAGAATATTTCTGTGAATACACAAAATTTGAAGTTTGTTGCGTTATCCTAACCCAAAATTATGAAAAAAAAGCAAGAAGAACTTATATGCCGATTAAAAACTTTGAAGCAAGATTTCTCGAAGCATTGACATCAGATTTATATACGAATATACATACATATTCTGGTGAGTTGAAAAAGTTCACCACCTTTACAATAGTGAATATATCCTATAGGAACACACTAACTTGTTTTTAAAAACAACGAATTAAAAACCTAATTTAAAATAAACCAGTATATGAACTACTTTGAATTATATTGAGTCGGCATCCACTTCAATTCTAAATAGTTTTATTGCACTATACATGAAGTAATTGAAATACTAATTAAAAACAAGTGATTGATATACTACTTTGAATTATATTAAGGCGGCAACTACTCAGATGTTGGCATGTTTTAATTGAAAATTTTTATTAGATTACAAGCTTATATATATTTAACCATGTTATTTCATCAAATATTAACTTTAGGCCATCAGTAATAGTTTTCAATTGGTTATTTTAAAGTCATTAAAGAAAAATTAAAATGTAACTAGTTTAACAACTAGTTCAAAATATATGCAGACGAAAGTCAATTGACTTATTTAGCGCACATCACCATACAAAATATGTTAGTTCGTTCTATGGAAAAATGTCAGGATTTCAACTAGTTGTGGTTGACAAAAACTACTTTATCAACTACTTTTAAATTAGTTGATTTTCCTACAGGGTATTGACAACTATTGAAATCATAGCATGAACAAGAAAATATGCTGCTGGTAATACTACTTGAAATGTTTACCCACACGCAGCTATCGATAAGGTTCGCATCATGATACAATAATAAGGTAGGGTTAGGAGATTCACCGCACCGAACTCGTATGTCAAAATGTGTTTTAGCATTGCCACTTTTCTTTATAATTGATAAATGTGGGACAAATAATAAGACACGAAATTAATTTTAGGATAAATAGGATGAAGTAGGACAACGTACTTACAATGAAATAAATCGCTGTTTTGTGATTTTAAAGCCTTGTTTTCAGTAAATAATTGCTATTAGTTTTAGTTTTTTGTGTTCTTTATTTCTTATTTAAAATTTTTATTCTTATGACCACTATAAATGTAATACATAAGTTTCTTACTGCCGTTTGACGGAGAAACTGTTGAACAAAAATCAAAAATAAGTTTTGAGAAAATTTATACATTGCTTTATTTTATCTTTTTAGTCTTTTTATTTAATCGGCTGGAACTTTAAAAATCTAAAGTTTTCTTTGTTTCACGTTATATAACAGATGGCAGAACTTCTTTTTGACATTGTTAAAAATTTTTAAATTAACTTTTAATATATATTTAGTTAATGTATTCACAAATTACACGAACTGAAGAGCACTATTATTTTAGAAAACGATTTTATAGCGAATGGCCTATTGACAAATGGCGAATGGAAAAACCCCAAAAAAACTTCAAAACTTTTCTAATAATAAAATAATATCCATTCCCGTTTGCCAGTGGCTACACTTAATAACTTCACTTCGAAGCGAACGTCAAAACAAAATATCAATATTAAAGTATATAGTGCATTAGAAATAAATTAAAAAAAATTGTAAGAAAAAGGAAACAAAGCGATATTTTATCAAAATTATTGCCTGTCGAATGTGTTACACATTCCAATTTTTGACGAATTGTCGAATATAGAAGTTAACGAAGTTAGAACATGTCGCCACAGTTAAGCAATTCATCAAAAATGCAAAGAACAATTACGGATTTTTTGTGGATATTTTATAAGATACGGCAGCAGTTTTTTATAATTTTGACATTCCAGGTCGGTGTGGTGAATCTTCTTACTCTACCTTATTATTGTATCATGGTTTGCAGAAGCGAATGTAATATCATATTTTTCTGGCCTATTTAACCCTAGAATATAAATCTTCGCCTGTGAGCCGCAGAAAATGGCTTTTTTCTCGATATTTCACGATCGCTTACGAATATCACATCATGCGTTCGTGCCAACTAAGTTTAGTGTTGCACGAGCTTGGTATCAGACGCTTGTAGCGCTAAGCAGTTATATTGCTGACTTATAGCCCGAACACAACTCGCGCGAAGAGCGGCAAGCGCCAATTGTCACTTTTCATTTACATGTGGGACGAATTTTGGGAGACTTGTCGGGCAACATTGTCGCTTGCCGTTGCCGTCGGCTTCAATTTAATTTTAATTTGACAGGCAGCAAAAGCAAGTTTCTGCCATTGTTTACATTTGTTATTGCTGGTCGCATTCAGCAAACTGTGTGTTGTAAAATTTCTGGTGAGTAAGGGATGTTTTGCTTGAACTTCACAATTTTAAGTACAACTCAGCATAATGGCATAAGAATCAATAATGAATGCAAAAGTGATTTATAAATAAATTTTTAATTTCAGTGACTTTTTGTTTGAACAGGTGCATAGTTGATTCACCAAAACTGCGCAACTAGATTATTATTTTTAAGCACTCTTTAGTTGCGCTGTTTTGGTAAATCAACTATGCACCAATTCGAAGAAAAAGTCACTGATGCTTTGCATAAATGCATTAGTAACTCAGCAATACTTTTGACAGGCGATAGTTTCGATAAAATATCACTTTCCTTTCATTTTTTCATACAATTTTGTTGTTTTTTTTAACATGCTGCCACATCGATAATTTGAAAAAAAAGTGAAGTTATAACATGTCGCCACAGAATAATAAATGATTTTTTTTTTCATATCAATGCTATTCACACAGAATTTCAGAATTTTCAGATATTCTTTTTTTATCCATCTATCCATCTATATTATTATTACGCAATCGCATTTTTTGTGATGACTATCAAATCTATACTATAGACGCGATTTTTATAAATAGGGTAGCAATTGAAAGGTCTTGCTTTGTATATGAGCAATAAGGTCTTATTTTTTCTAAAATATTGTGTTTTTTTTTTTAAATGCTGAAACAATTTTCTATGAAAACCAACCAAATTTCTTTGTGATGCCTAAAAGTATGTGATAGATTTTTATTATAATGCTTTAATAATGAATATCTGGGTTACTAAACAATTCAACAGAAACATAGAAAGTTTCTAAGAAATCCTTGGTTCATAGGTAAAAATAGTCCTCAATATAAAAACAAAATTACCTGTCACTAGATATTTTTTTTTTTGGCGTTTAGCCGCCACACGGCATTACTAGCTATTCATATTTTATTCACTATTCATTTGATACTAATTATTCATCTGTTATTAATTATTCTTTGGTTATTCATTGTTCATTTGTTATTCTTTACTAATTTCTTATTCATTATCGATTTTTTATTTATTAATTGATATAAATGAATCGAACAATTATTGAATTTTTAAAACTTAATGGGAATTAACACTTTTATTTATGAATAAGTCTTGCATTCATTGAATCAATTCTTATTTCGTCATTCACTCTTTCATCTCTTTGAAAATAAAATCAAATTTTACAGTGCACGGTCGGTTTGCCTTCCGTTTTGATTATATTTCAGTGTTTTATTTTGTGGTTACGTTTTAATTATTTTAATTTATTTAGGCGTTATTTAGTAATCAAAATTTATGTTGTTTTGATAAAAGATTTTAAAAACAAATAAATTTAACAAATTTAAATTTTTAATTTTAAAAATTTGCCGACGTTTCTCAGATTGCTTCTCTGCTTCATCGGGGCGTCTTTTATTAACTATAAAACTATAACAGACGCCCTGATGAAGCAATTTGCGAAACGTAGACAACTTTTTAAAATTAAATTAAAAAAAAATTAAATTTAAATTTGTTAAATTTTTTTTTCTTAAATCTTTTTTCAAAAAACAATAAATTTTGGTTACTTAATAGCGCCTTAATAAATTGAAATTAATTTGAATGTTTTTCTTTTTTAGCTCAGTGTTGTTATTCAAAAACACAAAAACACTGATTGGACCTTATCAGTGTGGCTTTCGACCTGGTAAGTCTACCATAGACCAGATTTTCACGCTACGACAAATCCTGGAGAAAACCCACGAAAATCAAATTGACACACACCATCTCTTTGTCGACTTTAAAGCTGCGTTCGATAGCCCGAGAAGGGATTGCCTATACGCAACAATGTCTGAGTTCGGTATACCTGCAAAGTTGATTAGACTTTGCAGAATGACGTTGAGCAACACACGCAGCTCCGTCAAGGTAGGAAATGACCTCTCCGAAACCTTCAATACCGAAAGAGGTTTCAGGCAAGGCGATCCACTGTCTTGCGATCTCTTCAACATCATCATGGAGGGGATCGTACGAAAGGCCGGTGTGCATCGTAATGGCACCATTTTCTATAAAGGTGTCCAGCTCCTTGCTTACGCTGATGATATTGATATTGTTGGCAGAACCAAGAGAGATGTTACCGCTGCTTTCGCCGCTATCGAAAAGGAATCAGCCAAAGTGGGTTTGACGATAAATGAGGGTAAAACAAAGTATATGCTGTCTACAAACAAGGGAGCTCGGCGTTTAGACTCCCACGTTTCATCCGGCAGCTATAACTTTGAAGTAGTCAAGGAGTTTGTATACCTTGGCACCGCCATTAATACTAACAACGAAATCAGCCTGGAGATAAAGCGAAGAACAATAATTGCTAATAGGTGCTACTACGGGCTCAGTAAGCAACTAAGTTCCAGAGCCCTCTCTCGATCGACAAAACTAACACTCTACAAGACGCTCGTTCTACCTGTGCTGCTTTATGGCGCTGAGGCATGGGTAGTTTCGCAAACTGACGCAGCCGCTCTGGGGGTGTTCGAGAGAAAAGTTCTTCGCAAAATCTTCGGTCCTGTTCGAGTCGGCGATGACTATCGCATCCGAATGAACCACGAGCTGTATGAGCTCTACGGAGACATTGACGTAGTTCGGCGTATAACTGTGCAGCGACTACGCTGGCTGGGTCATGTCCATCGTATGGACGACGAAGCTCCAGCGAAAAAGGTGCTCGAAGCGAGGGTCGCTGGTCAACGACGACGAGGGAGACCATGCCACCGATGGATGGACCAAGCTGAGGAAGCCCTAACCGCACTTGGTGTATCCGATTGGAGAAGGCGCGCGCAAAGCAGAGGCGCCTGGCGAGAGCTGATGAGGTCGGTCGAAATCCGGACACGGGTTGTCACGGCCACCTAAGTAAGTAAGTAAGTTGTTATTCAAAACGGCAAACTGTTGAGTCGGCTGAATGCAGCCATTGTTTTTTGTTTACTATTGTTTGGCTGTTGAAGTGCTCGTATTTTTGTTTACTTTGTAAAAGACGTTTTTTGAGATAAAGTTTTGAAGGTAAGTTCATAAATTATAACATAAAGAATTTAATACGTACTAGTTTCTTCTATTGCAATATGGGCTGAGATAAACAAATAGTTGAAGAGCAGCTGAAGTTTGCTGCTGTCGCGTTTATTATAATCAAGTCGCTCAACATTTCTCTACAACGACAGAGTGGAGACATGTTGCTTGCCGCTCGTCGTGCGTATTGTGTTTGGGCTATTATAGATACGCAAGTCGCCTGTGAGGCGATGCTTAGTGTTTAAGGTAATTTTTTTGCGCATTTGTGTTGGAGTATTTTTTTGGTTTTGTTACTATTATCTAAGCTTTGTATACATTTCTTAAATTTTTTGAGATTACTACTTCTGATTAGCAAATAATAAAATGGCTGGAATAGATATCGCTAAATGGCAGTGAAGATGAGGACAATTTGGAAGAAGATTTCGATTCGGATGATAGTGTAGTCGACCCCACCTGTGTTGATGAGTCTGACGATGATACAAAATATAGTTGTAACTAAACAATTAATGATGTCAACCTTCCCTCCACCTCGACCACGTTCCAAAAAGTTGTAACGGCAGGCACGTCGCAATATAGAGAACAGTCGGATTGTGAGCATTCAGTAATCATGCCATCGACATTGGTTATAAGGGGGAAAAACAATTATATTTGGTCTTCTTAGCCGTCTTCGTCAAACAAAGTTTTAAACAAGACTGCTTAAAGAAACATAGTCCATATTTTGCCAGAAACAAAAGAAGAAGCTAAAGGTCTAAAGAACAATTGGAATGCTTCGAAAATTTCAAGGCAAGCAAGTTTAAACGAAGAGTACCCACTATATCTCCCACCAGAAAAGGGGAACTTCACGTTTTGTCCATCAAAGTTGTAGCATGTGAGTGTATATTACTGTTATCTATGCAAAAAACTTACTGCTTGGAGCATAGACCACCATTTTGTTACTATGTGACAAAACAAAGTAATTAAAACAAGTCTAAATTAAACTTAATGAGTATGTTTTTGTATAAGAGGTAAGCCACTCATTTTTCGTTTATATTTAACTCTAAGCAATTATTTTTAAGTTGTATGAGTTTTGAAACAAATACTGAACTCAAAAATTTTTTTGTTTTTAAAAACATGATCTCTGACGCCACTGTATGAAAAATGTGTTGCTTTTATAAAATAAATATATATTTTAAAAATTTAAACTACGTACATATTCTTTTGTTTTTCTAAAAACCAACATTTAATTAAATGGTCTGTATTTTTTGTTTCAGTAAATAAAATTTTTAGAGAGGAAAAAATCTGTTTTTTAGAAAAGTAGCCTCACATGCGAAGATTAGTATTTAAGGGTAAAAATGTATGTTTAGTATTCTAGGGTTAAATAAATTATTATAAATGCATTATCTTTATCTATATATAAATAGGCGAAGACAAAACAGTTCAGTTTTTTTTTATTCAAAATATTTCCCATCGGCTTTTATACGTTTTGCCCATGTTTCAGGCAATTTATGAATGGCATGTCAGAAAAACTGCTTGTTTTTTGAGGCAAAACATTCGTCGAGTCAATTTCCAACTTCCTCGATTGATGTGAAGAGCTGATAGTCAGATGGCGCAAAGTCTGGGAAGTAGGACGGGTGCAGAAGGATGTTTCATCCAAGCGATGTCAAGGTAACTTTCACTAGTTTCCGGTCATCTTTCGACTAATGCGTGGCTTAAATTGATCATTTGTTACTAACCCTTTCGTCGAGCTTCAAGAGTTCATAATATTCAATGCTGCTCTGGTTCCACCAGACACAGAGTATGGTCTTCTTGTCGAAGCGATTTGACCTTGATGTTGAAGCCACGTTTTTTTCCACTTCGGACTTCCAAAATAAAACCGTTTTTCGTCACCAGTCACAATTCGATGCAAAAATGATTTCCTTTCTTGGCCTTCAAGCAGCATTGACGATCTTTCAAATCATGTGGAACCCATTTACCGAGTTTATTGATCTTCCACATTGCTCGTAAACGTCTGCTGATTGTTTGATTGATTGATTTTGAATTGAGTCATCATCCTACTGCATAACTCCTGCAACTGCTCGTTTCTGCATTTTTATGGTATACCAGAGCGCTCACTGTCTTTCATATCAAAATCACCACTTTTTAATTGTCGAAACCATGTCCCACATGTACAAATTGATGGAGCGTGTTCATCAGATGTTTCTTCCAGCAAACGATGACTTTCAATACCCTTTTGATTAAATAAGAAAAGAATATGTTATTTTTCAGGCACAAAACTTGGCATGATCACTGAACGAAAAAATAAAGACGCCAGTTTTTGGCGGACTCAACTTGTGTGTGTTTGTATTTTAATGTCAGACTAACAAAATGACGTGTGTGTCAAATTAATAAGCTGCGTATTTTTCGCTTGCGCCATCTCTTAGTCAAACCGGAAAAACTTATCTTAACTTCCCATTACTAGTAGGTATCATTTCAAAAAAATTATATCGCTAATTGTAGCTACACCCAAAGAAAAAAAAATCGTAAAACCAAAGAAAATGCACTTTGCCACAAAGACTTTTATTGGTTTGATTGTGCCCAAAGACAAAACATCGTTACAGCAAAAACACAAAGATTGTTAGACTCCCAAGAATAATATACTTTCAATCAAAAACTTAAATTCTTGTGGCAAAGACGTGCGTCTTTAAAAAAGCATGTAATAGTCTTAAAAGTAAAGAAAATATACTTCGGCACAAAGACTTTTATTCGTTACGGCAAAGACGCTGAATGTTAGATCCTTGATTTTAAGTACATATGACTTAATGAAATGAATGGCTTCTCTCGGCTTCTCCTTGCTGCTTGCGTTTATTATAACAAGAATATTTAATTAAATTAAATATCACATTAAAAATTTTACCTTCGCCTCCCGTGGGGATTTGAACCCACACCCACCGATACCACCGATACCACCGATTGAGAAGTCACTACACTACGCATCGAGCCAAGCTCCTTCGTTACGCAGAGAGATTGATTCAATATTAACTACAACTGAAGCTATGCTGCAGCATAACACAATTATCTGTTAATATATTTTGTTGTATGGCTATCAACAGAATGCTGTAACATACTGCATCTGTTAATACAGCACCTGTTAACATAACTGCAGTTATGTCAGCAATTAGTAGCAAGGCTGCTTGGATCAGTGGGTAGAGCGATGGGCTGGCACCAAAAATTCCAAGTTCAATTCCGCACGGCGGGAAAAGAATTTTTTTTCTTTTCTTTTTGTTAATGAAATGTAATACAATTTACTAGTGTGAATATTAACGTGTATTATTACACATTCACAATACAGTGTTTGCACTCGCACACGATTTTTTTATTCTTCGTATACAGATATGATTACATACTTTTTTCAATTACTTGTTAACAAAGAATTAAATCGTTATAGTAAATATTTTACATTCATGGCATAGATTGTTTCATTGATTTAGCTTCAGAGAATGTCAGTCATTTGTTTCAATGAGTCAGGACTTGCATAGTTAAAGGATATATCATTATTGCAATGATTTTTTCATTGTGGTAAAGATATTTTGGTTACAGTTTTACAAGAACTTTTTCTTTGATTTTAAGGCGTTAAATTTTCTCTGTGTATAAACATCTCCTTGGTTGGGTAATTATATCAAATTATATTAAGTATAAAGGAATAGCAAATAAATTTTGCAAAATCTTATTAAAAATTAATTAGATATATATATATATACTTTTGTTGCAAATACTATATTTTTAGCACTCATAAAATATTTCCATATCTTACAAAAAATACCAATAAAATTTAAAAAATTAAATGTTTCTTGAATAATATTACATTATAAACATAACTAGTAAGGATGGAGTTTGGCAGGGTACCGATGCAAAAATACCCCCCTGCGGCCGTATTGAAGAATATTCGATGTCTTTATCTAAATATTTTTACACACTCACATTTTCGGACTTGCAGCCTATATGCAGCGCTACTTGCAAGGAAATTTCAGAGGCAGAGAATTTTGGCTGCAAGTAAAGGTCAAAGAGGGGAATTAAAGTGATGCTTTTATAGAATTTTTGCGAGATTTCCGCGATTGTATACAAGAAGCAACACGGGTAACATGATTTCCTCGTTTTCTAACTTCTTCATTTCAAGCAATACTGCAATTGCAGGGAAAACATTCGCATTCGACGATACTTTTAAATGAACTTGCACTTGCACATAATTGCAGCTAATTTCGAACTTTTTCGAAGAAAATATACATTGTCTACTTGCAAGTGACTACTTGCACGTGTGGACGCAGGGTAACGAAAGTTTTCCTATTTTGATGACGTTACTTTGTATGGAAGGTAGGCGTGGTTTTGATCCGATTTTGCTAAATATCATAGAGATGGGTCTTATTATATATCAAAGGTAATGTGCAGAATTTCAAGACAATTTAATTTTAATTTTTGAGAATTTTTAAGAGATTTTACGTTTAAAATAAAGCCACATTGTATGCCATATATCATAGAGATGATTTATTTTAAATATCAAAGCTTATGTGCAAAATTTTAAAACATTTCATTAATTTTTGCAGATTTTTAACAGATTTTAAGTTTAAAATAAGGCCAATTTGCATGGGAGGTAGGCGTGGTTTTCATCCCATTTTGCCAAATTTCATAGTGATGGTCTATATTAAGTATCAAAGCTTATGTGCAAAATTTCAAGACATTTCTTTAATTTGAGCAGATTTTTAAGAGATCTTACTTTTAAAATAAAACCACTTTGTATGGAAGGTAGGCGTGGTTTTCATCCGATTTTTCCAAATTTCATAGCCAGAATTTAAATTGAAGATCAAAGCTTACGTGCCAAATTTCATGGCATTTCTTAAATTTTTGTGGGTTTTGCAGACATTTTACGGTTAAAATAAAGTCACTTTGTATGGGAGGTAGGCGTGGTTTTCATCCGATTTGGCCCATTTTCGAAATTGATCTTCCTTTTATAAAAATAAACTTATATTTTGAATTTCATCGCGATAGCCTTAAAATAACGGTCGACAGACGGACAGACAGAGGGACACACGGAAATCGATTCAGGAGGTGATGCTGATCAAAAATATATATGTTTTTCTATACCTGCCACGCCTCCTTCTTGGCGTTACAATCGGAATGACAAAGTTAATATTCCCCTTATGTAGTACGCGTTAGGGTATAAAAATATTGTCGGCAGTGTCCAGAATTGAGCGCATCTGACGCTGAAAAAGTGTTTTGTTTTGTTTTGTCTTGTGAGCATAATTTTCTAATTTTGACAACAAATTAAAATGTTTAATTAAGATAAGATAATTGGTTAGCTTTGAATTTAATTTATTTGTCACCGTTTTTGGCTGTAGGCCGTTGAACATACTTATATTATAATCGCACCAACAACAATAATAATTTGAAATAACCGTTAATCTAATATCACAAAAAGCAGTATAAAAAAATGTTAGACTCAATTTATTGAAATTTGTTGAAATGTTTATTATTTGTTGAAATTTTTATTATGTATTAAATTTGCAAAAATATTTTCTTAATTTATTACTATTGTTCTACCTTAACATAATTTACCTCCAAGTAAAACTCGAAACTATACGGAAGAACATTAACATTTTATGCTTTTGATATTATTTGACGGTTTCCATAGTCATAAAAATGTGATTTTACGAGCAGTTTATTTCAGTGGTAAAAAGTTAAGATGAAAAAGAAATACATAAAAAAAATTCATATCTATGAGTGCAGAAGCTTAAATCATAAAAACAAAACACCTTTCAGCAATTTTGACTTAATATTTTTATCATTTATTAATGCACTATTTTGGTGGCTGATATATTTTCGTATACATTGAATTGGATTTGAGTCCCCAGGCATTTATTCATCAGCCCGTTAGAACATTATAATTAATTAAATAAATTTTTGTTAAAATTTTATGTTTATTTATTGATTGCGTTTGCGTTTGCGAAAATTGCAATAATTAATGTTATTTATAAATATGTTCGAGATACTTATGTAACTGACGCATGACATAATCGACAAGCTGCCAACGAAATCCAGTTCGAATATACAGACTGATTCGTTATGTATGCCTGTTAGAACAAGCTGTAATATTATTTACGATGGCAAACCGCAAAAACAAACATTGTAATAAAAATTATTTTTTTATGAAACTATAGTATTTTATTTTTTATGATAAAAAGTGATAAAATTTGTATTGTTATTGTCAATGCAAATTGATGAATTAATGCATTATCCATTGCGCCATAGCACTTGTTAAGAAATGGGAAGCAAAACGTGTTTATTATTGCTGATAGTTTACTGAAGCTAAATTTGTAAACAGTAATTATTGATTTGGTACACAGTAAAATTTAATAGTTATCGTAACTTTTTACTCTTCGTTTCAGAATTTTTTAAAGTTAATCATCGTATTTTTCAACGCTTATACTGCATATATGTCTATATTTTCACTATTTTGATACCCTTACGCGTACTTCGTAAAGGGTATATTAAATTTAACCCGTTTGTAACAACCGTAAGGAAGCGTGGCAGGTATAGAAAAGCATGTATATTGTTGATCAACATCACCACCTAAGTTGATTTAGCTATGTCTGTCCGTTTGTCTGATGAGACGATTACAGCCGTTATTTTGGAACCATCATTATAAAATTTGATATACGTATAAGCTGAGCCAAACCGGAAAAACGTTAAAGGTTCCTTCATCAAATTTCACAAAACTTAATGCCAATGACTAGAAATTTTGCACATAATCTCTAATATTTAGTAAAATGATATTTTTCCAAATTTAAGGAAGGTTACTTCCACTTCTCGTAAAAAATGACGTCATCCAAACTGGTAAATCTCTTAAAATTTCACAAAAAATTAATTCACTGACTTGAAATGTAGCTTATTTTCAATATGAACTCTCACTATGAAACCTGGCAAAATCGAATGAAAGCCAGGCCTACCTTCCATGTCATCATCAAAACTTTAAAATCACTTAAAATTCCACAGAAGTGAGTATCGACTTTAAATTAAGCGGATCAGCTCTGATTTTTAATATGAATTCTGAATACGAAATCTGCCAAAATTTAATGCAAAACACGCTTACCTCCCATACAAAGTGACTTCATCAGAATGGTAAAATTTCTTTAAATTTCACAGAAGATTAATATTTCACAAAAATGTGAAAATTCCGAAACTGAAAATCATCAAAATTTAATTTAGTAAATCTTAAATTTCCCTTGAATTATGAATTATTTGAAGTTTGTAATTGAAGTTCATTTCAATAAATGCGCTTCAGGTTGCTCTCCTCAGAGGTATTTTTCTCTTTTCATTATGTAAAGGGAGAAGTTTGCTTGAATGTTTTCGATTTAATTTATTCAAAAAGTTTTCTACAGCAATTCCGAAAAATAAATTCTAAACCATTGACGTTAATTAAAAACTGTAAGCATCGCATAAATTACGAAAAATAGAAAGTAAGAAAGGATTGTTGGCTAAATCCGACGCATGCAAAAGCAAAAACAACAATCGCAACAGGCAACACTAAGAACAATGAGCTCGCATATGTTAGCGATAAACGCAAAAGTAATCCGAAAAAAAATGGGAGTATAAATTTTGTGCTCATTTTATTGCCTCATCACCCCCAAGTAAGCCATAAATTATTTTCACATTTTTAAATCCATGAAGCCATGAGTGCAGCACTGAATAAATACACACAAAGTGACGCGCAATGTAGGTGAATTTGTAGCAGCGTACGTAGATACAGTGTGTCGCCTAGTACGCGAGCGGCTGTGGCAGCATAAAAAATTACTCACAAATATAAAGATATGTATGTATTTGTACATTTCTATCACCGCTGCCAGATGGCGGAATTATTTGGGATTTTTCAACTAAAACAGGACGACGTTCGTTACAAACTCCTGATCAAAACGGGGAAAATGTAGAGCTGGTAATAAGCCATTTTTTTAAATTTTTCAACCACTTTGCTAAACCGAAATGTATCATCTACAATTTTAAATTTAGTTAAATCGGTTTGACTTCCGGAAGCCTTTAAACTTTTGAATTTTACAGAGCCTATCCTTTTGAGAAAACAATATCATTGATCAAACAATCATTGGTTTGATAATGATATACTATAATTGGAATCGTTACTTCTTGGTAGCCAATCATGCTATTCGTATTGACTACCTTTGAACCGAGTTTCCTGAAGGCAAAGAAAGCACATTTTAATGTACTTTTTATACTTTTATTATTTATTACATTTTAAATATTTTATTACATAAAATTTAACTTATGTTCAAGTTTTGTCGAATGAAATTTTGTAAAATGATTGCCTCCCGTATAGTTTTTTTTTTTTAAGTTAACAAGTTAATAAGTAACTACAAATTTGAAGATCAAATCAAGGTACTAATTCGTGGAGTAAGGACTTACTTTAGAGGGAAGGTTTCTATGACGATTTTTGATATAAGGGCAGGTTTTTTGTGCTATGATGTTCTATGAAGTTATAGATAAGAAGATGAAAATTTTGTTTGTAGAGTAATACAAATTATATCGCCCAGAGTTTCCAAGATATATTTAATTTTTTTATTTACGGGAATTGTTGATCTCCTGCGCGAATATAAGAGGCAGATATTCAATGGAACAATGGCTATCAGAAGCCAGAGGAGTTTTTACAGTTATTTCAAATGATCCTCAAACTGTCGCACTGTGTTATGAATTCGAAAACGAAAAAACGTAGACTTAAAAACGGGGAAAACAGTTATATTGTGAGCAAAAAATTGTATTTGCTTTTCACCGACACCTGGCAGCGCTAATTTTATACATACATTGCACTTCGTCCTTTTGTTACACAAGCTGAGCCGGGTTGTACTGAGCTGTGAAACACTTGCAAATTTTAATTACAAGCAAAATAGCGACAACAACAACAAATCGCTATGGCGTTGTTATAAAACAAAAACACAAACAAAAAAAAAACAGAAAAAAAAAAAATCAAGCAGCTATTAAAGCCGTTTGTTTCCCTACCGACCAATTCCAGCTTGCCGGCAGCTCAGCGTATTACTGTTATATGCAATTTACTCATGTGGAATCCTCCGAACTAACATATAAAGTATCTACAGCGCATCTATGAGTTGTGGGCGCCCTGAGAGGGGGATTTGGGGGCGAAATGAGTGAAAGTGCTTTGAAAAGATAAAAAGCATGTCGTTTAATTTATTAACCACCCAGTAAGAGTCGCCCGTGCGGCTGTATTTCGCACTTCAGCCGAGATAATTACAGCCAACGGAGGTCATTGGCAGGAGGCGGTACGTGAACCACCTTGCAGCGCCAGCGCAATTGCCTCAAATCATAGCCTCATGCGTGCCGTTTGTCAGAGAATGGATTAAAAGTTTATCCGCGCGAAGCGAAAAACATGCTCGCTATGTGTTGCGATGCGAGAAACGCCTGAAATGTTCTTAATTTGTAATTGAAATTAAGACCAATTTCATTTATGTTTGTTCTCTATTTGATATTTTGTTTTTTTTTTTTTTTTTTTGAGAATGATATTAAATTGCCTTTTTTCTTGCAGGCGTTTTTATTACACACGTGCTTCGAAATGTGAATAAAAATTAGCTGCACAACTTTACTCACATTAGGACATGTATCGACCGTTTTAAGGAACTCATCGAATATATTTCCAAGTTGCTTACATCAAGATCTTGGTATGAGAAATAACTGTATCAATTCGTTTGACTGATCAAAAGCGACTATTTTCGGTTTTGTAAAATTTCTAGAATAAATTAGATTTGCATACCTTGGAAATGGATTTTATTCTATTTTTAAATTTTGAAATTTGTTAAAATTTGCTGAAATATTGGAAATTACCAACGAAATAGATCCGAAAAAGTTACACATAATAGAATTAAATATGTATTAAATTTATTATAAAATTCCCTATAGAAACAAACTAACTTGTTTTTAAAAACAACTAATTAAAAAACTAATTTAAAATAAACTAGTATACGAACTACTTTCAATTATATTAAGGTGGCATCCACTTCAATTCTAAATAGGTTTTATTGCATTATATATGAAGTAATTGAAATACTACTTAAAAACAAATAATCTTAATTTTAAAATTTTAATTTCGTTAAAGACTGGAAGCTTGAAAGACTTTTTATATATAATTTTTTAGTATGCCTTATGCATTCACGTAATGAATTTATGTATTTTTGATTCAAAACAGTGAAATAAACGATCTCTATGATGTATAGAAATTTAAAATTTTTATGCTTTTGAATTCATCTTCAGTAAGTGGAATATTCAGGCATGTTCTGAAATCCGATTCACATCGGAATCGGATTTATTTCCAATAACATTTCATTGAAATTAAATCGGATTCCGAGATGAACCGGATTTCAGAACATGCCTAATTAACTAATTTTCAATTGGTTATTTTAAAGTAGTTAAAAAATAATTTAAATTTAACTAATTTAACAAGTAGTTAAAAATATATGCAGACGAAAGTCAATTGACTTATTTAGCGGACATCACCATCAAACAACGAATTAAAAACCTAATTTAAAATAAACCAGTATATGAACTACTTTGAATTATATTGAGTCGGCATCCACTTCAATTCTAAATAGTTTTATTGCACTATACATGAAGTAATTGAAATACTAATTAAAAACAAGTGATTGATATACTACTTTGAATTATATTAAGGCGGCAACTACTCTGATTTTGACATGTTTTAATTGCAAATTTTTATTAGATTACAAGTTTATATATATTTAACCATGTTATTTCATCAAATATTAACTTTAGGCCATCAGTAATAGTTTTCAATTGGTTATTTTAAAGTCATTAAAAAATAATTTAAATGTAACTAGTTTAACAAGTAGTTGAAAATATATGCAGACGAAAGTCAATTGACTTATTTAGCGGACATCACCATACAAAATATGTTAGTTCGATCTATGGAAAAAAGTCAGAATTTCAAGTAGTTGTGGTTGACAAAAAACTACTTTATCAACTATTTTTAAATTAGTTGATTTTCCTACAGGGTTATGATCGAAATCGAGGTAAAATTTGCCTAGAGTATGCGACAATATGCATTCAAAAAACTCCTATAGGAGAGAAAGATTAAAGATCTAAAAACATTTTTTACGAACACCTTGAGATAACCTACGAGCAGTGTTATAGGCATGACGTTAAGATCTGATAACGGTTTGAGGCTAATTTACTTTACAGCGGACGACATTGTCATCCTTGTCTTTACTAATATAAAAAATTTGATGATTCGGTGAGTATATTTGTTTGTCCGTCTTTCACGCTTTATCGGCTGAACGAATTGATGTAAAATTTCGAATGTAGGTTAAATATGTTGTGCATTACATTCCCCTCTCGCCCCCTCCACCCTCCTATAAGGTTCAGAAAGTATGAAAAATAATACAAATTCGACATTTAAAATCAAAATGTTATGCATCGAAAAGTTATAATATTGATGTGAATTTACTTGCAAAAGCAAAAGTTATAATTTTCAATACTTTTAAAAAGTTTTATAATTTAAAAAAAAAATTCGCTTGAACAATGAGAAATTTTCTTCCCAAAGGAAAGCTAAACTTTGTTTTTAAGAGTCAGAATCAATATGTATTAACCCTAGAACTACACACTGTGGTAGATATCTACCCCAGGTAAATATCAACAAAAGCAAAAAAATATGCTTATGAATAAGTACAACGTCAGCAATGCAGGATTTTCAGAAATTAAACAAATTTCATATGTTTTAGTGAGTCAAAAAAAGTCAATCTCTACCCTGTAGGAAAATCAACTAATTTAAAAGTAGTTGAAAAAGTAGTTTTTTGTCAACCACAACTAGTTGAAATTCTGACTTTTTTCCATAGAGTGGTTTTCATCCGATTTGGATAATTTTTAACTTGATTTTTAGGTTTTTGGATATATTTCGAATTCCATTATAATAGCTTTAAAATTACGACTGTAACCGTGATCACAGACGGGCAGAAAGACGGGTACATTTTATACCTGCCCCGCCTCTTTTGGGTGTTACAAAGGGTGTGCCAAAGTAAGTTTATCCCTTAAGAAGTATGCATGGAGGTTAAACATATGAGAAACAATACCTCGAACGAAAAATTAGGTTGACATTTTTTTATGCCATTTCCAATCGTAGTTTTTTCGTAGGATTTTCGTAGGAAAATCGTAGGATTTTTTTTAACTTTGGAAAAATAATACAAAAAATACATATTCACCGAAATTAAAAATAGTTGGGATATTTTTACGTGAAACGAACAACTAAAATTAAATTTTGCTACTTTTGTGATATGTGAGCCTTCTTAACGTTCTAACTTGTGTTTGAATATTTGTCCTGTGCGATGTTTAGTTTACGAATTATGGGTATTGGAAATTCACCTAAAATGTAAATTATCATACTATTTTTTTCGAAGACGGAAATATTTATAATAATATATTATGCAGTAATTCTTTTGAGGAATTGGACAATTTTTCAGTCTAGTATAAAAATTTTACAAGAAAATTGATCAGTTAAATTTTTTCGAAATGTGACATTTTGCAAATTCTTTTTTATAAGGCGCTCTTCATGGATTAAGTAACACGAACACGTTTAGGGGCGGAGGGGGAGGGGAAGTAGAAAGTCGAGCATTTGTGACGACGTATGAAAGAGGAGAGAGGTCGATCGTGGTTCGGAGACGTCATGAAACTTGAAGGTCCAATTCTCGATCATTTGTGTTAAAATATTCCACAACACGCACAACACAATTGATCATAAGAAGCTCGGTCAAAGTCCTTTCAAGGGTTGAAATTGGCTTTTTCGTTTTGTTTATTTTTTTATTTGTGGGTGGTACAAGTGGGCGTGGCAAAATTTATATATACATATATTGACTGGCACTTAGAGCACCTGCATATCAAGTGTTACTATCAAAACGTGTGCAACTCAGGAATAAGCATTTTTTAACAGTTGCCGACAGTGACCATATGAACTAAATTACCAAATCTTAGTCTTCTACGATAAAAGCCGTCTGATATAAATAATTTTTACTGATTTGTGGGCGGTAAAAGTGGGCGTGACAGTATTTATGTATACATAGTGACTGCCATTTATATATACATAGTGTCTGCCACTTGCACCTATAGCACCAAGATTCACTATCAAAACGTATACAACTCAGGAATAAGCATGATTTCGATAAATTGGGCGTAGATACAATGCGGCCATGCCCATTTTTTGTGCATTGTCCGACAGTAATCATATGAACTAAATTACCAAACCTTAGACTTCTACGGCAAAAGCCGTCTGATATAAAGCATTTTTACTGATTTGTGTGCGGTAAAAGTGGGCGTGACAACATTTATATTTACACAGTGACTGCTACTTGGATCCATAGCACCTGCATACCATGACTCATTATCAAAACTTGAACATCTCAGGAATTAAAATGATATCTGAAAAGTGGACAGTCACAGTTTTCTACAGTCACCGAAAGTAAGCATCTGAACAAAATTACCAATTTTTAATTTTATACAATTAAAACCGACTAATACATAGCATTTTTTTTTTGGTTTGTGGGCGATAGACCCAATTTGGGTTGTATAGGAGGTACCACGCTACCTTGTCCAATCAACACGAAACTTCACAGGAACACTCTCAGAATGTTGCTTCAGTATCCCTTAAAATTTCACAAAGATTGGTTTGGCGGTTTTGAAGTCTGTACGTGATATACACACATACCCACATACATACATCCATTTTTGTATATGGGCATTTCCGCCGAAAAGTCCACCGTGACACGAAAATTAAAAGTTATTATTTATAATATATATAATATAAAAGCTTATTATTTAACGATATCTTAGAGAAACATTTTTATTTTATTGATTTAAGCAATTTAAATATAAATTCCTTTACCATGATGATCAAATCGTCCCCTGTAGGAAAATCAATTAATTTAAAAGTAGTTGATAAAGTAGTTTTTTGTCAACCACAACTAGTTGAAATTCTGACTTTTTTCCATAGAACGAACTAACATAATTTGTATGGTGATGTCCGCTAAATAAGTCAATTGACTTTCGTCTGCATATATTTTCAAGTACTTGTTTAATTAGTTATATTTAAATAATTTTTTTTATTATTTTATAATAACCGATTGAAAACTATTACTGATGGCCTAAAGTTAATAATGTTTGATGAAATAACATGGTTAAATATATATAAACTTGTAATCTAATAAAAATTTGCAATTAAAACATGTCAAAATCAGAGTAGTTGCCGCCTTAATATAATTCAAAGTAGTTTATCAATCACTTGTTTTTAAGTAGTATTCCAATTACTTAATGTGTAATGCAATAAAAATTATTTAGAATTGAAGTGGATGCCGCCTTAATATAATTCAAAGTAGTTCATATACTGGTTTATTTTAAATTAGTTTTTTAATTAGTTGTTTTTAAAAACAAGTTAGTTTGTTCCTATAGGGTCTACACTATTTCACAAATGTAATTTTTCTTTTTAGTTAACGTTTTGTAAATTTTTCGTAAGCATTTGTGTTTTAGTAAAAATGGAAGGCATTGGCTAAAAATAATGAAAAATGGTTGAGGCAAGGAGAGGCAGAATATATTAACTTTGTTTTTTTAATAACTAAATCACATAATTACTTAATTACTTAATTACTTAAATACCCAAATGAATTACAATGGAAAAAATGTCACGTAACGCCATGACACGAAACGTTTTATACTAAGTCCAATAAAAAAAAAAAAAACGAGAAAAGGTTTTTAAATTTGATTACTTTGAAAATAAACTTATACTATTCCAAATCCTTCAAAAAAAGTTTTATACAAAAACTTTTGCAAATTTACAGAATTTTACTAAATTTGTCAATCCAAGTCAATAACCACTTCTATTTTTTGTCACGTAACATATCATTTTTGGTAGCTTCTATCTAAGAGCTGGTCTTTTGACAACTCTAAGGCTTTACACCTTGTATAGTGTGCTGAGCAAGCTATTGGAAAATCATTTCATTCTTTTTTCACTCATTACAGTCGTACGATCGTCACGTGCGCCACCACGGAAATGCCCATATATAGATTCACCTAGTACCATTTTGAATGTAACAATTGTTTTTTTAAAAACCTCAGAGAGTATTGATCTCTTTTGAAATTCTATTTGAAGTTTAGAATCGAGAAATTAATATATATATATAAATGATACATTTATACTTATCAGGATTTCGTAGAGTTCATTAAATCTTGAACAGATTTTAAAGGCCCGCATTCCAACCTCTAAACGACCTTCGTTATGAATCCTAAATTTGAAAATTATGCTAATGTTTTTGTTTTAATATTTATATATTTTTGTTTTTATATATTCAAAGCAAACACTTCAATGTGACTGCATTACTGACCTAGTTTAACGCTTCGTCGTCGAGACCGAATGTATAAGCAAAGTTTGCTAAAAATAAAAAACCAACAACAAACCAAAACAAAAACAAATAACCAACAAAGAAACAAAATAACAAAACGAGATTTACAACAAATTCAAAGACAGCTCATTAATATGCACAAGAACAAAAACAAGTTTTCACTCTTGTTTTCATTAAGCTATGAATAAAATTTAAAGAGTGAAACAAAACAACAAAAATAAACAAGCAATAGTTTTATTTTTGAAAACATTTAGTCAAAGTTAGCCAAAGAAGAGTCAGTCAGCTTGAATTGAAACGTTTTACCCAAGCGCTGCCCTGCTCTGGGCCAAGAGACATGCTGCGGCGTTGTTAGGAATTCGAATGTCAGGCTAGGTGGCTAGCAACATTCATTGATCTTTGACCCAATTACAAAGTATGTTGAATTCAGGTTTCCGCTTTTAATTTAGACACCAAAACGTCACCAAACTAGTTGATAGCAACAGTAGTAGCAAAAGCAGCACTCTAACCATCGGTAGCCATCGCAATATCAGGTGAACAAACCCAACAAAACCGGTGACCGATGAAAACGACAACGACGATAAAGAAGATGGTGCTAGTTGTGGTTCACTTCGCACTGAATTTGAACTTGAACGCACGAGCTGCTACCGAGTTGATTTTTTAATTAGCTGCTGAAAGAAACAAAATAAGAAAGAAGAAAAAAAAAATAAAAACAACAGACACACGTTTTGATGGCGTCATTAGGATGGCCATGCTGTGCATAAATATCAGAAGTTGTCACCATAAGAGGTTTAAAATAACTTGATCATTGGCACCACAGTTCCACAGCTTTGAAGTTTCTTTAAGTTATAGTTAGAGTTGGTTGTTTTCGCATGTTGCGGCATTACTTAGAAAATGCTATGTAATATTTGATAAATTATTAATGTACACTTTTATCACGTCCACCTCTGAAGCACGACTGGAAGCGTGTTTGATTGAGAAAAAAAAAATAACACACTGCAATGTCCAGTCCAGTGGTCTAAGTTTGTTTTCGATGTAACACATACGTGATTAATTGCAAAGAAGGAAACGGAAGTTGAAAACTTTAGTTCTTTGGCTTTGATACTTATTTCCTGCTGATATCCTGTTAGTTCAGCAAGCGTTATTGATAAATTTTTTTAAGAGCTTTACTCTCTGTGGTGCTAAAAATATTAAACTTTAACATAGTGGCAAAGCAGATATTGCGATTCTTTGTTGGAATTAGGTTTCATCTTTAAAAAGACTAATAACACAGGTCTGCAAAAAAAAAAAAGACTTTTTTCAGCTGCATGAGATATTTTTGCTAAATTATATGTTTTAAGGTACGCTGGTTTCAAAAATTACTTCTATTACTCTACATCATATACAGTTTTTTTGCAAAATAAAAACACAATAATGAAAAAATCAACTATTTATTGCAACAAACATACAGCATAATATTTAGTAAAGCCTATCAACCATTATTTTTCTTATTTGAATTTTTAAACACAACTTTATGTGTACTCTTTTTCCTTGTGAAACCTTTTCTTCTTTTCTTTGATGCTTCTACGCACTCGTTTTGGTTCTTCTTTGGTTTCTCGCTTAAGCATACAACAGTAGTCCGCTAACATACTGACATCCCATCTTCCTTGGTAATGTCTCTCGATATCACGTGCATCCTGGTGAAATCTTTCACCTTGCTTTTCACTATAGGCACCCAAGTTTTTAGGAAAATATTCAAGATGAGAGTGTAAGAATTGAACTTTTAAGCTCATCTTCCACCCTTGAGCTTTATACGCTGTCAGCATGCGCTGTACAATTGTTTTATATTCGGGATCCTAAGTATTGCCCAAAAACTTCTGCACTACATTTTTGAAAGAATCCCATGCTTTTTTGCGATTTCTCCCATTGATTCAAGAAAGAGGGGATCAAACAAAAGTTTTCTTATGTCGGGGCCAGTGAAAACTCTCCTTCTTTTAACTTTGCTTCAGACAATTTCGGGAACTTGGAACATATATTTCTAAAACAATCCCCATATTTTTGCAATGATTTTACAAACTGCTTCATTAGCCCCAATTTGATATGAAGAGGTGGCAGTAAAACCTTTTCTGGCGGAATCAAAGTGGTATTGATAACGTTTTTCTTGCCAGGAGTTAAATCGAGTCGTGGTGGCCAGTCAGTTGTTGTCCAGTGCAGCTCTCTGGCTCTACTATCCCACAAACATAGACAAGAAGGGAATTTTGTATAACCTGACTGTTGACCCAACAACATTGTAAGTACTTTAAAATCTCCACAAACCATCCATTGATGTTCTTGATATTTTATTTTCACAAGAATCCTAACTTTGTCATTGTAGTTTTCTTCCATACGAACTGAGTGTCCCATTGGCAGCAAGACTGCTTTGAGGATTGTTTTGGGTGAATCAATGAATAAGCGCCATTCTGATGAATCATATTGTATTTCAAAGCATTTCATGAGCCCACGAACATCATTACAACAAATCAGATTTCCCTCTTTAGTGAAATACTGAGTAAATTCTCTCTCTCCATGTCTGAACCTAGCAATTCGGCTGCATCTTTTGAAAGACTCAAGTCTCTAACTAGGTCATTGACTAGGTCAATCTGAGAAAAAAGTTGAGGTCCCTTGTCAACTAAAAAATCTGAGCTACATTCGTTCAGGAGAGCAAACGTTTCTGACGCTGAGCTGAGAAATAGCAGTCGGTTATGTGATTTTTCTGTTCACGCCATATCATAGGAATTCCAAAAGAAAATGCAGTTTTCTTACCCTTAAGCCACAAGCGCAGATCATCCTCACATCTTCTGCACACCTTATGAGGAGCCCATACTTTGTCTTGATCACCAAGTATTAATTTGAAGTAAGCAAAATAAACCTTCTTCACAAAATCACTTATAGTTCTTTGTTGACTTTTCACTGTATATTCACCACAAATATAACAGAAGCTGTCCGGAGAAATTATGCAACCTCTATGAGCCATAACACATATATAAAAACAAGAGCACAGTAGCGTTTGAATGCTGGTAGTCAACTGAGTGTGGCAAGACAGGGTCAGCTAGATAATGAACTGAGCCTGTTGGAATTTGATTAATCCAACTGCAACACGCTGAAACATGTCCAATCGTACTGTTCAATCTAACTTAACCTGTTTAGAACTCCGCCAGGTTAGCAAATTAGTTGCGCCTGCCTGTCCACAGCCAGGATAAAGGAGGATGGTTGTTTGTAGGATACGTCCTGCAAACGTAAAAACTGATAGGGCCAACCAAGAGCTCGGGGTGGCGCCCATCTTGGTAGCAGGTCATATTCAGCATATCGATATGAAACAAGCCTACGAAGGTATAGCAATTGACCTTGAAACTTGTTAGTACGGGGACAGTCTTAACCCGTCAAATGGGGTAGACCCTATCTTTCCACCGCACTGAGACCTTAATTCGGCTGGTTAAACTGATGTGGAGTGTTTTGGCATGCGTGCATAAAAGTGTCGACGCTCTGGCTTTTCTAGTGGTTTGCTTGTCGACGTGTTTGACTCGCACCCTCAAACTGGCACGGCAGTCACTGACGGAAGTGTAGAAATGGTTGTAAAACTAAGGGTTCTTATACTGATCATGGCAGTCCCTGAGAGCAGTGGCCTATACTCTATGTCTGGATGTTGAAATCCGGACTGCCAGAGTAAGAGTGGCATTTACAAAGGTTCTCCAAAGTAGGTACCAGACATGTGCAATAGTTTGCATTTGAGCCGGCAGTTGGGAATTATTAAACAAGCCCTTTAAGTGCTCCTTGAGCACGGTCATGCATAAGAATGCACTTTTTCATAATTGCATTTGTGTATTTTTGGTCTTTTTGCGGGGATGTTGTGGATCCTCATTGACGGGATCGAGTTGCCCAGATGACTGTCGTGGGCTGGCCCTTCGGGGAGTCTCGTACTGGTTGTGGTTGTGTGAATGCTACACAGGTCTAGATTGACCGGCGGGGTCGCGCAGTGGTACGACCGGGCTGGCATATCTGTCTTAATATTCAAGAGATTAGGTAGGTCTCGTCTTCACCAGTAGATGGATTGTAAGTACGTCACTACTGAAGTCTAAATTGGTAGTCCTATTACGGGCAGTATGTAATTTATTACATAATGCTCCTAATCAGCAGGACACTGGGCTGGGTGATGCTTTGTGTTTGTGAAACAGCTTCCATGTTCGTGTTGCTACACAGGATGCCCCGTATGTTTTACTAGTTAAAACATAAACGGGTCCGTGTTGTAATACAACACATAAGTTCTGGTTGTCTGTTTCATGAACTATTACCCTAGATCTGGAAGACCCAAGTACTTCAGCCTTGCGGCAGGCGTACTTGTCAAACCAGAATCTAATTAACCTGTTTAGACACGATAATAAATGCAACCCGCTTGCCTAACACCTCAAATTCTTTATCCCCCCTTTCACTAAATTACACAGGTCTGCAAGTAAAAAACTGCAAAAATATAAAATTTAGTATTGTAATAAAATTGATGAGATTTTTTGTTTTAGGACATCAAAATTTATAAGAAAATGTACAAAAATGCAGTTTTTTACTTGCAGACTTGTGTAATTGTTTAATGAAACACTTTGAGGTTATTTTTATAAATTACAAATATTGCAGCTGTTGCATGTTTAAATATACTGTATTATCACAAAACAGACTAAATTTTCTTAACTTCTGAAAACCATCATCAAGTTTGACCCCGCACCACACCCAAAATTTTGAAGAGACTTTTTAAAATTAAAGTAGGGCTTCCAGTTTCACGTGAACACGTGTTACACGTGATCATGTGTTTTTTAAAAAAATCCAGTGAAAACACGAAACGGAATTACACGTGTATTTTATTCACGAATTACACGTGCTGTACGTATTCACGCGATTTTTGCATTCACATGAATAGTATTCACGTATTTTAGGCATGAGCGGAACTTTTAATAGTTCTTTTGAGTTTCTGAGAACAAAAAATTACTATGTTACTTAGAAGACTTAAAGCTGCTTCTCTATGATTTTTATAACTTCTGTGGATTCCAAGTACAGAATATGGCCAGTTTCAGGGTGCGTCACTTGAACTTTATAGGGTTTTGTGATTTCCTAGGACAGGAATGTAGGTTTCAGTGGATAAGGGATTCAACTGGGATTTAGATAGTTCCTGGATGAGTCATTAGAACTTTTTAGGGATCTGTGGGTTCATAGGACAGAAATGAATATTTCTGTGGACAAGAGGTTAAAAAGTTTAAATATTTATTTGGAAATAAAGAAATTTTATATATATTTCCTTGTAATTTTTAAAAATTTTTGTTTAAAATTTCTATTGTTGTGTTTATAAAGGAAATTTTTCAATTTTCTGTTAGTTTTTGCAACTTTATATTTTAAAAGACTATTAAAAAGTCTTTAATTGAATAATTTTAAAAGTTCACTTGTACAAATGCCCATATGTTTGTTTTTAATTTTTTACTGGTACTTTTGCTGATACTCTAGTTTTTTTATATCAAGCCCCATTTTTATGTTTTTATCCTATTTTTTGTAACTTTTTAACAGACTTCAAAAAGAAGGAGTTTCTCAAGTTCGTCGGTTTCTCTGTTTTTTTTTTTTTTTTTTTTTTTTTTTTAAATGTATGTACATCGATAAGTCCAAAACCTTATGCCTGATTGCCATAATTTTTGCAATGCTTCTTCAATGCTTTGAAGTTGGCGCTTCTGATTAAAAGTCTGATTTCATATATAATAATAGGGGTGAACGTCAAGACACGTGTTTAACTGTCCACTGTAAGTCAAATTGTAAGTCAAACATATGTTTCCGCTCCTCCCTAAAAATATGGGGAATGGGGGCACCATAGACCCCCTATTCGCGTGTCTCAAGAATGCTTCCTCCCTTATCAACCCCCAAAAAATGGTTACTTTTTACCTATTTTGCTACCCTCCCGAGATATGGAACAACAAAAAATTTAAATATATCGAAAAATCCTCGAAAAATCCACGAAAAATCTTCGAAAAAGTAGAAAAAGTGCCATATCTCGAAGGGAAAGCAAGATAGGTAAAAAATAACCATTTTTTGGGGCTTTTTAAGGGGGGTAGCATTTCTGAGACGCACAAATAGAGGGGTCTATCATCCCCCCATTTGCTACATTTTTAGGGGGGACACGTCAAAACACGTGTTTAACTGTCCACTGCAAGTCAAATTGTAAGTCAGACCCGTGTTTCGGGACCCCCTTAAATATATAGCAAATGGAGGCCTATTTTTACCTATTGTTCGCTCCAGCACCAAATTCGTCAAAATAAAAACATTTTAGGTGGCAGCACTTTTAACCATCTTAAATTTTAAAATTCTGACATCAGATTCGAAGTCAGCGACCCCTTAACACTATTAAATGATATTTAAAACTCTTAAAAATACATTTTGGTAGGTGGCAACACTGTTATAAAAAAATTACACAATTTTGAAATTTTGGCAACGCATTCGGACTCAGGGACACATTTTTAACAAGTGTTTGCTCAAGCACCGAATTCGTGACAATAAAAACATTTTAGGTGGCAGCACTAATAATCATCTTAAATTTTAAAATTCTGACAACAGATTCGAAGTCAGCGACCCCTTAACACTGTTAAATGGTGTTTAAAACTCTTAAAAATACATTTTACTAGGTGGCAGCACTATGGTGAAAATTTAGGTGGCAAGCCTATCCTCCATCTTAAATTTTTAAACTGTGATATCAGATTCGAAATCAAATCCGTTGTCAGGAATTCAAAATAACAAGAATTTGCAAAAATACAAAAAAAAATTCATTTAAATTTTTACATCAATTTCAAATTCAACTACCCCCTAAAACTGCCAACCATGGAGTCCACAGAACTCTTAGAAGTCCAAATACGCTTAAGCTTTTCCTACACAAGCTCATTGCATTCTTTGGATACTTGCTTTTATATTGGATACTTGCCTCCAATTTCAAGCTTTTCAAGCTTTTTGCCGAAGGCATCAATTTTTCCTTTACTTGGGACTTCGTGCCGTTCGCTTGTAAGCTAGCATACTTGCAAGTCGCAAGCTGTCATGGGCTTATTTATTTTCAATCACAAGTCAGACTTGATTGAAAACTATCAAGCTCAAGCTAGCTTGAACTTGTATTTTAAGCAAGTACTTGAAATCGATTTCAAGTAGGCTTGTGCAGTTCTCTGATACCAATACAGGCACTAAATAACCCACTGTTTGAATTCCCTTGTTATTATCAATTTTTTTGACTTGTGGGACATAGTTACAGTCAACATAAATCCTTAGGAAAGCGTTCTTCTTTTCAATAGCAGAATTTCAATATACAAGATGTAATCAATAGAGCAAAAAAATAGTAGTAGTATTTACTTACAGCCCTTGGGACATGTTTTTTATATTATCTGTATAAAAAGGAATACTTCCTTTGGTTGCTGTCAAAAACAGGATTAGTAAAGTATCTAAGTAAAAAGCCAGGTATTGACTACTATTGTTGTAAAGGGAAAAAAGTGGAAAACAAGATAAGTCTAATTGACTTGTTTAAAAATATTAGCCTTATCTCGAGAACTGGTTTCTCACAGATTTTGTTTTTCTTTGAAACTTGAAGCAGATACTGCAACAATTTTTTTTTTCTTAACAATAGTTTTCGAGATATCCCAAAAAAAAATAACACTTTTTTTGACACTTTTTTAGTTAGTTTGCCCATATCTCTATTCATTTTCATTCAACCTGCGGGAAATGCATATTAATTTGAAAGATAATTGTTTCCTTTTTGCTGTTAGAGTTCTGCAGGTCTAATGGAAATTGACAGAGATATGGACAAACAACTATGAAAATTACCAGACAACGTGTTCATTAAAAAAAAACTATCACCATTTTTGAAATCTCCGCCCCAGATTTATAGGAAAAAGTCTATGAGAAAGCAGTTCTTTTTTGGGTAAACCATTGATGTTAAAGAGTTTAAGCAAAAGTGGGATCCAGAGCATATTGTGGTTATGCCATAAATTTAATTGGTTTTAATGTGGTTTTACATACGGAGTGTTTTTTTAAGACAGGAACAGAGAAAAAGTATGAAGGCCTCGACTTCACTACATTTGTTGTCAGATAAAACCGTCCAAGCTACATCGATTATCTTATGCATCCATTTAAGGCCAATAGAGTACCGTTAGCTTTATGTAAATTTATTTTTTTCTTACCTTTTGTTTTTACTTTTGTCTTCCTATAAGAAGTCATTTCAATATCAGCAGTTTTCTTACTGAAATGATCTTTTAAATGACGGAAGTAGTTTCGAACAACTCTTGTAGCACGAAGAAATCAATAAAAATCAAAAATTTAATTACGACATCCTCAGTAATTATTAGTTTGCTCCCAGTATAAAGACTTTAAAACTAAATTTTGTATTATTCTGAAATAGAATTTAATTTTTATGGAAATGGTAGCAATTTGAAGAGCGCTCTTTTGTCTTTCTATCGTGTTAAAAGATGACCGATGTAGCTTGGACGGTTTTCCTGAGTGTGCCTAATCGAGAGCATTTGATATCGAATTAACTGAGGTCGTAATTATTAAGAGGCCTGCAAACTTCCTGGTAGCAAAGCATTTCTGAAAATATTTGTAGAACAATTTCTTCATTTATCGGCATGATCTATTCATTTTTTTTTTTTTATACCTGTCTAAGTAAAACGCCCTGTATTCTCGCATCTTGCTTATTTCTTTTTAGCCCAACCCCAGTCTGTTGTAATGTTGTGCCTACGCCCTTAGCTTTCCATTTATTATTATTTTGTATATTTTAATAACTGTCACATACTGGCATCTTGGAGTTTGACTGATTTTGCCTCCCGTTGTGAATGCAAAAAAAAAAAAAAAACAAAAACAGCTGCCTACCAACGTACGATACTTGGTAAAATTGAAATAACAAATTGAAGACACTTTCGGGAATACAAAATATAACATTTTAGTCGATTTAATGTCACTTACACTTTCACCATACAAACTCCTACACAAACACAAATATTCTTATTTTATTTATGTGGTAATATGGTGTTTTGGCATTGGTCCCCCAATTGGAATCGTTAGTTGTGACAAGAACTTCATTTTTATTTTTGTTTTTAGAGGAAACACAATGAAAATTCGAAAAAGATATTATACTTTTTTTTTTAAATTATGTTACATATAGCTTACTTACCTGAAATGGAAAATATTCTCGTTACCCAGTCGTTTTGAGGCACAGTGTGATAGTCCCCAAATGAAATAAGTAAAAAAAAAAAATGGAATAACTCCTAAGGAATTTTCATGTATTTTGGGATTAATCTATGATGAAATAACTCCCAAAGCATTGAAATTTTAATTCATACAAAAATAACACCCAAATTTTAAAAATTAAATAACTCCAAACGATTCATTTCTGGGTGGGAGGTATTTTATTTATTTTTGGGACTTATTTAATTTTCCGATTTAGGAGCAATATTTTTTGGGACTTATTTCATTGAGACTTATTTCATTTGCGAGCTATTGGACTGTGCATGTTTTGATTAATTTGTTAAATGTGTTCTCTCATAACAAAGGGTTGAAATAATAAGGGTTTTTACGTCTGTAACAACAAAATGCAAGTCACAAGACTTTGCTACAAAAGCTGACCCTAAATCCTACTGTTGAAATGTAATAAAAAGACGTTGTCTATGCATGGAAGCTATTTGGAAAGAAGTGTTTAATGTCAAGCTTTCGTTTAGTCTTCCTTGATTTTTTTTTTTTTCATCAATAGCAAAAATTTAGCTCTTTTACATTTTCTTGATATTTTAATGGAAAACTTAAAAAAAACAAATTAAATAAGTCAATTCGCGCGTCTTCATAAATGGTGCAATTTACATATTTGGAGATTTTTGGAGATTTTGTCCTCGGCTATTTTGAGTTTGGCGATTAAGTTTTTGAATTTGTATATTTTGACTTGGAGATTTTGGTTTGGAGATTTTGTCGTGGATATTTCGTACCCAACTCAAAAAAAATGTTAAAAAATTAGAACTTTTGAACTTTAGAACTAAAATAAAGAACTTTTTCATTATTATTATTTCTGATCATTTGTGTTTTTTTTTTTTTTAACTACCACACCAACTACCAAAAAATCGATTTCTAGAAGGCTCACGGATGTCTATCGCTAGAGTTGAAATATTTGGGGAATCATCATAACATAAATCAAGCATTGTTTTATGGAACCGACCCGGTACATTTTTTTCGTTTTTACATTGCATAAACTGTTTTACAGATAGATAGATGGGCGAAAAAAGTAGGCGTGGCAACATTTATATAAATCAAGTGACCTCCACTTGGTCTCATTGCAACTACATACAAAGTTTCACTATATAAACGTGTGCAGCTCAGAAATTGCAATGATTTCTGAAAAGTGGGCGTAAATAAAGTGCAACACGCCCATTTTTTTAAGGTTTTTGATTTTAACCATATGAACTAAACTCCCAAATTTTAGTAAAAATCTTTTTTACGGATTTGTGGGCAGTAAAAGTGGGCGTGGGATAATTTATATATAAAGTGACCGTGTATATACATATATATATCGGTGATTCCATGTCAAAACACCCACGTTTCTGACATCACTATTTTTTAAAATTGTGAAACTCTTGGTTGATAGTTCTCCTGAAACGTATTATATCTACATACTTTTTTTATTTTTATTTCTTTTTAAAAGATGAACACTGTGAAAAATTTCAAAATATCTTAACAAATGCAATTAGTGCATGCATTCAAACAGCTGTAACTTCGAAATCGTAAATCGTCAAAAAAAAAAAAAAAAATAAAAGTAAGAAATAAAAGTAAGAAATCTTTTGTAGGCAGTTTTTAAGAAATTCGTTAAAAAAAGCAATCGTTGGAGTCTCAAGCTAAAATTTTGTGTAAGCCTAAAAAATTGATGTATAATAATAACACTATGTTTAAAAGGTGCAAAATTTACTGCGACCACCATCAAAAACGTGACAGATAACGACAGATAACTTCTGGCTAATAAAATTTAAAAGAAATTTCATAAAAAGAGTCCAAAAAATCTATACCACATTCAAGGTCCTTAAAATATTTTTTTCTGTACAACTAACGGTTTCGAAGTCAGAGCTGTTAGAATGCATGCGCTAATTGTATTTTTGGAGATATTTTGAGATTTTTTTCAGTGTATAACTTAAATAAGAAATGGTTTTCGCAAAAACAAAAAACACAGTTTTAGTTATTTTCACGAGCACTACTAATCTACAAAGTTAAAAAAAAAATCGGAATCACAAAGGTCAGATTTTGCTCAGAAATACTCGCATTGATATGGAATCATCGATATATAGATTTGCACAAAAAATAAAGGTTTAATGAAAGACTCATGTCAATATCGTAACTAAACTCTGAGTTATAACCTCATGTTTACCTCTATACACTTAAAGTCTTGCCCCGCCTATAGTAGGCGGTGTGAATGACCGAGCAAAATAGAATATGTCTTCAAAGTTGACCTAAGTCGTAGTAAGCCTCTCTGCCAAATTTCAAAGCAATCGGTGAAAGCATTCCCGAGATGTACTCGTATGACATTTTCCATAAAAAATACAAAATTTCTATTCTATTTCTCCAATAAATTTTAAGAAATTTTTTTTTATAAGCCATCCTAATACAAAAACCAACTCAATAATAAAAATCCCAGCCAAATACGTTGAGTCGCTCGTGAGTGATGCCATTACCAACGAAAATCATTTAATTTTTAAATATATAGATTAGAGTGTCCCTTAAAAATTTAAATTGTTTTTTTATGGCTTACCCGCTTAATTTCTTTGTATGATGTATATAATTTTTGGTGTACCTAGGACCACGGGAGCCTGTGCCGACAAACATCGGTACATGTAAGATATGGTTATATTTGGAAAAAGTGCTAATTTAAAAAAAAACCCCAAATAACTTCTATATAAGTGTAAATTTTGAAATAGCTGGTTCGCAGTTCACTTTCTATTTAATTTTTCTTTAAAATAAGCTATCAAATATGAAAATTGCTTAAAATTCCAATGAATCTGAAGGAAATATTTTGTTAAACTATACCAAATGGAAAAACAAAAATTGTGTAGTTACGTCGAATAACCTGGTCGTTATAAATTTTTTCGAGTTTGAATATTTTTACCAACAAAAATTCCGGAATATCCAAAAATGCAAAATTTGGAACAAAAACAAGGCGAATGATTGAAGCATAGTCTTGATCTAATTTCTGCAAGAAATTGAAAAACCGAAATTCGGAAAAAAAGTTATACCTGTTGAAACTTGACTTTTTTTTAAAAAAATACTTAATGTGTCCATTTCTATCATTTCGATCAGAAAAAAAAAAAACATAAAAAATCGAAAAACACATACTTTTCACCTGGAGCATCTTCAATAATTCTAAGAAAATATTTTTAATTTTTAATCGAAAAAATTTTCGAATTCCTGGGTTGCCAACATACCGTTTTTTCCATTCCGTTTTTTTTTTAAAGTTGGATTTAGGTATGCTCATTTGGAGCACGACAACCCGTGGCGGCATTCATCGAAACATGTACATAAAAGTTACGTAGAAGCCACGTTCCAAAATGGGCAGAAATTTAATTTTCGTATATCTTAGGGAGAAATGAATGAAATTAGGGCATAGGTTCCAATATTACCCGTAGTGATTTGCAAATATTTCCCCATATACACTATATATGCACAAATACATGTTCACTAAAATACCTTTAACTCATGAATCAATATACATACAAAGACCGTTTGTACATAAAAACTTTGTTACTGATGTCACCTTTCATGGAAAATATACCGAAAATAATACCGGCTTACGCATAGCATAGAACACTGATTTTAAAGACAATGCAGAAAGGTCCTGCCAAAAAAATAACCTCAAATCACTTTTACAAAGGTTGAAATGTTTTATAAAGGAAAATACAGTCTCTTTTCCAAGCTTGGTCATACGGAAAATACATATGAAGTTTACGCAAAAGGCCGCCCACGGGCGAATAGCTTTCACACGCATTCTACAGCTTTCGATTGAAAAAGCTTTTTTGTCGAGGTGAAAACTTATTACACTGAATGAAATAATACGATCAGTCGCTGTGTGAACTTCATGCTGCAAGGTTGCGGCCGCTCGCTTCTGCCTTGCCTTATTGAATACGACAACATATCATTAGTGCGTTTGTTTATTCTTTTATTCTGCGTTGCTTAAGGTTGTGAACATAGTGAACGCTCATTGCTGAGTCGAGCCAAAAAACACATTGGAGCAATAAGAAACGAAGTCATGCATTTCTTTTGCTCCAATCCTTTTTTAAGGATTTTTGCAACCTTTTAGAACACGACAAGCCATCATTCTCGCGTTATGCTGTGATCGTACAAATGAACAAACTCGTGCTTTTCGTTCAGTGCAAACTATTAAAACAAAAGCTTCGCAATGCAATCACAAAAATGTGAATGTATAATTTTGCGCACCTCTGGTCTAAATGCATGGCGTATACGTTTCCACCGGCGAATATTTATCGCATGATTTGTATTAGTGAATTTCAACATTCTTTAATTTTTCTGCTTTTAGAAAGTAAAATCTTTTCCTTTGGTCAAGTAAATAACATAAAGCTTTAGAGACAACATTTATGTACGCCTTGCATAATACTTTAGTCTTCAAAATACTTAAAGTTTTTCAAAGAAATTCGTAAACATTTTCAGGATTATTTAGACATTCGAGAATTATTTTTTCCTCTAATTTATTATATTTCAACGACTTTTTGTGAATGACAAATATTACTGAAAAAATTAAGTGCCAGTTTTTTAGATCCTTAATATATTTATTTTTACAGCGCCATGGCGCAGTTAGCTCATTTCCTCTTATTGATAAGAATTTCCTGCTTGGCATCTTTTTTAGTGCGTACGTGAACGCGTTATTTACTGCCTAAACGCTCTTTGCTTCTTGATTAATTCGCAATCAATAACCAGACATGAGATAGAAAATTTTTAAGATCTTCTTGAAAGAAATAAGAATTTCTTAAAACATACTGCAGTTCTCTGTGGAATGGACGTTTAAGGTCATGTTTTGGCAAAGCAACCTACATAGATACTTTAGCTTTGTATGTATTAATGTCTAACTTGTTTGTGTTGAACTTATACTATCGAGTCACGTGCTAAATATATTTTGAAATATTGTTCAATTTCAACATTGTTTACTTGTTGTTTTTTTTTTTTTTTTAATACATTGTTGTTGCTGTTGTTCTTTTTGTTTGTTTTCATTAAAAAAAGACAAATGTCGTACTAGTAGTTAAATCTATTGTTGTAATTGATGTTGTTGTCGCTACGTGCCTGGTATCTACTGTAATTTTCCAGTTGCTTTATTTTAACAGACTAATAAATAACTGTGAAGCCCCAAGAAGCATATATTTTGTTATTGCTTTTTGCACATGGCTGTGATTTCTTTAAGAGGCTCTTTCAATTAAATCATTCAATAAAATAATAATAAGTTAATATTTAAATTACTCAATAACGAGCCGCTGAGACATTAAATAGGTGTCTGCTGTCAAAAAATTTCGGCAATAATCAAATAATCTATATATATATATATATATAAGACGGGCTCCGGGCTTCATAGATTTTATTATTATGTTTAGAACTTCCAAGGGCAAAATTATTTTCGTGATTTTATTACGTAATTTTAAAGAACTAATTTTTTAATGCCTTAAATTTAACTTTTTATGAACATTAAAGCAATACAAAATGTTTTTTTATAACATACTTTTATATAAATCTGTTCGCTGTACTGAAATATGTCAATGGATTTTTGATACAATTAACCTTTTACCTTAAAACCCATATCGATTCATGAGTTTTATAATTTTTTTATTGATTTTCAACTGTGAACCGTTCTTCTGACTATACCCGACAATTTCTGCAAAAAATATGGAAACGCGATTTTGGAGCGTTTCATGTAGCTCTTTTGCAAAAACGGAATTAAAAAATAAATGATTTAAAAATACAATTTTTTGTTAATATGGTATCAGAAAACCACTAAATTTTAATATAAATATCTTTTTTTTTATTTTTTTGGTAATAAACTACATGAACCCCTGTAGTAGTTGTCGGATCTGTTCAAAGGTACGGCTCAAAGTTCAAAACAATAAAAAAAAAATTCTAAATCCCTTGAATCGATATGGGTGTAAAGATTAAATGCTAATTGTATCAAAAATCCATTGCCAAACACAACTTGATTTACCAAATTAAATGCAAAGGTAATGGATCCAGTGTATGCGACCAAGTTTATGTTGGAATGACTAAATCTAAATTACGGACAAGAATATCTGCACACAAATCGGACTTAAAACTGAAAAGTGACCAAAAAACAGCGCTTGCAGCCCACTGCATACAAAAGGAACATGCAGCGGCACCCTTCCAGTTTTTAGAATTTCTTGAAATCTTTTTATTTGCACATAATTATGACATCCAGGATCCATATTCTGCTCGTGAAGGTAAGTTCTGAAATCTTTTAATAAAATTAACACATCTAATATTGTGTATTTACGTTCCTTGCACAGATATTTATCTTTTAATCGATGTGAAACAAATTTTGAATAGCTCTCCTATGAGACCAAGCGGAGTTTACTGTAAAAAATATTTGTACGTACTTAACATCAAAAAAAGGGCAGAGTTGGGGAAGTGTGACACCCATTTTTTATATCTGGCATTGCCAGATGTGAAGTGTTGTTAACCCTCACTTTGGCACCAATGTTTTACTTCGAAATCTGGCACTATTTACATCAGTAAATATTTTTTTATTATATATTCTGTGGGGGGTTTTTGATTTTTGCGCATTTTTTCTATTTAAAAGAAAATGTGCTCATGATACACAGTCATATGGTAAGTTAAGGAAGTAACCAGACATTTTTGTTTGGGGGAAGTTTTATAATATGGTGGTCTTTATTCACTCTTTTGAAAAAACTTGTGATTTAATTGCGTTTGACATAAGAGTATTCTTTTTATTGTTACAATAATTCTGAAGGGTGCTCTAAACCCTTAAAGCCGCCTTTGGTCGCACCTGCGGTAGGTGCTGAAGATAATTGTTCTCTATGCAACAGCAAAATGTATTGATATTGCCAACTTCCAAATGTTCAAAGCACACTGCGTTGGCAACTGTTTTCGCGGTATCGTTTCTGCAAGTGTCGTGATTTTTCTCAAGAAATGCAAAATACAAATTTATTTTGCAGTAAATATGTTTGTGTAGAGGTTATCGAAGAAGAGTTATTTGCTTATTTTGGCACATTATTGGTGAAGTCATCACTCAAATTACGGGAGACTTCAATCGCTTTGGCAAAATATCTCTTATCCCTTGTATCGAGCAACTATGTCAGCAAAGCGCTTTTCAGACATTTCGAGATTTATTCGCTTTGATCAGCAGAAAACTAGAGAAATTAGAATGGTGACTGACAAAGCAGCACAGATCTCAGAAATTTTTATTATGCTCATTAGGCCACGTGTAAACATTACAGTAGATGAGCAGCTGTTTCCCTTTAAAGGTCGTACCAAATTCACACAATACATACCTGCAAGACCAGCCAAATACGGTATAAAGCTGTGGTAGGTATGCGATGCCGAATCATATTATCCATTATCTACTCAGATATATACGGCAAAATTCGATGGTGTTAGAGATAGAAATTAGGGAGAGAGAATTGTGAAGGATTAAGTGGAAGAATATAAAAACTTCTGACGAAATGTCACTTGTGACAATTTTTTTACTTCGATTTCACTAACTTAACTTAAGTTGGTTGTTACAATGAAAAAAACAAGACTTGCTTGCCTCCAGAGTTTAAAGCCCGGAGAAGGCGAGAAGAGCTTTCGACTATATTTGGTTATGAGAAAAGCGAACAATTTGCTACTATATTCCAAAAAAAAAAAACAAAAAATAAAGCCGTCTTTCTGCTTATATTAATATATAGGATATATAGGAAAAACCAAGCATCATAATATTTTATAACCATACGAAAGGAGGCTTAGACGTATTGGATCAAATGCTGGGTCAATATTTAGCGTCA
Source organism: Coremacera marginata (assembly GCA_914767935.1). NCBI lineage: Eukaryota > Metazoa > Arthropoda > Insecta > Diptera > Sciomyzidae > Coremacera > Coremacera marginata. The sequence goes on from OU612043.1 coordinate 225,457,133, forward strand.
GTCAATAAAAGCGCAAGACGCATTGCTTGCCGCTGGCATTATTCTATAATATGCTGAATGTATAAGCACTTGGAGTTTATAAAATTTATTCTGAAAACATTTTGACGAATGTAACAGCAAAAAACGGTTAACGGCCCCGTAGACAAGGGGGGTCTTTGGTGTTCAAAGTTATAATTCCCCCTTAGGGTCCAGAAAGTATAAAGAAATAACACAAATGAGACTTTAAATTCAAAATGTGATTTTTTTTTTTAGATAAACTGTGATAATGATGTTAATTTTCTTGAAAACTTCACTTAATTATTGAACATATTTTTTGGCCAAGTGAAAGATTTTCTTTGCTTATAAGAGTCATAATCATTATACTGGAATTCATCTTCAAAGAGTTTGTATATTAAAAAATCAGTTTCAATGCTCAAAAAGTCCCTGATATCCAGTAAAATATATATATGAAATTGTACCTAGAACGAATATATATTTGTAAATTGAAGAAAATTTCCTTGACATTTTTTATGCCATATCTACCCAGCAAACCATAGTTGATGACTATGTCGAAATTCCGACTAATTCGTAACTATGTCGAGCTGTCTTAAAGAAATCGTTACAATTTCGTTACGCAAATATCGGAACAGTTTCACTTTTTATACAAATTTATATAAAATTTCGTTATGCGACTGTTTGTACGACATATTAAAATGCTAATAGAGTAAAATGTCCTTTCTTTTTCTTGTACTTTCCTAACATTTTCGCTAAGACTCGTTACGATATTTCGTTACAAAGTCTTGTCAACTACTTCATACGATTTTTGCTACGATTACCGCAACGAAATCGGATTTCGAAATCGGAAAGATTTCAAAATATTCTTATCGATATCGTAACAAACATTTCGCATTCATTCCAATTTCGGAATCCGATTTCGTTACGAAACCATAAAGACACATCATAAAACAGCTTCACCAGGTGAACTTATTAAAAAAGGTTTGCATTTTTCATAGCTGATTTTAATTTTGATTTTAATAAACTGCAAGAAATCTAACCTATTTTTACCGTTCACACTCATATTGCTGAATTAGTAAAATATTGTCACACACATTTTTACTTTTTGTGTTAATTTTCGGAATAATACTTTTTAGAAGAATTTCAAAATTTTCAATTTGAAGCATTTTCCAACATTTTTCCATAGGAAAAAATCAAAAAACTTAGTACTCAAAATTGATTTGTAAAAAAAAAAAAAAACTCTTCTCATCTCTCTTATAGTAATTTAAAAAGAGACATATTCAGTCTTAAAAGAAAACGGATTTGCTTAAAAATTTGCATAAATTTTCTTTCAGTTATTACTGGTATCTACTTATAGATTTTTTATAATATACAAAATATATCGTGTAAAAAAGACATTACTTCAATAACTTAGTATGTTTAAAAAATGTACAATTTAATTAAATTAAAAACAAATTAGCTAAAAACTGAAATTTTTAACATTCCTCACATAAAAATACCCAAAAAATACTCAACAAGCTTTGCCTAATTAGTGTTGATTCCTCGATTTAGAAACTCGTGAAAATATTTTTGAATCCTTAGATACTTAGTTGTTTTTCATCTTCTGAGCTGGTTAAGATTTGAAAATTTTAAAAGCATAAAGTTAAACGCTACTAGTAGCAATTTTTTCATTTATATTTTGCCGAAAGAAAAAATATATTCCATATGTCTTCATTTCTGAATTTTTTAGTGCTACTAATTGATTTGAATTTATAATAAATTTTGCACTTTTAAATTAGCAAGCATTTGATCTGCATACAAATTGAATCAAATATTATATTCGGCAGATTTTTAAGATCGCAACAATAGCCGTTTTTTTTTTTTTTGGGTTACTTGAGTTAATGCGTTTTTTTTTAACTTTTTTTTTCTTTTATCGCCATGTTTGTTTAGGGTTCATAAATATATCAGACATCAAACAAATGAATACGATGATTATTTAACCACTCGCGACTACCGGACGTAAATTATTGAATTTAATTTCGTGTTATATTATGAATATTTTGTTTCTGTTTAAGTCTTTCTTAGAAATCTTTAATCAAATATTTTTTAGTTGTTTTTTTTTTTGTTTGTTTTTGTCAAATATTTATTAAGGTCACTTCCGTGACACAAGAAGAAGGAACAATAAGAAATTGATATCATTATGCTTTTTTTGTTTAAATAATCAAATTTTCACCATGAAAAAATGCGTTTATAAAATGGTTTAAGACACCGTTTTGCAGGCTTCTCTACAAAATCCTTTTCCTTTTTAAATCCTTTTAAAATTAACAAAAAATTTCAGTATACCTGTCAAAAATTATTTAATTTTATGCGGAGGGCTCGATCAGGAATCCTTGAACTGGACCTTGTTTTTAGTGTCAGGACATACTCAACACTTATATGATTTCTTCTTATTTTGTGGTTTTCTACAATTCTTAAACTCTGTGAATACTAAGAATCTATCGCTACTCTCTATAAATATGTTTATAGATTTTATAAAAATTACATACGTAGATGATCAGCAATCAAATTGCTAAAATATATTAAAGCTAAATTACAATTTGTTTTGAATAGATAGACAACAATACTCTCATAAGTTGTTTTTTTTTTTATGTAAGGCATTATTCAATCACATTCATAAAACATATTCCTTTTAAAAAAGTTATCCATACTTGCCCAATTGAATTTCTCATTATTTAATTCATGCAAAAGATGCTATACTTTTTACTTAAAAAAGTGTTTATTCATCACATCGATAGAATTTTTGTCAGTGCCAATTGCGGGTCAGATATTGTTTTTACAGTTTCACCTCAACAATTGTGGTCTTAAGATAATTTTCCGCAGCATTATCCTGCAAAAGCATATAAAGCTTTATTCAAAGATACATTTCAGAAAATATTCAAGAAAATTTTTACTAAAGTAAAATATCATATTATATATATAAAAAAAATTGTTATCACACGTTTTATGTTTCAATAAAAGAAAAATAGTATAATAAACCATATGGGCGGAAAAGGCTTTTATTTATTTTTTAATTGTTTCAAGGATTATCGAAGGAAGTTTAAATTCTTCTCCCTGCATAAATTCCTTATATAAAGCTTTAGTTAAGGCTTATTTAGGAGAAATTGTTACATGTTACGATGCGATATATTCCCTTTCTCTCCCCTCAGCTGCGCCACTGGTTAAAGTACACAACAGAATAATTAGTGAACCCAATGTGCACAAAAACGGATGCGAACCCGTTACGAGTCCGTCAGTACGCACTTCGCATTTTTATGTATCGACGGACGCGTTTCGAACCCGTTACGAATCTGTTAAGAAAAATGGTCAAAGCGTTAACATAAACGGCAGTTTAAAATATGTTATCATATTTTTTATTTTATTTCTAGTGAATTGGGGATACGAAATACAATTGTGTACTTATTTTTATTTTACACAACTTTTTTATATCATTAGGCATGCTCGCATTACTAAAAAAGAAAACTAGTCCTTCGCAAATCTGCATTATTTAAAAAAAACAAGTCCGTCTCGAATTCACGTTATTTTGAAAAAGGAATCCGTCTTGAATTCGTATATGAGGTCCGTTCTGAGTTCAAGATGAATCCGATAATATGAAAAAAACGATTCGTATTTTTGAGAGGAGTTGAGATTCGAAACGCAATCGGTTTCGGAAAAAATATACGAAGATGTGAGTTCGTCTCGAACTCGAAACGAATCCGTTTGGCACACGATACGCAATTTATTTACGATACACAACCTTAGTGCACTGGTTCAATGAATCCTTGTCCGTAAGTTTATGAACAAGCTTTATGCCAATGGACAGTTCATTAAAATCAAAGAACTTTCATCGAAACAATCACAGACATTCATTGATTTATATACATTTTTATAACGGTCAAGGATTCTGGAAATCAAGGAAATAATTCTTAATTTTAAAGAACAGATTTTTGTAAATCAAAAGCTCAAATCAAAAGCTTTGAGCTTATAAGCTCAAAAACTAGAAATTTTTTTATGAAACTGAAACGTAAAAAATAAAAATAAATGGCAATGAAATAAAAAATTACATGACGATTAGTACGTAATGGTAATGGAAGAATATATTGCATTAACACTAAAATTTAAATGGTAACGAAAAAAATGTACATTACCTACCAATAAACATTTTTCATCATCACTAAATTTATCATTAAAATTCACATATATTCTATATACACATATGGTGTAATGTGAAGTCCTTAAACTTGGAAAATGGGCTTGGCATCTTAATTTTAATCGAACTTCTTCAACACTTCTATGTGTGTCAGACATCAACAAAATTTTGCAAACATTATCCTTGGTAATTTGAGCAATATTATGAGTAAGTTTATGAAATTGGGCGGTACTAGACAGGGGGAGTGGCACTTCATTTTTAAACTAGCTCAATCTACTCCGTTTGTCCGATTTCAACCAAATTTATTACATATATTCTTAAGCATAATGAAAAGTTTTAAGCCTACAAAAGTGGGTAGGATTGGACAAAGGGCGTGTCAATTTAACCCTAATTGAATTCCCTCTACACTGTTTGTCCGACTTAAACCAAATTTTGCACACATATTATTTGTCATAAGGAAGTCTGTAGTTTATAAAAGTGGTCGGTATATATACAGGAGGCGTGGCACTTTATTTTTATTATATTTCCATCGACACCGTTTCTCCGACTTCAACCAAATTTCGCAAATATATTTTTTAGTATAATGATAAGTTACAAGCTTACAAAAGTGGGTGGGATTGGACAAGGGGCGTGTGAGTTTTAATTTTAATCAAATTCCTTCTACACCGTTTTTCTAACATCAAACAAATTTTGGAAATATTTTCTTTAAAATAATGAGCAGTGAGTAGTCTAAAAAATTGGGCGGATTTCGACAGGGGCGTACCATTTAAATTTAAATCAAACTCCTTTAGCTCTAATCGAACTCCCTCCACGCCTTTGTCCGCCTTCTTCCAAATTTTCCATATTTTTTGGAATAATGAGCAGTCAGCAGTCTAGGTTTTTTTCAATTTAACATAAGCTTTTTTCTCGGTGTATGTGGCAGCTATGGATAAAATAAAATTAAGCGTATGAGACAAATAATTTCTGTAGATTAAACATAAACATTTTATAGACGTCTAACGACTTCGAAAGTACTTCAATACTGCCGCGGGGGGGTATTTTAGCTTCGGCACCCTGCCGAAGCTCCATTCCTTACTAGTCAGACAAGAAATTATATAAAAAAAATTAAAAAAAGTTATACCAAATTTCAGGTCTAAAGAGGCGGACTCTTGTATGAAAAAATCAGGGGTGTTTTCAAGGAAAGGTCAAGGCTCGGTCATGCCTGTCAGGTTTGAATTCCAGCCTGATCGGGCATGACATTTTCTGCTGTGCAGGTTCGATCCTCACAGCACAGACGGCAGACCGTGCTGTTTAATTTTTTGTTATTTATATTTTTTTATTTACAAATATTTAAAAGAAGAAATTGTTAAAAACGTGTTAGAAATCAATTTCCTTTTCCTGCTCCGTGCTCGCATTGAACCGCGCACCATGCGGCTATAATTTCAACACTCTACTAACGCACCATTGCCTGCCTTGTTTTAAAGCGAACAAAATATGAACATATGAGCATATACATACTTAACTTAATATAATTAACAAAGCATATGACATACTGAAGAAAATTGTCGCTTTTTTCAACTACACCCGATATAAATATATCTAAATAATGAATAAATATATATAACCATCGTTCAGCTCACAAAAGTGATTAGTGAACGATTTTAAATGATCAACAACACTTATTTCCTTTATGAATTTCAAACATTTTAGTACAAAACAATTTTTTTAGCCTTGCACTGGTCATCGTCCAATGAGATTACACTTAATATAATTTGACACAATATAGATTATAATTTGACGAGTGGGGAAAAGCAGTTAACACGATTTTGTCAAAAGTGCACATATCACTTTTATGCTCTTAATCATCGATATATATGTAAATATAAATACATACTTGACATGGAATAGCGTCTTCTTTCATACTTTTTAGAAGTTTAAGCAAAGTTGGTCTGTGAAACTGACATTCGTCGTCACAAAACACCCATTTAAAGATGTAATCCAATAAAGTTTTGTCAATAAAAACCTTAGCAATAAAATGGAGCAGTGGCGTAGATAGCTTTTGGCTCTGGGGGACGCAAAAAAAAATATTTGCCTTAAAAAAATTTCTTTTTAATACCAGGGTGTTTTGTGAAAGAAATTTTTTTAAGGTAGTTATTTTTATTTTTGGGTCCCCCAGAACCAAAAGCTATCTACGCCACTGCTCCATTTTATTACTGATGTTTTTAGTGACAAAACTTTTTTGGATTACATCTTTAAATTTTTGAATTAATTGGCATTTATCAAAAAAATCTACAAATAAATACAAACTAGCCAAGTACCTTATTTTTTTTTTATAAAATTACGAGATTTAACAACAACTTTCATCGTAAAATGTTAAGCTGTGCTATACATACTTCTTTATAATTAGCAATTTTTATTTTATTCAAAGCAACAACGCAATGTCACATTAGCGCAGCAGTTTTCGCAGTTCTCAACGTACCTTATGTCGCTGTAATAGAGCTGTCAGCCACGCAACTACAGATGGTGTCTTCGCCATGTTAAGCTCACAACCAATTGACACATTTTAATTTTCGCTTTGAATTGACAAAAGCAGGAAAAAACGTACAAAGTACTAACGACACGAAGAAACGACGAAAGGAAATGAAGTAAAACTTATTGAAACCGGGTAGCAAGGACTCCACTATGCGCACTTGTACGCACACAGAAGGTGTGCAACTTTGATGTGAGTTCAAGGATATAGCTTGAGGTTAAAGATTGGCAACAACTTCTTACACCGATTGCTCAAGTTTTTGCGCCAACAAATATCTTCCCAAACATCTACCCACACCAACTTTCACAAACTAACGCGTTTGGCGTTCGTTGTTGAGGCGTTTGGCATTCTGGTCTTATCAATATTATTTTCAGTTTATTATTTGGTGTTTTTTGTGCCGTGGCAAAAAAAAAAAAGAAGAAAAGTAAGACATGCCAATGTAATCAAAAACTCATTGTGTTCTGTCGATTGGGTCTGCGGTGTGAAGTGGATGCTAAGAGGTTGGCAAGGATAACAGCTACATATGGTGGTGGCCTTCTTCGAACGCATCTTACGGCGCGTGGGTGAAACGTGTTTCTTTTTGTACATATCTGTAAATCTTATGTTTTTTGTGTTAGCATTGCCACATTGGCGAGCGATTTTTGTTGTCAATGTTTTAATTTTTTTTTTTTTTTAAATAACTTTTTTGAGGAAGAAAATGAAGAAGAAGACACCCTCGCACATAATGACTGAATTTTTCAGACAACTTTTTCAGCATAAACGACTTTCATAAAATTCTGTTCTTATATTTAATAATTTGGAATAATTTGAAGTTCTGCAGGTTGTTTTTTGAGGGTAATTCGAATTGAGATCATTTGGAAAAATTGAGTGCTTATTCGAAAAGTTCACCTTTCCGTTGTTATAATGTCGACTTTATTGTTTATTGATATTTGCAAACATTTCGACAAATTACACAAAGATTTTGTAATAATTTTATGGACACAATTTAAGTTGTTGATTCGTTCATTTTAAGCGGTTTAATCTAAAAAGTTTATTCTATGCTTTTATGGTGTAGCAGAGTTTGATAGATATGTGTGTTAAAATCACATCAGCGTAAGTGCCAAATTGCTGTGAATTATATTTTAGGCTGCCTTTAAAACTTATTTCAAATATTAAACTTGTGCAATTTTCCTGAAAATCATTTTTGTTGTTTTATTATGCCTTTAATAAATACTTGATAATGTTTAAAAGTTGTTTATTTGTTCTCGCTGCTGTTGTGACACTTTACGATCAAACAAAAAATACAAACTAAGAATTCGGCGTAAAAAGTTCACATGGTAATTTTACAAATAACGTGAAGCTTGCAACTTTTTTTTTTTTTTTCCGACAACTTGCGCATGTCGCAGAGATAAGACAAGAGATTTTATTTATGGTCTTGGCCTAATGTGTCCCAAAATAACGAGGTCCCCAAGGGCAGAAGGTATCTTTTACTTGCCTGGCTGCAGTGATATCTTGGCTACAGTGCGTTTCATCAGAAGAAGAAGTCGATTTTAGCGCATTTGCTGTATCATTGTTCCATTTTTATTTCGAGCTTGTTCTTATAACGATTAAGTTCCGTTTTTTTAAAAAACTTTTTATGAGAACAGACTAAAAAAGGGTGGGATTCAATGGGAGAGGTAAAATAAAAAATATTTAAATACGCTTTTCCTGAAACAGTATTTTTGGCTTTGCGCTCAGGAGTTTTAGACAATGTTTTGTCCAATTGCTTTCAAATTTTTAGGGCTTATTCCTCATAACTTAACTTCGATGGTAGGTTGTCACTCGCCTGTCCAAAGCCGGGATAAAAAAGGATGGTTTCAGATAACAGGAATTAACTCTTAAGAAACTGCTCATCAACTAAACTCTTTTTATCTGTGTTAAAGAAAGTCCTTCCTTGCAGCCTGGATTTGGTGCCACAACTTGGAGAAGGTAGGAATATTGGTGTATAATAGTAACTATAAACTTTTAATGGGCTAGTAATTATATGGAGAAATACATGTACAGGAAATGTCATTTTAAATGTTTCACCTTTCTTTTAGGTGGCAACATACAACTGTCATTCGATGACTATAAGATTTCCAGATTTAGATCGATACACACTCCCACAACGCATTGAAATAACGAAAATTCACTACAAAAACGGTGAAAATATCGTGAACAAGACTCGTAGTGTTTTTAGTCATCATTTGGCCAATTCTCTCAGGGGCGTCTCAAACAAGTTAGTGATGTAAAGACCCCAACTCGTGCTCGTTCGGTTAGATCAACTGAAAAAATCGCAGCTGTAGCTGAGTGTGAGGCTAAAAATACAGATTTGTTAATTTTGCGAGACCATCACAGGAATTGGGCCTATCCACTGCCACCTTGCTCCGTATTTTTCATAAAGATCTTGGCCTACATGCTTATAAGGTGGAGTTGACACAAGAATTGAGGCCTTTAGATCATGTGAAACTTCGTACATTCACTGATTGGGTGCTGAAAACGCATGAGCAAGATCATGATTTCTCGGACAAAATTATTCTGAGTGATGAGGTTCATTTTCATCTGTCTGGGTATGTAAATAAGCAAAACTGTCGTACATTTTAGTGAATGGATTGCGTAACCGAACGATGTGGACTGACTTTTTTGGCCTGAAATTGATGCTATGGACCTGGACGATTTTTATTTTCAGCAGGACGGCGCACAATGTAGCGAGACTACAAAAAATAGCTCATGGAAAAAATGTCGTATATTTAGAAATAAAAGCATGCACATTTATAGAAAAGAGTCTTCATTATATGAATCCAATAGGATTTTGGGATATCATTCTATTTGTGGAAGTTGTGCTTTTTAAATGTTGCCTTAAAAATTTAACGAAATTTGAGTTCTTACAGTTCAGTACTGAATATTTTCTAATATCGTTGCAACTTTCGTACAATTTATACGCAAAACTTTAAAAGAGATATATTTCTTCAGTTGTAGTAGAACTACAAGAAATCAGATAAAATCAAAAGTTTTATATACAGTTAAAAAAAAATCCGAATTTTGGTTTTTTTTTTTTTTTCTTTTCAGTATGTATTATAACAAAACTTTCTTAATACATTTGTTAAGATTTTTGCTAGAAGTGAATATTAATGATCTTATTATATTTTTTCTAGAGAATGTTTTGGCGAAAATGAGCATATTTATATGGAAAAATAACACATTAAAGCAATAAAAAACTAGTAAGGAATGGAGCTTCGGCAGGGCACCAAAGCTAAAATACCCCCGCGGCCAAATTCAAGTACATTCGAAGTCTTTAGCTGAAGACATTCAGATGCCAGACGATGACATTCAGTTTAATATATTTACGAAAGTTTCCGTATTTTGATGTCGTCACTTTGTAGGGGAGGTAGGCATGGTTTTCATCAGATTTTGTCGAGTATCATAGATATGGTTCATATTATATACCAAAGCTGATGTGCAAAATTTCAAGACATTTCTTTAACTTTTGTGGATTTCTAAGAGATTTTAGTTTAAAATAAACCCACTGTGTATGAGAAGTAGGCGTGGTTTTCATCAGATTTCGGATGATAATATCCTTTTCTTGAAATAGAAACAGAGACAGAACTTGAACTTGAAAATATGTAAAGTAGTATAACAAATTGATTTCACGGAATACGTTTCATCTGAATTATCATAAAATTAACTGTATAAATAAAAATTTAAGTAAATGCAATTATTTTTTATACTTCAATGTAGACTAAATATGCTATCAAATGTTATGAATTTTATTTGATAAATAAAGTAAATTCTTTATTTTTGATTTATTTTAATTAATGGTAAAAGTTTTTAAAAGGAAAAAAAGCATGAACATATTTTTATGTCAAAGGTAAGATTTCTTAATTTGGGTGTTACAAGTAACTTTTAAAATAGGCGTGGCAGGTGGCTCACATTTCGCCAAATTGGAACCGTATTTTTGATTCTTTTCTGTATTATATACCTACCATACACAAATATATATATGAATTGCTTAAGAGAAGTGAAGATAATAAATTCAAATTTTTTTTATAAGTGCGGTGTCTTTTGATCGATTTCAAAAATTTGTTACGAAATAAGTTTCACTGCTAACACAAACATCTGTACCGTATTGTATTGTTATTATTTGCTTTTTATGAAGTCTACGGGAAATTTTCATTTCAGAATATATGAGCGGTGGGCGTATTCTTTGCCCGCTTTTACTATAATCTCAAACATTAATTTCTATTGATGTCACAAAAAACTTTGTCGAATTTTTTTGTAATTAGTTTATTATTGCGGATTTTATCCCGATTTTTCGTTTAGGAACATGTGGCAGGATGGCATGTCCTTTATCGGATTTTAGCCAAAATTGAATATTTCCTTAATTTAAGCAATAATCTCATCTCTACCAAATTTCAACTCTCTACTCGCGACACTGTGCGGCACCACATGACATACAGCTGGTAAAGCAATGATCCTATTGCGTGAACAATTTCGTCGACGCTTGATTACCCGAAATGGAGACTTAACACAATTAGACCTTTTTTCTTTGGGACCACGTTAAAGTTCTTGTTTTCTGCAGCAAATATTAAAGCACTCAAAGACAATATAAGAGCTGTTATTCCCGAGATACAGCCACAATTATGCGAAAATGTAATGAAATATTTCACCAAAAGAATGGCCAGCTGCGGTGGGCATTTGGCAGATATTGTGTTCCGTTATTAATTTCAGAGTTTGTACTTTAGATTGAAATAAAATTATCAGCTCTTTTCACAAAAATATTTTGTTTGCGTTTTTTTTTTTAAATTTAAAATTACGCTCTTGTTAAAATACTCTCATTTCAAATGTAAGTACTATGAAGCAAAAGTGTTTGAAAAATGTAACATCATTACGTAGCTACTTGGTATTAATTGAATTTATTTTGCGAGTATTTTTCATTTAACATTTATTTAATTGTTAGGTGTGTTATTTTTATAACTCATAATCTTATATCTTATTTGTAACATGGCGATACAAATCTATATAAAAATATTTAAAGAAACTAATAAATAAAGTATAATATAATATAACAAATATAAATATATTAATATAAATTATTTAAAATAACTTATATAAAATATCTACATAAATATAATAAAATAATAAATAATATCAATTTAAACATTATATGAATTATTTATTTTAATATCACGTGCAAATATATGATATATGTAGTATAAAATTACATTATCACAAGAATATATTACTATTATTAGTGTACTAGCAGGACCCAGTTGTCCGCGGTTTCGCCACGGACCATTCTTTTTTATTTCTGGGAGGTAAAAGCGGGTGTGGCAAATATTTTTTCCCGTAAACCATCTTGTGCTCGAACACAATCTGCTGCCAAAATTTTACCGCAATCGGCCCAGAAATTTTGGGGTCTTAATGATTTTTTAAAAGTGGGCGTTATTATAGTGATACCACTCCCATTCTTAGTACAGTTGCCGACGGTAAACTTACAAACTCAATTACCAAATTTCAGTCTTATACGACCAAAATCGTCTAAAATATAACATTTTCATTGATTTGTGGGCGGAAAAAGTGGGCGTGGAAATCCAGTTTTGGTACAATTGCGGAACGTAACAAACTAAACTACCAAATTTTAGTCTCAAACAATCGAAACAGTCTGAAATATTGTATTTTAATTGATTTGTGGACGGTAATAGGGGGCGTGGTAAAAAATTAGTATGCAAAACCTAATCTAGGACGTAAGTAATACACGTTTTAAGTTTGAGCAAAATCCGTTCAGCCGTTTAGATTAGTGTAAAAGTCAAACAAACAAACAAACAAACAAACAAATAAACAAATAAACAAACAGAAAATGATTTTTATTAATATAGATATATGCAGCAACAGATAGTACTTCAACAAAAAACATAACATACATAAAAATAACAACAACTACATCGACTAACAAAATCATTCCAAACTACCAACAATACGCAGAGAAAAAAAACGTTTATCGCCCATTTGCAGTAAACGAACTTCGTTTATCGTGCTTGGAAACGCTTTTTGCAAACGTTTCAACAGTTACGAGAAACGGAAAAAGTTGTGGAAAACGGGTTTTTTAGTTGCATGAAAAGAATTTCGTTTGTTATAAGCAAGTGCAATTTTTTAATTGCGGCAAATAAAGAATTTGTTTGTGGCATTTCTATTTCTATTCAATTTCTAATAAAACCAAACAAAGAAACGAAAAATAAATTTGTGTCAGCTGGGGACTCAAACCTACGCTTTTCGCATACAAATAAGCACCTTGACCACTATGCCACGGTCACCACAAAAATTTGGTGGAAAGTTTTCGTTTTTGTCGGGCTTCTGTCGAGCTTCTGTTCATGACAAATGTTTAACTTTTGCCATAAACGAAAAAAAATGTGTAACCTTACTTCAATACAATTGAACTCCAAGCAGCAGCACTAGGCGAATATTAGCCGACTGAAAATTCAATTGACGGTGGTGCAGCACGTTAAGCAGAACGCGCAGTAAACCAGACATCGACGAGTCCGGGTTCGAATTCCAATGATTGAAGTACGATAAATATCAATTATTTGAAATCATATTGAATTTATGTGTTAGAAGAAATGTTTATAATAAAATAAAAATTTGAAATAAATGCTAAAAATGCTATTTTTAGTAAAGCGAATTGCGTTGCTATTTTTTTTTTTATTTTTTCGATATGTTTCGCTATTTTTTCGTTAGTTACAACTGAATATTCGTTTGCAGCTACTACAGCTCGCAAACGAAGTATAATTGGCTAATTTTTCAGTTGCGCTAAACGAAAAATTTCTCTGCATGTACATAACATACACAAAATAACAACAACCATAGCGATTAACTAAAGCAGTAGAAACGACCAACAACACGACACACATAAAAAAACAACAACCACAATGACACAACCAAGAGTGCTAAGATAGACTAAGAACAACTACAAGATTATGCCTCAATAGCCAGCAGGTATACCTTTGCATACACCAGACAAATAATTGATAGAATTCACAAAGGGTTCTTTTCGCGAATCACGTAGAGACCACAAAATCAGTCAAATCAGCGTTTCTTTCTAGGTAAGCTCAACTTGCAGCCTTTGTCTCGATCGACCGCAAGGTCTTCTTCGAGGCGGAGGTAAACTGTTCACCGCGCCGCTGCCCTGACCGACCGCTAGGACTTCTTTGGGGCGGTGATAGACGGTTTTTGTTTATTTTTTAGTAGAAGGCAATTGTAGTTTTAAAATTATTATTAGTTTTATTTTACTTTTTTTTTTTTGCTTCTTTGTTTCTCTTTCCTCTCTATGCTTTGGCCACGTCACTGACTCGACCGACCGCAAGATCTTCCTAGGGGCAGCGACACAGGCACTCACTACAACAACACTTTTATTTATTTTTTCTTTTTCTTTCCTTCTTTTTTTCTTTTTTTTTTTTCTTTTACTCTTTAGACCGCGTCACTACCTCGACCGACCGCAATGTCTTCCTCGGGGCTGCGACGTCGGCAATCGATGCAATGCAGGCCGTCGCTATCTCATCTAAACTATTTCTCTGTCAAGACGAGCCGATTGCGACGCCTTCTACTGTGGCTAATATATTTAAGCATTAAGGCCTAACCAAAATAGACGAAACGAGACGATTGCAATTTGCCAAACGTCTGACGAGTTGAGACGCTAAAAGTTCGGTTTTTATGTAACAAAACGTATGGACAAGCTGTTTCGTTCAGCTTCGTTAAGTTACGTTTGTTTATTTTGGGCAACAACATTGAATTGCATTAAAGCGAACATTTTCGTCTCTACTCGTTACGGAGCAACTTGTCTATTTTGGTTGGGCCTTTAGAATTTACTGAGGGTTCCTTTTTAGCTTTATCAGCCGATTACTGAAGTAATTACCGAAGTGCTTAACAACCGATTACCAAGGTAATTACAGATTACCGAAGCGATTATCAAGCGATTACCAGTTACTAAAGCCATTACCGAAGTAACTACCGACTACCGCAGTGCTAACCAACCCATTACCGAGGCAATAACTGCTTACCGAAGTACTTACCTACCGATTACCAAGGTAATTACAGATTACCGAAGCGATTATCAAGCGATTACCAGTTACTAAAGCCATTACCGAAGTAACTACCCACAACCGCAGTGCTTACCAACCAATTACTGAGGTAATTACTGATTACCGAAGTGCTTACCAACCGATTACCAAGGCAATTTCTGATTACTGAAGCGACTACCAAGCGCTTACCGGTTAACAAAGCGATTACTGAAGTGACTACCGATTGCCGAAGCTTACCAGCTGATTACCGAGGCAATTACTGATTGCTGAAGCGATTACACTCTGATTACCGGTTACCAAAGCGATAACTACCCGATTCCTGAAATAACTACCAATTACCAAAGCGATTACCAACCGCTTACCCAATCGATTACTGATTTTTGAAGCAACTACTATTTAATTACCGCACCAGTTACCGTTTACCAGCGATTACCAAAACCGGAAACGCAGCCTATTTCCATACTGGTTACTAAGCCCGAAAGACTACCCCTATCTGAAGCTGCGTAATTAGGATACTAAATTAATGATAAATTGTTCAATAAAAGGCCTATTTGAGTTATTGAAATCCCCGCGTTTTATTTTCAAATATATTATGAAAGTTCGTGGATCTTTCACATGATCCTGGGGCGGCTGAGTTCTACCTCAGCCTTTAAGAAAACCATGTCACAATTTTAGTAGGTTCAATAAAAAAATAATATAGCTCTCAAGCTTTTCTACAATGAAGCCGTTTTCTATTAAATATTGTTTTATGCAATATGTTAATATCGCTGCTGAAAGCTTTATTAGTCAAAATTTACGGACATAAATTAAAATTTCGTTATAATTTATTATTTACGAAATTTGATGTGAAACTGTTTTGATCATTCACAAGGTTTTGTGTTTTTATAACGAACTCATATAAAGCTATCAACAAGCTTACTCATCACAAATCAATCATATTAAATTCGTGTCGTCACCTAAATTGCGTATATTGCAATTATCGTTAGTGCATTTTATTATAATTACATAAATATTTTAAGAACCGGTATGTTGCGGTTGTTTAGCATATTTTAACATTGTGATGTGTTTAGGTTGACGCGGTTTTACTTTTTAAATGCGGCGTGTTTCGCGGTTTTAGGATTTCGCACTTTTCTTTTAAAAATTGTTTTAAGGACCTGCCTTAACAATCGCCAGCGCTTATGCGCCACAGCCTCTAAAAACGTTTAGCCATAAAAAGCAAGAGAAATAAAAACTCAAATAGCTTTTTGGAAGCTGTGATTATGATTGATCCCTTATTTAAATTGTTCGACCTTTTACAGTCGGACAACAGTGTTTTTTTTTTAACATTTCTTATATTCTAACATAACATTAAAATTAATACTTAAATATTCTTGTATTTAACATAAATTTAAAGTAAAAAAAAGTGCGTATAACAAATATTAAAGTGTGAAAAGAAGAGATGCAAACAAGTGTTTTGTTGATATACATACATATAGTGCGTGAGTGTAATATAATAAACAAACTGCGTGAGTTATATAAAGTGCGAAAAGTGAAGGTGCAATCATTTATATGTTTTGCTCTAGTGCATATAAGTAATGCGTGAGTGTAACCTAAATAAATGAGTGCGACAAAATATATTGAGTTCAATGATCTTTTTTAACATACGTAAGCAAAAAAAAAAAAAAAAAAGGAAATGGCCATCTCAGCCCTTGAAAGGACTTTGACCGATCTTCTTATGATCAATTGTGTTGTGTGTGATGTGAAATGTTTGCACACAAATGATCGAGAACTGGACCTACATATATTTTAAGCCGACTCAAATGATTGACAAGTGGGCCCGCATGTTTTATGCCAACTCCAAACGGCTTATGTTCTCAAGAAGCTTTTTCATAGCAGTTTTTACTCTCTGAGGTTTGCCATTGTCTGCAGAGAGGTGACGGCCGAACAGAAAAATTAATTTAATTGCAAAAAATGTTCTGTGTCAGATGGAGGATTCGAACCTGGGTTCTCTGGCGTAAGAGTCACACGCTCTACGCACTACGCCACGGCCGCCACAATACGTAAACAAGCGGTTACTAATTTAGGCGAGTGTTACAGCAATAATGAGTTTGTGTGATAAACATTATAATAATTCTTTTATAATATAAGTGTTAGTTATTTTAGGTGTGCGTTACATAAATAATAATTTTGGAGTACACTATAATATTTTCGACTTTTTTGTCTTAAAAGATTTTGAGGGATTTGTTCCATGATCTTCTCATTAAATCTTTAAATTTTGCTTTGTGCACTAACAATTTCCAGCCCGAACGGTTTCAGTACAAAATTAAGCTAGGTCAACAGAAAAACTAAGCAAAACAAAAAAACATGATTTGCTTGTCTTTTTGTCAAAAAAAAAAAGAGAATCGGACACAATTGCCATGTCTAGTTGACAGGTCAACTTACTGATATCTGCAATGTGCTAGTCAAAATCAAATCAAAGTAAAAAATCAAACTTCGAGCCTTTCTAAGCAATAAATTTAAGCTTTGCCAAGAAATTGCTTTAAGGCATTTATTGTAATTTTTTTAATGCAATAATAAAGCATAAAATATCCTTACAAAATGCTGCTCAAATAAAATTAAAATAACATTAAATCTAAAAACACAAATATATACTATATAAAAGCCATTGATGCAACCTTTTTTAAAATTCGCAGTGTTCCCTTTTTTTCGTAGGCGTTTAACTATTCAACCTTTATATCGAGTAAAATAAAATGTATATGAATGTTAAATACATCGAACTTACTGAATAAAAAAAAAAATAATGTTCTTTTACACAGAACTGTGCAAAAAATGTAAAAGTGAATTTTCGCAATAAGGTGAATTTTTTTATAACACTTTTTCGATGACTGCTTTAGAGTAAGAATTCTCACTTCAGTTATAAAGTGTTACTTTAGTAAAAAACTTTACTTTAGCTGCGTTTGCTTACTTACTTACTCTTGATCTTTGTTTTTTGAAGCTGCTACACTTGTTAAAGGTGTTTCAAATGCCTTTTATACTTTTGCTCGGCTTAAACATAGTTTTAGCTGTCTTTTTTCAGTTTGTGATCATTCTTTGTATTAGGTGAGTTCTTTTATTGATAAAAAAATGAAGTGAAATCTTACAAAATAAATTGAATTTTAGTAACATTTTTGAAACTGTATTAAGAAATATTGTTGTGACGTAACGCATGACTGAACTTACCACTCCCCCCTTTTTGCCGCCTTTTTGCAATATACGCGGTATTGCAAGTGGCTGATACGCGGTATTGCACGTCCAACGACGATATGCTTTTGTGTCTGTATCAACCTAACAGAAAATGTAATGCCTGATCAGGCTGGAGTTCAGGTTTGACAGGCATGACCGAGGCCTAACCTTTCCTTGAACCCAGCTCTAATTTTTTCATACAAGTGTTCGCCTTTTCAGACCTGAAATTTTGTATGACTTTATTAAAATAATCACCTATGATTTCTGGTCTGAATATCAATTTTTATATCAAATTCAGTTATGTAATCTGGCCTGAAATGAAAGAAAAACTGATTTTTGCTGAATTTCAGGTTTGAATACAGGTCTGTAAAAAAGAAGCCTGAATTATAATTAAATTTAATAAAAGCATGATTGTGTTTAGAATTCAGTTTAGATTTCCAGTCTGATAAAATGAAATGTTAAAAAAATATATTTTTATTTCTTTGTTTTGAGTTCTTCATTCTGTTTGTTATGTTTGGCAAGTCATTTGTACTGAAACACATAGGGTGGAAGCTATTTTAGCTAGTTACATGAAGTTTGTTTTTCCTGTTGGAAAATTCTTGGCAATTCTTTAACTAGCAAAAGTAGTTGTTTGATGAAAAAAAGATGGCTTAAATATATGAGAAAATACTCTTTGCTCGGATATTAAAAAAAAAAACCTGAAGGAAAGGCATTTATTTGACTTTTAATTCATATCATATTTGAGAAAATCCTGCAAAATTACAGAAGAAAGCAATTGCTTACGTTTTATTCATCCTGCAAAATGTTTTAAATTAGAAAAAAGATATAAGTAAATATTATATTTTATTCCGTTTACGCTGCAAATCACTTTTTTGGCCAACAGCAAACCCCAGTGAAATAAAAAAAACATATAAGAACGAAATAAAAATTTATTTCTCCATAAATAAATTTTATTAAATTAACAACATTAGAATTCATCGTGTGCGTTTGTCGACGTGCAATTTAATGTCCAGTCCAGTCTTATACAACCGACCACATTTGCTGCGGTTCACAAGTGCCTCAGCCAGACAGTCTGGTTTATTTTCTCTCAATTAATTGACTCTTTTACTCAGCTCAGTTCGGGGTCAAATAAATCCAGTGACTAATATGTGAATCACTTCTGAAGGCCTATCACGTACGCACAAAGCCCACAAAATTTTCACGAATTACGATGTCCTTTAATGTGGCATTTGTAGTTGTTATTATAAATTTAAGTGGCAACTAAGGGGGAAACTGTTGTAATTTAATATTTAAAGATATAAAGAGAAATTCATAATGTCAAGGAAAAATTATGTTTTCTAATAAATTTATTTAGAGCAGATCTAGAAAATTATTATTAAATTACTCAGCTATTATTAAATAACTTATGGCTCTTTAATACAACGAACATAATATCTATCTTAAACTGTAACTGTTTATTTTTGTAAATTTCAATGTATCAAATGTTATAGGCTCATTATGAAAATGGGCGTTCAAATCAAAATGCATATCGTGCACTTCGTGATTTTTTCGGTCAATTTAATCGTCCAAATGTGCGTTCAATCGGAAAAATCGTGTAAAAATTTGAGCAAACCGGGTCTGTAGGAGATGTGAAAACACCAGTGCATGCTCGTACAGCTCGTACTGCAGAAAATATTTCTGCTGTTCGCGATAGTGTGGCTGAAGAGCCGTCCACCTCAACTCGTCGTCGTGCCCAACAATTGCACCTCTCACGCTCGTCGTTGATGAACATTATGCATAAAGACTTGCATTTACACGCTTACAAGGTGCAATTGACTCAAGAACTACAGCCTCTTGACCATTTCAAGCGTCGTCAATGGTCAGAATGGTGACAAGAAATGGCAACAGTGGATGATCAATTTTCGAAGAAAATCATCTTCAGTGATGAGGCACATTTTCACCTCAGTGGATTCGTCAATAAGCAGAATTGCCGCATTTGGGTATGATAATCCAAGAGTGATTGTCGAAAAACCAATGCACCCACAAAGAGTGACTCTTTGGTGCGGTTTATGGGCTGGCGGCATCATCGGGCCGTATTTTTTCCAAAATGTGAATTGTGTTCCATGGTGGTTTCCAGTTACTGTAAATGGTATTCGCTACCGTGAGATGATAACAAACTTTTTATGGAACGAATTGGAAGATATGAATGTGGACGATAAGTGGTTTCAACAGGACGGTGCCACTTGCCACACAGCTAACGAAAAAATGGTGCTATCTCACGTGGTGGAGATGTCAATTGGCCGCCAAGATCATGTGATTTGACACCATTGAACTTCTTTCGTTGGGGTTATTTGAAAGAAAAGGTGCACGTCAATAAGCCAGAAACAATTCAAGAGCTGAAGGATGAGATAATTCGGCACATTAACGGCATAGAACCTCACTTATGCCTCAGCGTCATCGAAAATTGGGACCATCGGATGGAGGTGTACCGCCAAAGTCACGGTGGCCATTTGGCCGATATTTTGTTCCGTACATAATTGAACCATACCAATATTATCATAATAAAAATAAATGCCAATAATTTCTTAAATAATTTGTGTTTTATTCAAAATCAACATCGGCCCCTAAAATTTAACCACCCTTTATAAAAATCTATTGCTGTGCTTTAGTCCAGCTAAAACTAAAAAATGGCTTCACCGATTTGGCTGAGATCTTTTTTATTTTGTTAGTTATTGTTCCGGGATGGTTTAAAAAATAGGAAAAAATTTAAAAATTTTGGTGAAATAGTTGGAAAATCGCGAAAAATCAAAATAGGCATTTTTGTATGGAAATTTTTTATTTTGAATGAAAAATGTCACACATATCCGGAAATTCTTCACCGATTTCTTTGGAATTCGGCGGACAGGTAAGTTATCACTCAAATCGGGTTTAGAGATTTATTTTATTTTCCGCACCCATTCAGACGTATTAAACGTATTTGAGTTTATAACTCAGAATTAAAACTCGAAAACGACTAAGCCGATCGAGCTCAAATTTTGGCAGAAAATATGTTTGTGTACGAGATGGTTTAAGAATAAGAAAAGGTTGTATTGGATAATGGGGCGTGGCAACTCCCATGCAAACCAAACACCTATAACGTGATATCTTGACCGATATCAGAGATGATTTGAATACAACTTTGTATATAGTAGTTTTCGGATACGGTAAGTGCTTAAAGGCTATAAATTTTGCTCTATTTTGAACACCAGATGGTGCTGTAGTAAAAAAAATAAAACCAAATGGCCGTTTCAGCCCTTGAAAGGACTTTGACCGAGCTTCTTATGATCAATTGTGTTGTGCGTGTTGTGAAATGTTTGAACTCAAATAATCGAGAACAGGACCTACAAGTTTTATGCCGACTCCGAACGGCTTATGGTTTCAAGAAGCTTTTCATGGCAGTTTTTACTCTCTGAAGTTTGCCATTGTCTGCAGAGAGGTGACGGCCGAACAGAAAAATTAATTCAATTGAAAAAACTTTCTGAGCCAGGTGGGTATTGAACCAGGGTTATTTTATTGTCTTATAGATCGAAATACTTCTTTCCACTTTAACAATAACATAAGACGCATATTGAAATGTCGCTTACATTAAAAATTTCTTTCAGTTGCGTGTCTCCAAAATTTTTTCAACTTAGTATTTCACCTTTAAGCCCTCAATTTTTATTCAAAACTTGATAAAACCTTCTAAATACATTCTCACTAGTATTAATTTGCACAACGCTGAGCTTTTCTTTAATACTTTTAATCGAAGTAATTCCATATTCCACAGTCAATGATGTTATACTGCAAAGTTTTATACTGCTGTAAGGAGGCGTAGTCAAATATCCGGCGCCCGGATGGTAGGTTCATTGCCTGGTTGTCAGCAAATTAAATATATTTATAATTTGACAGGCTACAATATACGGATTGAGTGCTGCCATATGTTTATGGCAAATAAAGTTAAAGACACCTTTTACATAATAAAATAATTGCTAAAATAATAAAATTCTAAATAATTTTTACTCCCTTTAGTTCAGCGTTAGTTTTTTTCTCAAAAATTGTTCAAACCATGACACAGTCAAAAGGTAGGCTCATTTTAAAATAGCTGCTCAAAAGATAAGTTTCCTAACAACAAAGCTATGAGGGCCTTAAACGTTAAATGTTTATGACAATAGTCTTCGTAACTTTGACGTCTAGCTCCTTTTTTTCTAGTTTCTCTCCAAGCTGAGCCTACTTTATAATTGTGTCATGGTTTCAAACTTTGAAAGGGTTAAATACTTCAACATGGCAATATTGAAAACCTTCATACTAAAGAAGCTGATTGATTTGATTATATTATTTGTTAGTTTTTATGCATGTCATGTTGTCAATAAAAAAATCGCCTATTGCCTTCGAACGCTGAAAATTTAGTTTTTAGTCACCATAATCTACCTCTTCTTAATTTTGATTATTAATTTTAACCATTTTACTAATTGAGCGTTTTTCTAAGTTTTTAGTTTATATGTGGATTTATAATTAAAGTGAGTACTAAAAATGTAGTCTTAGTTTTTTGGAAGATACCATGTACATACGTAAACTCTTAAATTATGCTTTTTTGGCCAACCCCAAAGTGTTTCGAGCGGCTCCCTCCACGGTGGCTAACGGTAAAAGAAAGCAAAAATTGAAACAACATATTTGAAGTGAAACTTTTATAGCCGCGTATACAACAATATGTCGAGCTAGATGAAGGGTAAAACCAATATAATGAAATGGTTCTTATGAAAACAACAACACAGGAATTCGCCGCACTAGTTGTATAAAAACTTAAAAATTGCTATTTACACTTTTTTAATATATTTTTGCTTCTACTGAGGTTTGAACTCACTACGATTCTATCCGTAGTTGGCTGTTCTACCCACTGGGCCACGAAAGCATATTTGATATGTTAGCTCATACTCATGTTAAATCCACAAACAGTTCTTCTCTCTATCTTTCATGACTGAATTGAGTCTTTCGTTCAATAATCTGAAAGTACATACAATACGGTCTAAGAATTTGAATTTGAACGTAGCTTTTTTCAGAGCATTAGCATACTTTTAAGCATTTTTCAAATTGAGTTCTGATAAATTCAGTTTGATTGCATTAATTGATTTGGAAACAGCACATGCTGCAATATTAAAGAATGCAACTTTGAATCTAAAATTTGTTTTATTCTTAGATCTGTGAATATCCATATAAATGTCGTATCTTTCATATAATTCAAAGGTCCTTTTTTTTAACTCACATTTATATCGAAATAAAAAATCTTCCCATGCTGCGGTATTTCAACACACAAAATACTTGTTACAAGTTCTTCCATTACCAACTGAGCTGTGAGATTACCTCCGATATGTTGGTCGAAACTAAAACATAAGAAGGCAACCCACTCGGCAAAAGTTCGTTTGCAATGAACTTTTATCAAAGAACAATTTCGTATTTTTCCCTAATTGGCGTTCAAAAATCGAAAGTTATTTCATACCAGTGTTATCGCGTTAGTAATAATAAAAGTAAGTCTGAATGTGCCAAAAAAGTTATCCGAAAGTATCCACCTTACAGTAAAAACATATTAAATATAACATATATATCGCATTTATGTTGAAAACTTAATCGCTTTGGAATTGAAAATGAACAATTTTTACGAAGTAACCATTACGTCCTCCAAACGTATTTTTTGAGAATCGTAATCGATATCGATTGTTATCATCGCGAACTATTCGCAAATTTTTAAATTTTCGATATCGAAGTCGGATTTGTGCCGTGTGGGAAAAGCCGAATTTTTGTAATAATGCTGGAGTTTCTTCTATATATATACATGTCTGCATCATTTACCATTAAATATAATCGAAAATGCAACCTAACATACGATGCAAATCTTGTAACGAAAAACGCATCAACATTTTTAAATGCCCTAGTTGGTTAGGTGTGTAGGCACGGTAAAATAGACCCAAACAAGTATGCGCGGTAGCATAAGGTCGGAGCAGCTGAAATTTTGTGCTTTTTTGAAGCGAAGCTTTTTACGCCCCGATCTGTGATTTGCTTGTAGTGAAATCTGAATAATTTTCGACAGATTTTTTCTTAGAATTTTATATGGTTTCTTGTTTTTGTGATTTTTACAACAAGACAATTTAATATAACAAATATAAAAAAACATTTCATCGCCTGCCGTGGGGATTCGAACCCGTAAACCTTTAGTTGGGAGTTCTATACTCCATCCATTAAGCCAAACACCTTTTTTATACTGAGGCATTGATTCAGTATTAACAGCAACTGAAGATATCCCTATAGGAACAAACTAACTTGTTTTTAAAAACAACTAATTAAAAAACTAGTTTTAAATAAACTAGTATATGAAGTACTTTGAATTATATTAAGGTGGGATCCACTTCAATTCAAAATAGTTTTTATTGCATTATATATGAAGTAATTAAAATACGACATAAAAACAAGTGGTTGATAAACTACTTTGAATTATATTAAGGCGGCAACTACTCTGACTTGGACATGTTTTAATTGCAAATTTTTATAAGACTACAAGTTTATAAATATTTAACCATGTTATTTCATAAAATATTATTAACTTTAGGCTTCACTAACATTTTGTTTCAAAAAGACATATTTTTTATTTACGACATTGAGCTGCAAGACAGACGTGGTAAACACACTTTAAAACTAACAAACTGCCTCTAAACCCTGTGAAACGATTCAAATTACAAACTGGTACGGTTTAGCAAACATTGCACAATTTGGACTCTGTACGGAAATTGATGCATTGCTTAACCATTCAGCAAACACCTCATCACTTTATGGTTTATGTATTTTTCAAAACAGTTAAATAAATGATCTCTTTGATGTAAAGATATTTAAAATTTTTACGCTTTTAAATTAATTTTCAGAAAGTAGAAAATTAAAAAGTTTTCAATTGGTTATTTTAAAGTAACTAAAATAATAGTTTAAATGTAACTAATTTAACATGTAGTTGAAAATATATGCAGACGAAAGTCAATTGACTTATTTAGCGGACATCACCATACAAAATATGTTAGTTCGATCTATGAAAAAAAGTCAGAATTTCAAGTAGTTGTGGTTGACAAAAAACTACTTTTTCAACTACTTTTAAATTAGTTGATTTTCCTAAAGGGCTTAAGTAGGCGATGACAATATGTTGCCATCACTCGATACGTCGAAGTGGTGTTGGTTTTATAGGTTAAAATATATTTTCGTTGCGTATTTTGGACAAAAAATAGTGGCTCTTTTTAGGTTAGAACCCGATAAAAAATGTTTATTTTACTGATCGGTTAATAATAAAACTATAATAAAAAAAAAAAAAAAAATGGAAGAATAGTTTTTCGAATCAGCGGCTTACTTTTTCACGGAATGCGTGATACAGGGTAGCCCTTATTCGAAGCGCCCATCTGGCAACACTGTAACTTTCCGCAGTGATGCCAAATCGACTAATGACATACCGCGTTTGAAGCGTCATTCCAAGCAAATGTTTACAATGGAACAGTACACGCCACGCGAACGCTCTAAAATTGTTGAAATTTACATTCAACAAAACAAGTCAATAGTGAAAACTCAGCTTTCAGAAAAATAAATAAAGTGAAAAGTGCGCCTTCCAAGAAAACAATTTATCGTTTGTATGAAAGATTTACAACTGGTAATACTCTTGGTAACCCAAAGAGGCCAAATAAAAAGCGACCAAGGCGGTCGGATGAGAATATTGCAGCCGTACGAGCCAGTATTGAGCAGTCACCAACAACATCCCAAAATCGCCGTTCTCAGCAGCTCGGCATTCCCCGATCCACTTTACAACGCATTTTACGTGTTGATTTGAATTTGTTTCCGTACAAAATTCAATTGGTAAACAAATTGTTGCCTACCGATAAGCCACGTCGATTGGAATGGGCCCAAAGAGTCATTGAAATGGCTAAAGAAGACGAGCAATTTTGGCATAAAATTATCATGAGCGATGAAGCTCATTTTCAGTTGAACGGAACGGTAAACAAACAAAATTGCCGTATTTATGCCACTGAAAATCCACAAGAGATTCAAGAGGTACCTCTTTACGATGCAAAAGTCACTGTTTGGTGCAGCGTTTGTGCTAAAATGCTCATTGGGCCGTTCTTTTTCGAAGATGATAATGGCCACAGAGTTACTGTCAATCAGGAGCGTTATCGCGATATGATAAACAATTTTTTCATACCAATCGTTCGTCGAAAGCGTATCAGGCACTACTGGTTTCAACAAGACGGCGCGCCACCACACACAAGCCGCACTACAATCGATTTTTTGAAGCAATTGTTCCCTGGCCGTTTGATGTCAAAACATGGTGATTTCGATTGGCCGCCTAGATCACCAGATTTAACGCCTCCAGACTTCTTTTTGTGGGGTTATTTGAAATCAAAGGTTTACGTCAACAAGCCAAAGACCCTAGAAGAGCTGAAAACCAACATCCGTCAAGAAATAACCGCCATTCCCATCGAAATGTTGAAGAAAACCATGGAAAATGCTGGAAAACGGGCACAATATGTCGTAGAAGCCAATGGCGACCATTTACGAGATATCATATTCAAGAAATGATGTAAGCAAATTTACTTGAACCCAATTAAATGATATTCGTGACGAACAGACAAAAAATTGTGGTGTCTTTGATTTATTTAAAAATAAAATGGGCGCTTCGAATATGGGCAAGCCTGTATATATATTTGTTATTTTTTTTTTCTAATTTATGATGTAATTCCTTTTTAATGAAATCTCATGGAATGAGCCTTTTGACAATTTTTTGAATGATTTTGGATGACATATGGCACATTCGGAGTTCTTGTTTGGAGCTTAAGATTTTCTTTTAGTTTAGGTTTTTACATCATATTATATATTATTGCTGATTTGAATACAATAATAAATATTTTTTTGTCTATTTAATGGCAATATTTGTCATTTCAAAATTCACTTTTTACTCCTTTTTTAGATAACATACACACAGAGAAAAAAGACTGTAAAATTGTAAGATACTTGGGTATAATTTACCTAAGACCTTAGGTCAGAATAGGATATCTAAGTATTTGTATAATACAACAAAGGAAATTTAGGCAACCTTCTGCTAAAATGGGTTACCGTAGATTTTAAGCAATATTAAAAAAGGAACTTGGGTATCATAGCCTTAGGTTAGTTATACTTATACTAGTAAAAATTTCCTAATTCCTAAGCATCAAGCGCTTGCTTTGTTCTCTTATGATATGTTTGATTTTTTATCTTTTCAGTTATGTTTGACACTTTTTCCACTTTTTTGGTTTTTTGTTCTCATTTAACTCAATTTTTATTTAATAATGTCAACTCATATGTACTCTTGTGTGATTTTCGCTGTGATCCACTAAGCTGTTTTATGTTCTATTTGTTTCGTCAATGTTACGAATAAATTACTTCGAAATACATGCACGTTAGTACAAGTGATAAGAGAAGGGAAGCAAATAATGGCCGCGTATGACAGAGAGAGTAGCAATGACAGAAAAGCTTGCAAACACCCCAATTTGCTTTTGCCCAAGTATCTTTGGCATATTATACAAGTTTGGCATGTCTAATTTGACCAAAAACTTATGAAATTTACACAAATTTCTTAGGCCTCATACAAAAATAGTTACCCAAGTCATTTTAGGCAATACGTCGTAGGTATTTTTCTGTGCGATATTTTATATGCCAATTACATATTTTAATTTCAAACTTTTAAGATTATTAATTAAAAAATTAAGCTTAAATTTGTTGGTTTGTTCCTTAAAGTAGCTTTTCCCTCTCCAATTCTTCAAATCCCAATATTATTCATTAAGCACAGTAATTGAGTTCACTTCAATAACAAACATTCTTCAGTGTCAAGTTATGATTGCGAAAATTCAGAAAACAGCTTCAGATATTCAACTGACATTGAGATTTCTAACTTGCATGTAAAAGCACACAAGCACCAGCACCAATACAAGATGATCAAAAGCCAACAAGGAAGAGAGGCCACTACACACTTGGATCTCAGTCGGTTATGATTGACATTATCTAAACATTGCTGCAGTTTTCTGCTCCTCACTGTTACATATCAAGAGTACTCGAAACATCCCAACCACCCATACATAATACAGCTCAGCTTACTTTGAATGCGAGTTGATGTACTTGGAGCTTACTTTTAATTCCAATGATGATGATGATGATGATAACTCTCAACCAATTTTGTAATAATAGCCAAGTTGTGCTCTACAGTGGCTACCTTACTGTGTATTTTCCACAAAAGAAAATTTATCGCACTCAGGCGCTCAAGTGAAAAGCCAGAAATCAATTTTCGTCAAAGTACGTATACCCAACTTTGCAAATTTATTGTTGATTTTGTAACTATTCCGGACAACAGTTGGACAACAGCAAACTTTTTGGTACACATACACATAGTTGATGTGTTGTTTTCGTTACGTTAACTGATTTTACTTAATTTCAAAGAACGTTGATGTTGATGAGCAACATTAGTGATTGAGTTTGGTAATACGGATCTTCGTGTTATCCTTATTATGTACTGATTGAGAGATTTGACTTTAATAAGATTTCATTTAACAAAATCCGAATGATAATTTTCAGATTTCTATCAAGTTATACACACAACTGGTGTATAAGTGTTATAGATTTTTGAAAATCTATAAAGCATCAACTTAAAATCCGGTTGAAGATTTCCGAAAGTGTTAACGTACCCTGCTGTGTTATTTTATAACCATATAATTGTTATATAATTTATGATATAAAAAATCTACATAATTTTTGGTTTGACTTTGATTTGGTGACATCGGATTATGCCGCTCACACAAATAAATTCCTTCATCACAATGCTTATGACTCACTTCAAATTCAAATATCAAAATCAGAGATCACTTGATACACAAACCAAGAGTTTCCAATTAAAACAAAACAATTTATGATTGATTATTTATGCAAACGATAAGATTCGACTTTTTTCTTTTTTATTTTTGTGGAATTGTATAAAGTTGTTTCATCAGCTTAAAGTGTATATAAAGAAGCAAGTAAAACGCTGCCGGCATTTTTTGAGGGTCAAAGTTAAGCTTCTAGCTTGAAGTATTTAAGAGCAAACTTCTTACAAGAGGAATTATTCTCGCGTCAGTGGTTAACGAGGTTGATTGTGTTGATTGAAAAAAAATTATTTGAAAAATGCAAGTTTTTATAGCGATATGCTTGATGGCGGTCGCCAGTGGTGAGCAATTGGGATACAACTATCGACCAGTAGGACACTCTGGCTCAGGACTCTCTTTCATTCCCGGAGTTGCTGGAGGAATTGGCGGAAGTATTGGCGGAGGAGTTGGCAGCGGCATCGGCAGCGGTATAGGAGGTGGTATTGGTGGCGGCAACGGCGGAGTTATAGTAGGTGGTCTTGGCAACGGACTTAACAGTGGTCTTCATAATGGTCTCAGCAGCGGCTCCATTAGCGGTCTCAGCAATGGTCCCAATAATGGACTCAGTAGCACCAATATTGGTGGTTCCAATTTGGCTGGCCCAACTTCCTATAATGTTCCCGCTCAAGCCGAGTACAACAAGGAATACTTTACATTCTCCGCACCCGAACAGGATTTCGATGATAATCAACAAGCTCAACGTATTGCTTCGCTAACACAGAAGAACCTGCGTGTGGTTTTCATTAAGACTCCCGAAAATAAAGGTCTCGAAAATGCTGTCCTCAACTTGGCCAAACAGGCTAGCGATCAGAAGACCGCAATCTACGTGCTCCAGAAACAGACAGACATTGGTGATCTGGCCAATAAACTTAATGCAATCCGCGACAATAACAACGCGAAGCCTGAAGTTCATTTCGTTAAGTACCGCACACCCGAGGATGCTGCCAATGCTCAACGACAGATACAAGCGCAATACGATTCTTTGGGTGGTTCTTCACGGAATCACAATGGTGGCGTTGCTCCAGTACTTAATTTTGCCTCTCAAGGTCAAATTGCGGCTGCTCCCGCACCTAAAGCTCCAGGTAGTTCCTACTTGCCCGCATCCATCTTCCGAAAACGCGTCTAAATCAGCTTTGAAACGTTCGCGTCTGTAAGCCATTTAATTCCTGGGAAGGAACTTTCTGACTGATTATTGTTACTAGCTGTTCTATAATGTAATTGATGAAAAGAAAATATAAGAAAATCAAAATACCTACTGAAAACAATATTAAGCGTCTACATGTTTATTAAATCAGGGTATTTTTTGTTTTTGCTTTTTATATGTGGCACTCATTGTTTTGATGGAGTACATTGCCAAAACGGTGAATGCTGCAGAACGGAAAGTTTTGTCAGATTGAACTGAACGTGTACAATGCATTGAAAATTTGTTAATGAAGAATCTCCGAAAAGGTCGGCGCTAATAGAATCAGACTTTTAATCAGACGCGCCAACTTCAAAGCTTTTGTATTCATAAAGAAATTAATATATTTATGATAATAAAACAAATTAGAAAAAAATTAAAATAATAAGTTTTCCAATGTAATGATATGTATAAATAAATTATCAAATATGACCAAGAAATTGAAAGGAAAAGTTATTTTAAAATAATTTTTTACTTTGTAGTGATTTTGTAGTCGTTTTTTTCTTTTTTTAAAAAGTTTTTATTTCTTCCTTTTTAGAGAATATGATAAATTTTCGAAAAAAGTGTATAAACAACATAAATACAATTGTTCTTAAAAAAGTTATTCTATTAATTTCTGAAAGTTTGTTGGTTATTTCAAATATCTGTCTGTTAAAATTAAATTAGATGTCACATGTTTTGAAATAATTATTGTGTCAATATTGCCACGCCCCTTTGTTAAATAAGCGCCCACTTCTTGACCGTTATTTGTAATAATTGTGCCTATCTCGTTATTCAGTTCAGTACCCCAGCGTCAATATTAACATAGATAGTGTTTATCTAGTATTGCTACGCCCATTTGTTGAATAACGCCTACTTTATTGACCGTAATTTTTAATAGTTTTGCCTACCTCTGTACTTAAATAAATTTCAGTGCCCTAGTGTCAATATTATTCGACATACACTGTTTTTCTAATATTGCCACGCCCAGTAGTCGAATACGCCTACTTTACTGACCGAAATTTGTAATAATAATGCCTACCCCTATACCAAGTTGCAGTACCATAGTATCAATCATATTCGAGATACACTCTCTTTCTAATATTGCCCCGCCCATTTGTCAAATAACGCCCATTTTATTGACCGCTACACTAAATTGAAGTTCACTAGTGCCAATATTATTCGAGATACGGTTTTTTCATAATATTGCCACGCCCATTTGTTGAATAGCGCGCACTTTCTTGAACATTTTTTTTATTTGTAATAATAATGAATACTGATTACCCCTATACTGAATTGCACTACTCTAGTTTAAAAATTATTCAAGATATACTGTTTTTATAATATTGCCACGCCCATTTGTCGAATAACGCCTATTTTCTTAACGGTAATTTGTAATAATTGTGCCTACCCCTACACTAAATTGCAGTACCCTAGTCTCAATATTATTCGAGATACAGTAGTATCTAGTAATGCGAGATCTAGTATTGCCACGCCCAGTTCTCGAAAACCGCCCACTTTTTACGGACACCTCCATGCTTATAATATCTATCTGTTCACCAAAAATTATGGCAATCAGGCATATAGTTTAAGAATTATCGATGTACATACATTTAAAAAAAAAAAAAAAAAAAATAAAAAAAAAAACAGAGGAATCGACGAACTTGAGAACCTCCTCCTTTTTGAAGTCGGTTAAGAACAAATTTTAGTTAACTTTTTGGATTGATTTTTCAACATTTGTGTTATTGGGTTTTTGGGAATTTTTTTCATAAAAAAATACTCAAACTTAATATTTCCAAAAAGGCATACTTCTGGCAAAAGATTTCGTAATGACCGAATTACACGACATTTTACAAAATTTTTTTTAAATTTGGATATTTGTGATTTTTTTAATACAACAAGAAAAACTCATTTAAATAAAAATATATGAAAAAAGAAGTGCGTACCAGTTGGAATTAACTGGGGATTTCTTTATTTTTTAAAACAGCACTATTTTCCCATATATAGTAAATAAAATTTTTCAATATAGAGGTCGCAGGCACATTTACATATCTATACATATTTTTTTAAAGTTTTTAGATATTACTTTTGCATCATAAAGAAACAATCTAGAGCTATGCACATTTCCGCTCTAATATGCATAGTATATTTATCAAATAAGTAATTAGTAGATCGAATCAACTGTGTTTTAGTTTATTTTGACATCCACAAATTTTGGTTCAGCAATTTAATTTTTTATTCAAAATGTCAGTGTACATTTCAGATTACAGAAAAGTGTGCACTTGGAGTGAATTAATTAATTTGTTGTGTTTAACGTTGACACCTGCCGTGAAGGCTTAATTCAACGTTGTTCCATAACAATTGGGACCAATTCAAAGCGTCGGTCAGCGCCCATTAAAGGGTTCAAAGGTACCAAATTAGCTCGATGTTGTGATGACACTTCGCAACCCTTGGTGGGGGTGGATGCCTATCTAATTCCTTTTCCTTACTAAAGGGTATGGCGCCCGATTTGAGAGTGCAAGCCACACCGAGCTGAATAGTTCTGCTCGTGATATGGGTGGTAAGCCACAGCCACCAAGAAAAGCTCCCCCAGAAGGGCCAGCCCATTCCAATTAGCCCAGTATATGCCAGCAAAAGCCTGACATACACCGGGGCCGCTGACTGCCCGTGGTACCAGTTTTAAAGTCCTTGGTTAGACCTCGTAGCACTAACCCCGGCTACTCCCGGTTTTAGCCCATCACAGCTCTGGACTGGTCACCAATCAAAACACAAAAGCTCACAAAAAGGTGAGCCCCGCCCCACACACACACCATTCTGGACACTGGACCATAGCCCCCATTCACACACACATTCACACAGTTAAATCTGCCGTAAGCGCCGCCTCTCAAGCACCTCACATGCTTATTGGTTCAACCTGGAAACTTGCTCACTAATTGCAAGCGCATTCCCAAGGTCGAAATCCCCATTCTCACGCAAAATCCCCATTACACGCAAATTGCGAATATCCTCATAAAGAGGACAATCACGAAGTAGGAGCAACCAATCCTCACGGGTTGCCCCACACCCACAACACTTATTCACACTCAGAATCCTCTCATGCAAAAATGCATTCAAGGAACCATGCCCAGTCAAAAGGAAACCCAGGATTATACGTGGTCCGCCCATTAACACATTCATTCCATCTACCATCGAGACCTCACACATTCAAACAACCTGGCCTTCCATTCACGCAAATTCAAACTTCTCACATCGGAATGCGAGACCCAATCAAACAATAAGGGAGGCAATTCCTTCTTGATCCCATAAGCAACGCAATTTTGCACCACCACAAGATCAAGATACCCCCCAACAACACTTGCAAAGCTTCCGTGGACACTGTGCGACAAACAGGCATGCATCCGAGCAGGATGGCTCTCTGACAAGAGAGTATCTTTCGATGTCCCACAGCAGACCTGACTACATCACCCCATATAGGAGCGCCAAATATTGCGCATGCAACAACTAGGCCCTCTTACATTAGGCGCACAGCCCACCTACTGAGGCCCCACTCACTCCGAAGCAGGCGACGCACCTTCCCTACCACTGACAAGAGGCGGTCCTTAAGGGCAACCAAATATACAACAAATCCCATTCTCTCACTCATGGTTATTCCTAAATATCAACAAACAGACCCAAGACATACTTGGATCTGCCTTCACCCACAATCCTCTTCACATATAAACACGCATCAGTTACACTTCTTCCCTTGCGAAACCCAAACTGGTTTTCACAGAGACCAGCCCTCTCGCACTTAATAATACGTTCCACCATAACCCTTTCCAGTACTTTTCCAAGCACCGGAAGTAGGCTGATGCCCCGGTATGACCGAGGATTACTCCTCAGCCTGTCAGGGGACTTCAAAAGCACGATCACACTAGCCTCCTACTTGGAGTGAATATGAAATTTTAAATTTTGTGTACACAAATTTTGTGCACATTTACGGAATAGAGCCCCAGAACTCAGTGCATGAGAAATTTATACAGCCACAAACGTTTGCAGCATAGGTGTATGAATATTTAAATTAAATGATGAAAAAATCAATGTTTTCTTTTTGATACCCATAGCCCGCATAATAAACACAAGTATATCACATGTAAATGTAGGTTTCTCCGAGATTTACAAAACAAAAAAAATCTTAGTTAAGACTTTAATCAGAGAGTAAAACCCTGTTTCGCTGTGCACACTTTAGACTCATCTTCCATATTTTTCAAATTAAGTTTTGACTGTGAAACCGGGCTTGAGAAATTTAAAAATTCCGCTAAAACTTCTTGAAAATAATAATATGAATAACTTATAAAAAAAAAAAAAAAATTTAGAGGGTACTTTGAGGAAATCTATTTTGAAACCTTTATCAAAAATTTTAAAATAAAGTAGTAAGCTCCATAGAAACGTCACACAAATGATAACTTACCTTGCTGCTGAGCTTGTATCACAAATTTTAGCTTTAGATATTTTTTTATACAGATCAGTGGGAAAATGTAAATTTTTTGTATATGAAATTTTTTGTTATTGGCGTAAGGGGTGAACCTCTGGGCACTGCAAAGAACAACGAGTATTTTAATTCGTTTATTTAAAGGTAGCCTTGGTTGCAACATTTAATGCCAACATAATGTTATTCCACTTTTACCCCTATCCCAAGCGATTTTTTAAAAGACATTTAATTAATAATGGCTATTTTCTTATTTATTTTTCGTAAAACATATTTCAACAAAAACTTAACAAATCAGTCACATTCACCAACTAATTTAGTGAATATTTTATAAACATGTCCTAAAAACAAATATTTCTTAGGTGCGTTTGAAGATGGACGCGGGAAGGTATGAGCTGCCTGGAGCACGAGCCTCGGGAGCCCTGTGTACTGTTCCTTGTGAAGCAAAGTTAAGTACTGGAGCAAGACCACCATTATGAGAATGCGATGTACCACCCAAAGAATCGTATTGCGATTGAATCTGCTGTTGAGCGTTGGCAGCATCCTCGGGTGTGCGATACTTGACGAAGTGCACTTCAGGTTTGGCGTTGTTATTGTTGCGGATAGCATTGAGTCTGTTGGCCAAATCGCCGACATCGGCTTGTTTGTTGAGCACATAGATGGCCGTTTTCTGATCGCTAGCCTGTTTGGCCAAGTTGAGTGCAGCATTTTCGAGACCCTTGTTTTCGGGTCCTTTGATAAAGATGACGCGAAGAGCTTGTTTCACTGAGTCAGAAATTTGACGATTGGCATTTGCATCGTCGAAGTCACCTTCGGGTGCTGAGTATGTGTAGAATTCCTTATTAAACTCAGAGGCAGGGGAAGAGTAAGATGAAGAAGCTGGTTCAATGGGTTCAGAGAGTACAGCGGAGCCATATGATGGTGTCAATGAGCTAGAATCTGGTGCCAGATACGATGATCCAACATTACCTAATCCTGAATCAAATCCAGAACCGAGGCCAGAACCAAGAGCAGAACTGAATCCAGAACCGTGTCCAGTACCTGGAGAGAAAGATAATCCTGAGTCGGAGTGTTCAACGGGTTGATAGTTGTAGCCCAATTTGTCGGCGCAAGCTAAAGCAACAAAGCTTAATATCTGAAACAATAAAAGACCTTGTTTAAAAATGTCCAATTCACCATATATAGTCGAACTCACGATAAAGGCACGCATGTTTTTTTTTAATTATTTTTCCTTCTTTGGTTATTCTTGTTTGATGATAAGATTTTGTATGAACTTTGAGATAACTTTCTGCAGTATTTATACCAAATACAGCTTACCTTCAAGCATGTATTTTTGCCATTAGTAGTTTCTGTTGCTTTTGCTTAAATTCGCTGCCCCCAATTGGCCAAAATAATAAATCTGCATACAGACCCACACTTTTGTGAATCACAAATTTCACGATGCGACTTAGTTCTTCAGTATATTGGTCCCTTTTGGCAAATTTCATTCTCTCTGCTATTGTTATTAATTTTTTAAATCTCATATACAAATATTAATATTTTCATACCAACCAATGCCGACACCTCGCCGATGACATGCCGACGACGATATCTCTTAAGGCTTCTTCTTCTTCTTTTACTCGAACCTCCACCGCTTTGACACGGTCAACATGGTAATAAATTGAAGCTGTTTAAGCCCTCTGCTCAGTAGTTGTTGTTATTTGCATGTCGATGAAAACGCCGTTGACAAATCAAAGATCTGTATTTGTTTTTTCTTCTCTGACTCTCTTACTAGCTACATCTTAATATTGGCGCGGTATTCAAATTAATACAGGGAATACCTCAAATTTTTGTCGTTTTTCGTTTTGTGTTTAAAATTTGTTAACGTTTAAATTTATATCAACAGTGCTTATATTTTTTATACAATAATTAATAAGATTAAACTAAAAATTGTGACATTTTTGATGTGCGCAAAAAATAATTTAAATCCCACTAAATAATATGAGTGGCTCACAAGATCTCGTGATTATTGTCAACACCTTTTTAAGTCTTGAAAAGTCAAAAGGATCGTAATTTTTATTTATCTTTTTTAGTATTTTAATCTCTACTCTCAGTATTGCTCCAGACGTTAGTGCAGTTTTGGGGAGGGGGAGGTCCGCCCCGGGTAGCACTATTTTGCGGGCGGCATTTGAGCTACAGTTACATTTACAGTGATAAATCTAAAGATTTATTTATGATAACTCAATAATAGGAGGGGACAAAAATATCTCGTAGGAATAAACGAACTATGATTTTGGCGCCCCTCTGCTCTCTAAATATATTGCTATTATATAATTTTCATAGATTCGTACAATTTTACCAAACTACAGTGCCATTTGGTACTACAGTACCATTTGGTCAACCTTCCGATGACATAATACACACTAGTGCGGATTCTGACCAAGAGTATCTTATTGCTTATAACTCAGCAACAACAAATGGATAAAGTTACTTATCGAGGGGAAAGACAAGGAAATTTTATGGGGAGTGCATTGGTGAATTTATTTTTTCAATGAAAATAATATTCATTAAAAAATAAAGTTCACACAAGTGAGTCACTTAAGGGTGAAAGTAACAAATAAACCACAATAGTATTGTATTTTGATGATCATAAATGATGATGAGCTTAAAGTAATGTGGTGGGCTTAAAGTAATTTTAAATAATATATTCGGTCCTTATGGTGTACCCTATTCCGTAAATTAGAGCATGAACAAATTAATTCATAAGCGTTTGTGCTTTCTACAAATCATTAGTTATGGATGGGCAGTAAAATACACGGAAAATAGAGCAAATGTACACTGAGGAAACAAATCGGTTACGGCAACAAAATAAATGCCCAACCACATTTTCAAAGTTGCAGGAACCTCAAATTTGTAGTTGTTTGAACATATTTTTCGATTGCCGTGAAAAAATTTGATGTTGTTTAAACTAACTATATCGTAATCGCAACCAAACCATATTTTTCTCCTAACTGAGTATCGAAACATACAACCGACCACTCGCATAGCATGATTAAAAATTGATGCTATCGCAACAGATATTTTAATTTTACTTACTTACTTACTTAGGTG
This sequence comes from Coremacera marginata, assembly GCA_914767935.1. Classification (NCBI taxonomy): domain Eukaryota; kingdom Metazoa; phylum Arthropoda; class Insecta; order Diptera; family Sciomyzidae; genus Coremacera; species Coremacera marginata. The sequence goes on from OU612043.1 coordinate 225,494,728, forward strand.
GGCATAACAACCCGCGTTCGGGTTTCATCCGACCTCATCAGCTCTCGCCAGGCGCCTCTGCTTTCCGCGCGCCTTCTGCAATCGGATAAACCAAGTGCGGTTAGGGCTTCTTCGGCCTGGTCCACCTATCGGAGCCATGGTCTCCTTCGTCGTCGCTGGCCACTGACCCTCGCCTCGAGCACCTTTTTCGCTGGAGCTTTGTCGTCCATACGATGGACATGACCCAGCCAGCGTAGTCGCTGCACAGTTATACGCCGAACTACGTCAATGTCTTCATAGAGCTCATACAGCTCGTGGTTCATACGGATGCGATAGTAATCGCTGACTCGAACAGGACCGCAGATCTCTCGCAAAATCTTCTTTAATTTTATTTACATTAAATTTTGAATTTTTATTTTCTTTCCTCTACTAAGAACAGGTAAACAGTTTTAAAAAATGTATTTTGTTTTTAGTACCCAATCAAATAGATAATAAATTTAAAAACCATTCTTTAAATGCTTAATATTATTAACCATGGAAGATTTGTTATTCCATCAGATCAGTGAAAAAGAAAAATATAAATTTAAAATTTTTAAAACGAATCTCCAAAAGTGTTCTCTAATTTATTTCTGGATGCAATTTTTATTAATACTTAAAGCAAATACTTTAATTAAATTATTCCAAAAAATTAAATCCCAAAAAAGGCAAAGTTGTTTCTTTTTTTTAATGTGGTACCTCTCAATTTTTTTGTATGATGTTGAAATAAATGTAAAAATAATTTGGTGTACCTAGGCCCACGGGAACCCGTGCCAACTTGCATCGGTACTTGTCAGTACTTGGTTATATGGGAAAAAAGTGCTAATTTTTTCAAAAAACTAAAATAACTTTTCTATTGTTGTAAATCTGGAAAAAGCTGATTCGTAGTTCGTTTTCTGTTTAATTTTTTTTTTAAAATAAGATTTCAAACATGAAAATTAAACGAAAAACCTACAGAGTTGTGATTTTTTACTTTTCGAAAAAAAACTCCTTTTTGTCTTTATTGTATTAAAAAAAGAAACTTAAAAATCCAAATTCGAAAAAATATCAATAAAATCTTAAGAAAAAATATTTTCCTGAACTATACCAAATGGAGACACTAAAATAAATGTGTAATTATCTTGAATAACCTGGTCGTTATGAATTTTTTTGCTTGAAGTATACCTTATTGAAAATTTCGAGTTTATGTATTTTTTCAAAAAAAATTCCCAAAAATCCACAAAAATCAAAATTTGAAATAAAGGACGGATGATTTAAACATAGTCTAAAGCTATTTTCTGCAGGAAATTGAAAAAATCGAAATTTGGGGAAAAAGTTATGCCTGTTAAAACTTGATATTTTTTATTCAAAAATACTTAAAATGCTCTTTTCTAGCATTTCGATTACAAAAAAAAAAAAAAAAAATTATAAAAAATCGAAAAACATATTAAAGAAATAAGGTCCCAAACTACAAGTGAAATAGTCCCTCAAGCATTTCTATACAAAACAACAACACAACAAACAAATAAAACCAGATCAAGATCAGGTTAACCTTTGCTGTTCAATTTGATATTATCAAGAATATCATTTTTATACCCCAACGCATACTGCGTAAGGGTATATTAACTTTGTCATTCCGTAAATAAGGAAGCATGATAGGTATAGAAAAGTATATATAGTTTTGATCAGCATTACCACCTGAGTCGATTTCCGTGTGTCCGTCTGTCTATCCGTCTGTGGACACGATTACAATCGTAATTTTAAAGCTATTGCTATGAAATTCAAAGTATGAGCTTCATTCTAAAAAATGGAGATCAAGTTCGAGAATGCGCCAAATCGGATGAAAACCACGCCTACCACCCTTGCAAAGTGACTTTATTTTATTCTTAAAATATTTAAAAAATCCACAAAAATTTAAAAAATGCATTGAAATTTTGCACATTAGCTTTGATATAAAATATAAACTATCTGCATGATAATTAGAAAAATCGGATGAAAACCACGCCTGCCTCCCATACAAATTGGCTTTATTTTAAACGCGAAATTTCTTAAAAATCTGCTCAAATTACAAAAATGCCTTGGAATTTTGCACATAGGCTTTGATATTTAATATAGACCATCACTATTATATTTGGCAAAATCGGATAAAAACCACGACTTATTCGTATAAAAATTGATAAAAATTGAAGCTGCAAAAATTAAAGAAATGTCTAAAAATTTTGCACATAAGCTTTGATATATAATATGAAATATCTCTATGATATTTGTCAAAATCAGATGAAAACCACGCCTACCTCCCTGTCTGACTTCAATCAAATTTTGAACACATTGTCCTTGGTAATTTGAGTAATCTTAAGATTATAAAATTGGGCATTACTAGAAAGGGGGCGTAGCACTTTATTTTTTAACTAGCTTCATCTACACCGTTTGTTCGATTTCAACCAAATTTCGCACATGTATTCTTTAGTATAATAAGAAGTTTTAAGCCTACAAAAGTGGGTGGAATTGGACAAGGGGCGTGCCAGTTCAATTCTAATCGAACTCCCTCTACACCGTTTGTCCGACTTTAACCAGATTTTGCACACATACTATTTGGCATAAGAATCAGTCCGTAGTTTATAGCAGTGGGCGGTAATAGACAGGGGCGGGGCATTTTATTTTAAAACTAGCTCCATCCATACCGTTTGTCCGATTTGAACCAAATTTCGTACTTATGCTCTTTAGTATTATGAGAAGTTTTAAGCTTACAAAAATTGTTGGGCTTGGACAAGGGGAGTGTCAGTATAATTATATTCGAACTGCCTCTATAACATTTGTCCGATTTTAAACAAATTATGCAAATGTATTCTTTACCATAAGGAGCAGTCCCTTCTTATCTATCTTAATATATATAAAACAAAGTCGTGAAATGTGTTACTAATTCCATAACTCAAGAATGAAGATTTTTTTTTTTGTGTTCTTCTTGGCTATCCCATTCTACATATGCTTGGTAAATACTGCCATACACTCTTTCGCCGCCCACAAATCAATAAAAATTATATATGTCAGACAGTTTTAGTCGTATAAGACTAAAATTAGATAATTTAGTTTGAATGGCTACTGTCGGCAACTGTACTTAAAATGGGTTTCCACGCCGCCTTTTACCGCCCAAAAATATCAATGAAATACTATATTCCAAACGATTTTTGTCGTATTAGACTTTGATTTTATAATTTAATTCGTATGGTTATTGTCGGAAACTGTTTTAAAAATGGGCTTGGTCAAAATACACCCATTTTTTCAAAAATCATTAAATTGACTGCTGAGCCGATTGTTCTGAAATTTTGGCCGAAAATTTTATTTGGGTACGGTATAGTTTAGAAAAAAATTGCCACACTCATTTTTCTAAAAAAGTGGACGTAGCTATAGTTTGACCACGCCCATTTTTGGAACAGTTGCTGATAGTAACCATACAAACTCAATCATCGAATTAAAGTCTAAAGCTTTGGTTCGTACATAGAATAATAAGTTTCTCTTTGGCATACAGTTTTATATGTTGCATACAGTATATATGCAAGCGTGTGCATGAAATTTTTAAGTATTTATAAACTAAAAACATCCATCTTGACGATAAACGTTGTATAAGGAATAGCCAATAATGGCCATTATGAGTTGTAGTCTATTTAATTTGAATAATAAGTATTAAAAAAGTAATAAATTAACATTTTTAAGTCTAAATTTCTGACGAAGCGAATAAAAAAAAAAAAAAAACGAAAAATCACGTAATTAAATTACGACTTGCTATCATATTTAACGTCTGCACTTTCAAAATTTTAAAAAAACTAAAAAACAACTTTAATCACGGTTCAAGTTTCTACTATAAAAATAATTTTATACTTAGTTTGTAAAATTGATCAATTTTTGTTTATTTTTATGTTCATATTCGTAATAAAGGAAGCATTTTATATGACATATCAAAAAATTATTTGAATTGGACAACTGCTTTTTTACTTTTGTCCTCCTAGATTATTAAATTCTCACACAGTGCGTTGGTATGAATTTGCACATACAAATTAAATTAAGCGTAAGACACAAATATTTTTGCATGTTAACATAAACATTTTATAGACGGTTAAAGACTTCGAATATACTTCAATACGGCCGCGAGGGGAGATATTTTAGCTTTGGTACGCTGCCGAAGCTCCATTTTTTACTAGTTTTTATACAGTTTTGTGAAAAAAATTGCCAAAACCAAGAAAACTCAAGAGGCTCGTAACAAAGACTGTGGACGTTTTTGTTTGACAAACAGATGTAAAAAGCTTAAGATTTAATAAAAATATGGATTTATTAAATATGCTTCTCATCAGTTCTGACTCTTTAGTTGATTCCTACGGAGAAAAGCCTCTAAATAATGTTAGAAAATTGCATCCGGTCATATTAGTTTTTCTTATTTTTTAAAAATCCCATTCTTCATAATGTTAAAATAAGAAAAAAATAAATAAATTCTTAAATTCAGAAATTTTTAAATTTAGGTAAATTTCGTTATGGCAGATTTTCTCATTTCTTAGCTATGGGCAAAAATATATTTCCTACCAGGTGCTGCGCCTACTTGTCCAATCGCACTGAAATTTTTTACGCTTTTGGAATTACATATTTAACGACTGCGTTTGATTTTGTTATCGTGACTTATTTCATTTCTTAGTTATTGCGAAAATTGTGTTTAAGTTGTATGGCAGCTACCACGCCCACTTTTCCAATTATGCCGAAATTTTCTACGCTTTTTGGAAATCACATATTAAACGACTACGTTTGATATTGTTATCGTAGTTTATCTCCTTTCTAAGATATTGTGCAAAATTTGTTTAAGTTGTATGGCTGTTGCCACGCTCACTTATCCAATCGTGCCGAAATTTTTAAAGCTTTTTGAAAATCACATACTAGACGTTTATGCCTAATTTTGTTATCGTAGTTTTTCTTGATTTCGAAATATAGCGCAAAATGTGTTTAGGTTGTATGGAAGCTGCCACGCCCACTTATTCAATCGATGATAAATCTACGACACTTTTTGAAAATCATATATTAGACGTCTGTGCTTGATTTTGCTGTCGTAGCTTATCCCATTCCTGAGATATAGCGCAAAATGTGCTTAAGCTGTATGGCAGTTACCACGCCCCCTTGACTAAAATTTCTGAAATACGTTTTATTGTACTTTGAAAAAACATCTTGATCAGACTGACGAGGCAACTGGGTGCATTCATATAATTTATATAAGAAAAATAACGTGTAAATGCTTTAATGTTCACCTAGATCGATGTTTCGTGAATTCTACAATTTAAAACAATTCAGCTTGGCAATTTAGCTTGGTTTTATATCATCAAATTCTTTGTTTTGAATTGTGAAAGGTACCCGGGTACCTCGCCAATCACATAACGGTTACATGTCGAAAACTACCAAAAAAATTAACAATCTAATATTTTCCGTACGAATCGCATCACTGTGCGCCGGTTTAGGCAGCCAGGCAGATCAGGTGTCGAATCGCCGTTTCTGTGAACGTGCAACTCGTCACGGAATCGTCTTCAACTCGTCAATGAATTGCATTCAATTAACACAATTTTACGTGACGAGTTGCACATTCATGGAAGCGGCCCAGATCAGAATACACATTGGAGGAAGAGAGATGGATGACTTGGTTTCTTTATTGTTCTAATGTGAAAATCTGATCTGATCTGCCTGTCTTTCTGAACCAGCGTGCACTAAAATCGCGCTAGAAACAGATATTACTTACTTAGGTGGTCGTAACAACCCGTGTCCGGGTTTCAGCCAACCTCATCAGCTCTCGCCAGGCCCCTCTGCTTTGCGCGCGCCTTCTCCAATCGGATACACCAAGTGCGGTTAGGGCTTCCTCAGCCTGGTCCATCCATCGGAGGCATAGTCTCCCTCGTCGTCGTTGACCAGCGACCCTCGCCTCGAGCACCTTTTTCATACGATGGACATGACCCAGCCAGCGTAGTCGCTGCACAGTTATACGCCGATCTTCGTCAATGTCATCGTAGAGCTCATACAGCTCGTGGTTCATTCGGATGCGATAGTCATCGCCGACTCGAACAGGACCGAAGATTTTGCGAAGAACTTTTCTCTCGAACACCCCCAGAGCGGCTGCGTCAGTTTGCGAAACTACCCATGCTTCAGCGCCATAAAGCAGCACGATAGAACGAGCGTCTTGTAGAGTGTTAGTTTTGTCGATCGAGAGAGGGCTCTGGAACTTAGTTGCTTACTGAGCCCGTAGTAGCACCTATTAGCAATTATTGTTCTTCGCTTTATCTCCAGGCTGATTTCGTTTTTGGTATTAATGGCGGTGCCAAGGTAAACGAACTCCTTGACTACTTCAAAGTTATAGCTGCCGGATGAAACGTGGGAGTCTAAATGCCGAGCTCCTTTGTTTGTAGACAGCATATACTTTGTTTTGCCCTCATTTATCGTCAAACCCACTTTGGCTGATTCCTTTTCGATAGCAGCGAAAGCAGCGGTAACATTTCTCTTGGTTCTGCCGACAATATCAATATCATCAGCGTACGCAAGGAGCTGAACGCCTTTGTAGAAAATGGTGCCATTACGATGCACACCGGCCTTTCGTACGATCCCCTCCATGATGATGTTGAAGAGATCGCAAGACAGTGGATCGCCTTGCCTGAAACCTCTTTCGGTATTGAAGGTTTCGGAGAGGTCATTTCCTACCTTGACGGAGCTGCGTGTGTTGCTCAACGTCATTCTGCAAAGTCTAATCAACTTTGCAGGTATACCGAACTCAGACATTGTTGCGTATAGGCGATCCCTTCTCGGGCTATCGAACGCAGCTTTAAAATCGACAAAGAGATGGTGTGTTTCAATTTGATTTTCGTGGGTTTTCTCCAGGATTTGTCGTAGCGTGAAAATCTGGTCTATGGTGGACTTACCAGGTCGAAAGCCACACTGATAAGGTCCAATCAGTGTTTTTGTAATTGGCTTTAATCTTTCACACAGTACGTTTGAGAGAACCTTGGGTGGTTCTATGATAGTCCAGGTCGAGAATTAGGACTCCATTCCAATATTTGGAAGGTATTCAAGACCTAAACAGCTACCCTCCAACTCAACAGATCGATTGAGAAATTGTCCCGGGTCTAGTTCCGAAAAAATGGTAATTTTAACCTCTAAATGACCTTGAAATCTCGTTTTCCTAACATAATGGGTCTCAGATGACCTAGGTCGCTTGAGAAATTGTCCCGGGTCCAGTTCCAAAAAATGGTAATTTTAACCTCTAAATGACCTTAAAATCTCGTTTTCCTGACGTGATGGGTCTCAGATGACCTAGGTCGCTTGAGAAATTGTCCCGAGTTCAGTTCCAAAAATGGTAATTTTGACCTCTAAATGACCTTTAAATCTCGTTTTTCTGACGTGATGGGGCTCAGATGACCCCGGAATTGGATTCAGGACGCAAAAAAACCTCGCAATACCATGGTCCGGTCTAATAGACAGAACTTTTTTTTTTTTTTGTAAGCCTGTGTTATCAATAAAAGCTATTTTAAAGGACATATTTTAGAATTTGGCAAAATTCAGGCATATTACAAATAACATACTTCGCTTTTTATGCTGCATATTTTTGATCAAAATATATGCTCTCAAATTAAAAAAAAATTATTTCACTAATGGAGAATATTCAACTCTGGCGACACAGATTATCAGTAACCGGTTATCTATTTTCGTGGTGGACGTAGACGATTTAATCAGTTGACAATAGACAGCCTTTATTTTTTTGTCAATATTCATGAACCAAAACGAAGATGACATTTCTGCTGAGTATTTAAAGGTCGAAACCACCCGCATTAAATGCAAAAATGCTATAGTTAATCGTTAAACAATCTGCGGAACAAACTGCAACATTTGCATATTAATTTGTGTACATACATTTGAATACAACCAACAACAGATGAAAAGGTGATTAAAAATACAAAAAGGCATGTATTTATTATACTTAAAAATGAATATCAACAAAGCTAATAATAAAAAAAAAAAACATAAACATACATCTGTGAGCTGCTACAAAAGAAGGTGCCGAAAGCATCCATTTTATTGCTTAAAATTATCAGACATAATCTCCGTCTTAAAGCAGTAAACAGGGCTTTTGAGGTTTTCAGAAATATGTGAAATTCGATACGAGTACTATTTGCAGTTCAATGCTGTAGAATATAACATAAAAAATTTAATAAATATTTTGAATAATAATTGTAAGCGCTGGAATTTCAATGAACTGGGTTAATTGATAATTATGTCTTATTCAGCGCTCTATTGAGTTGAAATTTAAATGTTTAATTAAATATTAAATATAAGCTTTAATTAAATATAACAAAACACGAGTTTTTATTCATGAATGACTTAAGATAAAAACATAAGAATTTCAATATGTCAAAAAGTTGATGTGTGGGAGGATTTTGTACTGTTTACATCTTAATCAATAGCAAATCTAAAGCGGATATGACTGACAAGGTTTAGTGACAATATGGATTGAAATGATACTAATAAGTATATATTTTTAATCTTCACTGACATATCTAGTCTTTACTTATTCAAAGTTTTGCTAAAAAACTTATTGATCAAAATAGTTACGAGGCGGTTCTAACTAGAAATTAAAAAAGCACATAATTAGTTAAATTATGATATGTATTTTATTTAAATTCGTATTTAATGCACATATTTTTTTCGAAATAGCTATTAAAGAAGAAATACGTTCAAGTGTATGTAGTTTTGATTTAATTTATCAGACATAAAATTGGCGTGTGAAAACGCTTTAATAAATATCAAGATATTTAAAGTAGGAGTATTTTAACAAATTAATTTTATTACATTTATTTAAATCTAAATTTATTTATTAAAATTCTAAATTCGTCTTCTAAATACGTTTCCATCATCAACATCAATTAATTATTAGAGACTTCTCGTAAGGCTACGGCAGGAAGTCCTCAATAGACAATAAGTATAGGTATTATATGTAAAATATCAATTTCAATTACAAATTTTAACTTTTTACTGCTGAAATCAATATTTCAGTTAGCGCAGAATTTAAATTCTGAATATAACAGCGATTGCGTGCCTATTTTAATATGCCATGAAAATGAAGCAACAATTCTGTAAGATTAATTTCCGTTTACTTTCGGCTAATTGCGGTTGTGCCCTGAACTGACTGACTCTTGTGACAAAAAAAAAAAAAAAAATCTTGTGACAAACATCAATATTTTCATATGGTTTTTATTTAAGTTTCATTTCCGGTTGCGCTAACTCCATGCTAGAATCAAAGGTGTAGAAATTGGAATCAAAATAAAATACTTAGATATATCATTTCTAACTGAAAAGTGTCTTTATTAGTTAATCAATTTAATGCCATAAGTGCTTTCGAAAAAAGCAAAAAAAAATATTTTCGGTTTACTAAAGAGTACTTGGGCGTACTTGGTTGATTTATGAAAAATATTAATTTTTGACAAATTTTCATTTTTTGTTTACAAAATTGAGGTCGTTTTTGGTTATAAATCAAAAAGTATTCATAAAAAAAAAAAAAAATCGAACGATTAAGCTCCCAAGAAAAAAAAACTCCCAAGTACTCTTTACTAAATCGAAAAAATTTTTTTTTCCAGATGAACCAGTCTGTAGATATCTCGCTCACCGCAAAGTTTAAGGTCTTTCGCGACATTGCTCTATTCTACCTTATCGACGAATATTTTTGGATCAAAATTTCAGGGATAATTCTTCAATATTTATAATTTTCGAATGTAAAATAAAATGTTTAAATAGGTGTCTTTGTTTTCTTCGAAAAACTCCCGGAGGCCCTTAAAAAAATACTAAAAGCACTTCTGGAAAATGCTATGGAAAACATTCCACACTATGACCAGCATATGTTGAAAGAATGTCTTCTGGGTATGAAACCGGAAGGGATGAAATGCATTACTTCCTCTTCCACCTTGCCTTCTTATGGGAGCACTTTTTGTTTTCTGGATATAAGAGAAAAGTAAAAACAGCCCTTTTATGAATAAAATTTCCCGCGGAATTGAAGAAGGGAGTTTTCATTGACTGCATTCAGCGGAATATTTGCAACGTAGCTGCTGCACAACTTTCGAGCTGAATGGTATGTAGCATAAAGTGCTCACACCACATGGTACCTGAGAGGTCGCCTTCTTAGCTTAGGTTAGGTTGCAGCGGCTGTCTCCTTTGAGACACACTAAGGCCAATGAGGCCCATTGTGATACCAAGGGGTAATTTCCCTCTCTATTTAAGCCAGTTTGAGCTGTTGACAAAGCTAAGGATTCGGTAGACCGAAGACGCTGAGAGATCATCGAGATCCTTATAGAACCGTTAACCTAAGTTAAGGTGGCGATTTTTAGCTAGCGCTGGGCAAGTACAGAGAAGATGTTTTGTAGATTCCTCCTCCTCTTCATCTCTGCAACTTCTACAGAAGTCGTTGTGGAGGATGTGTAATCTTCGTGCATGATTACCTATTAGGCAGTGTCCTGTTAGGATACCTATCATAGTATTGATTCGATCCCTTCTCAGGGATATCAGTTCTTTTGAGCGTTTTAGGGTGATTTTTGGCCAAACCAGACGCACTGTATGGCATGTGCTTCACGTTGACCATCTAATGTTGGCTTTATTGAGGGATAGCTCATTTGTGAGTAGTTTACATGTGGTGAGGGATATGCCAATACTTTCTCTATCGAGAGTTGTTTGGTTGTTCCAGTGCGAGCGAGTTTATCTGCTTTGCAGTTTCCTAGAAAGTTTCTATGTCCGAGAATTCAGCATAGGTGTATTTTGAGCTGCTCTACCATATTATTTAGGAATCCGGGCAGTAAATTACTGTTTTGGATGTTGTTTCAACAGATTCTAGGGCTTTCAAGGGGGCCTGACTGTCAGATAGTATGTTGATATCCATGTAGGATATTGCATTCATCTGAAGCCAAGTTCCTGCTTTATGTATTGCGACTACTTCCTCTGGGAAGACACTGCAATGGTCGGGGAGCCTGAAGGCTAGATTAATGTTCAATGTATCAGAGTAGACTCCTCCTCCAACCTTGCCATCTAATTTTGATCCATCTGTATAGATTCTGATGACATTGTTTGGTGGAAGGTTTTCAACCGCCCACTCTTCGCGGGAGGGAATGGAGACATCAAATTTCCTGTCATAGAAAAGTTTTTTTGTGATGTAGTCTACGGATTTGGGTATCGGAGGAAGCAGCTTCCTTATGCTAGAGTATCCTAATATGCCCTCCCTTCATATTAGGAGAGAGGTGGCCTCTAAACGGATGGCTATATTGGTAGCCATCTGTTTTACTAGGATATCAAGTGGTATAAGGTGGAGCATAGTATCTAGTGCGTCTGTAGGAGTGGTTCATAATGCTCCACTAATACACAGCTCAGCTGATCTTTGAACTTTGCGAGGTATGTTGAGGTGTGTTTGTTTGTCAAGTGCTTGCCACCAGACAATGGCACCATATAGCAATATTGGCCTTACTACTGCCGAGTAAAGCCAGTGAGTAACACTTGGCTGTAAACCCCATTTGCTACCCACTACCTTTTTGCATGAGTAGAGGGCTATATTGACTTTTTTGGCTCTCTCGAGCAGATTGGGTTTCCAGTTTTGTTTTCTATCCAGAATAAGGCCCAGTTATTTCGCTTGAACTGAGAATCTAAGTCTTATGCTTCCCAGTTTTGGAGGACTGATTGTTGGTAGATTGTGTTTTCTTGTGAAAATCACAAAATCCGTTTTGCAACAGTTGATGCCGAGTCCACAGGTCATTGTATGATGGGTTAATATTTTCGCCTTCTTAGGTCATCTTAGTGAAAATATTTTATGTTACTTCAGATGAGTGGCTTACACTCACTTTATTTTGACAGATCACAATGCCAAATATTCAATTTATTAACTATTAAATTGCTTAAAACAGCTTTTAGTTAAAACTATTTAAATAGAATTTAAAGAGAATATAATAAAAATAAATTTAAGATAAAAAGCATTTATTGACGGACAATTAATTGGCGTTTGATGTTTCGGAAAAAAAAAACATTCAGCAGAATGCAGCCATGGTTTAGTCAGGGGATAAAGCTTTTAAATTTTTTTTTTTTCTTGTGATCTTTACAATTGACGATGAATGCAAGCATTTGTGCTTAAATTTTTCAAAAATTCCGTTAACATTGTTAAAAATACGAAACATCAAATTTTTAGTTCCTGACGAAATTTTATTTACAATAGAGCTGTTAATTATAAAAATTTTTCGTAGGGGAAAGGGGAGCTAGTGCAGACAATTATTACATAATTGTAAAATAATATATGTAAATATATAATTTTTATGATAAAGTAGTTCTTAGCTTTTACTTATACATATTACCTTCATAATTAAATTAATCGATACAATTATTTATTTTCATAAATGCATTATTAAGTTATTTTAAAAACTGATTTTACTTGGGGCTAGTGTGGATACCATTAGAAAACTGTTGATTAATTAATACAAAAAGTTAATAAATAGTTTAAATATATATATATTTAAGATAATAGAATACAAGTTCAGTACAAATAACAAAATTAACTTCTATCCCATGTTGTTTTTGGTGGAGTTTATATCAAACTTAATATAATTTGCTGATCGAGATGTTCTCGGCAGTTTTTATGGTTGTGGCATTTTAAACACTATTTCATTTTGGAGAATTTGACTGATATCAGTTAAATCGGGATACATGACTCCATCGTTCTTCCTTTTTACAAGCGTAGTGTTGAAATCTTGAGAGCCAATGGCCAATATAAAAATTTTGTTAATATAAAAATAATGATGAACTCAATATTTTAAATTTAATTTATTTCATTAATTGATGAATTTAATATTATTTGGATTTGGAGGTGGATTTTTTTCTTTAAAATGTTTCTCCAATTATCTTTACAGTTGATTCAGTCAGAATTAATGGCTTTTTTCGTTTTCGTCGATATTGCACTTTCTTGAATCATTTTATGTTTGCTTGGACCATGTACGCACCTTCTTTAAATAACCGCATGCAATTGTCCACACTAGCCCCTTAGTGTTTTTTTAAGCTAAAATATTTTTTTCTAATCTTAAGGTAAAGTTTATCAAAAATATAGTTTAAGTATTTAAATAAACACTAGTTTAAGTTATATCTATATCTATATCTATATCTATATCTATATCTATATCTATATCTATATCTATATCTATATCTATATCTATATCTATATCTATATCTATATCTATATCTATATCTATATCTATATCTATATCTATATCTATATCTATATCTATATCTATATCTATATCTATATCTATATCTATATCTATATCTATATCTATATCTATATCTATATCTATATCTATATCTATATCTATATCTATATCTATATCTATATCTATATCTATATCTATATCTATATCTATATCTATATCTATATCTATATCTATATCTATATCTATATCTATATCTATATCTATATCTATATCTATATCTATATCTATATCTATATCTATATCTATATCTATATCTATATCTATATCTATATCTATATCTATATCTATATCTATATCTATATCTATATCTATATCTATATCTATATCTATATCTATATCTATATCTATATCTATATCTATATCTATATCTATATCTATATCTATATCTATATCTATATCTATATCTATATCTATATCTATATCTATATCTATATCTATATCTATATCTATATCTATATCTATATCTATATCTATATCTATATCTATATCTATATCTATATCTATATCTATATCTATATCTATATCTATATCTATATCTATATCTATATCTATATCTATATCTATATCTATATCTATATCTATATCTATATCTATATCTATATCTATATCTATATCTATATCTATATCTATATCTATATCTATATCTATATCTATATCTATATCTATATCTATATCTATATCTATATCTATATCTATATCTATATCTATATCTATATCTATATCTATATCTATATCTATATCTATATCTATATCTATATCTATATCTATATCTATATCTATATCTATATCTATATCTATATCTATATCTATATCTATATCTATATCTATATCTATATCTATATCTATATCTATATCTATATCTATATCTATATCTATATCTATATCTATATCTATATCTATATCTATATCTATATCTATATCTATATCTATATCTATATCTATATCTATATCTATATCTATATCTATATCTATATCTATATCTATATCTATATCTATATCTATATCTATATCTATATCTATATCTATATCTATATCTATATCTATATCTATATCTATATCTATATCTATATCTATATCTATATCTATATCTATATCTATATCTATATCTATATCTATATCTATATCTATATCTATATCTATATCTATATCTATATCTATATCTATATCTATATCTATATCTATATCTATATCTATATCTATATCTATATCTATATCTATATCTATATCTATATCTATATCTATATCTATATCTATATCTATATCTATATCTATATCTATATCTATATCTATATCTATATCTATATCTATATCTATATCTATATCTATATCTATATCTATATCTATATCTATATCTATATCTATATCTATATCTATATCTATATCTATATCTATATCTATATCTATATCTATATCTATATCTATATCTATATCTATATCTATATCTATATCTATATCTATATCTATATCTATATCTATATCTATATCTATATCTATATCTATATCTATATCTATATCTATATCTATATCTATATCTATATCTATATCTATATCTATATCTATATCTATATCTATATCTATATCTATATCTATATCTATATCTATATCTATATCTATATCTATATCTATATCTATATCTATATCTATATCTATATCTATATCTATATCTATATCTATATCTATATCTATATCTATATCTATATCTATATCTATATCTATATCTATATCTATATCTATATCTATATCTATATCTATATCTATATCTATATCTATATCTATATCTATATCTATATCTATATCTATATCTATATCTATATCTATATCTATATCTATATCTATATCTATATCTATATCTATATCTATATCTATACTATTATATAAAATTGAAGTGGAAATTTTTGTTTCCAGGTAAACTCCAAAAGTACTGGGTCGATTTTTATGAAATAACTTTTAAAATATCATATTTGTGCTACAGCACAGCATAGGTGTACTTTTATTTCGAAATTTGAATAAAAAGTATGTTTAATTAAAGTGTTAAGTTTTTAAAGAAATTTTCCCCGATGCCACGAATTGTTTGATCGTTTTCTTTCCACGTGTTTGTGTTGCGAGAATTTCAATAATCTCCATGTTGTTTCTACTCTTCTCAGCACAATATAATGAACAGATAAGCCACGTGCAAGGTGTAAAGAGAGATACATATAAATGCAGTGCTGAGCTGCAACTGTGGCCTGCTAGTAATATTTAAATACTTCACCAAACGAAAACTTAATTTAGAAGTATCACAAAAATTACTAAAAAACAAAAAAATTACTTCTTGCTGCCGAAAACACGTTCGGTCCCGTTACCATGTAACACTGAACTTGCAACAAGTGAATTTTTTTTGGTGATGGAGTGTACAAATACCAACTTGAAAAAGTTAAGCGAATAAAAATATACGAAACGACGCGAGAATTTAATCTTCTCCACACTAGCCCCACTCTCCTCTATATCCCTATATCAAAATACTTCATTACTACATTACTATACTTCAAATCACATTGAAAATTATATCATGTGGAATAATCTATCTTTAGAAAACGTAAATTTTCTATAAAGAACTACTACCGTTCAACTTATATGGTAAAATTTAAGTAAATTGGCTTAGGAGGTATAGAGTAAATACTCTACAATAAAAAAAATGAGGACATCAGCTATAAAAATTGTCCTAAAACTCACTTTTTTTCATTCATTTTATTTTTAAGATGCGTAGTTTTTTTTTCTAATGTAAGCTGTTTGGTTTTCATTAGAATCATGGTCAGGGTCTCAGCAGATCACAATACATTTTAATATCTGAATTCCCTTAAATATTTGTAGAAGAAACCACACTTAACAATAAGCTAACGTTATAATACGTTAAAATTTTCGTATAAATGTAAAAAGTATTTCATCTGGACTAGTACCGGTACTTTTTGAGCTAGTTTATTTACTAGTATTGCAACTAGACCGAGAAAAAAACAATAGGTAAATGACCTAAGTCGGTTTGGGTAAAGGGAACTGCATGGGAATAATGAACTTATGCTCATTCACCTAAGCAATTTATTGTTTAATACATTGCTTAATACAATAAAAATTGGCAAGTCAACATGCAAAACTTAGGCGTTTTGATAAAGTACTTGGGTGGCTGAAAACTGCCCAAGCCATCTTATAAATTATACTAGATTTTTTTTCAATTTAACATAAGCTTTTTTCTCGGTTTAGTTGGCTCCACTGCAGGGTAAGTAAGCATTTTTAGAAAGAAACATCGAACGAAAGAACGAAAATGGCCATTTCAGCCCTTGAAAGGCCTTTGACCGAACTTCTTAGATCAATTGTGTTGTGTGTATGTGAAATGTTTGAGAACAAATGATCGAGAACTGAACCTACATGTTTTATACCGACTCCGAACGGCTTATGTTCTCAAGAAGCTTTTCATGGCAGTTTTTACTCTCTGAGGTTTGCCATTGTCTGCAGAGAGCTGACGGCCGAACAGAAAAATTAATTCAATTGAAAAAATTTTCTGTGTCAGATGGAGGATTCGAGCCTGGGTTCTCTAGCGTAGGAGCCACACACTCTACCCACTACGCCATAGCCACCACTAGAAAGAACAAACGTTATCATATTTTAAAATTTTTCGTATAATTATTAAAAGAAAGTAACAAGATTTTAACAGAGGTAATAGAAAATCAGTCATGCACTATATCGTTCTTTTCTACACCTGTCTTACATCTTACAAACGAAAGCGACGAATAATAGATGATGGCAGGTATGAATTGCCTGGAGAACGAGGTTCGGGAGCACGTTGTACTTGTCCTTGCGAAGCAAAGTTGAGCACTGGAGCAAGACCACCATTATGAGACTGCGATGTACCAGCCAAGGAGTCATACTGCGATTGAATCTGCTGTTGAGCGTTGGCAGCATCCTGGGGTGTGCGATACTTGACAAAATGCACTTCAGGTTTGTTATTGATGTTGTTGCGAATAGCGTTGAGTTTATTGGCCAGTTCGCCAATATCGGCCTGTTTATTGAGCACATAGATGGCAGTCTTCTGATCACTAGCGTGTTTGGCCAAGTTGAGTGCGGCATTTTCGAGAGCCTTATTTTCGGGTCCTTTGATGAAGACGACGCGAAGAGCTTGTTTCACAGAGCTAGAAATTTTTTCACTGGCAGCAGGATCGTTGAATTCTTCTTCAGGTGCAGAGTAGCTGTAGAACTCCTTGTTGTAGCCTGAGGCGGGAACAGAGTAGGATGGAACGGCAGCAGGTTGAATGGGTTCAGAGAGCACAGCCGAACCAGATTGAGACACTGGACCAAGATATTCTGCACCAATATTTTCGAAGCCGCCTTGAATGGGTTGAGAAAGAACAGCTGAACCAGACTGAGTCCCTTGACCAAGATTAGATGAGCCTAAATTTTGGACACCGCCTTCACCTGAGTTAAATGCAAACACTTGGTTCGAGCCATCTGCAGATGGATAATTATAACCGAACTGTTGAGCACAAGCGACTGCAATCAGACACAAAATTATAAAAGCGCGCATCCTTCTTTTTTATATATGAAATATTCCAATCGCGTGTAGTTAAGTATGTGAAGTGAAGTTGAAGCTTCAGAGTGAGAATGATTTAACTTAGCTCACAACAAGCTTTTTTTATATCCATCAGAACGCTGCATCGGCTTATCTAAACGTTTCCTCTAACAAACCGCCGTATACCGCTCTTTCGCAGTGGCACACGATCGAATCGTTTTTTGGTATCTCAAACTGTGAGTGGTTTTGCGATCAAACAATAAACTTTTAGGTCATTGATTATTTGTGTATTTTGTTTTTTAATTGACAGCTATAAATGTTACAAATGAAAATAGACAAAAATAACGGTTAGGCCATTTTCCCTTTATTAAAGATTCTGTGTGTTTTAAATATTTGTGCATCGCCTGCTGTTATGTCAACTATCTGCCAAAAAGTTTTAGACAAAACCTCAAAGCTATAATCATTTTCCTTAAATTGTAAAGTTAAAAAAAAAGTGTTTGTTTAAATATATAACGCCATTTTCTAGAATAGATTTAGAAAAAATCTATGGCTCTGCATTTATGTGGAATCGCCATACAATTTTCTTTGATTCTGAATGGCTTTTCTATTCTAAGAAGTTTTGCATTCCATATTTTAGTCCTTGAGGCTTGTCATTGTATGCAGAGAGAAGCAATTTTTGCTAACCTTCAGGAGTCGAATTAGGTATCTGCTGTTCGCAATCAATGAATGATCATACGCTTACTTATTTAACCTTAACAGACAAACAGACAGATTAGAGCCACAAATATACAATTTATATCAATATTAATGATACAAGATAAATAACATACGCCACTAAAGATACAAGATACAAGTTAATATAAGTTACAATGTACAAAATGCTAAGTAAAATACACAAGACAGAATATCAAAGACACAGCAGACAAGACGCAAATTTCAAAAGACTAAAGACTTTTGAATAATTTAGAGAAATTATTTAATAAAGCCAAAAAGATCTATTATCTTCTAAACACAATAGATTATAAGTGAGCTTAATTGTTGAAAGATTTCTGAATTGATTTGTCTCTCGATCATTTAGGACTTAAAGATCGGTCATGGGAACATCAATGCTTGTAGGTGTACAAATTTCCAGCTTTTTATAATGAATCTCTATAGGCTGAAGACTAATAAAACATAATTTATCACAAAGCATCACACAACCTTTGAATTGTTTCTAAAAGCATGAGTTATTTACGTTGTTAACAACACATAAAGTTAACAACTCGATTACCATAACAAAGGCCTAATTGATAGCTTACTCGAAACTACCGAGAAAATCCCAAAAAATAAAAACAAATTCAATGACCAAAAAGTTTATCATCTGATAATTAACATAAATTATGACGATTATTGTTTGATCGTAAATTCGATTACAATTAGAGATACCAAAAAACGAATCGATCGCGTGCCACTGTGAAAGAGCGGTATACAGCGGTTTGTTAGAGGAAACGTTTAGATAAGCCGATGCAGCGTTCTGATGGATATAAAAAAAGCTTGTTGTGAGCTAAGTTAAATCATTCTCACTCTGAAGCTTCAACTTCACTTTACATACTTAACTACACGCGATTGGAATATTTCATATATAAAAAAAAGGATGCGCGCTTTTATAATTTTGTGTTTGATTGCAGTCGCTTGTGGTCAACAGTTCGGTTATAATTATCCATCTGCAGATGGCTCGAACCAAGTGTTTGCATTAAGCTCAGGTGAAGGCAGTGTCCAAAATTTAGGCTCATCTAATCTTGGTCAAGGGACTCAGTCTGGCTCGGCTGTTCTTTCTCAACCCATTCAAGGTGGTTTCCAAAATATTGGTGCAGAATATCTTGCTCCAGCGGCTCAATCTGGTTCGGCTGTGCTCTCTGAACCCATTCAACCTGCTGCCGTTCCATCCTACTCTGTTCCCGCCTCAGGCTACAACAAGGAGTTCTACAGCTACTCTGCACCTGAAGAAGAATTCAACGATCATGCTGCCAGTGAAAAAATTTCTAGCTCTGTGAAACAAGCTCTTCGCGTCGTCTTCATCAAAGGACCCGAAAACAAGGCTCTCGAAAATGCCGCACTCAACTTGGCCAAACACGCTAGTGATCAGAAGACTGCCATCTATGTGCTCAATAAACAGGCCGATATTGGCGAACTGGCCAACAAACTCAACGCTATTCGCAACAACATCAATAACAAACCTGAAGTGCATTTTGTCAAGTATCGCACACCCCAGGATGCTGCCAACGCTCAACAGCAGATTCAATCGCAGTATGACTCCTTGGCTGGTACATCGCAGTCTCATAATGGTGGTCTTGCTCCAGTGCTCAACTTTGCGTCGCAAGGACAAGTACAACGTGCTCCCGAGCCTCGTTCTCCCGGCAATTCATACCTGCCATCATCTATTATTCGTCGCTTCCGTTTGTAAGATGTATGACAGGTGTAGAAAAGAACGATATAGTGCATGACTGATTTTCTATTACCTCTGTTAAAATTTTGTTACTTTCTTTTAATAATTATACGAAAAATTAAAGATATGATAACGTTTGTTTCTTTCAAAATGTGCTTACTTACCCTGCAGTAAAGTAGAAAAGACTAGTAAATTTACAAGCTCAAAAAATACCAGCACTAGTTGAGATCAAATACTTTTTACATTTGCTAATACGAAAAATTTAATGAAAAATAATATTTGCTTATTGTTAAGTGTGGTTTCTTTAACAAATATTTAAGGAAATTCAGATAAGGTATTTTGATATTCCAGATATCGCTACGTGAGAACCAGAGGGTTCTATCTGGCTTTTTCAAAAATATTCAGGAGAGTATTTTTAAAGTTCGGAACAATGTTTATACTATTTAAAGAAGATATCAAAACAATTCATTTCTTTATTAGAATGTTAAATTTGTTTCATAAAAAATTACCTTTTAGAACACAAAATGAACACATATTCAAAAATTATTCATATACATAACTTTTTTTCCACGATTACAAAATTATATAATAAGCATAAGTAATATAAGGAGTATTCTTTATTAAAGTTAATGTAAAAAAAAGTTAAAATAATATAAAAAAATAAATACTTTTTAATGTGAACCTGCAAATAGAATCTTCTGGAACTCTAATAACAAATTGTTTTATAAAAATAGTATATAATAATAAAAAAAATAATAAAAATGTTGTCTTAGATTTTGCTTTATTAGCAGCCAGAAGTGCTGAATTTGAAGTGAGGCGAGTGGCTTGTTTTTTTAGTATCGAAGCATTTTTCCATTCTTTGGAACCATGGCTGAGCTTGTAATCTACTTCGAATATGTCACATTTCTTAGAATAAGCGGAGAAACTTTGGTAAATGAAACATTACTGTAATTTAGAGTTTTTGCTGGGGATTGAAAATCAAAGAAGTCACTGGAGCTCATTTCTATGATATGGTAAGGATGTTTTCTACCATTAAATCTCTTAACAAAGACACAGCCGATCAAACTTCAGTCAATTTCCATTTTCCAGGTATTTCCGTTTTGTTTATGTTATACATAAGACATAAGACAGGCACCCAAAAATGTAATGAACTAAAAACGAAATGGCAAATTCAGCCCTTGAAAGGACTTTGACCGAGCTTCTTATGATCAATTGTGTTGTGAAATGTTTGAACACAAATGATCGAGAACTGACCTACCAGCTTTATGCCGACTCCGAACGGCTTATGTTCTCAAGAAGCTTTTCATGGCATTTTTTACTCTCTGAGGCTTGCCATTGTCTGCAGAGAGGTGACGGTACAGAAAAATTAATTCAATTGAAAAAACTTTCGAGTCGAACCTCGGTTCTCTGGCGTATGAGCCACACACTCTACCCACTGCGCCACGGCCGCCACTGATCAACACAAATACTTCTTTTACAACACGGACGTTGGCTGCAGACAGAAACACTAGCTCTTCGTGCTGCCACTTTTTCAGTATTTCCAATTTCATTTGGAATTCATCAATTTAAGTTGATTTTTAATATTTTAAAGTTTTTAGAAAAACTAACTCAATTTTTTCTATTTTTGCAACAGTATTGAAATTGGCTGCATATAGAACCATTTGGAACTAAGTGCATACACTTTTTTGCAAATAGAACTAAATAGCTCAGTTAATATTTCAAAAATTATTAGTAAAACTAAAGAATGGGTGTCTGTAGTAGATAAAAACCATTCAAAAGAGTAAATTTCATTAAAAAAACGCCAGATGGAATCCTTTGGTTCTCACGATATGCCGTGATCTGCTGAGACCCTGACCATGATTCTAAAGAAAACCAAACAGCTTACATTATTTAGAAAAAAACTTCGCTACATTAAAAAAAAAGAATGAAACAAAGTGAGTTTTGAAGAAAATTTTTATAACTGATGTCCTGATGTTTTCTTCTTGTAAAGTATTTACCCCATATCTCTTTAGCCAATATACATAAGTTTACCATATAAACTGAATGGTATAGGAATCTGCTTTGAAGCCCTTTTTCTCTATAGTAAATTTACGTTTACTAATGATAAATTATGCTAAAAGATAAATGATGATATACGATAAATTATGTAATATTCTCTATTACCTTTTACTTCGTGTCCAGCGTAAGCACGGGCACGATTTTGCTTGCGGTACGTTTTCCGAACAGAAAGCGGGAAATACGGGAAGTGTCCAATTAAAATACGATAATTCGTTAATGGGGGTAGCTACAAAATACCATGTTATTCGACGTGGAATGGCTTCGGTTTCAGCAAGTAAGATTTTTTAAGTGAAACTTTTATAGCCGCGTATACAACAATACGACGAGATGGGGTGTAAAACCAATGTAACGAAATGGTTCTTATGAAAACAACAACACAGTAATTCGCCACACTGGTTGTATAAAAAGCAGTAATAATAATTTTTCATATTTTTGCTTTCACCGAGGATTTCAACACACACTACGCTTGTGTTTCCACAGTCGGCTATTCTACCAACTGGTCCACGGACAGATACTTATTTCTGTAGCTCATACTTATCTTAAATTGTACAATCAGTAGTTCTTTTCTTTCTTTTATCATTGAATTGAGTCATTCGTTCAATACTCTAAATGTACATTACGGTCTAAAAATTTTAATCTGAACGCATCTTTTTTTTCAGAATATTAGCATACTTTTAGGCATTGCATAAATAGAGTTTTGATAAATTCAGAAAGCAATTTTCGAAGTAGGCCTTGCATTGATGCAATTACAGCACATGCTGCAATATAAACAAACGCAAATTTGAATCAAAAATTTGTTTTATTCTTAGATCTGTGAATTTTCATATAAATACCATATCTTCCATATAATTCAAATGCATATAATTAAAACACACGTTTATATCGAAATTAAAAAAAATCGCAAGTTGTGGTATTTGAACAAACGGTTACGGATAGTTATAAGATCTTCCATTATCAACTGAGTTACCGGACTACCTAGTCTGCGTTTAAATAAATTAAACAAAATTGCTGCATTAGCCAGACTTATAGAATATTCTTAAACGCGTCTGGCTTGTATTCGTCTATAAGAGACTTGCAAAATATTTCGTCAACATTAAAAAAAAAAACAAGAAAGAAACAACGAAAACAGTAGAACACGCGATAACCGATAACCATTAGGTGTGTTTCCGTACTCACAATGTGTAACTTGTGTGGCACTATTTTCTGTTTCCGTACTTTCTGTGCTTAAAATGGGAGAAGAAGAATAAGCATAAAACCGCTCTCTCGAGCGCACATAGTGCACAGAGAGTGTCAGATCACAAGACTCAGAGTAAAGTAAGAACAAGCATCAAGACGAACAAGCTTCAACTTCACAAACAAATTGACGATAATTTTAATTGG
Organism: Coremacera marginata; assembly: GCA_914767935.1. Classification (NCBI taxonomy): domain Eukaryota; kingdom Metazoa; phylum Arthropoda; class Insecta; order Diptera; family Sciomyzidae; genus Coremacera; species Coremacera marginata. The sequence continues at coordinate 225,518,411 of OU612043.1, forward strand.
CTCAATTTACGTTTGACATGTCTGCAGTCAAAATCAGCTGTGGTGTGCTTGAAACTTACTAGAAGCTGTTTCCGTACTTTTGCAACTATTCTCACATTTCATGTTTACTCTCTAAGTTTGAACTTACACAGTGTAGAGTACGGAAACACACCTATTATCTCTTGTATTTCTTGTCGAAAATTCTTTAATGCGTCCGGCTTGCGTTCGTTCATTAAAAAATTTGTCGAAAATTCTTCAATCTTTCTTATATTTCGGGATAATTTTTTTGTTAAATGTTTTAATAATTTTAATAATGTGGTGTATTAATGGACTGCATGACTGATATATCAAAGTTACAAATCGGAAATAATCTGATTCATATAAGCATGTAAAATAAAATAAAAAAATATATAAAAATGGAAAACAATTTTTTTCATATTTCTGTTTTGTTTGTTGACGAAACTTCCGCAACGATTCAGTAACATATTCATGCACGAAAAATCACAACATTTCTGTATTGCATTCGTGAAAATTTTATATGGGATTTTCGTCAATGAAGTGTATGGCCGAATCAGCATGTTTCAAAGGTTTAGTGGTCCTTTCTGCAGTTGAAATTATGTGCTTTTTTTTTAATTAAAAATATTCACAATTATACTGGCAGTTTTTATTTTTTAGAAAAACTAAAAATAAATTATATAAATAAAGCACGAGTTTTAATCGATTAATGATTACTTTGGATAAACAATACATTTTTTTGTCATCAATCCTATGAAATAAATTAAAAGATGTTTGCTATGCTTGCTTTCGGGTTTGTTCGTACAAGGGAGGGAGTTTGTTCGTTCAACTTGCAGCCGAATTTTGAGGGGTTCAATGGGAGTACGGAAAGGGGAAAATACATTATTCCCATCACAGGTTTTTCGACAAATTTTTTCTTTTAAATATTTATAAATAAAAATATAATTAACAAAAAAATAAAACAGCAAGATCTGCTGTCACGAAAGTAAAAAAAAACTGCAATCGAATTTTGTACGTGAATATTGAACTTTTCAGTAACTGTCCATAAATAAAAGGGATTATTGATATTTCCCATGATATCACTATGTTGTATATACTAGTTGGCTTTATGAATAAAAGAAAGTTCTTAAACTAAAACGTGTATGAAGGCAGACTGCTTGTTATCAATTTGGTTGCATTGATGGAGGGAATGTTAATAAAAAAAATTAGCAATACTCCTAGAAATTCCATTTTTGGGTAAAAGTTTTACTTCTACCGTGCGTAGCTGCCACACACATTTTTTTTTTCAGAAACCGTTTATTGAGATTAAGAATATTGAAAAAAAGAAAACAGAAAAGCTAATTTTCATTTCCTTTCAAGTACTGCCCGCACGATATTGCGGGCAAAATCAAATGATTTTTAAACAATGCGTGCGTTGTGACGTCCCCGCATCGCACTCATTTGTCGCAGAATCGTGCCTACTTGATTTTGAAATCTGTTGGCATTGAACGCACCGCAACGCACGCAACTTATTTCTCGTGTCTACGCTGGACACGGCGTTAGAATTTCTTCAAAAGAAGATTCTTTGAGGCATTTAATGAAAGAAGTGATCATTGCTATCAACTTGTCAATGTTGTTAAGTTGAATTACAAATAAAAAGGCTTACTGAAATATGACTAAGCTAAATTTGTTTTACCCTCTTTTTTGCTGGAATATCTGTTGTCACCTGGGGGTAGTGCGGCACTCAGGGTCTGTAATGCATGGAACATAATAAACCAACAATGCACTCCTTTCAATGTGTTCAATGTCAAACACATATTTCTTTGTCATTTTTTTTTTAAATACAGTATATTCTTGCTCACGGACATCTGTACATTTCGGACATTTTCAATATTTACCGCTTAAGTTCGGACAGAAAAAAATTCCAGCATGTTTGGTTTATAATTTGACCCAATCCGAATCAGTTGAATTCTGTACGTGAACCATGGTAACGGTGCTATGTATATTATATTTTGTCATAATTACATGTGTATGTACATTTCTGTAAAAATATTTTTGTGATTAATGCAAATTTATTATTACTTCTTGTAATTTCTTTACAAAACTGTTTACAAATAAAAGCGATTGATCGAATGAAACTGAAATAAACATTGTATTTAATTCATATAATTCCGCTTTGTGAATTCCGGACACTTCCAGTAATACGGACATACGCTGAAACTATTTGTGTGAATATTCGAATTATTCATTTTAAAACTCATATTTATTTTCCAAAATATTCTCACGCCCCTTTTTCTAGTGCCACCCAATTTTTGCATGATGCTTGGTACAGAGCCTAGCCACTCCTATGCCAAATGTCGATATCAAGGTGGAGGGAGATATTTACTGAAATAAAGTATTAACGTTAAATTGGCACGCCCTTTAATCCCGACCAACTTTCAATACTGTGGACTGCTTAATACACTTAGAATATATGTGCAAAATTTTGATATAGTCGAACAAACGGTGCAGAATGAGTTCTATTAAAGGTAAAGTGACACGCCACTAATCTAATTCCACCTACTTCTCTCTTCTGCGAATTGTTCAAAATACAAAAAAATTTTTAAAATTTGATTGAAATCGGTTGAAGTCGTATAAGTAGTTCGATTAAAATTACATTGCCACAGCTCTTGTATGAGCCTGACCAGTTCTCTAAACTACTTATCATTTACCAAGAAATATATGTTAAATATTTGAATGAAATCATGTTGAAGGATTTAGAATAAAATTAAAGTCACTTGGCCTTTCTTTAATCCCGCCCACATTTCTATAAAATCGTATTGTTACACTAAAAAAATATGTGCGCAATTTGGTTGTAGTTGGACATAGGGTATAGTATGGGTTCGATTAAAACTAAAGTGCCACTCCTCTCTGCATAATACCACCCATTTTTCTTAGCTTAAACTTGCTTAACATACTAAAACACATATGCGCGAAATTTAGTTGAAATAGGACAAACGAAATAGGAGTTCGATTAAAATTACCATGTCTCGGCCCCCTGTCTAATACTGCCAAACTTTCCAGGCTTAAAACTGTTCATTATATCAAAGAATATATGTGGAAAATTTGGTTGAAGTCGGATAAATAGTCTCTGAGGTTTGCAATTGTTTGCAAAGAGATGACAGCCGAAAAGAAAAATTCATTCAATAGGTAAAACATTCTGTGTCAGATGGCATTTGAGCCCGGTCTCAGTCGAATACAAGCCACGCACCTCAACCAGTATGCCACGGCCGACTCAAATTGAAGTGAATTCAAAACCCTTTTATTTTTGCTATTTTGTGCTAAAATGTGCTATTTCCTGGTGTGAATCTGAATCACACTTTGTGTGGATATGTTACAATATGTAATAACTAGGGCACGGATTTCGATGTACTAAAAACTCGGAAATATGAGCATATAATGCAAATTCGAAATTCAATATCATGCAACATAAATACACTACAGCCACTTAAATATGCACTAAAAAATATTTTTATTTATATATTTTATTTTCAGAAAAAAACAATAATATATATTGTATAAATATTGTGTAGAATTCAAATCACAAAGTGTTAAAACTAGACAACTTTGGATACAAGCAAAAACTATAAAAAAAAAAAAACTAAAACATTAAAAAAATACTGCATTTATCGCAGTTATGAGATCAATCGTGAGTTATCGCCCGATTGGCATAAACTATAAAAATTTTTTTGAAGTTTTCGAAAGTAAAGGATTCCCGATTGGGTCTTAAAATATTGTTATTCATTGAAAATGATCGTTCTACGTCAACAGATGTAATAGGAGCATATTTGAATGAAATCAGTTCGCTCACAGAATAGTTCCGAAAACCACTATCTTTACTAATGTCTATAGTGCCTGAAATTTTCCTCATTTCCTCGAAACCTTCGTTTTTTTTTTTAAGAACAGAGTATAATTTTCTGCAATTTTTTCCCCAACTTCACCCCTAACATCTTTGATGTTTTTAACGGCATTATCAATTAAATAGACTGCATCCTTCAATGAAAAGTTTCCTTCCAATTTTGTTATAGTTTCAGACAAAAACCCATAGTTGCTATGAACAAAAATTAATTGACGTTTGAGGGATGCCAAGTCTAACAGTTCTTGAACGTTTTTCATCGATGTTGATTCAGCATCGTTAAACTCTTTTACTACTGTACCGAATGACTCAAAATCTTGGGCGTAATATTTCACTGCAGTAAGCCATGTTCCCCATATTGTAGTAATTGGCTCTGGAGGTAGCGGCACACGAGGAAGTTTTTCCTCTAAAAAACTGTATACGCGAAGACGATTTTAAAAATATGTTTTTGCCATTGGCAATAAGAGAATTGAGTGCCTTGAAATTATTTCTAACTTTTTCTGCTACCCTGTGTATAGCATAAGCCTAGCATGTAACATGCAATAGCTTCGGATAAAACACCTTCAACGTCCTTGCTGACTTCACCATATACGTCGTTGCATCCGTTAAAAAAATCAAAACTTTAGATTAATCGAAATCATCACCTAGTAAGGCAATGGAGTCGTTGAACTCACGAGCTATTGTTAAATGGTTTGTTTTTTCCATCTCTATAACGTTAAGTAAAAAATTGTTATTTTTGATTCATTTTCATTAAAAATTCTCTCATCTATGGAGATCCATAGGAAGTGGCGTTTAATTTCATTTAGTAAGCGAAAATATATTTTGCTGACATAGTTTTTGCGTACTGTGGATTCGTTTGGAATGACTTAATTTGTATATGTTTTTAGAAAAATTTTTCATTGTGGGTTGCAGAGCTTGTGCAATGGAATATCTGCTGAAATGAAAGCTTCGCATAACTCCAAAACAAATTTCTTAGGTATCACCGCTGCAGAAGTTAGGAAGGACTGTGTTGCTTTTTTGGAGCGGCGCTCATTTGCCTTGTGTTTACTGCTATGCAAATGCTAAGCAACTTGTAATTTCTTTCAACAGCTTATTGCCTTATTGAAAACTCTGCAAAATAAAACAGCGCCATCGGTTTGCAATTCATCGGGTTGCTGGGATACAAATTTATTGAGGCGAGCGCTCAAAGTTTGTTTCAATTTTGGCATTTTATGCTAAAAAAAAGTATTAATTTCACTTTACTTCATACTAGAACTTAACAAGTCCAGCTTACCGTTGTTTGCATTGAATTATTATTTGCATAAAATTAAAATAAAGTTGCATTAAAAATCAAACTTATTTGGCAGCGCAAGTTACAAGACAACATAAAAATAAAATTTTGTCAAAAATTAAGCAGAAAGTTTTACAAGGTCTATTGAGCAACAGATGTCGTATCAAATAGTAAAGAGAAATTGTAAATACTTTAATTAATTTGAAATGTAAAAAATTTACGAAGTTTTTGAATATATTAAAAAATTTAAAAATAATGTTTAAAATATTCAACCAAATATGCATTTTAAGTAATTAATTGCAAAATATGCAAAAACGCTTGAATGCCATTTCTAAGAAAATTGCATGATTCGTTAAGATTATTTAACTATTTCACATTTAAGATGTCCAATGAAAACATATATTTGCATGGAAATCCGTGCCCTAGTTATGACATATGTATATATATGCTACAATATGTGATATGTTATCAAGGAAAGTTGTGCAGAAAATAGAATATACAATATTATTATATGATTCCAGTTTTATACATTATCAGATTATTTTTGTAGTATTCCGAGTAAAGAACTATTTTCTTAATATATTAATGCATTGGGGTACAGCAAAAAAGGAAATGTTTGGCCCCCACGTAAGGTAGAAATGAAACTTCTACCCAAATGGAATTTCTGAGATTACGGCTAATTTATTTTATTAACATTCTCCTCTGCAGTATAACCAACTAGCTTAAAATCTGTCTTTTTTTTTTATATAGCTAACGGGTTTTTTTACCATGGCAATATCATAGCAAATATCAATTGTCCATTTTTAAACTAATGTTTAATGTAAACAAAAGTTAGTTCAAAATTCACCTTCAGGATTAGATCAAGCGATTCTTTTACATCCGTGGCCCAGTTGGTTATGAAGAGGCTTTATTATTTTAATTTGATGATTTAAGTAGTTCCAGTTTCGATCCTCACAACAGGATAGATTACAGACTGTGCTGTTTTTTTTTTGTTTTTTTTTTTTGTTATTTTGTTTTTTATATTTTTTATTTACAAACATTTAAAAGAAAAAGTTCTCAAACATGTTCAGGTCTCCAACTGTCTCTTCCGTACCGTGCTCTCATTGAACCACTTAATATCCGACTGCAAGTTCAATGTTTTACCATCGCACCATCACCTCTCTTGTATCAAATCGAACATAATAATAAGAAACCCAAAAGCAAGTAAAGTATACATCCTTTGATTTATTGCAAAGAATTGATCACAAAATTAATTGTTCACCCACAACAGTCATGAATCTATTCTAACACGGGCCAATAATCTATTTTGATTTCCAACAATTTTTTTATCATAAACAAAAAAGAAAATTTGGTGAACATTAGGAAAAGCAGTTGAATTGCAGATGTTAAGAGCTTTGATAAGGCTTGCGATATTTTCATCAAAAATCTGCCTATATACCTTTTCGGAAAAGGGGGAAAAAATAAAAATTCAAGTGTATCGTCGTTTTTCATGTACACGTCAGAATTTTCATTTTTTTTTTTAAGTTTTAAGCTCCGTGGTGCCCCTCGATGAGATTTGTTGGAAAAAAAATGTAATGAATTTGTTGAAATTTGATGAAACTTCATTTCTAAAAGCATAATTATACGCTGGTTCCAAAAATGAATAACGATTTTTTACGAAAAACCCGGTTTTTATTGATATAATTTTGTTCTTTAGCTATTTTAATTCTTTAGGTTCTGAATTCGGAAATTCATTTAATTTTTGGTACCAGTTTTTAATATCAATAACTAAATTTACAATAACTACGAGTATTAATGTTAAAAAACAAAAACGTTGCAAATCAATACTTTATTCTATATTTTTCCGCCGACGATTTAGTTCAAAGTTTAGGGTATAACGAGTCATCCTCATATTGTTTATTAATTTGTGAGTTTTTAAAATTGTGAAAAAATTAATGGTAATTAATTTATAAATTAATTGTGATTAAAAATAAAGTAATGAATAAAAAAAAAACTTAACCATTGCAAAAAAACCAAATGCATTTCTGAAATAACATCACAAAGTATTTATTTATGTATTAACAAACTACCCAATAAAAAAAATTCGGATTTTTTCCAACCGAAACCGGTACAAAACACCGATTTTTTTGAATCATCAGGCCATTATATTTTTAGAAATGAAGTTTCATCAAATTCCAATAAATCCTTCTATTTATTCCAACAAATATAAGTAGCCGTTTCACTGTGGGACATCACAGAACTTAAAACGTAAAAAAATAAAAATTCTGACGTGTACATGAAAAACGATGTTACACGTAAATTTTTATTTTCCCCCTCTATCCGGAAAGATATATTTGGTTCATGAGACAGAAAAAAGATAATTTTTGTAACGCAGTGTACAGAATTCATTTTACATAATCAGTAGTTCACTGAATTTCTAAATTATAGCTTGAAACCTTTCTGGTAGGGGGATTTGAACCCCAAAATCCCCACGTGTGCACGGGCTTGGTTAACATATCATCGTTCTGAAAGAGTACGTTGTGAAGATAACGTGTGTTTTATTTTTTAAATTGCACTAATAGTTAATATTTGAATTGTGGTCAATAAAACAAGAGTCAAAAGACCCAAAATATGCTAAGTTCTTATAATTACTATACCCTTTGAAATTTTTGGAGCAAACTTTAATACATTTGGGCTTGCATATATAACTAACGTCATCATTGAAATCAAAGTAGTAAGCGTTCCTTGTACGCCGTAACCAAATAAAATTTGTCCAAACACATTGCAATATAAAGCTCTGTTTACCACAAAAACTAACTCTGAATTATTAGACTACATACATATGTTTGGTTGGAATAAGATGGAAGACGTTAAGATAAGTCTAGTTAAACATACATACATATGTATATTATTTTATCATTTACTTCACTTACTTTATGAGTTTGAAATTGTTTCAAAAATGTTATAAAGTTTTGTTCTGTTTATTAAATGACAGGCAGAAATATTGCCTTAAATGACAGTCTCCACGAAATAACCCCAAATGGAATATATGGTAAGCAAAAAACAATTAAATAAGCTTTAACAATTTCCATATTTTCATATGAAACTTATGAACTTATTAGTTATCATATGAAATAAACTGCACTTCTTATAGCCCAATATTTCATCTTTTTTGGGAGATATTTCATAGTTTTCTTGGGGTTTATTTCATCACAATGCTCTGCGCCTAATATCGCTCAAACTGTAATTATTTCTTGAGATTTTTACAGTTTCTTTCCAACATGTACTGTTTTAAGAAATGTCCAGCCTGAAAGTATGCACAGAGCATTCATTTGCTACTTATCAATGACATGCTTGCCTTTTATGTGTGTGCATACTTTCAGGCTGAACATTTTTCAGAACAGTATGTTGTGAAAGCACTGTAAAAATAGCAAAAAGTAGTAACAGCAGTAGTAACGTCCAATGAAAAAAGCCCCAATCAAATTTTATTTGGGGCTTATTTAATTTTGTTGTTTTTAGTGGAGTTTGTTTCATTCGGTCATGGGTTAATTTTTTTGACTTATTTAATTTTCTATCTGGGTGTTGTTTTATTGCATTTGGGCATTATTTCATTTCTGTAATTTTGGGCTTATTTCAATTTCGTTGGGGCTTATTTCATTGGGGGTTATTTATTACTCAAAAGCTATTATAGAACCCAGTTTTTTATTAAACTCAGTATCAAAATTTCATTGGAATCCGTTGGTCGCTTAAGGCTTTAACTTGGTACAGACAAACAAATATCAACATATATAAATATAATAAAATAGATATATCCCTTTTATAACTATCTAATATTTTAATATTTTATTATTACTAATAAATTATCTTTTTTATTACTGAAAATACAAATAAAATTCAAATAATTAAACGCAATTTTTATTGAAAATTAAAAAAGGAATAAAATAAACACAACTTGATCATATTTAATGTTCCCATCACTAAGTTTTGATTACTCGCCAGTTTAAATATAAAACGCAAAGAATTGTTTTGGAGCTGAATAAAGTATATAAAAAAAAAATTGCTTTATTGTTCCCGAAATTCTTATAAAAATATATAAGACTTATTTTTTATGTATTTAATTTTTTAATTGTTTTTTATGTATTTTAAAATATTTGGTGTTTCTTTACATTTTAAAACGATATGGCTAATGCGACTGTAGGTAAATATACAAGTAAAACATTAAATTCGTTAAATATAATAAAAATGCAAATATGAACCGACAAAATTGTAAGTCAAGCAATTGTTATAAAAAATGTATGAGCAGGCAATATAAAACTTGAAAATATATTTTTTAAGCGATCGGCGGCACGCACACACAAATCACGATTTCCCTAACTTTTTCTCATAATTTTCAGTTGTTGAAGCTACATTTTGCTCATTTCGCCAAAGATACCGGTTTGAAAGATGCACACAAAATTCCTTCTAAAGTTCTAAAGATTATCTACGAAACCGTTCATCCGATTTGCATGAAAATCTGTATGTAGAGGTTCTTGGATACGCTGAGTTATTTTGACTTATCTACTCTCTTCCATCTCAAACACCAGAGGGCGCTGTAGTACAAATATTTTGAAAAACCTCGACAAACTCCTAAGCCGTGCATCCGATTTGCATGAAAATTAGAATATAGGGGTTTTATGATGCAGTGAGTGATTTTGACTTATCTTTTTGGTGCTATCTTGAACACCAGAGGGCGCAGTAGTATAAATTTTTTAAAAAACGTCGTAAAACTCCTAAGCCATTTATCCGATTTACATGAAAATTGGTACATAGAGGTTTTCGGATACGGTGAGTTTTCATGACTGATCTACTCTGTTCTATCTTGAAAACCAGAGGGCGCTGTAGTACAAATATTTTCAAAAACCTCAAAAAACTTCCAAGCCGGTCATACGATTTGCATGATAGTTGGTATATAGAGGTTTTCGAAAACGGTAAGTTTTTATGATTTATAAACTAGGTTCTATCTTGAACACAAGAGGGCGCTGTAGTACAACAATTTTAAAAAAGTCCAAAAAGTCCAAAACCGCTCATCCGATTTGCATGAAATTTTGTATCTAGAGGTTCTTGATACGCTGAGTTTTTTTTGACTTATCTACTCTATTCTCTCTCGAACGTATTGATGAAAATTGGAAAATAGGGTTTTCTGATACGATGAGTGCTTTGGACTTATTTCTTTTTTTTTTGCTATCTTGAAATCCAGAGGGCACTTTAGTACATATCTAAGGAAATCTTGAAAAACCCCAAAACTGCTCATCCGATTTGGATGATAATTTGTAAATAGCGATTTTAGAGTACGGCAAGGATTCTGGTGCTATCTTTTTTGCTCTTTCTCGAAACTAGAGGGACAACACAATTTGTACGTGTGTATGTTATTAAACTGTTCCTTAACACTGCACTGATTTTGATGAAATTTTTTGTGTGTGTTTGAGTGGATCCATGGATGGTTTAGATCCTAGATGCCCAAGGTAGTAGTATTAGTGAGAGTGACGAAATAACACTGGAAGAAAACAATTTGCTATTCATTTCTCTCCCACTCAACATGCTGACTCCCTATTGGTTGATTGACGATCAAACAAAAGAGCGTAAGTATACGTGTGAGTTTAATTTGCTGATATCAGCCACTACTGGGCATCTTTGGTTTAGATCAGTGTCGGGCAAAACAATACATAAACATGCAAGCTTGTGTCTGTGTCCATGAGAGAGCGACAGCGCTGGTTTTATTTACACTGTAAATAAAATGCATTTTTTTTATGTTTTATTTATATAATTGTAATTATTATGATTTATAATTATAATTATTATTATCATTTTTTATTATTTTAATTATTATTATTATCATTATTATAATTATTATTATCATTATTATTATCATTATCATTATTATTGTTATCATTATCATTATTATTATTATTATCATTATTATTATTATTATTATTATTTATCATTATTATTATTATTTATTATTTTATTATCATCATCATCATCATCATCATCATCATCATCATCATCATCATCATCATCATCATCATCATCATCATCATCATCATCATTATCATTATTATTATTATTATTATTATTATAATTATTATTATCATTATCATTATTATTATTATTATTATTATTATTATTTTTATAGTAACTTTTCAAATTCTATTATATCGTCTATATTTATGTTGCCTTCATAACTTTTAATGCGCAGTAAATCTGAGATATGTTCATCTGATAAACGGTTTCTAAATTTATGTTGGATAATTTTGAGGGTTGAAAATCCAACCTCGCAATCGTATGAGGAACTGAACATAGAATATATTTTGAAGATTTCATGTTTAATATTTGGATATGTTTCCTCTCTTACCTGTTTCCAAAAATGTTGACCGATTTCCAAGGGAAGGCTTATATCATTGCGCAGCATTGTTAGCTCTGCGTGTATTTCTGTTGGTTGGTCGTTAATTTTGCAAATTAAAGGATTATTATGCAATTCAATTGCGGTTTTAATTATCTGAAAATCTTGAAATCTTTTGTTATAATTTATTAATAACTCTTCAACAATCCTTGTATAGTCTATTAATTTATTAAAATTTAAATTATCTGACCATATTATCCTGGTTTTATCCAAATTGGACAGATCATTATTTTTTAATTGAATTATTAAAATATTTAGTTTGCGCTCAAAGTGTTCTACAATAGGCACTAGCTCAAAAATATGTCTGTTTTTACCCTGCAGTGACAGATTTAATTGATTTAATAAAAGAGTAAGGTCGCATAAAAAGGCTAAGTCTAATAAAAAATCTTTATTCTTAAGATTTGAAATTAAATCATCCGATTTTGAAAAGAAATTTTGTTCCAAAAACAGTAAAACTTCATTCCTCAAATCAAAAAAGCGTTGCAAGCTCCTACCACGGCTAAGCCAACGAACCTCTGTGAACAAAATTAAATCACCAAACTCGGCATCAAGTTCATCGAGAAAATCTTTAAATTTTCTGTGCCGTAGTGCATTATGCCCCCCTCGAATTGCATTAATAATTTTGATGGCTATTTCCATTACATAGGAAAGGTTTAACTCTTTCGAAAAAAGCGACTGCTGATGGATAATGCAATGAAAAGCTGGAATTTTTATATTATTTTTCATTAACCAACCTATCAGCCCTTGATTTTTTCCAGTCATCACTCTGGCTCCATCAGTACAAATCGCAGTCAACTTTTTTTTGTTAAAAAGTGAAAAAACATTTTGTTGTAGTATTTTAAAGAGGTTTTCGCCTGTAACATGCCCATGCATTGAAACAACGGAGAGTATTTCCTCTGTTGTTTGTAAGTTTTCATCAACTGACTTAACACATATGATTAATACGCTTAAGTTATTTATGTCCGTGCTCTCGTCAAGACATATAGAAAAAAATTTGCAGTTTAATAACCTTTGCTTAGTGGTAAAATATAAATATTTACAAATAACTTCCGTTCGGCGAGTTATTGTTCGTCTGGATAAACGTATTTGTTCTACAATTTGTTGCATTTCATTTCCTTGCTCCCCAAAAAAACTGAAAACAACCTGACTTAATTCTTTAAAAAACATACCATCTTCATACGGTCGGCATTTTTTTGCCAAGGCCAATGACACAGCATAGGATGCCTTTTTAAATTGTAATGAAGAAATATTATGATGAATATAAGAATTATATTATTTTTTAATTATATTAAAATTCAATTATTTTGATTAAAATCATCAGCAATAAACCTTAAAAAATATTTAGCTTTTAATTCGAAAAGCTTTAGTTTTCGTTCTTCTCCTAAAATTAAATTGAATTGTGCGTGACAAACCGAGTAATGCCTTTGCACATACATCAATACGGAACGAGAAACAGTGCGTTCGCATATAAGACATTGCGCTACAGCGTTTGTATTTTCTATAAAAAAGAAATCTAGCATCCATTTATCATTAAACATTTTTCTCTCTGTAGTTGCGAAGCGAGCAGAAGCGAGTTCTTGCCTTCTTGAATGCTTAACGTCAACTGACATGATTTGAATAGCAAAATTAAGCTCACAGCTTCTCATAAGCACGAACCAAAGTCATAACTCGGCTACTGTTCGTACGCCACACGAAATTTTTATTGTGTACATGTGAAAACATTGACGTCGGCAGCAAATCTAGCTCAATCACATGTGAATAGGTTTTTCAATTTTGCCCGACACTGGTTTAGATTCACAATTGGACCCGGTAGGTGGCGCTGCGATCGTGTTTAAAGTATTTTGTTTTTATAGTTTATCTCCGAAACCGTTCATCCGACTTGCACTAAAATTTGTATGTAGATGTTTTTGGATACGTTGAGTTTTTATGACTTATCTACTCTGTTCTATCTTGAACACCAGACGGCGCTGTGTACAACTATTTTAAAAAACTTCTAAGCTGTTTATTCGATTTTAATGAAAATTGGTATATAGGGGTTTTCTAATATGGTGACTGTTTTGGACTTATCTTTTTTGTACTATATCGAACACCAGAGGACGATGTAGTACAAATCTCTTAAGAAATCGTGAAAAAGTAGAAAGCTGCTCATCCGATTTGGATGAAAAATTTTACTAAGGATTTTCGTGTACGGCAACTGTTTTGGCGTTATCTCTTTTGCTTTGTCTCGAAAAATAGAGGGCGCTGTTGTACAATTTGTACGTCTGTATGTTATTAAACTGTTCCTAAACGGCTGCACTGATTTTGATGAAATTTTTTGAGTGTGCTTAAGTGGATCCCTGGATGGTACAGATTCGCAATTGGACCCGGTAGGTGGCGCTCCGATCAGGTTTCACAAATTTTGTTATTATAGCTTATCTCCGAAACCATTGATCCGATTTACATGAAAATTTGTTTTTAAGGGTTTTCGGGTACGGTAGTTTTTATGGCTTATCTATTTTTTTCTATACTCAACACCAGAGGGTACTGCAGAACAAATGTTTTAAAAATGTCGAAAACTCCTAGCTGTACTTCGATTTGCGTGAACATTTTTACATACGAGATTTCGGATACGGTGGGTATCTTGGAATTTCTTTCCTGCGCTATCTTAAACACCAGACGGTGCTGTAGTACAATTCACTTAAGAAATCGTGAAATACTCAAAAACCGCTCATCCGATTTAGATAAAAATTTGTATATCGGGTATATAGGATTTGATTATCGAGTATGGAAAGGGCTTTGGCGTTATTTTTGTATTTTATTTAGAAAACCAGAGGGCGCTATTGTACAAATACCGCAAAAAACTCAAAACAACTCATCCGATAAGAGATTTCTATAAGTGGTTTTCGGGTGCGGTGCTATCTTTTGGCGCTATGTATTTTGCTATATCTTGAACCCCAGAGGGCGCTGTACTACAAAATACAGTAAGGCGTAGCAAAGCGCGGAGGGTGATAACATCTTCTTTTAATCTTGACGTGTATTTATATTCCACTTTTTTTTTCGCAAATCAGGACAGCTGATGCCGAATTCTGTGGTATTTGAGTACGCATAAACACATGCGCAAGTTAGTTGCGTCGTAAGTTGGCGTTCTTTTGACATTGCAATTTCTATTTTCAATGTATGTTTTTGTCAAAAAGTCGTTTTTGCTCTGATTTTTTTTTTTTTTAAGTATGGAATCTATCGAATACAATATAAAACTTGAATAATATTTTTGCAAGCGATCGTCGGCACGCACACACAAATCACGATTTCCCTTACTTTTTCTCATAATTTTCAGATGTTGAAGCTACATTTTGCTCATTTCGCCAAAGTAATTAGAACAAAATTCGTTCTAAAGCTTATAAAAAGTTTTTTCAAATCGTCGAATGAAATCGAAAATTATTTATATCAACTCTCGAGTTAAGCCGGGTATTCAGCTAGCTTATAAATAAAAATATAATTAACAAAAAAGGCTATGAGGTTCTAGCCTGGGATGACTTAAATCATCAAATTAAAATAAAACTAGTAAGGGTGGAGCTTCGGCTGGATACCGAAGCTAAAATACTCCCCCGCGGCCATATTGAAGTATATTTGAAGTCTTAAGCCACCACATACACGATGATATTCAGTTTTATATATTAACGAAAGTTTTCCTATTTTGATGACGTCACTTTGTATGGGAGGTAGGCGTGGTTTTGCTCCGAATTTGCCATATATCATAGTGATGATTCATATTATATATCAAAGCTGTTGTGCAAAATTTCAAGACATTTCATTAATTTTTGTGGATTTTTAAGAGATTTTACGTTTAAAATAAAGCCGCTTTGTATGGGAAGTGGGCGTGGTTTTCATCCGATTTTTCCATATATCATAATGATGGTCTATATTATACATCAAAGCCTATATGTACAATTTCAAGACATTTCTTTAATTTGAGCAGATTTTTAAGAGATTTTACGTTTAAAATAAAGCCGCTTTGTATGGGACGTAGGCGTGGTTTCCATCCGATATTCCCAAATTGTATAGCCAGAATTAAAACTGAAGAGCAAAGCTTACATGCTAAATTTCAAGGCATTTCTTTAATTTTTGTGGATTTTAAAGACGTTTTACGGTTAATTAAAAGTCATTTTGTATGGGAGGTAGGCGTGGTTTTCATCCAATTTGGCCCATTCTCGAACCTGATCTTTCTTTTTTAAAAATAAACTTATATTTTGAATTTTATCGCGATAGCTAAAAAATTGCGGCTGTAATCGTGTCGACAGACGGACAGACAGACGGACACACAGAAATTGACTCAGGAGATGATGCTGATCAAAAATATATTTATTTTTCTATACCTGCCACGCCTCCTTCTTGGCGTTACAAACGGAATGACAAAGTTAATATACCCCTTACGCAGTACGCGTTGGGCTATAAACATCCTCTTGATAACCAACTGAGTCACGAAATTAAAAAAAAACTGCGATCTAATTCTGTACGTGAATATTGAACTTTTCAGTAACTGTCCATAAAAGGGACAATTGATATTTTCCATGATATCGCCATGTTTACTATTACTATTACAACTATTACTGGTATGAAGGCAGACTGCATTCCACTGAAGGAGGGAATTTTAATAAAACAAATTAGCAATCTTCCCAGAAATTCCATTTTTGGGTTAAAGTTTCACTCTACCGTGCGTGGCGGCTACTTGCATAGTTTTTTTTTTTTTTTTAATTTGACGATTCATTAACGAGTCTTTGTTTTCGTTTTTTAAATACGAGTCATTAACGATTCATTTTTTTAACAAATTATTTATTAACGAGTTGTCTCTTAAAATACCGATTTATTAATAAATTGTGACTTTCTCCCGATAGCAAATTCCAAAATTTATCGTTAACAATATTCGTTAAAGAATAAAATATCCAATAATGCGTTTTCGTTATGAATTCGAAACAATTCTGCTTGGCTTATTGGGGCATTATTTATTTTTATACCTACACTTAATAAGTTATTAGTACGATTTTTGACCATGAGTATTCTACCCTTTAATCCATTTTTATTTCGTTAAACTTTGTTGACATTTCATCATTATTTAATAAAACAATCATTATTATAATTTTTAAATTAGTTTAAGCTAGCTTACAGCTGTTTTACTGTATTGAACATATTTAAAAACAACAATAGAAATCCATTAAAAATTTTAAAAATAACTTCATTAAAACACACATGTTTCAGCCTACTTATAAATATTTTAGAGTTATGCTATACAAATTTATGCCACTTAAACATCAAGTTCAAATTGAACACAAAATGAAACTCATAAACTGGGTAGATTTGATATAGAAACTTTATATATGTTGTCCATACTTATTTTTGTTAGTTTTGGTCGAAAAAAACTTAAACATTTTTTACAACCCAAAACCAATAACAAATCATACTTAATAGTATAGAAATCAGTACGTATCTTAAAGAAATTTGCATTCAATATACGAGTATTAAACAAAATCAGGTAATGTCCATTTAGATGAACAAAAGTGGAACAGATGCAAATCGTCGTCTCCAGTTGGCTCATGACTTGTGGCTATATAAAGAGAATCGTGCAGCTAAGACAATTTTAATACGTTACCATCGGCAAAGAGGAAAACAAGTTTATAATTCAAAGCCTAATCAGCAGCAGTGGCAAAGAAGATGCTGAACTTTATTGTAAGTTCCGAAAAATATCAAATTCCGATTGAAAGTGGTAAATAAACTAGTTAGGAAATGTCTCTGAGTAAAATTTTGGTATAATTAAAATTTTAATGTAATTATTTTGGTTTATTTTCATTTTAAGATACTCGTAATCTTCTTACTTGGAGTAGCTTTTGTGGATGCACAAGATCCCCCCATAGTGGCAGATTTTCCTGTTTATAAAAGTGAATCAAATCAACTTTTGCAGGATAAAATAGAAGATTCTAGCTTCCGACAACTTGCTTCATCACCCACAGCCCAACAGTTTCTCCAACATGACAGCAGAATTCAACACCAACGTGTTAAATATGCAAATTATCACTTAACCCAAGATGTCCAAAGTGCAATCACTCATCCATATAGACAGGATTACAACAGTGTGGAGGGTCTTACGATTGCCAGAGATTGGATAGTTTCTGCAGATGCAATAATAGCGGCAGGAGCAATTAAGTGAATTGATGATTTCACGGTTATGCGAACAATCGCAGAAGTTCCAATCGCTCAAAAAAATAAAAGTGAACAAGAAAAATTTATCTTCTAACAACTCTAAATAACTAAAATTTTATCTTAAATGAGCATTCGCCCAAAAATTTAATATTTAGCGAATATTCATTTAAAAAATTTAGCTCGTTGTTCAAGTGGTCGCAACTTATTTGGAGAAAAAAAGAAATTTCATCGGTTTTTCTGTTTTTTCGATTTCAATGTTTTTTAATGGGTATTTGAATTAAAAATTAATGATTAAAAAAATTTCAATTTAGCTAATTTTTAACTAAAATTTTAAAGTACAAACAAAGCAGTAAGATTTTCTCAGCTCAAGGGCGACTTCCAAATATGAATATTTTTGAATAAAGTTTTTCATGGTATATTTAGAAGCAACTAAGTATGAACGCATTTAGGTGCGAGCCCGCTTAAGGAATCAAAACAAAGAAACCTGAAAATCCATTAACTTTTTTTTAACGTTTTGACCACTCTACTTTTTATAATTAAAAAATTAAGAACCATCCAAAAAGCTAAAATATTTATTAAATCAACCAAAAAATTTTAAGAAATTTTTAGGCGATTGTTTCGGGGGTTTTTTTTTATGGCCACTATAGAAATTGGATGATTGTTCGCACAGTCTGATTTCCACATTCAAGTTCCTAAAAAGCTCCTGGCAATAATGTTGTTGGGGCAAAATCTAAAGACTGGTTATTTATAAGCAAGATGAATTAATCAAGTACAAAATAATTTATTTTAAAAGCCGTTAGCCTTAGCGCTAGTGCTTTTAATAAGTTATTGTAAATTTTATTTATAATAAAATTTAGTAATAATAATAATAATTTATTTTAAAAATTACATATAAATATAACTTTTGGTCAATATAAGAGCAAATAAACTGGAGCTAGCTAAAGATACCTTATAAGTTGAAAATGTATCTTTCAATGAAATTCTATAGAATTTCAAATACTTTGTTTTAATTAATTTCATTTAATTTATTACGTATTACGTTGAGAGGCGTCAAGAATCTGTTAAACACTGTCACGCAATATGCGATGTTATTAAATTTTTCCCCGAAACTTGTAAGAATATTTTAAAAACAAGAAAAATATTTTCCTTGCTCATTATATTCCATGCTCACTAGCAGTGTTGTTAACGTAGTTAAGCAATTTTAGCACCATATCTTGGGTGCGTTTATATATTTTCTGCTTCATAAAGCGTTGCCCCCAGAAACATTGTCATTCAAATTGAAAAACTTTTAGTGATTATCTAATGTAACTTAAAAGTAATAAATAAATAAAGCTTAACGAATAATAAACTGTCAGTACAACAAAAGATCTAAATTTATTTCTTTAAGGTTAGATTTGGAAAAGTAGAACAACAAATGTGGAAAAATTTGTGGAACACATGGTTACTATAGAATCCTTTGCATGGTATGTAATCTTAACAATATATAAGTTATATATTGTTTATATATTATAAGTTCGGTAGCGAAATTTTTAAAACTATTGAAAATTTATTTTTAGTGTTTTAGTGAAAGTATTATTGAGTGTACTACGAATTTATTGTTATATCGAAAGAATAATTGTATCAAGATGAATTAATCGAAAAAGTTATTTATAAAAGGGTTAAATATTGGTGAAATTTTTTTTTGTAGATAAAATGATACTAACAAGATAAAAGAAACTATACATTCTCGTATATTTCTATATTAAACTTATTTCATTTTATTCAACGCTTTGCCGGACTTTTTTTCACCTTAAGCTTAGTATGTTGTAGGAACGAAAATTTTTGGGCATATTATTCTACCTACAAGCGAAATTTTGTTGTAGTCAAAATTTTTGTGTAACAAATTCATAAAACAGATTCACATTTTTATTGCTGCAATTTTATATCTCTTAAAAGGCAAGACTACACATCAATAAACTAAATAAATTTGTTTAATAACAAATTCAACCTTAACACATAATTACTGCTTATTTTTTTATTGTTGAATGTCAAATTTCCGCGGCAATTAAACGTACGGCCATAAAATTGGCAGCCGAATTTTGACATTTTAACTCTCCACACATGGTTGTGAACTTGGCTGCACTGAATAAATTTTTTCCTTCAACAGCTTACTACCTAGCGAAAAAAAAAAATTCCGCTGCCTGTTCGCTGTCAAAAAAACTCAAAGTACTTCTTATGGAAATTTTGTTTTTGTTCGTACAGCATACTGAGCTTTTCGCTATACTGTTCATCAGATTAACTCCGCCAGGGGAAGTGTCTTTGGATACAAACCTGCCCGTCCAAAGCCAGGATAAAGGAGGATGTTTGGGAATGGGATACGTCCCATCCCGTAAAAAGTTTAGGGCCAACCAAGAGCTCGGGGTGGCGCCCATCTTGGGAGCAGGTCATATTCGGTATATCGAATGTGGAAAAAGATTGCGAAGGTATAGTAATTGACCTAAAAACTTGGTCAATTACTAGCACGGGGATAGTCATACTCGTCAAAGAGGACGACCCTATCTATCCTCGGCAAGGAGACAACTGAGGGTTGCATAAATTGGGTGAATGATTTGAGGTGTCGAATTGACAGACACAGAATATTCGATGCGTTGCTGTGTTGTGTTAACATGGCGAATAGGCACTTCTTCCATGGCAAGTGAATTTAAGATTCATGCCTGGATTGAAGTTGCCGGTCAAGCACGATTTAGTGCTCTAACTGGGCACGGCCAGTTGCAAAAACTCATGCATGCATGCATTTTTTGTCTCGTTGCTGGGATGTTGCGGAGCTTCTTGACGGGACCGAGTTGCCCAAGTGACTATCATGGGTTGGCCCTTCGGGGAGACTCGTATTGGCTGTGGTTGTGCTTATGCTGAACAGGTCTAGATTGACCAGCGGGGTCGTGCAATGGTACGACCGGGCTGGCATACCTGCTTAGAATGCAAGAGATTGGGTAGGTCTCGTCTTCACCAGTAGATGACAATGAAGGTACGCCACTATTGGTAGTGAAACTGGTACTGCTATTGGAAGCAGTGCGGCTCCATGGCTATACAATTGTCGTGCTTTATGGTAGTGCTGGTCGTCCGTTCCATTAACTATATCCTCGCTCCATACACCCAAGTACTTAGGCCTACAAGGCAGGCGTACTTGTAAAAACTGGAATTCATCTGTCCATCAGATTCGTTAACCGATATTCACATTTACTAGAAATAAATATTTTGGTTCTTTTTGTCCATAAAGACAGTTTCAGATTGAGCTTGGTAATGTTTCTTCTTCTATTAAAAAAATTAATATTTATTTTTTAGCAGTTTTTAAAAATTTTAATTTAGATTTGTGAGTAATGTGTAAAGAGTAAGAGTAAGAGTAAGAGTAAGAGTAAGAGTAAGAGTAAGAGTAAGAGTAAGAGTAAGAGTAAGAGTAAGAGTAAGAGTAAGAGTAAGAGTAAGAGTAAGAGTAAGAGTAAGAGTAAGAGTAAGAGTAAGAGTAAGAGTAAGAGTAAGAGTAAGAGTAAGAGTAAGAGTAAGAGTAAGAGTAAGAGTAAGAGTAAGAGTAAGAGTAAGAGTAAGAGTAAGAGTAAGAGTAAGAGTAAGAGTAAGAGTAAGAGTAAGAGTAAGAGTAAGAGTAAGAGTAAGAGTAAGAGTAAGAGTAAGAGTAAGAGTAAGAGTAAGAGTAAGAGTAAGAGTAAGAGTAAGAGTAAGAGTAAGAGTAAGAGTAAGAGTAAGAGTAAGAGTAAGAGTAAGAGTAAGAGTAAGAGTAAGAGTAAGAGTAAGAGTAAGAGTAAGAGTAAGAGTAAGAGTAAGAGTAAGAGTAAGAGTAAGAGTAAGAGTAAGAGTAAGAGTAAGAGTAAGAGTAAGAGTAAGAGTAAGAGTAAGAGTAAGAGTAAGAGTAAGAGTAAGAGTAAGAGTAAGAGTAAGAGTAAGAGTAAGAGTAAGAGTAAGAGTAAGAGTAAGAGTAAGAGTAAGAGTAAGAGTAAGAGTAAGAGTAAGAGTAAGAGTAAGAGTAAGAGTAAGAGTAAGAGTAAGAGTAAGAGTAAGAGTAAGAGTAAGAGTAAGAGTAAGAGTAAGAGTAAGAGTAAGAGTAAGAGTAAGAGTAAGAGTAAGAGTAAGAGTAAGAGTAAGAGTAAGAGTAAGAGTAAGAGTAAGAGTAAGAGTAAGAGTAAGAGTAAGAGTAAGAGTAAGAGTAAGAGTAAGAGTAAGAGTAAGAGTAAGAGTAAGAGTAAGAGTAAGAGTAAGAGTAAGAGTAAGAGTAAGAGTAAGAGTAAGAGTAAGAGTAAGAGTAAGAGTAAGAGTAAGAGTAAGAGTAAGAGTAAGAGTAAGAGTAAGAGTAAGAGTAAGAGTAAGAGTAAGAGTAAGAGTAAGAGTAAGAGTAAGAGTAAGAGTAAGAGTAAGAGTAAGAGTAAGAGTAAGAGTAAGAGTAAGAGTAAGAGTAAGAGTAAGAGTAAGAGTAAGAGTAAGAGTAAGAGTAAGAGTAAGAGTAAGAGTAAGAGTAAGAGTAAGAGTAAGAGTAACAATGCTAAGTAATTCATGAAGCAATAGGTCGCCACAACAACAATGTTCTTTACAGAACAAACCACCAGCAGACTAGACAGCTGTTTCGTTGGTCGCTACACCAACTCATCCGTAATCTTCTGTGGCGTATTCAGTCCATTAGCTTTGAAAATCTAATAGACACAACTTCTGCTAAACCAAAGCGGTATTGGAAAGGTTCAAATAAATTGACTACGTTGATTCTACAAAGATTTGTTGTTGCGCTCTTTGTTTACTTTTTTCCACGATTCCATCCTTGACACCAACAATTCGTTGGTATTAAAGCATAGAAGGCGTGAAGAAGTTTTTTTTTTTTTTGAAAAAAAGATGTTTCATCTTATTTTCTTAGGTCGAGCTCGTACCAGTTTATACATGGAAATTAAATTGTCGTATTTTAATATTATATTTAATTTTTAGCAATTCTTAAAAATTTACAAAGAAATCTAAAAGATGTCTAAACGGTAACTATAAAAAAAAGTTCGAACTGCCATTTCTTCATATTCGAATTTACCCGTCTCTTCAAGCAACAAATGAAAATAAACCAAAAAAAATATAAAGGTTTTATTTCTTTTTTGGATTGGACTCCTTCGATCTATCACAGCGTCCCCATCACTTGGAGAGTTCGGAAGACAATCAGGAAGAAGATTTGGAAGAAATATAAAATTAACAGTATAATATTAAACATTTTATCCTTATACATGATATAATAGCAACATTAATAATAATATTACAGTAGTAACATTATTACAGTAGTAAACTTCATAAACATATATAAACAATGTTTCACAAATCTGCATGATACAATTTCAGAATATAGACGATACACAAGATCATACATGTGGTCTTATATAAGTTAAATATTTAACTCAGTTTGTTATTATTTTATAAGAGAAAAATAAAAGATATCAAAAATGTAAGCAAAAATATATTAAATAAAAGAATTAGATGAAAATATTTAATTATTGATGAGAAGCAGGCAAACAATTTTCGAATTACATCTGTAAATGACAAATTAAGTTTAATTCGTCGTAGTTATGGTCTTGTTTATAGTGAATGCGATGAATTATCTGGCAAGCTGTTATATAATCTTGGGGCTATCGCAGAATATGAATGAAGAAAATATTGCAAATTATGCGGCGGAACTGCAATTTTGTTATGATTATTTATTCTTAGATTGTAGTTTAGTTGTTTTGGTTCATTAAATAACAATTGTTTAAAAAAAAAAAAACTTTAATATTTTATAATAATGTAAGTGCTTGAGTGGAAGAATACCAATACTCTTGAAAAGGGCAAAGCTGTGTACAGTTCTACTTTTACTGCAGATAATGCGAATTATTTGTTTTTGAGAGATGAGCAATGGGTTAATCTTATTTGAATGTCTCCTACCCCAACAAGCTAGCCCATATTCCAGTTTTGAATGTAAAATTTCGTAATAAATACATGTTAATAATTTTTGTGAGCAGAAGGTTTTTAAAAGTTAAATTTGTCATAAAGCTGACATCGCATATCGTTTCAGTGCGGTGGTGTCTTCTGACCAAGTCATCTATGAGTCTACCAAAATAGTTAAGTATATAAAAGATGCAACGCATTCAATCTTAAAACAACCAGAACAAGATATATGGTTGTTATAGGTTAACACTAGGATTTGAAGTGTAACATGTGAACTTATCGAATAGGAAGTGAACTACTTTCGTAGTTGGAGTGATGAAATATAAATTGATCAGTGCGATCAGTGGGTTTCTTTACCAGCAACATTGAAAAACATAATTTTGGTTGTATCACTAAGTATTTGTTTATGTATTGTAATCCAATGTCTTAAAAGACAAAGATCATGATTAATGTTCGCTGTCAGCTCCAGAATAGAACAACATGAGTAATGAGCAAGCAATATCATCCGCAAAGGCAACGGTTTCACTCGAAAACTCTATACTTAAAATTGAGTTAATATGCATAGAAAAAGGGCAGGTCCCAAAACTGAACCCTGTGGTGCGCCTGCATTAATTTTGAAAAAAAAAACTGAATTTCGCCTTTATTTTTACCCGCTGCATCCTGTTCTGTAAATAAGAGCAGGCATAGCCATTTATAATTACAACCTTTTAGTCCACCTTTGTTGAATTCTGTAAAAGAATTTTCTGATTAACTGTATCGAAAGCTTTGGTTATATCTACAAAAAGTGCACCGGATTGTTTTTTATTATTTAGAGAACAAAAATTTATTAAACAATAAATTTATCTTATTTGACATTTATTTGTAAGTTAATTAATTGAGATTTAAGGAATAGAAAAAATTATTAACAAAATAAATCTCCTACAAAAACAAAAATTTATTCGACGTGTTTTCGATCTGCTGGAGAGGTCATACAAACAAAAAAAAATGCTACTCATCTTCATGAGATTCATGGATTTTGTGGAAGAATCGGCATCATTTTCGCCCTATGTAAGAATTTTCTCCGACAAAATTTTGGGAGGAAATATTTTTTCTAATTGATTCTACAAGAAGCTTCTTTGAGCGTAAAAATAAATTCTGGATGTAGTTTCTAATATTTAAACTCTCCACCAAAAATAAGCCCTAACAGCCTTTGAAGATACTTGTATGAAAAAGAGTAAAACGATAGAGCTAATTTCTCTAATGTAGGGTTTAATAAAAAAATCATTAAGAACGCAACACTTTCAACCTCTCAATTTTCAAGTGATCTTTGAAACTTGTTAGGTAAAGTTTTTGCTGTTCTTTCTTGTTGCCGGGCATACGAGCATAACAACAACAACAACATCACGTAAAAGTCAAGCTAGCTAAGATTAGGCATGCGATATCGTAGCGTAATTTATGTCCTAAGAGTGTAGATGCAAAATGTAGTCGAGCCAGGCCCGTAGCCAGGATTTACCTTGGGGGGAGTTTTGATACAAAATCTTTAAATAGATACCAGTAATAAGTGAAAGAAAGAATATGAAAAGTTATAAGCAAATCCGTTTTCTTGTAAGACTATTTGTGAATATTTGTGAGAGATGAGAAGAGTTTATTTAATTTTTTTTTACAAATCAATTTTGAGTACTAAGTTTTTTGATTTCTGCCTATGATTTCTTGAAAAATGGTCCAAATTAAGAATTTTTAAATTCTTTTAAAAAGTATTATTCTACTAATGGTAAAAATAGGTTAGATTACTTGCAGTTTATTAAAATCAAAATTAAAATCAGCGATGACAAATGCAAACATTTTTTAATAAGTTCAGCTGGTGAAGCTGTATTCACAACTCTTATGGACGGGAAAAAAAAATTTTAGTCCTTAGATTTGGTTTTTTTTTTTTTTTTGCTATCTTACGCTTTTATTGATCCCCAGCTTGTGTACAACTATTTGAACCTGTGCGAACCCTAGTTCGAGTTATCGTTAAGGGCTTACATATTACTGTTCTCGAAAACGATTTCGTCAATTTTAATAATATTCAAAAGAATATATTTTCAGATCTTTAAAAATTTAATAGTTTCATTTTCTCATGATTCAATTCCAATAATAATTATTATATATATTTTTTTCTTAATAAAATTTTTTGAGCAGAGTAATCTCGAATTATCCTCTCAGCCTATTTTTCAAAAACCGTAATTCAAAATCTGGTTTTTGCACAGCACCAGTATCTTATACCTAATTTATTATATAAGATATCACATGAAAATAAGTTCATGTTAATATTAAAATAATTACTTAGCTAGATAAATTTTTACAAAAAGATTGAAACAGTAATTTTTTTTTTGATATTTAAGAATTTAATCGGTCGTGGATTTATATTGTGTTTAGTGTTAATTAAAAACACTAAAAACAAAATTTTTTGAAGTGCCAAATTGTTTTTGAATTTTTTAATATAATAAAAATAATATTGAAAGTGCTGAAGCTTAAAAAACTGTAATTGTTAATTTTTTTATGAAAATTTGGTAACATGATTAAAAAATCATCAAATCACAATGGAATTGGACTGTATAAAATGTTTTTCAAAAATGATATCTTTTGAGAATTTTTTTTCGAAAAAAGCGAATTTAGATTTAAGGTGATTTTCCGAAACCTGTTATTTGGAAAAGGCTTCGCACAGGGCTAAATTTTTGTGCTAAGTTGGAAATTTTAGATGTCTTATATACCAAGAAAACAACAAAATAAAATAGTCAAACTTTTTAGTCATTCGCCTTACGTGTAATACCCCATAATGTGTTAAATTTCGTGGTTCATGTATTTTTAACACAAAATGAAAAAAAAACCCACTCAAATGAATGCTTTTCAAAAGTTTCGGGTCTAATAAGCTTTCCCAGCAATTCATAACTATTTCGAGCTGGCTTAAGGAAATCGTTTCAGCTTTTATACGAATTTATATAGAATTTCGTTTTGCGACTGTAAAACATATTGAAATGCAAACGGAGTAACTTTCCTTTCTTTCGAACTATTTGAACGAAATCGTAACTTTTTCGTATCATTTTTATTAAGACTTGTTACGACATTTCGTTACGAAGACGTGTCAACCGCTTCATACGATATTCTTCACGGTTTCGTTTGGGAAATCGTAACGAAAATCGTATCAAGGGGTTGACACTACTTCCTAACGTAACATCGTAACGATTTCGTAGCGAGTCCTAACGAAAGTATTACGATAAAGTCACGATTTCGTTCAGAGACTTCAAAAGAAAGGAAATCTTACTCTGTTAGCATTTTAATAAATCATACAAAGAGTCGCATAACGAAATATTATATAAACTCGTATAAAAAGTGAAACTGTACCGATATTTGCGTATCGAAATTGTAATGATTTCTTTAAGACAGCTCGAAATAGTTACGAATTAGCCGGAATTTCGACACAGTCGT
Organism: Coremacera marginata; assembly: GCA_914767935.1. Classification (NCBI taxonomy): domain Eukaryota; kingdom Metazoa; phylum Arthropoda; class Insecta; order Diptera; family Sciomyzidae; genus Coremacera; species Coremacera marginata. Next base: position 225,545,516 of record OU612043.1, read on the forward strand.
CAACTACGGTTTGCTGGGTAGACATGGCAGATAAAAAAAATATGGTAGATATGGTAGATAAAAAATATCAAGCAAATTTTCTTCAATTTACAAAATAATATATTGGTTCTAGGTATAATTTCATATATATATTTTGTATGATATCAGGGACTTTTTGAGCATTGAAACTGAGTTTTAATATACAAACTCCTTGGAGATGAATTTTAATATAATGATGATGACTCTTATAAGCAAAATTAATCTTCACCAGGCCAAAAAAAAAAATTTAATAATTAAGTAAAGTTTTCAAGAAAATTAACATCATTATCAAAGTTTATATAAAAAAAAAAATTACATTTTGAATTTAATAGTCTCATTTGTGTTATTTCCATATACTTTCTATAACGACTTTATATAACGATTATGACTCTTATAAGCAAAATTAATCTTCACACTTGGCCAAAAAAAAAATTTAATAATTAAGTAAAGTTTTCAAGAAAATTAACATCATTATCAAAGTTTATATAAAAAAAAAATCACATTTTGAATTTAATAGTCTCATTTGTGTTATTTCTTTATACTTTCTGGACCCTAAGGGGGGGTTTGAACACCTAAAATATCCCCTTTGTCTATGGGCCTGAGTCGAGCAGTCGAGTCAGATGCTGGAATGTGAGCTTGCTTGACTGGGTGTGCACCTCTGTTCGTGTGAGTGAAATGGGATCAAATTGCTTTAAAACCAGTCTAAAGTACAGCATTAAATGCTGTTGTTGCAAATAAAGTTTTTGAATAAAAAGCAAACGAAATATATAAGACAACTTAACGTTGAGCGTATATAGACAGGTCAAGAAGTGTGTGTGCGTGTATGTGAGGCGGAAGCTTACACATGAATGGATGTGGGTACATTGTTAGGCAACTATAAAGAATGCTCAATATGTGCTTTGAAATTCTACACGTACCAATATTGTTGAAGGAATTTTAATACATTTTGGTAGGGATGCTGCCTAAATATCTGACACAAAAGTAAAACCCACGAGTAGCAAACAACAACAAAAACAAAAACAACAACAACAACAACAACAACAACAGAAATGATAGTAAAATAAAATCCTAAAATTTATTATCGAGCTGAACTCGAAACAAATATGAAAAGGAGCTGAACTGAGCTTTAATAGGATTCATAAATTTTCTTTTTTATCAAATGAGTTAATTATTGAAATTTAACGTACAGTATTAATCCTAAAATCTACTTGGGTCACTCTCTAACTTAAATTCTATGCTCCACATGGTGAACGATACCTCAATACTTTGGGCTGCTCTATAGCAGCACAACTTTAACTATTCAAAAACTTGTTCCGTATTCGGCAGAATTTAAGGAAACCTTTTTAACGAGCGACCAAAAATAAAAGACGTGCAACATTAATTTAAAAAAAAGGACATGCACATCCTGTTGACATGCGCTTGTAAAAAACTTTTTCTACCTGTCAAAATATTTGTAAAAAAATTAACGAGCAAAAAAAATACCTTTAAATTTTTGTTTTTCCTATTCTGCGCAAGAATTTCTTAGCTCTTGTAACTTGAAGCAACATCCTTATTTGAAGAGTTTTTGTTTTTAATACTAGTCCTTAACTGTGACTTGTTTTCTTTTCTATTTTGCTCTTGCTTTAGGTTGCGAACATAGTAAACGCTTGTTGCTAAGCCGAGCCGAAAAACTTATTGGAGCAATAAGCAAACCAAGTCATGCACCTCTTTTGCTTCAATGTGTATTTCGGCTCGGCTCAGCAACAAGCGTTCACTATGTTCACAACTTTACTCTTCTGTATTTTGTTGTGCCTCAATCTGCCCTCTTATCTGGCTAAAGTTTAGATTAGTTAAAGGATTACCAAGCTGTTGAAAGAGTTGCAAAAAAGTTAACTACTCAGCATAATAAAATAAATAATTATATATAAAAAATAGAGCATTTTAAAGGTTCTTGTTTATCATGATTTGTTTTTGTGCATTACTTTAAGAGTATGTCAATAAGAGGAAGATAAAATTTTAAGAATTGTCTTCATATCAACCAAATGATGCTTTTAACTCCACATTTTTTTTTTTTAAATTTTTATGGTTTGCAAAGAGAGCTTTTGAACTCAAAGATAAGAAATGACAGTGTTGCCGCTCGAGAATTCTAAAACGAAGTGAAATAGGCTGCAAGATGGAAGTGTTTTCAGAGTTTTGTATTTTGACATAAATGTTCATTATACTTCTTTAGGAACATTTTCAGAAAAATTAACAATATGACATACATCTAATAATAAATAACGAAAAAAAAAAATTTGGAATCAATAAAAAAAGTTTAATCAGAAAAAACTGTCGTGGCGGCCGTGGTGCAGTGGGTAGAGTGTGTGGCCCATACGCCAGAGTACCCTGGTTCAAATCTCACCTGACACAGAAAGTTTTTTCAATTGCATTAATTTTTCTGTTCGGCCGTCAACCTCAGAGAGTAAAAACTGCCATGAAAAACTTATTGAGAACATAAGCCTTTCGGAGTCGGCATAAAACTTGTAGGCCCAGTTCTCGATCAATTGTGTTCAAACATTTCACAAACACACACAACACAACTGATCATAAGAAGCTCGAAGGGCTAAAATGACCATTTCGTTTTTTTGAACTTACTAATCTACTAACTTTGAACTTATTTCTTTTTGGATTTTTAATTAGTTTGGTTTGTGAAAATACTTTTTTAGTTCTTGCAACGCTTCTACTTCTACTATTCGTATTTTTGGGTACATCGGTTCCCATTTTTCTAAACAGCATTTTCTAATTTAAAAGCGTTAATTTTAAACTCTCCAAACCTTTTTTAAGCTTTAAGCTAACAACCGATATCTTTTTTGCGTCAATAAGAAAGGGAAACATTTTATGAAGGACACCAAACTACTATTATTTAATTTTTAATTTTGACATGACAAAAACCTGCATTCTGTAATTCACAAGGAACTAGAAGCGGATGCTGTTGGAAAAACTTAAGCATATAAGCTACATGGGGTCATTTCGAAACTAAATTAATACAAAATTATTTAAAACGAATAGGAAATTACATTAATATTGACAGGAGTTAGTTATTAGATAATAATATTAAGAACACAATTGATATCTTGATAGGACAAATCAAAAGGATATAACGATAAAATGCGTTGGATGCTATGTGACGGAATTCGAGCCATATTAAGGTGTTTTATTCTTAAATTACAACTTGAATAGCATCTATTCATCAGATAGCCGGACCTAATAAAAAATATTTTCAAGACTTTATTAAAAATTTTGAGATGTTTTACAGGCTAATATATTGAGTTGTTTAAATAAAGGGGAACAGGGGACAAACCTGCACATGGCAACATGTCTGACTACCTCAACCTGGCGAGGCCAGCCGTCGAAATCGTCCCAAGACGACTCAAACCTCCACGTGGTGTTCCCTGGACAACGGCAAACTGGCATCCGTCAGATTGACGGCTTATTTAGCGGCGGGTCACCTAGCCTTAAATAGGTTGTGCATCGGGCTTGAAACCCACCACGTAAAAAAACCATTTCAATGAAAAGTTACATAAGAAATCACGACAACACATCCACTAACGGAATGGGGTTGATTGACTTCGCCGCAGCACGAAGGGGGGCTACCATCCCCTTCCCCCCTAAATCAGTGGCACGACCAAGAGTGTTGCGACGCCACTGCAGAGAAAGATGACGTCTACAAAGCAACTCTGCAGTCGAGTTGCAACGCGTGCTGCTAACGAGCGATACAGAGAGAAAAGGAGGGACGAGAGACGTATTTTCAGGCGGAAAAAAAGAGAGGCAGAAAAGCGTGAGTGTGAGAGGATTGAGATGCATGGGTACAGGAACGAGGCCCGAAAATTCTTCGAAAATATAAGACGCCTGGCAGATGGTTTTAAAACCGGGGCCTCTTCCTGCAAGGATGCAAACGGAAATCTAGTGATAGATATCCAAAGTACACTGACTTTATGGAGGGAACACTTCTCTAGTCTTTTGAATGGCAATGATGACAACAGTCCCGCCAATAGATATGATATCCCGAAAACCCCAATTATGGATGACAGCGCTGAAGTTCCGCTGCCCGACTATAACGAAGTCTTAACAGACATAACACGGCTTAAGAACAAAAAAGCCGTGGGTGTCGATGGTTTACCCGATGAGCTTTTTAACGTATGCGGAATGAAATATTGGCAAATTTAAAAACTGCATTAAAAAAAAACTAAAGTATATAAATTCGTAAATTTTATTTTAAATGAAACTTATACATTTTTTAGTTAATGAAATTTTAAATTTTAATTTTAAAAATATAAAATTTTTTAGTTTTAGTTAAAAGACACTTTTGCCATTGGATCTGTAAATACGATCTGATGTTGGCAATTTGATAAGCTCCGTTTTTATTTTGGCTATAAAATTTTTCACAGTTTTGGGCCAAAATTTATTGGTATATATTCTCCAATTAAGATTAGCCCAAAAGTCTTCGATTGGACGAAGTTTCGGTAAGTTGAAAGGGTTATTCCTCTTATGTACATAAGGTATCGGAGCCTATCCATAGCTTCTAAGCTCTGTTGACAGTAATGACTTGATGCAAGGTCAGGCCAAAACACTATATTTTTATTGTTGTGTTTGCTTCTTATAAAGTCAGCAACTTTTAGCAAACAGAAGTTGACATACCGTTCACCATTGACGGCTAAGCCCGACTCAAAAAGAACTGGCTCAGACATACCCAAAGCACTTATTGCAAGTCATAATAAGACTTTTTTGGTAGCTTACAATGTTTCAAATATTTCACATTGTCTTCTATATACTTGCTTGCTGCGGTCAAAAAAGTGCTGTCCTTGCCACTCATTACCCTCGAATGTGAAGTAGTTCTCGTCACCCATAATGCAAAAAATATTTTTAACCAAATTTGTCAAATGTACTTTTTGGACACAATTTTGAGCTTCCGACACCATTGGTTAACGTTTTCGTGACCTTATTTGGATTCCTATTGACAGAAAATACTTCTTCACTGCTTTGCCATCACATTGAAATTTTTTCTCCAACTCTCTGTACGGTTTTGCCACTCTTCCATCAGTTATTCCATATATTAGACAGCTTTTTTCCATGTGGTCTTTCTGAAGGCATACGTTGCCAAGATGTTGTAGAAGGTTCGGCGATTGATTCTTTCTTCAACAATATGAGGAAAAATATCCACTTTTGTCCAATCAGAATAAGATTAAAATAAATGACAAATTCTCTGACGACGTTGCTTTTCTTTTTTCGACATTTTGAATACACCTAAGAAGTTACCAGCATAAAATTTGAACTGCTTGTCAATATCACATTGGTCTCTCATATTGATGTTATTGATGTTTTTACAAGGTTCAAAAAGTTGTCCAGATTTCATTCCGCATGCGATAGGACGGAGGCGAAGCTCTATTTAAATGTATTCACAAGCATTGTATGTATATGCAGAATATGGTCGGAAGAATGCATTCCAAACTTTTGTAATCTCAGTGCACTCTGCACAATCTACAAGAAAGGCGATCCCACTATTAGTGCTAACTACCGTGGGATAAGTCTTCTAAGTAGCGCATATAAGGTCCTGTCGAGCGTATTATATGAAAGACTGAAGCCCATCGTAATCAAACTGATTGGGCCTTATCAGTGTGGCTTCAGACCTAGTCAATCTACTACCAACCAGATATTCACGCTACGACAAATTTTCGAAAATACCCTAGAAAAACAAATCGGCACCCACCATCTTTTTGTCGACTAAAAAGCCGCCTTTGACAGTCCAATAAGGAATCACCTATACTCCACCATGTCTGAATTTGGTATACCTGCAAAATTAATCCGTCTATGCAGGATGACACTGAGCAACACCAGCAGCGCAGTTAAAATTGGGAAGGACCTCTCCCCACCATTTGTTACCAAACGAGGTTTCAGACAAGGTGATTCTTTATCGTGCGACTTTTTCAACCTAATTATGGAGAGATCATTCGAGCTGCTGATCTGAGACAAAGTGGCACCATATTTAACAAGAGTGTTATGCTGCTAGCGTATGCTGATGATATTGATATCATTGGCCATAACACACGCGAAGTCAGTGCAGCATTCTCCAAATTGACAAAAAGAGTAGAGTCACATGGGTCTTTCAAAAAACGCAGATAAGACGAAATAAATGGTGTCAACAAACAAACAGTCCCAGCGTATTGGCACCCACGTCACTGTTGACAACACCTCCTCCGAAGTTGCGAAGGACTTCGTCTACCTCGGATCAAGCATTAAATTCATCAACGATATCAGTAGAGAGATAAAACGAAGGATAACTCTTGCCAACAGGTATTACTATTCTCAGTAGGCTCAATAGGCAATTGAGAAGCAAAGCCCTCTCTCGACGAACAAAAGTCACGCTCTATAAGTCACTAACCATGCCCGTCCTGTTATATGAAGCACAAACCTGAACGTTGAGCAGCTCTGATGAAAAGACTTTGGGAGCTTACTTAAGACTTTGGTTCGATAGAAAGATCCTTCGTAAAATCTACGGACCAATCTGCGCCAATGGCAAGTACTGAAAACGATGGAACGTTGCGCTGTATGAGCTGTACACCGACATCGATATAGTAAAGCGCATAAATATCGAGCGGCTTCACTGGCTAGGTCATGTTGAGCGGATGGAAGACGACGCTCCTGCGAAGAAAATATTCCGCGACGGTCAACGCAGAAGAGGACGACCGCATCTCCGTTGGAAGGACCAAGTAGAAGACAACCTGACGAAACTTGGAGCATCCAACTGGCGCCAGCAAGCGCAAAACAGAAATGGCTGGCGAAATTTCTTACACCAGGCAAAAATCGACTTACGGTTGTAGGCGCCACCTAAGTAAGTAAGTAAGTAAACTATTTTCAAGACGATTTCTTTTACATATCAATGAAGCAACGATGATAGACTCGACATCCACAAAAAAAGTCGGACGTCTTTTGCTTGAAAACAATTTCAATAGCCGATGTGCTAGAAAAATACCATATATTTCACCTGTAAATAAAACAAATCCATTACAGTACGCTCTGGTGCATGTTTATACGTCTACCTCCATTATATTCTCCATACATTTTTATTGGCGAATGAATCCTTAACAATTTTTTTTTTGTTTTTGTTTTAGTTGCTCATTTTAAATTATAATAAAAATTCGAATCGGCGCCGCAATCTGCAGAATAAATCCATTAATTCAAAAAAAATTGAGACACTCTACGACAAAGCGGGGTATGAGGCCGTGTTCTGGGAGTGTTCTTCTACTAGAAACAAACAGCAGTTTCTGCGATACAAAAACACATTTCGGAATTGTCGCACAGTGTAATGATATGTTCCAGTTCTGAAAAATGCAAAAATACACTATTTTTTCTTTTTCAGTTAGAACCTTTTTTTCATCAAAATTCTCTGCTTTGTTGTTCTTAAGCCGAGCTATGGCTGTCAAGACTTCATTATTATCGGGCAGTGAAACCGCAAAGTAGGGACAGGAAAAACCGACCGGCTTAACTGTAAACCGGTTTTCTTCTGTAGGTTAACCGAGGTATTTAGGTTTTTATGCTAATGTTCGGTTAAACCTGTTAACTTTTTGTTTCTTAAGAAAACATAAAAAAGCCGAAAGCTAGAAATAAAAATTAAAAGTATATGTTAAGCTCAAAAAAATATTTTCATAATATTTTTGCCCGTGTCACAGATTTCTAGTCAATACGGGGTTGGTTAGCTTAAGTATTAATAAAGATTATTTACTATTAAAAAAATAAACTTACGTTTTGTATTTCTTTAAATAAAAAAATTTAATAAAAATTTATTTGTAAATTAATTACGACCTTCTTTCATAAGTTTTAAGTAATGTGTTTATATAACTCCAATAATTTTTCAATTATTAAAGGTTATATTTTATCGAGCTCAAGGTCAATGTTGCTTTCCGAAGAAAACAACTGAAGGAAAAACAACTAACAACAACAATACCCTATATAGAGTATCAATCACATAGCAGACTAGACAGCTGTTTCGTTGGCCGCTACACCAACTCATCAGTAGCCTTTTTTTCGTGATTACCCTGAATTGCGGTACGAGATAACCTACCTCTCGTTGTTTGCATCTGAAAATATGTTTCACTTCTCTCCTCTTCTCTCCGTATCGCTCCTAAGAAGTACTCGTTACTACCATCTTTCTCTGCAGTGGCGTCGCAACCCTCCTGGTCGTGCCACTAGTTTCGATGAGGGCGGTCGTAATAACCTCTTCCGCAGCCGCACGCATAGATTGGGAGATGTGTGCCCCAATCCATTTTGAATGGATATATCCATTTAAAAAAGATTTAAAACAGTTACTCTGCTTAGTGCAACCGATAAAGAGAAAAAAGCTTACACTACAATGAGTGCCAGAGAAAGAAATGTTAGCATGAGTTAAGTTCTACTCGTTGTTGTTTTTGTACCAATAATATTTCGAATTCGAACCGATTTCATAGGTCACCGTCGTGTCAGTAGCAGTGGTTCCATTACAAGGCGCTTTAGCCCTAAATATCGCCGGTGGTATCGTAGTGCTACCCATATTTCAAGAGCTCTTGTGCACAGAGTATGCGCATGAGACTTAGATGTTGAAGTATAAGTTTAGGCTACGAGCTTTACAAGAAGTTCATCTATACTTTGAATTCTCTTTTATGTTGTACTCGTATAGGTAAATTTCTCATCAGCTTTGATTTTTTTTCTTTTTCCTTACCTTAAGGCTTAATCGTAAATTTAACTAAAATCTACTTAATACAAGTAATTACTAATATAGAAAATTTATGATTAACCGTAAATTCACCAAGGGGTCATTTTATCACCTTTTAAATAAATTACTGTTTAAATATCATTTTCTGTCTTCAGGTTTTGAGACAGAAACTTATGTTTCAGATTACGCTGATTTAATATGGCAAATCATGTTCATAGATGTAAATCAGAACATCTAGATATATTAAGACAATTATGGAAATAAAATTGTGTTAAAAAAAGAAAGAAAATGAATCTTTAAGCTTTAATTTTTATTCACGAGATGATTGGGCGGGCAAAGACCGGATTGGGAAAAATTTTATCTCTTCCCTACCCAGGCGGGAATTTTTCACCCTTTTTAGATTTTCGTTGCATTAACGTTCATTAGAAGTCCATTTTGATTGAATTATTCCTTGAAATTTCTGCACCTAACATAATTTTTGTAGCTACCAGAAATTCCATGGCCCAATGTAAGCACACCCTCATTTTTTCTGAGCTACATCGAGAAAATTGAACGCCTTAAAATCAATGAAAAAAAGTTTTTGTAAGACTGTAACCGTAAAAACCGTTGCAATAATGATTTATCCTTTAACTATGCAAGTGCTGCATCATTGAAACAAAAGACTGAAGTTCTTTGAAGCTAAATCAATAAAACAATCTCTGCCGTGAAGATAAAATATTTACTATAACGATTTAATTCTTTGTTAACAAGGAATTGACAAAAGTATGTAAGATCAACAACTTTTCTTTGTTTTTTTTTTTTGAGAGTAAGCTTCATTGTTTCAAAGACAAAGTCTGCTACTTTAAAGAATGTTTTCTTCAAAATCATATCTGTATACGAAGAATAAGCAACTCGTGTGCGAGTGCCAACATTGAATTGTAATTGTAAAAAACACACGTTAATATTCACACCAGTAAATTTTATTACATTTCATCAACAAAAAGAAAAGAAAAAAAAATGTCTTTGCCCGCAGTGCGGAATTGAACTTGGAATTTTTGGTGCCAGTACATCGCTCTACGCACTGATCCATCTGAAACATCTTTGTTACTGTTTGCTGACATAACTGCAGCTATGTTAACAAATGCTGTATTAACAGATGCAGTATGTCATAGTATTCTTTTGATAGCTGTACAACAAAACAAAGAGAAGCTACTAATTTCATGAAGCCATGTACTTAAAATCAAGGATCTAACATTCTGCGTCTTTGCCGTAACGAATAAAAGTCTTTGTGCCAAAGTACATTTTCTTTGCTTTTACAACTTTTCCATGCTTTTTTAAAGACGTACGTCTTTGCTACAAGAAATTAAGTTTTCGATTCAAAAAATATTGTTCTTGAGAATCTAACAATCTTTGTGTCTTTACCGTAACAATGTTCTGTCTTTTGGCACAATCTAACCAATAAAAGTCTTTGTAACAAAGTCCATTTTCTTTGGTTTTACGACTTTTTTCTCTGGGTGTAGGCGTGCATACATATCATATCGAGGCTATGGGGCTTGGTCATTTTTCCATCCTGGCCAAGAACTGGATGATGACAGGTGTGAATCGCAGGACGTGATGCCGCAATCTCGTTTTACCTTCAAATCCGCACGCAAACTAGTGCTTCTCTGCGTGGCCACTGTTGTAGATATCACAGGATGCTTGCAGTAAGCAACCCTATTCCTACCCTTATATTTATTGGATTACAATGATATCAGCTTTGTATCTTTCTAAGATATCAATCAATTGGATAGAGCCAGCTTCCCAATAAAGAGTCATTCCAGGTGCATTCCTGGCATTTCAGGTGCATATCCGTAAATATTTATTAGTTTTTCGTTTGCGGTAGTCGTCATCAGATTTGGGGATCATTCCACATATATTTCATAAAATTCTCATTGAAATTATTTTCACTATCGGTAACTTCCGTAACACAATCTATTTTACCACTTTAATAAATTTAATTTTTGTCACACGCAATAGAAAAATATTGTTCCCTTTGGAAAATATAACCTTACAAAAACGAAATGGCTACCATGCTATGTATTAAAACTGAGTTAGGGCTTTTTTGGTTCAAACAATTGACGAATTGAGTTAGGGCTCTTTTTCATTTCCTTGTAAACAGAAATGCAGAAAACACGATTTTGAAAAATTATGAGTTACGTCCTTTCTATATTAAGGTGACGATATCCGTAAATCAGTATCATATTTTCGTATGCAGGAGTCTTCATCAGATTTTGGGATTATTTTTATCTTTATTCTCTTTATTGATATTGTTTTTTAAAGAGATGTGCTTCAAGCTTAACGCACAACCTATTTAAACCTAGGTGACCTACCGCTCAAATAAGCTGTCAAACTAGCAATCGCCAGTTTGCTGTTGATAAATATATGCCACTAAAAAATTGTATGTGTTGAAAAAATAATTATGACACTTTCTTCTATATATTTAATAGCCGTATAATGCTGGAATAATGATGGTAGCATTATACTTAATCATTATGGTTAGTTCGACCTGTGAACTTATTTATATGTATCTGCTTATTGAGTAAAAATAGGTAATTTGAAATGGAATAAAACTTAACCCCCCCCCCCCTCCCCCTTCCCTAAAATTCTTTTGCTATTAATATGTTTCCATCAGATGAAAAGTCAAACAGAACTAGCTATACAATCTGTTGGCGATCACAGATTTTAAATTTAAGCTAATCTGCTAAAATCAATTTGTGTTGCATGAAATTCTATAGAGTGACCTATTGAACACAATTTGTTTTTACAAGCACTGTTTTTATATAAAAAAAAAATATAATCTTGACCTGTTGCAAATGAAAAATATCTTTTTTTTTTGCAATTAAATTAATTTTTGATCTGTTTGACATTGTCATTTATTTTTTCTTTTTATCTGAAAATTTTGAAAGTGTTTTCAAATCATCATTAATCTTATAGCTCTGCTGTTGATTTCTGTTTATGTTTGCATATTTGGGATTTTGATAGATTTCCTCAACTAAGTTGACATTCGATACTAACTAAGGTTAGATATTAGACAAGCGCAGCAAAATGCAATACAAAACAAGTCTTAAGCGGAACTCTCAACCTTACTCAACAAGTTGTATGCGAAGTCAACGAAACATTAAATTGAGTCAAAATAGCAACCAAGAAAAAAATCAACAATAATAATATACAATAATAAAGCGAAAAATTAGTCACAATATCATGAGACAGCAGGAAAGACATTTTGGAAGGTGACGAGCAAAAGCAACACCCACTGTTCGATAAAAGCTAACAAAACCAGCAATAACCAGCCAGAAATTTCCATCATTAGTGGCTGTTATTAACACATGATGCGTTGCTGATGTTACGCATCAAGAAACTTGATACCGCTCGCAGTTTACAGCATAAAGAGGTACCAAAATAAAAGCAGAAATAAAGATGCTTAGATATTAATGCATGTTATCCAATCCATATTTATTAGGCACCATCAACGATAGTAGCAACAACAGAAGCGACAACGACAGATCAGTTAATGTGTCAATAAGACGACAAAAACAAGTCGTGCTTTCTTGTCGGCACGGCTGCGCTTTGGGCCTGGATTTGTGTCATTTGACTAATCAGTTAATGAGCTAAAATGTATTTAAGTACAATCCGCAACTAAGGCCGCTGCTCCACGCGTTGCCACATATCTAATCTTAATATTCATGTGTGCTTTGCTTTTTGTTTCAAAAGTTTACAGCTTCACTTTTGGTGGGGTGATGGTGAGAGCGGAATGGGGAAAGTGTTATCATTACTTTTCGGTGGCAAAATGGAACTTTTTAAATTAAGCGCTGTCTTAAATGTTTTTCCTTCAACTGTATTGGGTTAGTTGCCAACTTCGACAAAGTGCATATAAAATAGCGGGACGCCTGGCCCATTAAGACATTCATAGTTTAGTTGCGCTAGCGTCAAGTGATAGTTTTTTTTTTAGTTTTACGTTCCGAAAGTTCAAAGTCCAAAATCTGAAGATGCGTGTTCTAGTTGTAAGTATAAGCAGAGGCATAAAATGGTTTTTTCTCTAAAAACTTTTTATATGTAGCTTCTGGGAGTTGTTACAATGGTCTGTGCACAGCACTCGGGCTACAACTACGAACAACAGCAGGAATCTGGTTCCATTCCATCAGCCAGCAACAACGATCTGGGATTACAGAGTGTTGCTCCAGAAAACTCCCAACCGAGTGAACAAGGTGCCTCCATACAACAAGGGCCTCTGAATGAGGAGTTTCAAAAGGAATTTTATTCTTATGCTGCACCCGAGGATCAATTTAATGATGAAGTTGGCAATCAAAATATTCTCAATTCACAGAAACAGAGTTTGCGTGTTCTCTTTATAAGGACTCCTGAAAATAAGGGACTGGAAAATGCCGCCCTTTCTTTGGCTAAGCAAGCCGGTGATCAGAAGACTGCCATCTATGTGCTTCAGAAGCAAGCTGACATTGGCAGCCTGGCTAAACGCTTGCAGATTATTAAACAGCAGATAGATAATAGACCGGAAGTACATTTCGTCAAGTACCGCACACCTCAAGATGCAGCCCATGCACAGCAGGCCATTCAAGCTCAGTTCGATTCGCTGCCAGGCTCTTCGCGCAGCTCAAACGAGGGCACAGCTCCAGTACTGAATTTCGCCTCGCAAGGTCCAGCGCAGTCTGTCTCTACACCAGTTGGCCCAGGCAATCAGTATTTGCCACAACATCCTGTGCCCAATCAGGAATATCTTCCTGCAAGCCTGCGGCGTTACCGATTGAAGTGAACGAAATAGCAAATTCATGAGATGCTGTGAATTTCGTTGTTGTTTGTGATGGTATTTCGGTTGTACTGTTAAACTATAGTTATGTTTTTTTTTAAGCTTATTGAATAATTTTAAAAAAGTTTATGGAAATATATGCTTTTTTATGTATACGCGTGGTAGTGAAAAGAATGTATTTTCTAAAATACTACCAATATCCTCAACTATGATAAATAAAATGTGAGAAAAATTATAAGGATTATGATTTCATATTGTAAATGTTTAACTTCGTAACTACTTAACAACAGCTTGTATATTTCAGAGCTGTAAAAGAATGCAATCATTTGTGATTTTAAATTATGTGATTTATATTAAAAATGAATGCATTCATTTTTTCAAATCATTGATTGGGACTTGAAATTTAAAATCACAATCAATGATTTGAAAAACTGATTGCATTCGTTTTTTCAAATCATTGATTGTGAATGAAATTTCAAAAAAATTTATTGTGTACATTTTTTTCAAATTATTGATTGGGACTTAAAATTTCAAATCATAATCAATGATTGGAAAAATTGATTGCATTCATTTTTTCAAATCATTGATTGGGACTTAAAATTTCAAATCACAATCAATGATTTGAAAAAATTAATGAAATCAGTTTTTCAAATCATTGATTGTGATTTGAAATTTCAAGTCCCAATCAAAGACATGAAGAAATGATTGCTTTCATTTTTTCAAATCATTGATTGGGATTTGAATGATTTTAAATCACAAATCATTGCATTCTTTTGCAGCTCTGGTATATATCAACTGTCTTTGATACTGAAATGAAAACAAGGAACAAGTCCCCAGGTGTCACTCGCCGATTTGAATGATTTTTTGAATATGCGATAGAGGACAAAAATCTAAGGATGATGTAGTATTTTTATATACGTGCTCAATCGATGGAGTGCGGCTTCAAAATGTCGTTTCAAATTCAGAGGAAATTTAGTTATTGCGTCATAGCATCAGTATTTTTCATGGACACCTACACAAATTTTCCATCAAAAGCAAGCTATTCACGAGTCACATATCCAACTTGTAGAAATAAATTTTCTTGTAATTTTTGTGCTGGAATTTTTGGCAATTGTTTCCGGAGTCCGCAATTGTTTCACTTTCCCTTATGCTGGGCTTACAATTTAAAAAGTTAACTTTTTTAAGTGTTTTTTTTTTAATTTTTCAACTTTTTTATACTATAGTTTCATTATTACAAAATTCTCTTATTTTCTTAAAAAAAAAATATTTATTGTAGACTAGCTGAATACCCGACTTAACTCGGGAGTTGATATAAATAATTTTCGATTTCATTCGACGATTTGAAAAAACTTTCCACAAACTTTAGAAGGAATTTTGTGTGCATCTTTCAAACCGGTAACTTTGGCGAAATGAGCAAAATGTAGCTTCAACATCTGAAAATTATGAGAAAAAGTTAGGGAAATCGTGATTTGTGTGTGCGTTCCGCCAATCGCTTGCAAAAATATATTTCAAGTTTTATATTGTATTCGATAGATTGTACATTTTTGAAAACAAATCAGAGCAAAAACGAAGTGTCAAAACAACGCCAACCTACGACGCAACTGACTTGCGCATATGTTGTTGCGTACTCAAATACCACAGAATTCGGTATCAGCTGTCCTGTGTCCATGAACAGCTAGGAGTTTTTCGAGATTTTTTAAACATTTGTACTGCAGTGCCCTCTAATGTTCAATATAGAACAAAATAGATAAGTCATAAAAACTACCGTACCCGAAAACCCCTAAATACAAATTATCATGTAAATCGGATGAATGGTTTCGGAGATAAACTATAATAAATAAATTCGTGTAACCCGATCGCAGCGCCAACTACCGGATCCAATTGCGAATCTGAACCATCCAGGGATCAACTTAAGCACACACCAAAAATTTCATCAAAATCGGTGCAACCGTTTATGAACAGTTTAATAACATACACACGTACAAATTGTACAACAGCGCCCTCTACTTTTCGAGACAGAGCAAAAGAGATAATGCTAAAACAGTTGCCGTTTGTCACGAAAATCCTTTAATAAAATTTTTCATCCCAATCGGTTGATCGGCTTTCTACTTTTTCACGATTTCTTAAGAGATTTGTACAACAGTGCCCTCTGGTGTTCAAGATAGAACAGAGTAGATAAGTCATAAAAACTCACCGTATCCGAAAACCTTCATATACAAATTTTCGTGCAAATCGGATGAACGGCTTCGGAGATAAACTATAAAAACAAAATGCCTTAAACACGATCGCAGCGCTACCAACCGGGCCCAATTGTGAATCTGAACCATCCAGGGATCCACTCAAATACACACAAAAAATTTCATCAAAATCAGTGCAGCCGTTAAGGAACAGTTTAATAACATGCACACGTACAAATTGGACAACAGCGCCCTCTAGTTTCGAGAAAGAGCAAAAAAGAAAGCACCAAAACCCTTGCCGTACTCGAAAACCGCTATTTACAAATTTTCATCCAAATCAGATGAGCAGTTTTGGGGTTTTTCAAGATTTCCTAAGATACTCGTATGTACTAAAGCGTCCTCTGGATTTCAAAAAGGATACGCCCAAAACACTCACTGTATCAGAAAGCTCCTTTTCCAATTTTCATGCAATTCGGATGCACGGCTTAGAAGTTTTTCGAGGTTTTTCAAAATATTTGTATTACAGCGCCCTCGGGTGTTTGAGAGAGAAAAGAGTAGATGAGTCAAAAAAGCTCAGCGTGTCCGAAAACCTCTACATGATAAATTTCATGCATATCGGATAAACGGTTTTGGACTTTTTCGACTTTTTGAAAATATTTGTACTACAGCGCCCTCTGATGTTCAAGATAGAACCTAGTTTATGAGTCATAAAAACTCACTGTTTTCGTAAACCCCTATATACAAACTTTCATGCAAATCGTATTAGCTACATTGACTTTTTCTTTTGATTGACACCAAAAATATAAACACATCTTAAAAAATAAAAAAGTTGGCTGTACTTAAACAAATTATACTTATAAGAAAACAATAGTGGTATTCAATTAACGCCGTATTTGTGATGTAAATAGCGTATGTGCCGTAAGTTCATACAACTTACCACACATACGCAGTTTACATCACAAATACATCGTTCATTGAATACCACTAATGATTTAATCCACTGCATAACTAATTGTAGTGTCATTATTTATCATTATTTTCTAATAAGTTGTAAACGTATGGTGTAAACTTGTGGTAATAATTTATGTATCTAGGTGGCCACACTCCACGTAGATTTAGCTGTCAAAAAAGACGAGAAGAAAATAAGCAACAAACTTCGGTTTTTTCCTACTGCTTTTTGCTCTCTCTCTTTTTGGCGGTGTAAATGAAAAGAAGTAAAAAATAAAAAAAACGTGTCTGAAAAATTAATCAGCGCTCAAAAAAAGCAATCAACAACTTTTATTTAAACAACATTAAATCTCAGATGTGGGGTGCAGCAACCTGATTGCATCCAACTTGTATTAAAAGTAAACACGCAAAAAATTCTTAAATGACGACTCGTACAAAGCAAGCGTTGGCAAACGCGCTTATAAATGCCGGAGTGGAGTTTCCAAAGACTGCGTCGACAGCGCAACTCAAGAAATTGTATGACGAACAATACGCTGACGAAGATGCTCAAGCTGCTGGCAATGAAGCGGTTTCTGATGCCGAACTTGACGCCCTTAGCGCCGATGGTTACCAAGACGATGAGAAGGCAAAACTAGATAAAGAACTTCGAATACTCAGGAAAAAACATGAAGTTCAAGTGCTGCGACAAAAACTTGCAATTTCGACTGTAGAAGAGGCAGCAGTCGTTGCGCACAGGGTGGAGTTTAGCGAGATAGAACACGCTATACCGAAATTTTCCGGAGACAGCCAAACCCAAACTGTCCAAAACTTCTTCAAAGACTTCGAGGAATTGATGCAAACAGTTAACGCCGACAATCGCTTAAAATTATTAAGTCTTCGACGCTCTCTCACCGGCACGGCACGATTGTTTCTTACAACTACGACAGCCTTGAATTACATTCAATTAAAAGAAGAGTTGATGAAAGAGTTTGATGTTTCTATTTCTCGCCACGATGTTTACAAAATTTTGGCACAGAGAAGGTGGCAGAGACGTGATGAGTCCATGCACTGCTATGTTTTAACAATGCAAGCCATAGCTAAGCAGTCCGACATCGAAGAAACCGAAGTAGTGGACTTCATCATAGACGGAATCGGTAATAGTGCCGTTAATATTAACCTTTTAGCCAGCGCCCGCACTATTGAGGAGCTGAAAGTACTGATTAAGCGTTACCAGCACAAATATTTAACTCCCACGGCTGGTCGTGAAGTAACAACTGCCGTCATGACGCGTGCCGCCCCCACTGCCGGACGAGACTCAAGAGCTGCCGACGTGACGAGCGCCGCACCTATGAGATATCAAATTTCAAAACAAACAACAGCAAAAGACGCAATTTTATGTTTTAATTGCTCGCAGACTGGACACATTAAACCAAACTGCCCATATCCTCTGCGTCAGAATGGTTCCTGTTTCAAGTGTTGGCGCATGGGCCATGACCATCGCTCATGCCCAAACCCCAGGAAAATCCTCAAGAAATTTGCTGATAATGCCGAGAGATCTAATGCCGAGAGATCTAATGCCGTTCAAGTTGCTGCCGTTGAAGAAGTTGATGACCCGGACGACACAAGTGACGTCATTGCTGCTCTTAACTTGGTAGGTATTGCTTTTAAGACTAATTCAGTGATGAGTGCAAAGTTTAATGAATTTATGTCTCTTTTTGATACGGGTAGTCCGGCTAGTTTTATACGAGAATCATGTGCTCCAAAACCAATATCAAAAGTTCCCAGAGTGCCGAGATTGTCAAAATATTTTGGAGTTGGCGGACGCCAATTGAAAATAATTGATGAACAAGATTGCGTCATTAAATTTAGAGATAAAGCAAAGAAAATAAGCATCATCATTCTGCCGGACGAAATGATGCTAGTGCCAGTTATTTTAGGCCGAAATTTTTTACATTTATTTAACATTCATTTAACTAGTATTAAGCTACGATATAATAAGACCAAACTTCTGAATTTAAATAAACAAATAAACACTTGCACTCATCTTCTGAATGACTCTTTTAAAGTTCTTAATAAATATGGCCTTCTAAGGGAAACGGTTTGTAATACGGAAGTTGAGTTAAGTAGTGAGGAAAATAACTGTAATTATCAGAACGATGCGCATATACCGTATATATATAATATTGATATTGCTTCTGACGACACAGAATTTGATATCGATGTTAAACTTAATAAGTCCCTCTACGCTGATCTGAAATCTTTGATCGTAGACTCCTATGTCTCACCAAAAGATGTTAAGATAGACCCAGTAGAATACAAAATGAAAATACATTTAACCACCGATGTACCGTTTTGCTGTGCACCGCGTCGACTTTCTTATTTAGAGCGATCTCAGGTCCAATCAATCGTTGAAGAACTACAGCGTGATGGCGTAATAAGACCGAGTCATTCGCCATATGCTTCGGCCATAGTGTTGGTTAAAAAGAAGAACGGTCAGACGCGAATGTGTATTGACTATCGCGGACTAAATAAAATCACAGTTCGTGATAATTACCCACTGCCGCTAATAGAAGATTGTATAGACTATCTTGAAGGTTGTAAGTTCTTTTCCGTTTTAGACCTAAAAAATGGTTTCCACCAAGTTTGTATGTCTGACGAATCAATTCCATATACGGCTTTTGTGACACCCAATGGGCAGTACGAGTATTTAAAAATGCCTTTTGGCCTCAAGAATGCCCCTGCCGTGTTTCAACGATTTATCAATAATATTTTTCGTGACTTAATTGATAGTAGGAAAATAATTATTTACATGGATGACATTTTGATTGCAACTGCCGATTTTGGCGAACATAAAAGTCTCCTTGAGATGGTTTTGCGACGCATAACTAGTAATAAATTGAAGCTCAATACTTCCAAATGTAAATTTTGTTATGAACAAATAGAATACTTGGGGTATTTGGTGTCTTCTAAGGGAATTTCGCCTAGTGAATCACACATCGCCGCAATAAAGAAATATCCATTGCCGACTAACCAAAAGGAACTTCATTCTTGCATTGGACTTTTTTCCTATTTTCGACGGTTTGTACCGTCTTTCTCCACTATCGCGAAACCACTACAAAATCTGTTGAAAACCAATGCCGACTTTGTGTTAGACGAAAAGTGCCTTAATTCCTATCATGAGCTCAAAACTAGACTGATTAAACCACCAATTCTTGCTATTTATAACCCGACGAAAGAAACTGAACTTCATTGTGACGCTAGTTCCATTGGTTTCGGTGCCGTCTTGTTACAACGACAAAATGATAATAAATTCCATCCTATAGCATATTTCTCAAAAACAACATCTGCCGCGGAATCTAAATACCACAGTTTTGAATTAGAGACGCTTGCAATTATATATGCCTTGAGACGATTTAGAGTTTATTTAGAAGGAATACCCTTCAAGATTATTACAGATTGCAGCTCATTGATATTAACGTTAGAAAAAAAACAAGTTAACCCTAGAATAGCCAGGTGGGCTTTAGAGCTCGAAAGCTACAATTATTCCATACAACACAGAAGCGGTGTAAATATGGGCCATGCAGATGCTCTAAGTAGATGTCAAATTGCATCAATGTTGGATGCCGATGATATTGATTTCCAAATTCAAGTTTCTCAGGGACGCGACAACATTATTAAGGCATTAATTAGCCAGTTAGAAACGAAACAGTTGAAGGACTTTAAATTAACTGACGGACTTGTTTACAGAGTAAAATGTGATGGAAAGAAAGCGCTATACGTGCCGAGTGAAATGGAAGATAACGTTATTCGACTTATACATGAAAAAATTGGTCATCAAGCACTTGATAAATGTTTCGATAAGATTAGTCTTTACTATTGGTTCCCTGCTATGCGTCAGAAAATAGAAAAATTTATTCGCAATTGTCTTAAATGCCTAATGTATGCCGCACCAGTAAGAATGAATGAGAGAAACTTGCATAATATTCCTAAGTTGCCAGTGCCATTTGACACTATACATGTCGATCATTTTGGGCCATTGCCGTCAATTAACTCTAAAAGAAAACATATTCTTGTTGTTATTGATGCATT
The DNA here is from genome assembly GCA_914767935.1 of Coremacera marginata. Taxonomy (NCBI): domain Eukaryota; kingdom Metazoa; phylum Arthropoda; class Insecta; order Diptera; family Sciomyzidae; genus Coremacera; species Coremacera marginata. The sequence goes on from OU612043.1 coordinate 225,566,211, forward strand.
CACTAAATTTGTGAAACTTTTCCCGACAAATTCAACGAGTACAAGGGAAGTCACATCAGCTCTCGATAAGTATTTTAGTTATTATAGTCGACCAAGACGAGTGGTATCGGACAGAGGGACATGTTTTACATCACTGGAGTTTGAAGATTTTCTGCTAAAACGTAACATAAAACATGTAAAGGTTGCCGTCGCTTCGCCGCAAGCAAATGGACAGGTCGAAAGAGTGAACCGGGTATTAAAAGCTATGTTAGGGAAGTTAAGTAACCCAATAAATCATGCCGATTGGTCAAGCAAGCTGCTGGACGTGGAGTATGCGATCAATAATTCAGTTCATGCCACAACTAAGAGTACTCCGAGCATGCTTCTTTTTGGTACTGAACAGCGTGGTGCCGTTGTTGATGAGCTTACGGAGCACTTGGAAGACAAAAATAATTCTGAAATTAGTCGTGATTTGGACTCGATCCGATCCAGTGCCGTAGAAGCAATTCATAAATCCCAAGAATATAATTTAAATTATTTTTTGAAACGTAGTGTCGAAGCTAAAAGCTATGACGTTGGTGACTTCGTGGTAATTCGAAATGTCGATTCTGCGATCGGAACCAATAAGAAGTTTGTGCCGAAATACAAAGGGCCATACGTAGTACATAAATGTTTAGGAAATGACCGATATATTATACGTGATATCGAGAATTGCCAGCTGACTCAGCTTCCGTATGATGGGGTTCTAGAAGCTAATCGAATGAGAAAATGGTTATCGAATGAGAAGGTTATAGATATTAATGAACTAAGCAATACAGCTATCGTATAATCACTATGTATTAAGAAGATGTTAGTTTGTATAATTCTAAGCCCATTGTTTTGTATAAAGTTAGTCGAGGTCGATAACTTGTCAGATCGGCCGAGTTGTAAACGTATGGTGTAAACTTGTGGTAATAATTTATGTATCTAGGTGGCCACACTCCACGTAGATTTAGCTGTCAAAAAAGACGAGAAGAAAATAAGCAACAAACTTCGGTTTTTTCCTACTGCTTTTTGCTCTCTCTCTTTTTGGCGGTGTAAATGAAAAGAAGTAAAAAATAAAAAAAACGTGTCTGAAAAATTAATCAGCGCTCAAAAAGGGCAATCAACAACTTTTATTTAAACAACATTAAAAAGTATAATTTTTTTAGTACATTCAATTTATTTATTTTTAAAGATATGTTCATATTTTTGGTGTCATTGAAAAGAAAATTAAATAAATTAGAAAATTTATCCAAAAAAAAAATTTCATTTATTACGCGAAATTCTGAGAAATTTGCAGTCAAAATTGAAATGTGGTAGTTTCAATTGATTGATTTCATCTTCACAAGAGCACAGCTCGGTAACGGTTAAGTTGGTAGGGTTTGTTGATATACTGTTAGAAAGGTGATTTCATTGCCTTTAAAATGAGCTATCAAAATTGAGTTTTCTGTAAGTTAGTTTCTCTGCTAGAAACAATAGCGTGAATCAAAGTCGTGAAATATTAATTAACCCAGTAGCTCCTAAGAATGTGAAAATAGACCCCCTCACCCACACGATTTTTTGCTCAGCTCGACATAATCTTTCAGCTCCGTTAATATTTGCACTCAATTGTGGGACACCCTGTATATATAGATTTACTCCACAATATGGGTATCAAAATTATTTGAGCAGTACCGTTATCAAAATAATAGTATTCTTAATCTTTTTTTCAAAAAAGGTCCAACATATTAAATTATTTTTAAAAAAAAAGTTACAAAAGTGTTTTTGTTATTAAAATAATTAAAATATAAAATTTCATTTTTTATTCTCTTTCATATGACATTAATTCATTTGTAAAATTTGTTCAGTTATAAAAAAAAAAAAAAATTATTAACAGATTCTATTATTAAAAAATCAAATCCCTATGGTTTTCTATCTTTAGACATACAAATATCTCTGAAATTAGTTAACATCGCAAGAAAATGTTTCAGATAAAAGTTGCAAGGGTTTCTCAATGGGGTCAAATAATGGTGAAAAAGAAGTTTCAGTCAAAACTTGCCTATTTTTGTGCAAAGAATACGAATATGCAATAAAAAATTAAAGGTTGACATTTAAAATATCAAAGTTGATTTATATTTGACCTTGAAAGAATAACTATTTCAAATTATAACGTCAACGGCAAAGTCACCATATTTTGACCACAACTTTTATTTAAAATATTTTTACCGATATTGCTTACTTTTATGCCTCAAGACAATAAAATGCATCTCTACAAATTGGATGCCATCATGTGTGCCTCTTGAATAGTTAAAAGTTATGGTGAAAAAATTAAATTTCCGCTTATTTTAAGACGTAATTTTGAAATCCTCTAATCCATGGATTGAACACGTATTGAAAAATACGTCAAGCTTAGATTTTTGTCTTTTATCTCATTTCCAAAAATTTTTCCAATCGGCGAGTGACACCTGGGGGCCTTTCCTTGTAACTAAGCTTCTAGTGGCAAGTTCCAAAGAAACCCAATCTAGGTTGCAGCTGCCAAATAGTAAAATTTCGTAACTTTATTGAAGTTCACATATAAATTGGGGTGGTTCGAACCAACTTTCTTCGGTATCTAAGTTTTCAACCTAACCTTCGGTTTCCCTTTTCCGACCGCTGTTCGACCGAGTTTACAGCCCAAAAGGGTTTTTGGATTATATTTGGGCCATGTTCGATACTTGTACGGGCGTGCGTTCCATGTTGGACCGCTAATATATTTATTCGTGTACATGCATATTATTAAATTGTTTATTAAATTGCATATTATTAAATTGTAACTGGTAAAAATTAATACATAAAATATTTTTTGAAATGTTTATTGCGGTGATCATATTTAATGATATGAAATCAAAAAACAGAGTTTTTAAGATGTTTGACTTTTGAAATCTGTCTTTTGAAATGTTTGCTTGAAAATTAGCATGTAAGGTAATTATAGCCCCAAATTAACACATGCGAGTAGAATATTTTTTATTATGTTACGCATTGTTATATTATATTGTTACTTAAAAAAAGATTCTCTCCAAAATAGAGTCTTATTCGAAAAAACTGCAGAAGATACGGTGTCGAAATTGTTTTTATTAGGAATACATTTAAGACGAGGTGACCAAGCTCAATACTAACATATTTTGTGAATGTATCAAAGCTTTTTGAAAGTTTTGCACTGAAAAAAATACTTCATTATCAAGAAAATTATGTACACAAAATACACACACAACACAACACAACATATAATGCGAAGGTCTTTCTATGAACTGCTTCATTGAATGAACAGCCAGCTACAATTTGTTATATTATTATAAAATTTAGCACTTTCGCATAAATAGGTTGAACCAAACTTTGAATATAATTTATAAATCTCTTCCTTTAAGTGCGGATAAATATTTCTGTTCAGATTTTTCCAAAACTGTTGACCGCTTTCTTAAGGCAATGACAAATCGCAACACATTTTTAAAAGTTCAGATTGAATTTCTTCACTATGGTGACTAGCAGTGCAGGTGAGTGGATTATTATGTAATGCGATAATACAACGAATTTTGTCGAAATCTTTAAATATTGTGTCGAAATTTATTTTTAATATTTTAATAACATTAATGCGAGATTCAAGTCTCGAGCTAATTAAAGGAAATTCATTGTATATTTCAACAGTTTTAGGAAAATTTAATATATTTTTTTGTATAAATTGCATTTCAAACAATTAAAATTTTGTATTAAATGCGTCCAAAGTAAAACCAATTGAAAAAAATTTTTTTGTTTCCCTGAAGTTGAAGATTAAGTTCATTTGAATACATTGTTATGTCACACTAAAACGCAAAATCTAGCAAAAATTGTGGATCTTTAAGGTGATCTATTAAATCATTGGAATCGGTAGGCACTTCTCTACAAAAATTAAGACTTCTTTTCTTAAATCAAACAATATTCACAAACTCTTACTATCATTCTCGCGTTATGTTGTGATCGTACGAATGAACAAACTCGTGCTTTTTGTTCAGTGCAAACTTTTAAAACAAAAGCTTTGCACGCAATCACAAAAATGTGAATGTATAATTTTACGTACCAATGATCTACTTGTATCGGTGTCGCTCTCTAAGCATTGAGTATGCATGGAATATTTCTCTTTTAGATAACGATAGAACAGGTATGAGAGCGTGAAATTACCAAGCACCTAAAAGTTTGAAAACATACGCAACAAACAGACATATCGGTAATATTGTTATCTTTACTTGGAATATCTGGAGTATGTGACGTGACATGCATAAAGAATAAAGAGCGAATTATTTCAATAGAACAATAAAAATCCCTTAAATAGGTGCAATGCATTCAAGTTTTCTATTTATTTGATAACAAAATGTTTTGTTTATTATTTTTCGATAACTTAATGAAACGAAATTAAAAATTAATTAATTAAAAATTAATATATGTGGCACAAGTACCTAATAAAAGCTATTCATTTACAGAATCCACATACATAAATTTTTTTTTTTTAATAGAAAAAAAAGCACAATATAAGCACAAAGAAAACTATTTGGAATATCCATATTGAATGGATATATCCATTTACAAAATAGGTAAAGCAGTTACTTTACTTAGTGAAACAGATAAAGAAAAAAAATGCTTACAAAAAAAATTGCAATGAGAGCCAGTGAAAGTGATGAAAAGCTCTCTGCTTAATCCAAAACATATAAACATAAGTTTAGTTTTACTCGATATTGTATTTTTAACAGTAATATCAGGTTCTTACTTTTTTTATCTGTTTGTACAAGTAGAGTGGATGGTTCGCTGCATACCTTTAATTGGTATCATGTGTCTATCTCGTTTGGATACGATAGGAATTGTTTTTCATCTGTACACATAATAAAATATATATTGGAATACGTGAAACATTTACACCGTCTTACATTTTTGAATTCAGGGCTATAAATTCATGTTTTAAGGCTTACAAGGAAAAGCACTGAAATTAAAATGATAATGAACCAAATTTAGTGCTTTTCATCTTGTGGTGAATATAATTTTTTCATTTGATTTATGGTTTTTTACTTGTAAACATATTACCGAAGAGCTTCAAGCTTGAGCTTTTCCGAAACTATTTAAAATTCTATGTGCATTGAATTTTAAATTTAATTTTCACGTTTCTTCAGTTTATACCAAAGTTTCTAAACCAAAGACGTTCAGTTTTTTTTTTTTTATTTTTTAGATTTTTCCTTTGATAAAACATTTTTGTGAGAGTATCATTGAATATTCACAAGGGCGAGAAATACATATCTCTCAATTCGTCCTAAAAGCTTACAGGTACTTGAAGCGTTACACGTGTTTCTTATTGTAATAAAACTCTGATTGCAATATATAAAGTTGCTTTATATCCGAATAAATTTGCTTTTTTTATACAATATGGTTTCCTCATCTATCATGACTATGAATGCTATTATTAGTAAAAGATTTCCAGCCATGTTCAGAGTATATCTTATTTTTAAGATGTCGCACTGTGCACTTTTTTGGTACTTAAATTGATCTTAAATCTTTAAGTTATGAACAGTTTCATATTTTTTAAACCGTTTTTGTTTTTATTTTGCAGAAACTAGATTCCCCTGTTCACTGTAGAAATAGAATATTAAAAAGTTTTCTTTTTAGAATTACTTAATTGGGTGATTTCAAAAAAAAAAATAATAATCATATATTATTAATACGATATTATGTGCACAAATTAACGGGCACCTTAAATGCTTGTAAAATATTTTATATTTTATCTAAAAAAAACAGAGGAATTTGTTTAATTCTGCTTCATAAAAATAGTTTTAAAAAACTCATATTTATTTAATTTTTATACTGTTTTTTTAGCTTTCAGTCCAAATATTGGATGTATGGGGATGTACAGTTTTTTATAGTCATGAAGACTGGAAAGCAGTGAGGATGGCATAGCGACTTTCATCCAATAGTGCTGAAAAATTTGATCTATTAGAAATCGTGTATTTATCTCTCGGTACGTGACTGTAATCTCCGTATCTTCCATAGCTGCTGACAAGACGATGGCATAGCTTTTAGTGGTTCTATGCTCTCTTCACCCAGTCATATATGCGATTAATAAGATTATCGTTAACCACTTGAAGCATTGCCGATGTTTCCAGACAGGGAATAGTAACCAAAATGAGGCGGCATATAAGAATATTCAACTTGAATGTTCTGTTTGGCAAAGTAGTTGTCACATACATAATCATTGACGAGCTTATCTTATTTATAAAGACATCTTTGCGAAACATCGGCTTAACCCTCCATTACTGTCGCTATTCGGAGTAACGTCATTACTAGCCTGGGTGTAATCCACCCATAAATTTGAATTCACGAATCTGTAAGAGAGAACATTAAAACAGTAAAACGGTTCTGTTTTTATTCAATTCATGTATTTTATTTTTCTATTTAACATAAAGTTCGTTCAATTTATTTAATATATAAAATATTTTTATTAAAAAATATATCAAAATTACATAAATTAATTTTTTCTATGTTTTAAAACTTATGGGTGGAATCCACCCTGCGATAGTAATGGAGGGTTAAGGGTTAAGATAAAAGCTGTGTTAAATGAAAGAAATACTTTTGCATTTTTTTATAGTTAAACAATAAGCCACAGTTATTAATTTTCACTTTAATATTCACTTTAGACATCAAAAAATAAAATGCTTTACATACAGTACCCCGCCATAATATTATGAACACCATACAAACTTAAACAAGGACGTACATACATAGAAATTCGCTGTATGTAAACCACTACTCGGAGAAGGATGATTGAAGTACCAAATAAAAGGTTAAGGGTAAGCCTTTAAGACTACATGTATGTAGGTTGTCCCAAAATTGCATGTTAATTGCAATTTATACTTATAAGTGAATTTGTCCGTTTTTTTGCTCGTAATATCCAAAACAGCTTGGATAAGTACAATTCAAGTACGAAATGAAAGGTCAAGGGTCAATCTTCAAATTAAAATTCTTGGAAAAATTCTCAAGGGTTGCCTCAACATTTTATGTTGATTGCAATCATTCCCTCTGAGGATTTACCAAAATTTCCATTTACATCTTTTAACTGGAAAGGGGAAAGATTAAAAAAATGTGCAAAAACCCTAGTTTTACAATTTTGGCCTTAAATTTCATATTTTTATCGAACTTATCCAAGCAGCGATTTGGTTACAACGAGCAAAAAACATAATGCATTACATGCCTTAACATAAAATGTTGAGGCAGCCCAAGTATTGAAAAATTTTCCAAGGATTTTCATTCAAATGTGCACTATGGGTAAAATTACTACTTTTTTTGGCCAAAACCTCAAAAAGATAAAAAACTAAATTTTTATTGAAATTTGTAGCATAATATGGCAGAAAATTTAACTATAAGGAACTTTGACCACGCCCCATTTCTTTATAAATTGAATTATAAACGAACTTTGTGATATTAGAAATGCATTTGTATTAATACCCACTGAACCATAAGCGAAGGTTTTGAGTAAGGTGAGAGTTTTGCGAACGTTTTTGTTTAGAATTTTTTTTTTTTAATCTCTTCTTTTTTATTTTGTCTTTTAAAAGAGCTTGTTATAAAATATTAAATTCGTGAAAGCTTTTCCCATAAAGAAAAATTGTGCATATTTTGCGAAATTCATTAAAAACTTATTTTGAGTCGAAAATGAATCATTTTTGTATCATTTCAGTAGGTAAGACTTCCTTGTAAATGAACCATTTTTTGTTCATAAATGAGTTCACAAATGAATCATAAATGTTACTTTTTATATTCTAAAATCAGGTAAATAAAGGAACTTAAAATAAAAATGTTAACCTTCGTACAAACGTCGTATGAACTTTTTTACCAGTGCGAGATGGATGTACTGCTACACGTATGAAAATTTTCAACATTTCTATCAAAAATTAAAATCAAGCCCAAATAGAATGAAAACCACGAAAACATTCCATGCAAAAATATAATCAAATAAATTCCCCAATTAATAACTTAACTATTTTGATATTTCATATATACTTTGGAAGTTTGTCAAATTGGAAACCAATCACGCCTTTTCCCCTTTGAAACATCAATGTCATGAACAACACAATGCGTGAATTCCAGCCCAGGTATATTAATCCTATTAACCGAATGATTAATATGATCTCTAATTTTAGTAATAATCATTTCTTCTTTAACAAAATATCGATATGTAATTATAAATAGTATTATGCAATAATAAAATTTATAATTCAAAAAGGTTCTTTTTTTTAACTCATTATTGAACAAAAAAAGGTTTGTTTTTGAGAGGCAATTCAGTCCAAAGATTGATACAAAAAGGGTTCAATTTCGTTTCGGTTTCGAGTGCCGAAAAATAACTTTTGTATGGTTCATTTTTGAACTCATTTCCGAAGAAAAAACAGTTTGTTTCTGAGAGGCATTTTCGTCCGGCGATCGATTCAAAAAGGGTTAATTTCCGAGTACCGAAAAAGAACTTTTATGTTTCTTTTTTTAACTCATTTGCGAACAAAAAAGAGGATAATTTATGGTTCTTTTTTTAACTCATTTGCGAACAAAATAAGGTTCGTTTTTGAGAGGCATTTTAGTCCGACGAATGATATAAAAAGGGTTCATTTATGAGTGCCGAAAATGAACGTTTCTTCCCGAAAAGGTTCTTAAATGAATTCAAAAACCGTAGTTTTGGTTCACTGGGTATGAACTCTATGAATTAGTAAGGTAATTAACTCAGCACATTTATTTACAAAAACAGCTTATTAAAAACAAGTATTAAAGGTTGTTAACATGAAAATAATTATAAAATAAAATATATATAACCCATTAGATGCTCATTCGTTACATTCTAGGTGCAAGCTGTTAAGCATTATAGAATATATCGGACTTATGTAAATACTATTTTCATCTCCACTGTCATTGTCATCTAAATCTGAATCTGTGCTAATATTCGTCTTTGAATCTTCAGTGGCTGATAAAGATCTGCCTTCGGCATCTTCACAGTGTAATAAATACATCACTTCTGCTGGAAGCCCTAAGCGAGGTCTTTGCTGTATACGTTTGTTAAGACCAATGCTAGATATTAAAAGATCCGAGGTATCTAAAACTCTGTTGAAAATATCTGTCAAATTATCTACACGATTTGTTTTCCTAGCGTGATTAAGCCGCTACAATTTATGTCTCGATTCTGCAGCATCTTTACCAAAAACCCACACTGGAAGCACAGTATTTTCTGTTATTTGCCTCGAGTGAATCAATACTTTGTGGACAGTGGCAGTCATTGGAAGCCAAGGACATTTTGCAATAATTATATCAGCTGTATTGAAACTATATTGCTCAAATTTTTCCAAATTTAGCGGAAGTTGGCAAGATAAACAAATAAGGATGACTTTAAAATTAAATATTAAGTTCACGTCAACAACGCAAATTTCTGAAAATACAATCCGCTGCTCAAAAGCACGACGTGCTGTATTTCCGTCATTGCTGCTGCCACAACCTCCAGTTTTCGGTTTATCGACATTTAACCTTCCCAAAACATATTTTGTATACATTGCTTCCTTTCCAACAGGAGTTTTTTTATCGCCCTTTTTGAAGATTTTGCTTATATCCGGTGTGTAAAACAAATTCAAAAAATCTTATCCTACAATGTAGTGGACTGATTCCATATTTTGAGCAATATTCCTTTGCGTAAAATTTCTCCGACTTATAATCAGTAATGGTCATGAAATCTCGTGGCGTAGCTCCGCAAATGGGACATTTTTGGGTAGACTTTGTATCGATGAGAATATTTAAAACCTTTCCAACAATTACTTTTAAAAATAGCTTACATTTTATCTCTATAATTTTATTCTCAGCTACTTCTACTACGAATGATTCCAGTTCTTCTATATTTTTTCTAATAGAACATTCTGCTTTCAAAATAGTTTCTTTTGTTTCCTTATCATATTCGAGTTTTAAAGGTCTGCAAAATCTTACAGATTGTGGTGTACGGTTATTCCAGATAATTTTTCCTGATGAGGATATTAACCGCAAAGGAATAACGGTTGTTGCAAAAAGGGATGAGCCTGCACCATTTGAGCTGCCAGGTTCTGTACAGTACAGCTATCAAATCCATAGCTCAAACTAACTCTGCGCTCAATTTGTCTGTTTTATTTTGCTTCATCAAACCTTCTACAACCTCATTTTGCAATTCAATAATTCGTTCAATGGTATGTTTCAGCAAATTTTCAGAGGTACTTTTGCACATTTATCAGACAAAATTATCCCATCTGGTCTACATTTATCTTTTGCAATCGCAACTTCTCTATAAGAAGGATATATATCGCAGTTTCTTAGCTTATTTTCCATCTTTGCATTTAAGTACTGCTGTTTTGTAAATCCGTTCTTCAATAAATATGCTAAAGCTTCATTAATAGAAAACGGTATCGGCTTATTTTCCTTAGTTTAGTAGTGTTTTTTTTTATTTCCTGGGCTCGGCTGGGGCTTTTGACGCAATGTTTAAGAACGGTTGCCAAGTCTGTATTACCGTGCTTGCGAGCCGAAGTGCTGGCTGCCAAAACAATTAAGTCGCTTTCGTTATTAGTTGACTTACACAACTCTGACGCTTCTCTTCTTTTCCTCGATCTGATTTTTCATTGAAGGGTACACGAAGACGGCCACCTTTTGATTCTAATGTCAGTTTTTTTAAGTCAAGTAGTGTTTCTCCTCTTAACCAATCATCGAATTTCACCATCAACGTTTTCAAACTTCTATTGGACTTTTCCCACTTTTTACTAATATTTTTGTTTATATTCTTAAATTGTTTCACTAAAATATAGTTGTCATATTCCGTAACGTTTGCTTCTTTAAAGTTTCTTTTAAATGATTAAGAAGTGATGGTTGCTTTGCTTTAGTTGTCCGCTCTGCATGCCATATATGAAATAAAGTTGAATTTTTCAGCTGGTACTTATCTAAAAAAAAACAAAGTGTTCAACAGCGGCAGAGAGCTGCAGATGAAATAAACAAATTCCTGTTAAGAATTGATGCCTTTAACAAGTAATGTTTATATTTTTTAGTGCCGTGTGAGGCAACTTTTTTTATATGCTTTTATAAATGGATTTCTAGTAGTTCACACTCACATTTTAACGAAGTAAAGGATATCAAATTTTTTCGAAATTTATTGCAATTAACAAATATTTTTTAATGCACTTTTTTTACTTACTGTTAACACATTTTGCCATTTCGATTTTTTTTTTCACTTGTAAATATATATAACAAATATTTGCTTTCAATTCTAATGCACACCTGCTGCTTAGCAAAGACAAACTTAATATCAGACAGCAATTCCACGATCAAAAGCAAACAGTTTAGCGATATACCGTTATAATACAAAATCAAGTATTAATATGTGATATTTGGTGTATGTATATTGTAAGAAAAGTAGAAGTGTTGCCTTTTAGGGAGTTTTAAAGCTCCCTTTAAAAGTGGGTTTTGGCCAGAAAATGTGGTAATTTTACCCATAGTGCAGTGGTTCGGATACTACGAGCAAAAAACTCACAAATTCCCTAAAAAGTATTTATTGTGATTTGCATGCAATTTTGGGACAATCCTTTCTAAAGATGCAATTTTTCCAAGGATGCAGGTTTTAAGCTTGACCCTTGACCTTTCATTAAGTACCTCAAACGCTCTTCTCCGATCAATGGTTTGCATACAGCGAGCTTGCAAAAGTTGAAATTAGAAATCTATGTTTTTTGGCTTTTAATGATATTTTTTCTGTGTTCGTTATGCCAAAAAAAAGGCATTTTAAGAATTTTTTAAAAAAAAAAGTCAAGTATCACCGCAAACTCACATTATAAACCACTGATTAACTTGCTCTCGATTTCCCAATTTATGGAAGATTGCCACTGTCATGCCTGTAGCTAAATCTGTTTCTGCTTCTGAGCGCAATGAATATAGACCTATAAGTATATTACCTGCATTGGTGAAGGTTCTTGAGCATATTATGGTCAAACAAATTTCCCAACATCTAAGCAGAAATAAGTTATTATCCCCATTACAGTCTGGCTTCAGGTGTGGGCATATTTGTAGTACTGCAGTTGCTAAAATTTTGGATGACATTAGAATTTCCTATGACCAAAACCTCATGAAAGTACTATGCCTGGTTGATTTTTTCAAAGCTTTTGATTCGATAAACCATATACTTCTCGGGCGTAAACTAAGAAATTACTTTAAGTTTAGGTCTAGTGCCGTTAACTTGATATACAGCTACATTGTAGAAAGAATGCAACGGGTGAAAATTGGAAACGTCTATTCGTCCGTTAGAGCAATTGTAAGTGGTGTTTCTCAAGGATCTATTTTAGGTCCACTCCTATTTTCTGTATTAATTAATGATGTTTTTTCTGTTTGTGAATATGCAACTGTTCATGCTTATGCAGATGATACTCAAGTTTGTCTTTCACGACCTACGGGACTTGACTTATAGACTGAACTACGATTTGACCTGGTTAAACAACTCGGCTGTAACTAACTTGCTCCTTATAAGCCCCCTGAAAACTAAAGTTTTGCCAATTGCAAGGAGCGATTCCTGCTTCATTGATATCCCTCCGCTTTTCATTAGCTCCGCTTTTCATTAGTGATTAGCAGATTGATGTTGTTCATAACTGACCTGTACGGACCATATTAATAACACATTTACACAGGTAAAATATATGGGACTTTACGCTATTTACATAATTTTGTGGACTACACGCCTCTTGAAACTCGTCGAAGACTAGTTGTGCAATTAATTAAGTCACACATTACATACTTTGATGTTGAAAATACCCTATAGGAACAAACTAACTTGTTTTTAAAAACAACTAATTAAAAAACTAGTTTAAAATAAACTAGTATATGAAGTACTTTGAATTATATTGAGGCGGCATCCACTTCAATTCTAAATAGTTTTTATTACATTATATATGAAGTAATTGAAATACTACTTAAAAACAAGTGGTTGATAAACTACTTTGAATTATATTAAGGCGGCAACTACTCTGATTTTGACATGTTTTAATTGCAAATTTTTATTAGATTACAAGTTTATATATATTTAAGCATGTTATTTCATTAAATATTATTAACTTTAGGCTTCATTAAAATTTTGTTTCAAAAAGACATATTTTTTTATTTACGACATTGAGCTGCAAGACAGACGTGCTAAACACATTTTAAAACTGATAAACTGCCTCAAAACCCTGTGAAACGATTAAAAATTCTTTATTATTTAAGATATTCAAATTAGAAACTGGTAGTATTTAGCAAACATTGCACAATTTGGACACTGTACGGAAATTGATTGCTTAACCATTCAGCAAACACCTTATCACTTGAGTAGTAAAGACGCACGCCTTTCCCTACGTAGCGTCGAGTCTGTTTCATCGCTTCATTGCGATTGACATTTAAAAGAAGCAATAAGCAAAATATTGGTGTGTCCATCGACCATGATTAATGGTTGCAAGGCGTGGAAAATCCCGCTGACACTCTTGTTTAGCTCATATTTTGAAATGAAGCATGAAAAAGCTGGCTCGTGTTTAATAACATGCGCAGTATCCACACAATTCCGATCAATTGGATCGGCACCTTCGCTCATGTACCCGGGCGGTAGCGTGCCCGTTTTTGGAAACTGCTTACGTGGTACGCATTTTCCATTACAATTTTCCATTAAAAAACTCTGATCACTTTTAACTTTGTTTACATTTTGCTTTCAGATTGTATATTTCAGAATTTATTTGTGTCGACCAGGCATGATTTTTTGGCATGATTTACGTATTTATGTATTTTTCAAAACAGTCAAATAAATGATCTCTTTGATGTATAGAAATTTAAAATGTTTATGCTTTTAAATTCATTTTCAGTAAGTGGAATATTAAATAGTTTTCAATTGGTTATTTTAAAGAAATTAAAAAAATAATTAAAATTTAACTAGTTTAACAAGTAGTTGTAAATATATGCAGACGAAAGTTAATTGACTTATTTAGCGGACATCACCATACAAAATATGTAAGTTCGTTCTATGGAAAAAAGTCAGAATTTCAACTAGTTGTGGTTGACAAAAAACTACTTTTTCAACTACTTTGAAATTAGTTGATTTTCCTCCAGGGTAGTCAGCTTGACTCACAATTACAACACATACTCTTGGTAGCTTTCAACAACGCGGCCAGGTATGTGTATGGCATCAGTCGTTTTGATCATATTTCTCAAAGGAGTAAAGGAATTCTTGGGTGTGGATTACTGGAATATTTAAACATTTGGAACCTTAATTTTTTTGCACACACTTATACATACTCAAAGGCCTGAATATCTCCATGTGAAACTGCACATGGGTTTGTTTTTTCCAGACCCAACTGCAGTTTTTTCAGTTCCAACTAATCTTGTGGTTCCTAGGGTTAATTATCTTAAAAGCAGCAGACTCTTTTACGTCAGCACCGTTACATTTTGGAATGCGCTATCTAACTCTATAAAACAAATAACCTCACGAACCAGCATCAAACATGCCATCTTTAAATCAATCTTTAAAACCATCTTTAAATCACTCTTCAAATCAAAAAAAAAAAAAAACCATAAACCTAAACATTTTTTTAACTATATCTTTTTTTTGAAGTGAAACTTTTATAGCCGCGTATACAACAATATGGCGAGCTAGATGGGGGATAAATCCAATGTAACGAAATGGTTAATAATAATAATATTTAATAATAATTTTTCATATTTTTGCTTTTGGATTTGAACACACTTCGATTGTGTATCAATAGTCAGCTGTTCTACCGACTGGAACACGGAGGCATATTTATTTGAGTAGCTCATACTTATCTTAAATTTTACAATCATAGTTCTTTTCTTTCTTTTATCATTGAATTGAGTCTTTCGTTCAATACTCTAACAGCTCTATTCTGTTTGTTAACTTAACAAGGAATTGTTAAGCAGCTCTTGTTAATATTATTGTCATGTAATATAAATGTTCATATTCTAAAAAATCATTTACAATTTGAAAGCTCTTTGAAAAAGCTTAAAAGTTCACCACGCGTGGTGAGAATGTGAAACTCACAGCATTCAGACGCCAGCTGTTTTTCCGATGAAATTTTATTGTTTATTATACCAGCAAGCAAAATGGAAAATGCAAAAAATCAAGTAAACTCAAGACTTTTTTTTTATTTAAAACTTAAATTTACATTTTTTTAATAGCCAAACTAATTTTGAGTGAACCACGCAGGAGTAGGTCCTATTTTATATACAATTTTTGCCGGCAGCACGCTCAACTTTTGGCTAGCATATGTATATTATAATTTTTGGATTTTTCATTTCTGTACTTTATTGTATTTAGAGTTGGATAGAAATAAAAAAAAAGAAATAGATTGAATGAATCATTTTCATTTTGAAGACGTTTTAAATAGCGCCGTCGTTTAAGTTTTTCCTTTCTTTGATTTTCTCTATCAAAACTTAAAACACGTAAAAATTCATCCATTTTTCACAGACTTATTTATTAATAAGATATATTTATTAAATATAATTCAATATTATATTGTAATTTTTATTATTTATATTATTTTCACAACAATTCTCAAGCATAAACACATAAATTTTAAGATTATGTTGTCGTTGTTAAGATACTTTGTGCAATTAACAAAATTGTAAAGAAAAGAGCTTTTAAATTTTCACCAGAATACGGAAAATTAACAACTTGTTAATATTAACTATTTTGTTAATGTGGTGAGCTTTGTTAAGCTAGTAGAATAGGGCTGTAAATGTACATTACGGTCTTAAAAATTTCAATCTGAACGTAGTTTTTTTTTAGAATATTAGCATACTTTTAGGCATTTCCCCAAATTGAGTTTTGATATATTCAGAAAACGTTAACTTATTAATTTTATTTTAAAAATAAATATAGTTTGATATAACTAACAATTAATTTCTATAAAATATCATATATAATACATATATGTTAAAAAGAATCTTTTAGATGCAATATAACAATTCATTTGTATAAAATCACAGAACTATAAGGTGAATCGAACTCATATTTCCACACTTATTTTGTGAAAACTGTATTCAAGAAGGTATCAAGTCCATAAGGATTTCGAAATCAATCTGACCGTCCACCAGCGGCTTAGATTTAAAAAAAAAAATTCAATTTTTTGTAAAAATCCCGTGTTTTGGCTGTCATTTCATATGAAAGCAAAATTGGGACCCAATACTATTGTCCAAATTAAAGGCTTCCGACGCCCTGAAGTTATGGATAGAAAAATTATTAGAATCGGGATTTTTTTTGGTGCAACAGCGTTCAACCTTCGAACAAAATTTTGCTGAATGTTTAAAAAAAACGCTATAAATGCTCTATTTTTCAGTCGATTTCTAAAAATTTTGTATTTTTAAAGAAGACTATAAAACAAAAATTGATTTTTTCCCACTTCAAAAAGGAGGAGATTCTCAAGTTCGTCGGTTTCTCTGTTTTTTTTTTTTTAAACGTATGTACATCGATACCTCCTAAACCATATGCTTGACTGCAAGAATTTTTGGTGAACAGATAAATACCATAAATATGGAGGTGCCCATCTAAAAAAGTGGGTGGTATTCGAGAAAAGGGCGTGGCAATACTAGAAAAACACTGTATCTCGAATAATATTGACACTAGGGTACTGCAACTTATGTTAGTATAGTGGTAAGCACAATAATTACTAATTACTGTCAAGAAAATTGGCGTTATTCGAAAAATGGTCGTGGCAATAATAGAAAAACAGTGTATCTTGAATAATTTTGAGACTAGAGTACTGCAATTTAGTATAGGAGTAGGCATTAGTATTACAAATTATGGTGAATAAAGTAGGCGTGGTGGTGGACAAATGGGCGTGGCAATCTTAAAAAAACACTGTATCTCAAATAATATTGATACTAGGGTACTGCAATTTAGTGTAGGAGTAGACACAGTTATTACAAATAACGCTCAAAAAAATGGGCGTTATTCGAGAAATGGGCGCGGCAATATTAGAAAATGAGTGTATCTCGAATAATATTGATACTAGGCCACTGAAATGTATTCTAGTACAGGGTTAGGCAGAATTATTAAAAATGACGGTCAAAAAAGTAGCCGTTATTCGACAAATGGGCGTGGCAATACTAGAAAAACACTATCTCAGTTAATATTGACGCTGGGGTACTGAAATGAAGTACAGGGGTAAACACCATTATTACTAATAACGGTCAATAAAGTGGGAGCTAATTCAACAAAGGGGCGTGGCAATATTAGAAAAACACTATCTCGAATGATATTGACACTAAGGTAATAAAATTCGTTACAAGAATGGGTATACATATTTCAAAACACGTAACATCTAATTTAAATTTAAGAGACAGATGTTTGAAATAACCAACAAACTTTCAGAATTTAATAGAACAAATTTTTTAAGAACAATTGTATTTATGTAGATTATACACTTTTTTCGAAAGTTTATCACATTCTCTAAAAAGAAAGAAATAAAAACTTTAAAAAAAAACCGACTAAAAAATGGTCATATTTGGTCATACTTGGTCATATTTGGTAATTTATTTAAGCATATTATTACATTGGAGAACTCATTATTTTAATTTTTTTCTAATTTCTTTTTTTTATTATCATAAATATATGAATTTCTTTATGAATACAAAAGCTTTGAAGTTGGCGCTTCCGATTAAAAGTCTAAATTTATTAGCGCCGAACTTAAAAGCTTAATATTCTTAAAGAAGTTGATATATTTATGATAATAAAACAAGTTAGAAAAAAATTAAAGTAATAAGTTTTCCAATGTAATAACATGCTTAAATAAGTTACCAAAGATGACCAAGAAATTAAAAGAAAAAGTTATTTTAAAATTATTTTTAACTTTGTAGTGATTTTTTAGTTGGTTTTTTTTTTTGGCAAAAAACCGATGATTTTTGATAAAAAAAAATTCAAAACTTGTTAGCTGACCAAACGTACTCGTAGTGGATGGTCAGTATTCTGTTAGACCAATTTTTTTTAACCAGCATTATATTGTTTATTAAGGAAATTCACAAGGTGTTGTAAAGTTGTATGTTGTATTGTTGTAAGTGAAAGGTTTTCTCATTTTCTACCTTATAAGTAAAGTGATTTTTTATGAAATTTTGGTTGCATGTTTTGTTTATTGAAGATGCATAATGTGCTAAAAATTGGCGTGATCGGACCAGAAGTACGCCTACCTCCTATACAAAGTTATTTTTTGTACCTCACTTTGTATGGGAGGTAGGCGTACTTCCGGTACGATGAACAAAGCATATACCCAAAATTTTAAAAAAATCGCTTTATTCACAAGGGAGAAAATGAGAAAACCTTTAACTTACAACAATGCAACATACAATTTTACAACACCTTATGAATTGCCTAATTCTACTATGCTCAATGTGACACTTGGGAAGGATTACAAAATTTTCATTATTTGAACAAAGTGAACCAAATGTTATAATTTCAATTTTTTTTCAAATCTATGAGTTGTATATGCAAACATTTTTAATGTCTTCAAAAATAAAAATAAATCTATCAAAATCAACCAAATTGAAAACAAGCGGCAACGCTGGCCACTATTAAGAAATGCTCACAATATTGAAAAATATAACAAGACGCGAATGGTTTCATCGATATGAACGAAAAAAGGTATCAATTATTTTTGTATTTCAATTGAATTAATAATTACACACAGTTTGCCAAGTCTGACTGCCCCGCTCAACTTATTTCAAAAACCATAAAAAGACGTGAACAGCTGAGCCGATTTTGGCAAAAATTAAATCCATTAAGTCTATGTTTCATTGCAATCAACACCCCTTCAAAAAAAGTTCTTCAAAAAGAAGGTAAAGTGGAAGGTGAAGTATTTAACTCTACCCTGTCCACTTTTATAACCCAAAGGTATTCTTTCAACATATGCAAGTCATTGGGTCATTCTCCAGAAGTGCTTCCAGAATGATTTCAAAGAAAGATTTCTTTGAAGCATTTAATGAAAGGAGTGATCATTGCTATCAACCGACAGAAGGCTTTTGTTGAGTATAATTTATCTATATAATATATATTTACATAAAAATAGATGTACGTATGTATGTGGGAATGACTCATGAAACCGCTAAAGAAATTTTTATGAAATTTGCAGGGAAACTGTAGCAAAGTCTCGAGAGTGTCTGGAGTTTGATGCCAATCTTTGTGCCAACTTTTTTTTAATCGAACCAATGGGGTGGGCATTAGACAAGGGTGTGCCACCTCCCTTTGGAGTTATAGATCGCACAGTCTCGGATTTCGGTATTTGACCTCAATTTACAAGTACCCTTCCACAGGCAACATTGTATGGGCGTTAAATGAGGGGCGTGGCCCTTTCAGCAGCCCACGTTTTTGGTATAAATTTCAAACAATAAGCCACACATCAATGAAACTCAGTAATGACTTGCTATTTAGTCGTGTCCTTCGACGGGAAAAATTTATCGAGTCTTAAACAAGGGGGCGTAGCTCAGTATGGAGTTACTAATTGACCAGGTCTTTTTACTAGAAAGTTGACTCGGGCATTGGGTAACGGGCAGTGGTTCCGCCCATACTAGCCAAACTTTCGATAAAGTAGCTACTCTTTGGAAGTAAGAGTCACAGAATATTGAAACTCAGAATGGAGTTACCAATTGGTGGTGTCTTTCTATTAGAAAACTGAAACGGGCATTTAACAAGGGGATGTGGCTCGGTCCATACAAGCAAAAATTTTTAGTATCAAATAGCTTTGGAAGTAAAAATCGCAGAACATAGAAACTCAGAATGGATTACTATTTGGTAATGACCTGCTATTAGGAAACTGGAAAGGGTATTGGATAATGAAGTGGTTGTGTCAAACAAATGGCATAGTAAAAGTTTTGAATATTTTTATTATTTACCAATATAGTTAGTGGGTGCATCAACGAACACCGGGTATTGCTAGTGGTATATAAAAAAACCTTAATGAAGTAAACTTTAATGGTTTAAAAAATAATTGAAAAAACTTGTTGAAAACTTTAAAAAAGTTCCATTAATATGACATTTTGAGGCATATATTCCCTAAATAACTGAAGACAGAAACAGATTTATGAAATTTCGGAATATTAGAGTAAAATTGCAATCATAAATGTTTTTGATTTTAATTATTTTTTATGAAATTTCAGTCTAAAAAATGTACTGTGCGTCGTCTTCTAATCTGCCCAGCCTTATTTTAACCAACAGGCACCTTTATTTATTCGTTAAATAAAGCTTTTCTGGTTTGTCGACAATAAGTTTCTCTGCCATCACAAAGTTTCTGCCATTTAGTAAATGCTAATAATATATGTTAAGAGCACAAAGTAGACCAATTCATTTTACAAACCGTAAAAACTTTCCACAACAAATTGGAATCTATTTCGTTCGTCGAACCTTTTGCTGCGGTATGATTATCAGTCACATAATGATAAAAATAAAATAAGTTAAGCGAGCAACAATGAAAACCACAGCCATAGAAGCAGGATAAGAACAGGCTTGGAATTCTTAGTCAACTTTCTGTAAGTTTTCTTATGTTTAACTCAAAACTTTAACCCATTTTGCAGCAGCCAAGTAGCAGGTGAAATCTTTTCTAACAATTTGTTCTGAAGGAAGTTCAAACTATTTGGCAAACTACTTTAAACATTCAAGACACACACCAAAATGATGTGCTCAGTCGTACGTTTGCCTATTCATTTAATCCTAAAAATAATAGCTGGGATATGTTCGGATAAGGTCATAAAAACTAGCAGCATGTCGAGCACATGGCCTAGAAAAGGTGAATAGAGGATAAGCGAGAGATGAGAATATGTCGCAGGGGTGCTGTTTTGGGTGGTTTTTAAGCATAAAGACTAGGCATGGTGAATGCTGATAAGACCGATAAAATTATACTGTAGGAAGAAGATTTGAAAGAACTGAGTCAAGGTAGGTGAATTTGATAGATGTTTAAAACCGAAAAACTTTTAAGGGCTGTTCAAATATACAAACAAAATTCCGTAGAAATGTGAGTGTGGAACGCTTGAGTTGTTCCAGTTGAAAAAAAAACAAAAAAAAAAGTTCAATAAAAATTAAAAACCGAAAAACTTTTAAATTGTAGCTATTTTGATTTTGTTTTTGGTTTCAGGTTTTTCATGAATATTTGAAGCTGAGAATTGTAACTCGAACCACCA
The DNA here is from genome assembly GCA_914767935.1 of Coremacera marginata. Lineage (NCBI taxonomy): Eukaryota > Metazoa > Arthropoda > Insecta > Diptera > Sciomyzidae > Coremacera > Coremacera marginata. The sequence goes on from OU612043.1 coordinate 225,587,397, forward strand.
TTAGTTTAATTTATATGATCTAACGCTAAGAATAATCCTTATTATTGTTATTTATTCGTTGCCACCGCCATTCGTACTACCATTATTATGACCAAATTACTACTAAAGTAACAAGATGGGCAGTGTTGCCGTTTGGACACCACTTTTTTCCTTCAAAAATCGATGGATAAAATATAATCATAAAAAAAGTATACAAACAGAAAAGGTGACAGCTCATTATCTTGGCTTCACTGTCGTTATTGTGTTTTGTGCTTTTTTTTTATAATTTGATAGCACTGCGCATGATGAAACTAACAAGAATGTAGTGACAGTTCTTTGACAGTCATACGAGTAAAAAATTAGAAAAAAAACAAAAAGTAAAGTATGCAAACAAATGACAACCTATGATCGCCGTTTGTGTGAATTTAGCCTGCTGTCACTACCACCTTGTTAGCGGCGTAATGCAGGCACAGGTTGTACTGCAACGGTTGTGGGAAAGATTACGTTATCTAAGAGTGTCGTAAAGTTGGCACAGGTTTTAGGAAGGATTACCTTTTTCAGGAGCGTTCTAACGTAATCACAGGCTTTGGGAAAGATTACGTTATCCAAGAGCGGCATAACGCAGGCACAGGTTTTACGAAGAATTACGTCATCTCAGGGCTGCGTAACGTAGCCACAGATTTTAGGAAAAATTACGTCATGCAAAAGCGGCGTAACGTAGGCACAGGTGTTGGGATATATTGCGCTTTCAAGAGCAGCGGTACGCAAGGGAAACGACTTAGGAATATTGCATTGGTTAAAAGCGGCGCAACACGAGGAATGAATTAAGAGTTAATAAATTAAAGCCGACTTAGCATGTTGACTGGCTCCTCAAGAAAAACTTTTCATTTTTCGACTGTTGTACCCCAGCTTGACTGAACAGCGAATGTGTAGTAGATTTTTGCTACAGCTGTTTCGATGAGTTGGCAATCATATTTTCACCACGGTCTAGTGTTGGCAACCGGGTGAAGTGAAATAAGTTGGTTGTCATGTTCTAGTTCGAGCAAAACAGGAATTATATGAAGATTTCGATTGACGACTTTATGTTAGAACAATAAATGAATAGAAAATAATAACTTCATATATGAATATCTAATAGTGATATCTCATAGAAAGTATAAGTAGTAGGATTTTATACAATACAAATTCATATACATATTATTTCGTGAAATGAAAATTCAGGTTGTATCTTAAATTAAATAGCTAAATTTATGTGACCTGAAGTATAAAAATAGTGTTTTAATGAGTTTTAAAACCAAATTTACAATAGCTTATTAACAATAACCCGAGTGGAAATCAGTTAAGGAAAACCTTATTTTTGTATTGATATGATCCGGATATGATGTGGATAGCTCTATTAAGGAAACCTTATTAGTATCTAATCAGGTGGATATTACGTTATCCTGAGGTTATCCTTACTTAAGGTGTCTTTATCAAATTCTGAACCGATTATTACTAGGATCAGGTGACCTGATCAGGATAAATATTAAAAAGTGCGTCATTTTTAAAATTCCTTATCAAAGTAAACATTTTCTGATCATTTCCTGACTCTATCCTTAGAAAAATATCCACTCGGAAAGTTAGTTCAAAGAAAAATTGACAAAATTGATATTGTTTGTGCGATGAAAACGAGTAGGGTGACTTTCACTGTCACAAAGAGCTGAAATGGCCAATTCGTTTTTATTTTTTCTAATTTATAATTTTTTTTGCCTAGGAGGACGGCAACGACTTACGTGGAAAATTCACGTATTTGGTAATTATTTAGGAATCCTCCTCGAAAAAGATGACCATTCAAATTCTGTTTTCTGAGATGTTTGGTGAAAATTTAATGAACATTGTCGCAATTTACACCGTTCCACTGTGTAAGATTTACCCGAACAATTCATTCTAACAAAAAAATATTCAGAAGTATCTGTGTATCTGAAACACTCTCCTTTATGCGGGGTGTTCATAAAATTGACCATACTGAAAATTACACTCTAAAATATTTAATAATAATATTTTGAAATGTTCAACTTTGAAACACAAAATTATATATTAAAATCGTTAGGTATTGCCATTTTGTAGGACGTCGTAGAGATTTTAAGAAATAAATGTATGATTTAAAATAAAAGTTGCAAAAAGTTGCAGCTTAATGTAAGTATGTTTTATCTACGGGACTCAAGCTTGGTAAAAAATTTCATCTAATTGCGTTCATATGTGGTTAAAATAAATGGCATTCTAACAAAATGCAACTTAAGTTTTTTTTTATTTTTTGCTTAAATTCCAATAGATAATTTTAATATAAATTTGTTTTATTAGCTGCTAATGTTATAATAAAGAATATTACTCTATATGCCATCGCATGATCAACACGTTTAACACAAAAACAGCTTACTTGATACTCAGAAATAATTTAAAAATACACAAAAAGCAGTTATTCGATGCCGTATTTTAAAGAAATTTTTTTTTATTAATTTTTTGGAATTTTTTTTTATTTTGTCCCGCTAGATTAAGACGCACTGCACATGTGTGCTTGACACATGCTTGCTGACATAAGAATATTCAATATATTTGGAAAGATCTTGTATCAGTTCAGTAATATTTTTTTACAACATTGGAATTTTTTGCTATGTGCTGCTTTTTTATAATTTTTGGCAAAAGCAAATATCACTATTTTAGCTTTTTTGATTAAGTAAGTGTTTAACAGACCTATTCTTGAAAATCCACAATTGTAAACCAGTATTTTTCATATTTCTATATGTTTGCTGTAAGTTTTTGATTTCAGACAAAATTTGAAGCTCAAAAAACAAAATTTGTCAATGAAATTGTCTATATATGAATAGCAGCTGACAATTTTTATCAATATTTATTATTTGTAAGATTCAAATTTTGTTTTGAAATCGAAAAATTACAACAAGCTCATAGAAATATGAATATAAATGGTCTACAATTGTTGATTTTCAAGAATAGGTCTGTAAATGTTAAATTGTATAAATGACTATCAAGCCACCCAATTCTAAAAACTGTTAAGCAATATAATTAATGATTTCATATAATAAGGAATTCAGACCTGTATAAGCACATATGGTATTTAATGATGTCGTGAATGACCTACTTCAATGAACTCAATTTAAGCTGTTTGTCAGTGGATGCTTGATTTTTTTAAGAAAGCATTCGTGTGATTGAAATGTTCTAGAATGCTCAGGTATGTCAAGAATCTACAGATAAGAGGCGAATAGGCTTGAGAGTGCAACACATATATATTTCAGAGAATTTAAGCACTTGTTGGTCGAAAGTGAACCAGTGATATATAATTAATTTTTTTTTAAATAAACTGTATTTTAGCATTAATTTTATTTTCAAACTAACAAATTATTCTGTTTGAAAATATTTTCTTGATTTAATCAAATGCTTAAGAAAGTGTAAAATCACAATGCAATTTCAAAATCTTTCTGATCTGACACAAACATATTTGAAATGCACGAGTACAATATTTAAATAAATTATATCACACCTAAGTGGGATTTCTCTAGTGTGCAATGCATTATATATGATTTTAAATTCTCAATATGTTGAGCATAGGCAGTACTGCGTAAGGGGTATATTAACTTTGTCATTCCGTTTGTAACGCCAAGAGGGAGGCGTTGAAGGCAGAGAAAAATGTATATATTTTTGATCAGCATCATCTCCTGAGTCGATTTCCGTGTGTCCGTCTGTCTGTCCGTCTGTCCGTCTGTCGACACGATTACAGCCGGAATTTTAAGGCTATCGCGATGAAATTCAAAATATAAGCTTATTGTTAAAAAAGGAAGATCAAGTTCGAAAATGAGCCAAATCGGATGAAAACCACGCCTACCTCCCATACAAAGTGACGTCATCAAAATAGGAAAAACTTTCGGTAATATATAAAACTAAATGTCATCATGTATGTCGTGGCTAAAGACTTTTAATATACTTCAATATGGCTGCGGCGGGTATTTTAGCTTCGGTACCCTGACGAAGCTCAATCCTTACTAGTTTATAATTGAAGACATGCTATGAATGAAGGTGATATGTCGCAATTATTTAGTTTCGAGAAAATCGAGTTCAAAGTTTCACATTTGCGCTGAAATTTATATTTAACTGTAGAGCACTAACCTACGCAAGATTTACTTACTCCCTACGAGTAATATAACGTATAGTGAACGGAAGGTTGGTATTCTAGGTTTAATCAAACTTGGTCAATAATAAGCTACTTAGCTTATTTCTAAAATGGCCACAAACATGGTTGTTTTAAAATAGATTTTATGCACATAAGGCCTTCATCAATGCATAGAACACAAAAAAACCGGAAAATGCGACACATCACCTTCATTCATTCATGTCTTCAATTATGTTATATGTAAAATAAATAAAAATAATTTTATATTTTTTACTCCAAATTTCATTCCAAATTCTAAAAAATTTTTTAATGATTATTTTACATATATAATATACTAATATAAATTTTTTGGCTAAGCTCTAGGGGGCAGAGGGGCAACTGACCCACCCTTTTTCCCCTGTGGACGCCCATGCAGACATCGCAAGCATATCCCTCTATGTGTATTAAAATCCCAGAAATTCCTTTTTTGGGTAGAATATTCACTCTGCCGTGAGTGGAGCCACACACAAAAGATCTTTTATTTAAAGCGAGTTTTGAAAAGTAAAATTATTTTCTTTGAAACTGCGCCTTTCATGCTGCAGAGTTATATACAAACAAAAATTGTTGGTACGAATTCATACTAGTGTGTGTGCCATTTAAGGTAACTCAGGTGGAGTGTGTCATTTAAGGGCTCATTTTAACTATTCTTTTGTTTCATTAAAAAAGGGCTGTAATTTAGTTATTTAAGAGAATTCGTTAAAGAAAGAACCATTGAATCAGTTTAGTATTACAAATTCATTTAAAATGCTTTCAGAAAATATTTGAAGCATTCGAAGGTGAAATTATTTTTTCGGTGACTTTTAACAAATGCTAAATATGGATTAAATGTGTTACTGATGAATTAAATTTTTGTGACGATTAATTGCGGTCTCAGGAACTTTTTTGTTATAGCATAATCAAAATTGTGTTGAAATTCAACGAAATTCGTGTCTAAGCTAGAAATAAATCAATAATTGTCTTTTCCCCTAATTTTCCCAGAACGACATTTTGACGGGAAAGAAATCGTAGATATACATAAATAAAATGTGGGAATGCTCTTCACCGAAAAAGTTTTAAGACACTTTCAGAAAGTTGGATTTTAGTAAAAAATGCCGACTTCAATTCCTTTTTCTTTCAGAGAATTTTCTTTTTAGTCGCAAAACTGACTCAAAACCAAACGTTTCTTTGTGTCGGTTTATCCAAATGTATTTTCAAGAATATTAAAGAGCTTTCAAGAATTCCATCTACTTACCTGCATCTCTACTACATAAAAGTGTCGCAATACATTAGCAAAGCCCATTAAATTTTCACACAGACTAACAATTTTCACAGACAACACTATAAAAAAAAAAACTAAGAGCAAAAGAGGCACTAAATACAAAAGATGTCACGTGCTATCTATAAACATAACCGTGAGCTCTTTGGTACCCTTTGTGGACACCACTGTCACAAAAACCTGCAGCATCGTTTCACTTTGTAATGGAGAACATATAAACGTCAAAACCGAAATTCGCAAGACATACCCAAAAAACGTCGCTACAACAAAACAACTGAACGTGGAAAAAGCGCACGCCTCCAAAACTGTTGCAAATGATTCTCAAACTACGTAACATAACAAAAACCTCAGCCTTGATAAAGGTGCAAAAATAAAGGTACGGATTCTTTTGACCTGTTTGAGGTTCTGCTTGCGAAAACGCTTCATCTATGCGAACCTATTTGTTTGGGTGTGTGTATCTTTATCTGTGAGCAGCTAAGTTGTTGGGAAAGTTCCACGTTTGTCGGTTGGTGTCTACATCTGCTACGTGCAAGTTTGTGATGTGCAATATGTGTGCGGAAAAGTTAATTGCTAGGCAAGACAATCAGGCAGTCAACGAGCACAATAATAAAAGCAACAACATAAACTTCGTTTTAGGCAACAATGTATATAGTTTGTTTAATCGTGTGGTGCGGAGTAGGGGGAGGGAAGTGCGTTGAGTTATTCGAATTGTTGGGTTTTATCTGCAGTATGAGTAGCGTTAACAGGGGCATATTTTACGAGCTTAATATTCTCAACAAAACTTGTTGGCTATGCTTTGGTGGTGAATGGAGTGTCCAATCTTCTTTTTATACTAATAGCTATCAAGCTCAAAGTGGTACTGGTATTTAGTATATATACCTAGCAGCCATAGACAATTTTTGGATTGTAAATAACATGACCATATTTTTAAACCAAATTAAAGAACACAAAAAATATTTAATGCAAAATTATATAATATCATTATTAAGAAATTTTAAAATAATTTATTTATCTGAAAAAGTAATAACTAAGTTTCACTATACAAACAAAAAATTATTCCGAATATTTTTTTTACTATACTATAAAAAACTTCTTTTCTACTTCTTTGGAAGAGCTGCAAGATGATGAGCTCAATACTTTCCAATAAAAATATGAAGATAAAACAATTAGTAAAAATAATTCACTTTATTTTTACACCTAGATTATAGATAATTGTATTTGTGCATGAGAATATTCGATTGTTTCTGAAATATAAAAATTTTCTTCTAGAATATTCAAGTTAAAATTCCTTTCCAAACATAATTGGGATATATTACCCCCGCATTGGCTGTAGATGGATTTAAAAATAATTCTTTTTGAAAATGTTGAAAAAAACTTTATCTAGATGAATTGCAAAGTGACATTCACGCTATTTTCCTAGCAAATATCTCATGTTTGGAAGAGCCGCAAGATGATGAGCCAAATGCGAAAATTTGTAAAAAAGCCGTTGAGTCTAAACTTAAGTCTAAAATTTCGCTAAATGTAGAGCTTGCTGAGGTAACCGATGCTAAATCAGAGCAGATGATGCTCAGCAAGAAACTGATAAAATTCACAAGCAGTGTTGCCGAATAGTCCGATATATCGGAGTTATTAAGATTTTCGGACTTGATTCCGATGATCCGATATTTGATCAAAATTCTTCAAAATATGATTTCAGAAAAAATTAATCCGACGTCCGATTTCACATATATTTCTTCATGTATAATCAAAGAGAAATAAATAAATAAAAATTGGAGGCAAAAAAAAAACATTATATTAAAAAAAAGTCAGTGGCCAATCATTTTATCACAAATGAAGATAACTTTTTTTTTGCCTTGCTATAACTACTTTATTTGTATTTGAACTGGAGCCAATAGAACGTAAAAAACTAATTAATTATTGTTGCAAAATAATTTAATTATTCGGACAAATTCATCGTATTTCCACGACAAAAACTTAAGTATAGTAGTGCGATTTGCAAAAAATACGACAATTGTGATACTTTACTGGCCGTACTCAATGATCTTAAGTTGCGTATGCAGTGTTACCAAATCCCGAGTGGAAATCAGTTAAGGAAACCTTATTTATGTGTTGATATGATCGGCATATATGATGTGGATGGACCTTTTAATGACATCTTATTAGAATCTAGTCCGGAAAATATTAGGTTTTCCTAAGGTAATCCTTACTTAAGGAGTCTTAATCAAATTGTGATCCGATTATTACTAGGATCAGGTGACCTGTTCAGGATGAATATTAAAAAGTGCGTCTCGTTTGAAATCAGTTCCTTATCAAAATAAGAATTTCCTGATCATTTCCTAACTCTACCGAATTTAATAAAGAATAATTTCATAAATGTTATACAATTTTGGAATATAGAGCCTTAAGCATTACAATTAGTTAGATCACATCGAATAAGGTCATACAAAATGTTCTATAGCAGTTTCCGCAATTTTCATTTTTTTGAAAAAGCTAATAGTTTTCGTGTTAAAACATTCTGAAATTGAAAAATTTTCCTTTTGGATGGCATTTTGGGACAGCTAAACTGGATTTTTTTTTTCTTAATCCTATATATCTTAAAATTTATAACTTGAAAACCCTTTTCTATTCGGAAAAGAATGTGTATAATACCGTTTTCATTTTTAGATCTCAATTTTTTTTTTAGTTGGAAAAAAATTGCACTTTTTGCAAATAATTCTTTATTACTTCTTAAGCATTTATTTAACATAAATTCTGACGCCATAATCTGAAAGAGCGTGAAGTTTTATATACGATATCATACGTCGGAAACTATTTTTCGTACAGATGAAATGGATGAAAATTTATTGAAAATTGACGACTATAAACTCTTAATCGATTCAGGCTACTTAAGACTGCGGTGGAGCCTTTATTATGGGTTTGCCTTATCATCTATATGCATGATTAAATGATGTAAGGAATGTAGTGTGCATGAAGCTGTCCACCTCATAATTCCTTTCTTAAACCTATAGAATTACTTTGTAGGGAGTGCTGGAATCTTCATACTTCCTCCATTATAGTAGATACCAAATATTTGTAAGGAATTTCAGTGTAGATGTTAATCAATAATGCAAAATAGTGCTTACTTTGATTAATGCTAACATAGTGGCTGCATTCAAAATATAAGAACGTCAGTTTTTTAAAAATTTTCTTCAGTTTTAATAGATTTTTACAAGCGCACTATTTCTGTAGCCTACCAAAATACCTGCGTTGGCTTATTTAGCTTAAATATAGCTTAAAAAAACAAAATGGAGGAGAATTGTTTAAGTTTTTTTTTTTTCTAAAGCTATAATTTCAAAAAATCTACAGAACTTTTTTACTGAGATCGATTTCAAATAATTTTATTAAAAATTTAAAATTTGTACATCGATGACATACTACTTAGATGATATTTTTTTTAACTAGTAGATTTTTCAAAAGAGCCTAAAATGAATCGAAAGGGCTTCGGGGCTTACGATCTCAAAGAGGGATCAAAAAAGCCCTAAAAGCTCCCAAATATCGTCCCTGGTACGGAGTAGTATGAATCATAGTTGGATTATAAGGTTGTCACAAGGGTGAGAGCGAGTACCCATAATTGTCAAATCAAAGTGGACAGCTCATAGAAAATCTCAAAGCGATTAGAAAACTGTAATTGGGAAAATATAAACAAAAAAGTGTTTTGTTTTCATTTTGCCAATTAAAAGTACTGAGGATAGAGTACTGGCAGCTCTGCGACAATATTATAATTCAACCATAATAAGGATAAAATCAAAGATATTAAATAATGATTAGATAATGCTAATGATTGCTAATTAACCTTCTTTTGTGAAATTCTCTAATTCATTAAACACTTAGAATTAGTTCAACTAATTCCCATTAGATAATTGAAATTTTTATTGCAATGGTAAAACTAATTGCAATTAGTTGCCGTTAGCAAAAAAAAAAAAATTGGTTTACCTTTACAATTAGAAATCTAATTGACTTGTGCTAATGCAATTAGATATTCAATTAGCTCGAATTAGAATCAATTATTTTGATAAAAATAAATTTTTAATTTGTAAATTTATTCGACCTCTTTTCATAAGTTTTTTGTGTAATTATTATAACTCTAATAATTTTTCAATTATTAATTAAGAGTTATATTTTCGAGCTCAAGGTCTATGTTGCTTTCTGAAGAAAACAACCAACAACAACAATACCCTTTATATAGAGTGGCAATCATACAGCAGACTAGACAGCTGTTTCGTTGGCCGCTACACCAACTCATCAGTAGCCTTTATATGATAGCGATGATAAACTTAGCCGTTCATGTCTATTTGTTTTCGTCAATGTTAGAGAAAATTACTCTAACATTCTATATAAAGGGTATTGTTGTTGTTGTTGGTTGTTTTCTTCAGAAAGCAACATAGACCTTGAGCTCGAAAATATAACTCTTAATTAATAATTGAAAAATTATTAGAGTTATAATAATTACACAAAAAACTTATGAAAAGAGGTCGAATAAATTTACAAATTAATTCTCTGGCAGAGCACGGCCGTTGAAAAACAAAAATTATGATTAATTTGTGTGTTTACACACAATAAAATAAAAATCTTAGTTTTCAAACACAATATTTCATGACGTCATAGTTTAATAGCAGCAGGTTGCTGCAACTAAGACGGACAGTGAATAATAGAAGAACAACAACTAAAAAAACTACAACATGCCCGTGAGTGGTAAAAAGCTTTGATATATCTTCGAAGAAAGAGCTTACACCGAATAAGTGTGAATCTGAAAATTCGAAGAACTTTAGCTGCTTTTCGTATCATTTGTGTGTACAATGTAATTCAGAGTAATTTTCTCTAACATTGACGAAAACAAATAGACATGAACGGCTAAGTTTATTATCGCTATCATATAAAGGCTACTGATGAGTTGGTGTAGCGGCCAACGAAACAGCTGTCTAGTCTGCTGTATGATTGCCACTCTATATAAGGGGTATTGTTGTTGTTGTTGGTTGTTTTCTTCAGAAAGCAACATAGACCTTGAGCTCGAAAATATAACTCTTAATTAATAATTGAAAAATTCTTAGAGTTATAATAATTACACAAAAAAAAAAAAAAAAAAAAATTAATTTTTTCCAAAGAATTATTGAAGTGAACGAATAATGATGTAAGCCACTGTATGTGGAAACATGTGGTTATTCGATTACCGTAAGTCTACTTTTACATTGGCAATTATAATTGCCGCAATTCTTTATGATTCTCTTGTGAAATTGCCATTTGTGTTTACACGGGCAATTCTGTTTAGAGCAATTCTAGTACAAAACAACGCGTAGAAAATTGCGAATGAGAATAACAAAACGAATTGCCAGTACGGGCAAGTTTTTCCCTGTTCCATTCTTCTTACCTCTCTCTCCAACGAACTCAACAATTGCGGCAATTATAATTGTCAATGTAAAAGCGGGCTAATTGTTATCAACTGGTAATCATTTGAAATGTAAATAAATAAACGTGCTTTGCAATTTGTTTCAACTTCAAACTTTCAAGTGATTGCATTGTTTAATATTCTAAATGGAAGTGGTATTTTTGTTAACTTAAAAACATATTTATTTGGCGCAATGTCGGAAGAAATATCATTTGCAAGTGAATTTTCTGGTAATGATGAGGATTTTGATGTTACATACACGCCTTCGAAAGAATCGAAGAAAAGGAAGGTGTTCAATGGAGATGGTGAACAATTTGTGAAGAGGCGTATGGAAACCTCTTTTGGCAATATAATTTTCACATCGAATTTTTATATTGAAGTTAAGAAGGTATGGAAGTTTCATTACAAAACTATACATCGAAAGTCCTTGTTGTGTTGTTAAAGTACTTGTGTAGTGTGCCGTAGTAAGTTGACTTATGGGTGTAGGTTAACATGAATTTTTAGACGAAGTAAGGTATCAATCAATTTTATATAAAAACCTTGTATCAGATTTCAGAAAATAAAAAAGATAAAATAGTCGGAAAGTGCGTTGCTTGCAATAAGGTGATTTGCGGTTTTACGGGAGTCTCTTAAAATTTTATCAGCCATCTCAGAGTGCGGCATCCTGAAATTCATAAAGAATATCTTACGAAGATATCTAACAACCAAAACTTAAGTATTCAATCAAATTTCGATAAGAAACTTATTGAATTTCTAGTGGATTCAGGCTTGCCGCTTTCCCTGGTTGAAAGGCAGTCATTTATCAACTGAATTGAGGGTATTGGCCTTAAGTTAATGAGTAGACAGACGGCAATGAAAAAATTAGAAGAGCATCACAAACGCATGGAAGAAAGTGTGAAAGCCGAACTAGCCACAGCGAAATATGTCTGCACAACGGCGGATATTTGGTCAGGAAATCACAGAAGCTTTTTCGGATACACCTGTCATTGGCTTGATAAAGATTTTAAGAGGAAATCAGCTGCTTTGGCGTGCAAAAGGATGTTTGGAGTTCACTCTGCGGAAGCAATTGGGCATATCATGACCGACATAAATACTTATTATGGTTTAAATAGAAAAAACATTGTTCTATCCGTAACTGACAACGGGTCAAACTTTGTCAAAGCTTTTAAGGAGTATGGAGTTGATAATGCCTCTGAAATGGAAGATGACGACGGCCATGATATATCAGAATTCCAAAACAAGATTTGCCTCCCTAAACACCACAGGTGCTCTAGCCACACATTAAGTCTTCTGTCTACGTCTGATTTAATAAAGATTTTGAAAGCCGATGAATCCCTATTCCAGCGGAACAATATGGTAAGAAATGTTTTAGTTAATATATTTTATACTAGAATATAATTTATTTAGGTGTTCAAAAAATGCGATAATTTGTGGAAAAAATGCAAATGGTTAAAAAGTTCGAAAGTGATACAGGAAACTTTAGGTGGATGCCTCGTTGTGCCGGTTGTGACGAGGTGGAACTCGCTATACGACGCTGTTGTTCGACTTCTCCAGCACAAGCCGAAACTGGATGAGTTGTGCGATAAATTGAGCCTGCCGCGTTTTACATCCTGTGAACTATCATATTTGGATACATACAAGCTGATTGTGGCGCCTATTGCTCAGAGTCTGGACTTTATGCAAGGCGAACAGAGTGTTGGATATGGTTGCCTTTTGCCTACAATTATCACTCTGAGCAATAAATTGATAAAAATCCAGCAGAAAATCGAGCATCCATTCTCTACAATTGCATTAGAGCTGGAAAAGCAATTAAGAAAACGATTCCGAGCTTTCTTTGAATTAAATGAGAAGGCAGATTTGGCGCTAGCTGCAGCTGCACTGATTCAAAACGTAAAGTTGAGCTGGCTGAAAATCTTACAAAAAACATCACCGCAATTTACATATACGCGAATAACGGAAAGGGTTATTCGTATCATCACTGATTACGCAATCAAGCAGAACCTTACTGCAACAAACGAAAATCATAAATGTGAGGGTTCGTATACTGAATCGACCTTTTATGATTTCAGTGATGGTGGTAAGTTCTGCATAAGTGACACATTTTGGTATTTTTAGTAAATCAGATTACATTTTTGCAGAAGAAAGTACTGCTTCATTGTCAAAATTGACAGAGGAGGGTGAAAGCCTGCATTTTATTTCGAATATGATGCATCAATATTTGAATGATGATGATAAAACTTCCAATATATGGTCCAAATATCCTACATTAAAGGAAATAGCACTGTTTTGCAACACACCGCTTACGTCTTCAGGCCCTGTGGAGCGACTATTTTCCTTTGCGGGCATTATTAAAAGTCCAAGGCGGGGTCGCTTGAAGGACTTTTCTTTTGAAAAGCTCGTATTGCTGAAAGCGAATATACCCGGTCATTCTAGTTATTAAACAGTTAGTACGTACGTTAAATAGGTGTGCATGTATGTAATATATGTAGTACATATTATGTACATAAGTAATATATATATGTGTGAAATTCATATTATGAATATTTTAGTTTTTTTTTTGTTTTTGAAAATATCAAAATAATTGATTCTAACTCGAGCTAATTGAATATCTAATTGCATTAGCAGAATTCAATTAGATTCCTAATTGTAAAGGTAAACCAATTTTGTTTGCTAATGGCAACTAATTGCAATTAGTTTTACCATTGGAATAAATATTTCAATTATCTAATGGGAATTAGTTGAACTAATTCTAATTGTTTGATGAATTATACAATATAAACCAATTGCATCAATTGCTAATTCTAATTGGAATTTAACATGTTTGGATAAAATACATAATTACAAACTTTTTTGTACAAATAAATGGGTATGCCTTTATACTTTTACTTTTACTAAACTGTCTTTTTTTTTAATATCTTTAAAACAAGATTCGCAAAATACATTTTAAATGCAAATATCTTATAGTTTCTTTGCACAAAAATATCAGTTTGCACTTTTAAAGTTTTTATTAATTAAAGAAAAACACATTTCACTATAAATCATTTAACTACGCTTAAAATTACTAAAGCATAAAATCAAAACTATAGGGGATTTCGGACCATCCTACATGTAGGATGGAGATGTAGGACAGCAGAATAACGGGAAAATATTTTCGAGCTTTCAAACTATCCTACATATCGGATGGACTTCATAATTTTTCAGCGTTCAAGATGATAGCATCGTGCAATGGCAAAACAATTTCTTGCTGCTATAATAATTGATGAAGTTTTGGAAGAAGAGGAAGAGGAAATATAACAAAACAAAGGAAAAAAGAAAATGTGGAAATGTGAAATATTTCAATTTGCCATTCTTCCTGAAAACTTCTATAAAGTTCAGAGAACTCCTTTTAAAACACTGTATGCGAAACCGCTACCATTTTAATACATTCAATTTTGCACTTTGTGTACCTTCTTCTTTATATGTTCCTCCACGACTTTTTTTTTAGGATCTCAGAAAATGCATTAAGTCCGATGAACGTGCGTTCGCACTTACTACATGTAGGACGGATCAATAGAAAATATCAAAATATTTTGAATTTCATCCTACATATTGGACGCACCGCCGTATTTGCTTTCATACATCCTACATGTTCATCCGACCTGTCAAGTTGATTTAAGAATTGAGTCGCTGAAACATTTGACAGAATATGGTATAAACTAAACTATGCGTCATCTTGGTAAAGATATCTTCATCGCTTTCCACTTAAAAGAAAAAATCGTTATAACTTCATCTCTATACATTTAACATTTATTCACTTAAGAGATGAACATACGAGTATTTCAAGTTTTTTTCGATGTTGTCGAGTTAAGATAAAGGAGAAAAATTAGCGGCATTTTTTTCGTGTTATGACGATACATTCAAAGAGGTGGAGCAATTTCGTATGCATTTAAAATCTTAAAAGGTTTTCCTAAAGAATTAGTTTCCAAGAATTAGTTATTTAAAATAAGACGATATTTTGTCATAGAAAATATTTGGTATTTAAATTATAATTGGTAAGAAGTAAAAACCTGTACAAATTCTTATATATATATTAGACTTTGTTTATGACAAAAAGAGCAAAATTTTGGCCTTTAAATCTTTTTTGGCAAATTTTAATTTCATGCGAATAGCTTTTTTTTAAAATTTGTTTGTATTTTTTTTTTCTAACAAAAAAAGCTAAAATTTAAGATTTATTAACCTTATTATAGTACCATGGTAGAGTGCTTTTAAGAAACTAGCAAAAAGAAACACTTAAAGCACACCATAATAAAAAACTTTCCACTATTTTTCCATATGCCTGATTGCCATAATTTTTGGCAAACAGATAGATATCATAAGCATGGAGGTGCCCGTAAAAAAGGGGGCGGTATTCAAGAACTGGGCGTGGCAATACTCGATCTCGCAATACTAGATACTATTGTATCTCAAATAATATTGACACTAGGGTACTGCAATTTAGTGTAGAGGTGGGCGTTATTCGACAAATTGGCGTGGCAATATTAGAAAAACAGTGTATCTTGAATAATTTTGAGACCGGAGTACTGCAATTTAGTATAGGGGTAGGCATTATTATTACAAATTATGGCGTAGGCGTTTTTCGACAAATGGGCATGGCAATATTATAAAAACACTGTATCTTGAATAATATTGACAATAGTGTACTGCAATTTAGTGTAGGGGTAGACACAGTTAATACAAATTACGGTCATGAAAATTGGCGTTATTTGACAAATGGGCGTGGCAATATTAGAAAAAGACTATATCTCGCATAATATTGATACTATGGTACTGCTATTTGGTATAGGGGTAGGCATTATTAGTACAAATTACGGTCAATAAAGTGGGCGGTATTCGACTACTGAGCGTGGCAATATTAGAAAAACAGTGTATCTCGAATAATATTGACACTAGGGCACTGAAATTTATTGTAGTACAGGGGTAGGCAGAATTATTAAAAATTACGGTCAATAAAGTAAGCGTTATTTGACAAATGGGCGTAGCAATACTAGATCTCGCAATAATAGATACTACTGTATCTCGAATAATATGGACACTAGGATACTGAAATTTAGTGTAGGGGTAGGGACATTTATTACAAATTATCGTCAAGAAAATGAGCGTTATTCGACAAATGGGCGTGGCAATATTAGTAAAAGAGTACATATCGAATAATATTGATACTATGGTACTGCATTTAGTAGAGGTAGGCAATATAAGTACAAATTACGGTCCAGAAAGTTGGCGGTATTCGACTACTGGGCGTGGTAATATAAGAAAAACAGTGTATCTCAAATAATATTGACACTTGGGCACTGAAGTTTATTGCAGTACAGTTGTAGGCAAAATTATTAAAAATTACGGTCAATAAAGTAGGCGTTATTCGATAAATGGACGTGGCAAACTAGATAAACACTATCTTAGTTAATTTTGACGCTGGGGTATTGAAATGAAGTACAGGGGTAGGCACCATTATTGAAAATAACGCTCAAGAAAGTGGGCACTTATTTAACAAAGGGGCGTGGCAATATTTCAAAAACAGTATATCTCCGAATAATATTGACACTAGGGTAATAAGACTCGTTACAAGAATGGATGTAATAATTTCAAAACACGTGACATCTAATTTAAATTTAAGAGACAGATATTTGAAATAACCAACAAACCTTCAAAATTCAATAGAAAAAAATTTTTCAGAACAATTGTATTTATGTTGTTGATACACTTTTTTCGAAAATTTATCATATTCTCCAAAAAGGAAGAAATAAAAACTTTAAAAAAAAATCAACCGACTACAAAATCACTACAAAGTAAAAAATAATTTTTAAATTACTTTTCCTTTTAATTTCTTAAAAAAACCTTAAAAGCTTTTGTATTTATGAAAAAATTAATATATTTATGATAATAAAACAAATAAAAAAAATTCAAATAATAAGATTTCATATATAATAATATGTTTTAATAAATTATCAAATATGACCCAGAAATTAAAAGGAAAAGTAATTTTAAAATTATTTTTTACTTTGTAGTGATTTTGTAGTCGGTTGTTTTTTTTTTTAAATCGAAATTACTTCATTAAAATTGAAAAATTGCCGCCAAAAATAAATATTTTGACCGATTTTTACCGAACTATAAGAAAGAAGAGAAGAAGGAATGAACAAAAAAATTGGAAAAACTATTCGCACTGGCTATGTTATATTAAATTGGCTGGCATATGTTATATTCTAAGAAAAATATTTATATATCATGATTTTTTCAGATTCTTTGCCATCCTAAATTGACTAATCAAATTGGGGTTAAAAGACGGTCATATATATCTGAGTTTTTTTTTTATATATATTTTGGAAATGGATTGTAAAATAATGCTTTAAGCGATTGTTGAAAACTAAATAACCTGTATAACGGCAGCTTGTGCAACTCTAACACTCTTACTCGAGATATGGTTTGATATGTGAAGCTATCTCCGAAAAAAACCAAGAAAAATTCCAAAAATACATATCTCGAAAACCTATCCATATAATTTTTGAGTTTTGAGCGGACCATAGTCCATAAGAAATGAAATAGTTGCATTAAATGTACAAGATTGGTTTTTTTTTTTTTGTAACCAGTGCAATTATACTGTAGATACCTAAAAAAGACACACAAAAACGCCGAGACACCCGAACTTAGTTTTTGGCCGTAGAATACAGTGGCGTACTCAGTTTTTGCCAATTAGATCAAATTCTCGAGATATTCGCGATTGATATTTTGGCAGTTTTAAACCCTTGTTTTGAGCATTATTTTCCTTATATACGTAGAAAAAGACATCGAAATCGACTGATATTTGGTATAAGTTCATTTAAAAGAAAATATAAGACCTATTGATATTTTTGGCATACTCCCAAAATTACACCCACCACACATACGTGAAAACTCAATAATAGGTCATACATATATACAGGGTGTCCCGCAACTAAGTGCAACTATTTACGGAGGTGAAAGGTTATGTCGAGCTGAGCAAAAAATCGTATGGGAGAGGGTCTATTTCCAAATTCTTAGGATCTACAGGGTTAATTAATATTTCACGACTTTGGTTCACCTTATTGTTTTTAGCAAAAAAATAAAAAATAAAAACGCTCATCGCTGAGCCGAGCCTTAAAACTCATTGGAGCAATAAGGAAACCAAGTCATGCATCTCTTTTGCTCCAATGTGTTTTTCGGCTCGACTCAGCAACAAGCGTTCACTATGTTCGCAACCTTAGCCGTACCAAGCAGTGCTCGTGTGAAAATGAAATCAACCGGTTGAAATTTTTAAATTTCCACTTTAAGTTAAAATTTTTGAGAATTTCGCGTAATAAATGAATTCTTATTTATGACGGTAACGGCTAAGTCGGTGGGTTTTGTTGATATACCGTTCACCTTGCTGATTTTATTGCCTTTGCAATAAGCTATCAAAATAAATTTTTTGTAAGTGTTTTTCTGCTTGAAACAATAACGTGAATCAAAGTTGTGTAATATTAATTAACCCTGTACCATAACCTTTCAACCTATTAAATAGTTGTACTTAGTTGCGGGATGACCTGTATATAAGACCAATTATTGAGTTATATATAAGACCAAAAAAAAAAATTCAGTAGGTCTAATCTTTGGGTTCATATGAACGTATATACCAAATTTCATTCGATTTTGATGTCTTTTTTACATATATAAGAAAAATACAGCTGAAACAAGTGTTTCAAAGTGACAAAATATCAATAGCGAATGTCTCGAGTATTTGATCTAAGTGGAAAAAACTGAGTATGCCACCATATTTTACGAAGGAAAATTAAGTTGGGTGTCTCGGCGATTTTGTGTGTCTTTTCAAGTGTTGGAAATTTACCTACAGTGTTATTGAATTCGCCATGCATCTATTTTTTATCTTTGAAGTGACGCCTCGTTCTGTTATTTGCTTGAGTGAAATCTCAAAAACGACACTTTTTAATTTCGACAGCGTTTTTCTTAGAAATTCATGTTTCTTTGTTCCGTACGTCTATTATAACAAGAAATTGTAATTTCAATACATTAAATTTATTTGTTCGATATCCTTCGCGTGGTATTGAACACGCAACGTTGTGATTAGAAGTTCAAGACACTATGCACTGATCCAAAAGCCTCTGTTAAGTACAGTTGTTGATTCAATATTAAGTATGTATTACTACAGCTATGTTGCAATAGATTACAATAATCTCTTAATAGATAGAGTATTGCGTATTGGCTATTCCACATATAAAAACATTCCACATAAAATGTTCTTCTTGCTACTACTTGCTACAAGATGTCCCTAGCATCGGTGTTTTAATAAAGTACAACTTAAGCTATGTTGCAGCAGATTGAAAAATATTTACATTAAAAGAATTGCTTACTGGCTTTTTTACATATCTAGCCTATTTAGCAGCTATCCAAATATAACAAAAATTTTGCTTCTACTTGTTACATAGTAGATGTCATCTGCATATCGGCAAAAATTAACAAATGCCCACAAGTGAGTTCAAACAACACTGAATGTAGCACGTAATAAAATAAATAATATAATAATGAAATATAATGAAATTTGCTAGTGTGAATATTAACGTGCATTTTTAATTTACTTTATGTTATTTTAAATTTTTTAATTTGAAAGCTATTTTATTAAAAAAAAAACCCACTAATAATTTAATCTATGAAACTGAAAAAATCTTCGCTTCTCTCATGTGTTCAACGACGCACCTGAGTTTTTTTTCGTTTTTATGAGTTTTATGGGCGTCTTTTGTAAAACGCAAGTGAGCACCTTATTTTGGGGTTTTTTGTCTGGAAACATATTTCATTAGAAAATTTCAGGGAGAGAAAAAAAGTTTATTTTACTTCATATAAAAACGGAACAGCCTGACAAAAAAAAATCCCAATTGATGTGATCGCTTGAGTTTTACAAAATACGGCCATAAAACTCATAAAAAACTGCAATGAAAACTACATGTAAACAAATAAAATATAAAAATAATTTACCTTGTACAACGAAAAAACATGTTAAATTAATTAATTTGAAAAACAGATTTTTTTTTTGGCTCCAAAACTTTTTATTTAGCCCTTTCTAGCTCTTTTTTCAAGAGATTCTAGCCCTAAATGGATATTTTTTTTCTAGTCACACGCTTTACCATAAATTTTAAAATCATAATTGAACCAATACGTTTGTGGAGTATCGATAACAACTGTCGCGTAACAAAATCCAACACCGCCAGCTACGATATAGCCTATTCCTTGAGGAGTGCTCTGTTCGGTGATCATTTCCATTTTGGTAATATTTTCCCCAGCTCCAGAAGTTGGATACACTCCAGTAAGACGCACATTGCGCGGTGTAGTCCAACTGGCGTCCGCCTGATCCGAGTAAACCAACGAGTCACCTGTTTGGAATTAACAAAGTTAATAGTACAGCATTGTTTCAATTTCAAAATTCCTCATAATTTTATGTCATAGTTACCGGTAGCGCGTGCTCCAACGGAATAAACTTTCCTAAAGTTGGCTGTATCCAACCCTGCGCTTTTTTCCGATATTTCTTCAGGTAAGATTTGGACCGTAAATGGCTGTGCATCTGGATATTCTTGAAACAAATTTTTTATATCTGCAGATGTTACCAACTGCACGGATACATTTTCAGGCTCTATGCTAGCTGCTGTCAGTAAGGTAAGCATACTTAGAAGTACAGTAGAATTAAATAAAAACATGGCGAAGGTGTTGCTTTATTTAGCTTCTGTTAACTATTTGGACTGTTTGCCAAAAACTCTTCTATATATACCATAATCAATGTTGTTGTTAGTAAAAACAAATTTCCTACTTATCTATATATAACGTATATACAGCCATGGACACATAAATAGCACAAATGTCAACTTATTTTTTAAACGTTTCGTTTGAACCTAATAATGCATTCATTAACTGTAGTTATTATTTTTTGAGACTCCAGTGTGACGTTGCTTAAAACTCCGAGAGAGATGTACCGTTACTTACTTTTATTTGCTCAGGCCATCTCTTTCTGTATAGGCATGTACGATCTGCTGTGGTCATATAAATAGCACACATGTTAGTTGGTGAATAAAAATTAACAAGATCGGGTGTTTGTAAAAATGTTGGAGTTTTATTCAGTTAATTTCGCCGATTCTAAATAAAATGGGTCGTGGCAAACATTTCACCTCGGAAAAAAGTTCTATAATTCACGAACTAAGTCGAAAAGGCAAAAAACCATCTGAAATCGCGGATATTCTCCAAATTTCTCAAAAAATGGTCTATAATGCACTCAAGCTGGTTACATTAAATGGTTCAAATAATTTCGAGAATAAGCTACGCAAGCCTAGACCGCGTAAAACCATCGCTTCTACTGATAGACTTATAGTTCGCAAAAGTAAAGCTGATCCTTTCAAGTCAGCAAAGCAAATTATGAGGGAAATAAATGAAGAAAATAACCTTAATGGGAGACTACATGAAGCTTTTGTTTATGGACGCATTAGCCGAAGAAAGCCGCTCTTAACAAAATAAAATTTAAAGGATTGTTTAGCGTTTGCAAGGGCCCATGTGAATAAAGAAGACAAATTTTGGAAGAACGTGCTCTGGACTGACGAAACTAAATTTAATGGGGTTCGACCCGATGGAAAAACTTTTGTTCGGCGCCCCAAACGCCAAGAGTTGAATCCGAAGTATACAAAAAAATCGTTAAAGCATGGATGAGGAAATTTAATTGCTTGGGGAGCTTTTTCCTGGCACGGCGTTGGGCCAATTTTTCGTATACCAGGAATAATAGATAAAAATATGTATTTAGATATTCTTAATAACCAGATGGAACCATTTGCATTTGAGAACATGCTTATTAGGTGGACTTTTATGCACAATAATGATCCAAAACACACAGCAAAGGTTGTGATTGATTGGCTAAAAAAGGAAAAAATAAATATTTTGAATTAGCCGGCTCAAAGCCCAGACCATAATCTCAAAGAAAATTTATGAAATGATGTGAAGGCCAGCATAAGCAACCAAAATTTTCGAAATTAAGAAGAGTTATGGAGTGGAATTGAGAAGACCTGGTACTCTATTCCGAAGGATAGGGTCAGGAAGCTTGTGGAGAATATGGGACGAAGATGTCGGGCTGTTTTGAACAATTCGGGATACAGTACCAAGTACTAGTAAGCATATTTGTAAGCTCATTGTAAAATAAAAATAAATCACTGTCTTTTTTTTCCAGAAACCAAATTGTGCTATTTATACGTCCACCTCAGCTAAGGAGCAATTTCAGATTTTTCATTAATTTTCTAATTTTTAATTCGTAATTACAAAGTTACTACTGATTTTAAGTTTTTAATGTTTAAACTCAAATACCATGAAATAAATTCTTGTTTTCGTCTATGTATTTTATTTAAATTTATGTGAAGCACCCTACATGTATTTTTGTTCTATTTATGTGTCCACGGCTGTATATTAAACGAAGTCATATAATATGTTTTCAATTCCATAACTCGGGAACGGAGTGCCCGATTTGCTGAAGAAAACCAGGAAAATTCAGCCAGAAAAATCTCCACACCCCCTTTTACCGCCCACAAATCTAATTTAATCTTACTAAATTGTTGTTATTTCGTTCGTATGGTCACTGTGGGCAACTGCACTAAAAATGGCTGTGGTTGCACTATAACTACACCCACTTTTCAGAAATCCTTACAGTTCTTGAATTGTGCTCTTTTGATAGTGAAACTTGCTGTGTAGATGCTATGAGTCTAAGTGGCGGTCACCTTATACAGAAATGCTGCCACGTCTACTTTTACCGCCCATCAAATATATAAAGCTGAATATCATCGTACCTGTATGCACCCAAAATGCTCCTACACCGTTTGTCCGGTTTCAATCATATATTGCGTATATAATCTTTTGTATAATCAGAAGTCTTTTATAAAAAAAAAAATTGTTCTGTATTAAGTTTCAAGCCGAGGAAAGTGAGCGGTACTAGACAGAGGGGGGGGAGGGGGAGGCGTGGCGCTTTAACTTTAATCGAATCACTTGTACACAATTTGTCAGACTTTAGCCAAATTTTTCACATATATATGTTTGAATAATGAACAGTCCGTAGTCTAGAAGAGTGGCCGATATTACACAATGGGATGGGTCACTATAATTTTAATCGAGCTCCATGTACAGCATTTGTCCGACTTAAACCGAATTTTGCACAATTTTTTACATTTGGACAGTTCGCATAACATTAATTGGATGGGATTAGACAAAGCTCGTGTCAATTTAATTTTAATACTTTATTTCAATAAATATCTACACCATGGTATTAATATTTGGCATAGGGGTGGGTAGCGTCTGTTTCAGTCACCATGAATAAAGTGGGAGGGACTTGAAAAGGGGAGTGAACATTTATTTAAAAACTACATATCAACCTTAAAAAGCATTATTCGAGTTGGAGCTTTAAGGCTCAAGGATAAAGCTTTTCGTAGATTCATGTAAAAAAATTACTAGAATATTAAGGAGATGTAAGCAATTAAAAACTTTTCAGCAAGCATCTAGGTTGCCAAGCGTATTGAAATTTAAAAATTATAAACTTCGTTTGTATATGTGCTATAATTATTGGAATTAATTATTGAATGTGATAAAGGTTTATTTGGTAATTTTAATTGGATTAAGAGACTCCCTTTCATAAGGACTGAAACTTTAGTCCTAAAATTACCCATAATGACAAAAAATCATGTGGTTGAGATTTCACCAATTGATCGTTGTGCATTGTTGTTTGCATTACGTGACATACATTAAACACACCTTGAATGCCACACTTTTCCCAGACGGCACCGGATTTTCCAGCTAGTATTTTTATAATTTTAAAGAAGTTATTTTTTTTTTTTTTGTATTTTTGTTTTCGCCGACAAAAGTTCTCGAATTATTTTTATCAACTTCGATTGCTGCTAAATTAAAGATTAAAAATTTACGTGTTCGATTTCACTATCTTGGAGTGCATTTATTTAAGTGATATATGGTGCATTTTATGTGAAGCGGACAACGAAAAGAAATTTGTATTCTGAAATTCGTTCGCAGCCGAGGAAAGTGAGCGGTACTAGACAGAGGGGGGAGGGGGGGGAGGGGGGGTGGAGGAGGAGGGGCCTTAGTGTATTTCTGGAAGGTGTGAATGCATTCACACAAAAAAATTTTTATGAGACTTGTGTGAGGCGTGTTTTGGACTTCAGCAGAAGTGGCGAATATGAAATGCGAATTTTTCGTAAGCACTTTTTCGAATAAAAAAAAAGCTAGTAAGGAATAGAGCTTCGGCAGGGTACCGAAGCTAAAATATCCCCCCGCGGCCGTATTGAAGTATATTCGAAGTCTTTAGCCGTCTATAAAATGTTTATGTGTAATCTACAAAAATATTTGTCTCATACGCTTAATTTTATTTTACCCATATCTGCCACATAGAGTAATTTGTAGACTGCTCATTATGCAGTATATATGTATGCAGACTATATGTGCAAAATTTGGTTGGTATGTGCAAATTCATACCAACGGTGTAAAATAGTTTCGTTTAAAATTAAAGTGCCACGCCCCGTTCAATTCGAGCCAATTTTCTAGACTGCTGACTGCTCATTATTACAAAAAATATTTAAAATTAGGAAGAAGTCGGACAAGGGCTATAGAAGGGGTCTGATTTAAATTTAAATGACACGCCCCTGTCTAATTCCGCCCAATTTTTTGGACTACTCACTGCTCATTATTTCAAAGAATATATCTGCAAAATTTGTTTGAAATTAGAAAAACGGTGTAGAAGAAGTTCGATTAGAATAAAAATTCACACGCCCCTTGTCCAATCCCACCCACTTTTGTAAGCTTATAACTTCTGATTATACTAAAGAATATATATGCGATATTTGGTTGAAGTCGAAGAAACAGTGTCGATAGAAATATATTAAAAATGAAGTGCCACGAACCCTGTCCTCACTTTTATAAACTACAGACTGATTCTTATGCCAAATAATATGTGTGCAAAATTTGTCGTAAGTCGGACAAGCAGTGTAGAGGGAAGTCGAGTAGAGTTAAATTGACACGCCCCTTGTCCAATCCTACCCACTTTTGTAGGCTTAAAACTTCTATTATTATGATCAAGAATATATGTAAGAAATTTTGGTTGAAATCGGACAAACGGAGTAGATTGAGCTAGTTTAAAAATGAAGGGCCACGCCCCCTGTCTTGTACCACCCAATTTTATAAACTTACTCGTATGATTGCTCAAATAACCAAGGAAAATATTTGCAAGGAAAATATGTTGAAGAAGTTCGATTAAAAGTAAGATGTCACGCCCACTTTCCAAGTCTAAGGACTTCACATTACACCATATGTGTATATAGAATATATGTGCAAAATTTGGTATGTGTTTGTTATGTGGTATGTGAAAACGAAAGTTTTTCTATTATGATGACTTCACTTTGTATGGGAGGTAGGCGTGGCTTTCATCCGATTTCGCCAAACATCGTATAGATAGTTCATACTATATATCAAAGCGCATGTGCGAAATAACAAGACATTTCTTTGATTTTTGTGAATTTTTAAGCGATTTTACGTTTCAAATAAAGTCATTTTGTGTGGGAGGTAGGCGTGGTTTTCATCCGATTTTTCCAAATTTCATAGTCAGGATTTATATTGAAGATAAAAGCTTATGTGCATTTGAATTTGAAGGCATTTCTTTAATATTTGTGGATTTTTAGGAGATTTAACTGTAAAAATCAAGTCACTCTGTATGGGAGGTAGGCGTGGTTTTCATCCGATTTGGCTCATTTTCGAACTTGATCTTCATTTTTCGATTTTCATCGCGATATTTCTAAAATTACGGCTGTAATCGTGTCGACACACAGACGGACAGACATACGGACACACCGAAATCGACTCAGGTGATGATGCTGATCAAACATATATATATTTTTCTATACCCTCCACTCCTCCTTCTTGGCGTTACAAACGAAATGACAAAGTTAATATACCCCTTAGGCAGTTCGCGTTTTGGTATAAACAAAAGCACGCATAATTGCATGTGAACTTCTGGTCCACCAAGAAAATGCACATGCACAAACAATCCTTAGCGGTTGCACACATTAGCGATGCTGTCAAAATCAGCATCGACGAGTGAGGGTTGGCTTTTATTGCGTTTGCATGCATTTGTTGTTGTTTAAGCGGGTTTGAAAATGTGCTAACCACCGAGAGCGGCTTGTATTGTTGCTGTTTGTACAATGATGTACAAAAATGTCGATGAATTTGGGTTTTGGAATTGAATGCAGTTGGTTTTGCAAACGCCTAGGTTGGTTTTGGGTTTGACTTAAAGTGAAATAGCCGTCTAAAGTCGGTTTTTGACATGTCTTATAGTGAAAATGTCAAAAAATATTACGACTAACTTTGATACGTTAATAAGTACTAGTATCGCCTGTGGCCGAAATTCGGCCATATCAAAATTAATATTAAGTCTTCACTAAGTATCATAGTCACATAATAAAATTTTTCGGTGTATATTTTTTTGTGTATTTTAGAACCTTCTATTGAATAATTCATTAAGTTTTCGAATAAAAAAAAACTTTCTTCTGAATTGACCCAAAGAGGTGATCCTTCAACATTTCTTCTAAATACACCTAACCTCTATATGAATGTCAATTATATGAGCTGGTCCTTTTATTTTTTCCCCCTTAAACAGTTTTTTTGAACACACTTACCCCCTGTCTGCTAACCTCTGGGAGTCTCCACACAAGAAACATAAAAACTGTCGATTATAGTTTATATCTCCCGATTTTAGCACTAGAGCTGTCAAATATATAAGCTGGTCCTATTATTTTTGCCTTTCAACATTTCTTATTAACACACATGCCCCTATCAGCCACACTTCTGGGGGTCACCATGCAAAAAATACCAATACTGTCGATTTTAAGATATATCTCTTCCGAATTGACCCCTAAACAGGTCAACTATATGAGCTAGCCCTATAGTTTTTGGCTTTCAACATTTTTTCTGAATACACCTACCGCCATCTGCCACCCATGTGGTGGTCCAAATCCAAAAAACACAAAAGCGTTCCATGTTTTCTTCTTGCCTGGTAGTTAAATCAGAAATGCAGGCATTAACAGTGCAAGCCTTAACAGTGATTTTATTGCTGACGATAAATTTGCTGACAACAGTGCTGACGCACATTCATAACTTTTACACCTACCAAAAAGTGCTCAACGCGCAATAGAATAAATATTATAAAAAAGAAGCAAAGCCGAAAAATAATTTCGAAGAAAAACGTGAGACAAAAACGGCAAGTCCAACCGTTGCCACCCAACGTGTCCCAATAAAAGTGCACGATTTAAGGCGGTCTTCTCATTGAGCAACTTTTTTTTTTTAGTTTTTTTTTTGCATTTATTTATAGCTTGGGTAGTTGTGAATATGCCCCTAAAAGGATTTTTAGAAATTCGAAATACTTTAGAAGATACAGCCTTTTTTGTGAAGCAAGGTCTTCGTCAAAATGAGCTATAAAAAAATTACTTCAAACTTTAAACGCGTTTATCTCGAACCCACGTTTTTCGAACTGGCGGCCATGATATCTCCAGTTCAACTGAACCGATTTTCATGAAACAAAGTGGAATCGACGCAGAATTGTCACCATTCTCGGGTGAACCTCGACCATAATTTTAAAATAACTATTTTTTTTTACACTAAACTACAAAAAAAAACCCGAAATTGAAATTTTTTTTTTTGAATGGCCGCCATTTTGTCAAAAAAAATCACAAAATTAAGCTTGAGGTTCACCCAAGAAATACATCTATACTGATTATAACCCCGTTTTTTTTTTCATTTCAGACGCTCTGGAGACCCGGAATCGTGGCCGCCGTGACGACACCTTTTTTTTCACCACCAACTTTGAAGTCTCATTACTTCTTGAACAGCCCACGTATCGAGGCAAAAAAAATTTTTTTATTTACTTTGAACCTTTTGTAATACAATAAATAAAAAAAGTTTTCAATTATTCTTTGCGTTTTCAAATAAGAATTTTTTTAAAAAGGGTCCAAAAAACAGGTTTTGAATGAGAAGACCGCCTTAAATTTTGTGGCACTTTTGGAAAATGTTTTGAATCGGAACATATGTTATCTACTTGACAAACCAAAACAAAAAAAATGCACGATACCCTATATTTTGTTTCGTTTCAACAACCCTGATCGAGTGTTTCCGTGAAGATAGGAAAGAAAAAGCAAAAACAACCACACAGCTCTGTTAAAGCTTTTGTGTTCTTTTTTACTCTCGCTTTTTACTCTCCCACAGTTACGCTGTTCAGAAGAGCTGTGTAGCTTTGTAATTTGTTGTTGTTTTTTTTTTATATGGGGGAAAAAGGTGTTTTTAATTTCTAATTTTTACCTATGTTAATGATAAAACATTTGGCTAAAAATTTTACTGTCCACTTGGTATGAACCAGATCTTTCGAATGATATAAGTTTCATTAGAATATGTTGTCTTTAAAATAGGTAAAAAGGGAGTTAAACTTTGTGTTCACGCAATAATATGTAGATTCTCATACTGGAATAAATCATTTTGTACGTAATTGAATCCTTTACAAAAGAAAAAGCAAAAAAAGCAAAATAATGTTGAATAGGTCTATCATTTTTTACTGAATAAGTGTGTCTGAAAAGAGGAAAGAAAAGCTACAAGAACCACACAGCTGTATTAAAGCTTTTTCTTTCTCTCGCCTTCTGCTCAACTACATCAACGTTGTGCAGCAACAGCAAAATTGTATGTTGTTTTATATGGGGAAAAAATTGTTTTTAATTTTTAACTTTTTTCGTTTCTTAATGACAAAACATTTAAATAAAAACTATATTGTGCACTTGGTATGAACGAGAGTTTTCAAATGATATAAGTTTCATCCAAATCTGTTGCCTATAAATTGAGAAAAAAGGGGTTAAAGATTTGTGTTAGCGTATTAATATTTAAGATTATAAATAAAAATCAATATTTTAATCAAATTTCAGAATAAAAATACAAATAACGGTTACTTTAAAAAAATATGGGGTATATTAGCCCCAATTACTTTTGCCATTAAATCCGCCTCTCGAATTGGTATATTTTGATGTGCTAAAAATGCACACTGTCGGATTTTAGCTTCCTTTACCTGCTTTACTGTGGTAACCTTGACTGGGTCATTTACTTGGAATTCTGAAATTTTTCTTTGCCCGTCAACAAAAACTCGACTTTTATTTAATTTAACTTTCCTTTAGACTTTACAGATCTGCTGTAAACGCCTTGTCACATGATATACATGCCATATGCTTTGATTAAGTTTTTTCTTGATGGCCTGATCTATTATTGAAACTCTGGAATATTTTGCCAGGAGCTTCTATATTTTTGCCGCATGTGCTTTTGTGATAGTAGATTACTTTTATTTTTACTTTACTTTTATCTTGCGCTCCATTTTGCAATTTGCTTGAGTGAAATTTCAGAAACAACACTTTTTCTGACACCGTTTTCTTGGAATTGATGTTTGTTTTTTGCTCGCGTCATTTACAACAAGCCGTTGTGGGATTCGAACTCGTACCTCATCGATTGAGAGCTCTTTAAGCAGGGTTGTTGATTTAATATTAATTATAACTGAAGCTATATTGCAGTAGATCACAATAATCTGTTAATGGATGGAGGATTGCTTATTATATATCCCACATAGCCAACATATTTATTTAGCAGCTAGTCAAACAAACAAAAATGTTGCTTCTACTAGCTACAAGATGTCATCAACTTCGTGCTTTTAATGAAGTAAATGCATTTGTATTGCTGTTGGCAGGAATGGCCATGAGTGCAAATCACGATTACTGATTATGATTACATGTTTTCATATTGCACTGATACTTGATTTTTTAAAATATTCAGAAACGATAAAAAAAATTGAAATACTTAAAAAAAAAGTAATCATGCATCCTGCTTACATGAGATTATATATGGTTGCCCATATTCGAAGCGCCCATTTTATTAAAAATCGATTATAAATCGATTAAATCGATTGTAGTGCGGCTTGTGTGTGGTGACGCGTCGTCTTGTTGAAACCAGTAGTGCCTGATACGCTTTCGACGAACGATTGGCATGAATAAATTGTTTATCATATCGCGATAACGCTCCTGATTGACAGTAACTCTGTGGCCATTATCATCTTCGAAAAAGAACGGCCGATCGCCTTGGTCGCTTTTTATTTGGCCTCTTTGGGCTACCAAGAGTATTACCAGTTGTAAATCTTTCACACAAACGATAAATTGTTTTCTTGGAAGGCGCACTTTTCACTTTATTTATTTTTTTGAAAGCACGTTGAGTTTTCACTATGTCATTAGTCGATTTGGCATCACTGCGGAAAGTTACAGTATTGCCAGATGGGCGCTTCGAATATTGACAACCCTGTATGATGAAGTAATCGCAACAAACTTACAAAGAGTTACTAGATAAGTTACTATCTGTAATACAGCTAGTTCAAAAATACCAGGTGTTTTACTAGAATAATTATAACTAGTTGCTTAATTTTATAGTTAACTAACCAGTCGCTTTTGAACTACTTAAAAAAATACCAGCTGTTTTTCTAGCTCATAACTAAGTAGTCATAATTAATAATTGTGCCTTTGCTAGTTGCAAGCAAGTTTTCCATAGATTTCCAAACATAAAAAGAAGTTTTAAGTTTTAAAAAAGTGATAAATATGTATGCAATAATGGAAACTAACCCACTAATGGCACATTTTTTGTTTGCGCTAAAAAATCAGATTAGACTAATTTGTTGAGGAGAAAAACTAATCTAAAATTCGTTTTTCATTTTGATACTTTCCTTCGTTCATTTGTTACAGGTGAAAAATTTGACTCCTTTTAGTGGCGGGCTTGGGCATAAATACAAAAAGTAAGAAGAAAGGTGCGATTTAGATTTTCAATAGTAAAAGTGTTATTTATATAATGAACAATTTTCTATTCAGCAGTATTTTTTCACTTCGATCTCACTTCAATTCAATCAAGTTTTTTTTTTTAAATTAATTAATTTCGTTTAAATATGACGACATTTAATTTCAAATTGAAATAGTTGTCAAACGGAGCATGCAAGTGCTAAGGGGTGAAAACTGAAATGTGACTTTAAAATTCGTTTACACTCCGAAGAAAACAATTTGAAAATTTTTCCACAGATTACGGTTTTATATCGATCGGTATGAACCCCGTATAGAGTCGGACCTGAGCATTAGAGGGTAAACAATAAAAATCTCACGAACACGTAATAGGTAAAACATATTATGAACTAAAAATACCGATTTTTAAATCAATTGCCATGACGTGTTATTGCAATAAGCCCTTTACGAGGGGTGCCTTTTATATTTCGGGATTAGAGAACAAAAACAAATATTAATCATCGAAAATCACTTTATTGTTTTTCAAAATATTCTCCCTTAAGATCTATACACTTTTGCATGCGTTTGAACCAATTGTCGAAGCACTTTTGCCACTCTGATTGAGGTATCTCCAAAACATGCATTCTGAATGCCGCAACCGCTTCTTCGGGCGTCGAAAATCGTTGTCCACGCAGTTTATTCTTCACGGTTGGGAATAAAAAGAAGTCATTCGGTGCCAAGTCAGGACTATACGGCAGATGACCCATCAAATCGATGTTTTGGGTACTCAAAAATGCAGTTGTTTGAGCCGATGTGTGAGAGCTCGCATTGTCGTGGTGAAGAGTGATCCGTCTTCGGCGGTTGGTTTTCCTGATTTCTTGGAAGACAACTGGCAAACAAATGGTTGTGTACCACTCAGAGTTGACTGTTCTGCGTTGTTCTAGTGGTACGGTTGCGACATGTCCATATTTTCCGAAAAAACAGGCGACAGTGGTACGGTTGCGACATGTCCATATTTTCCGAAAAAACAGGCGACCATTTGCTAGGAAGTGCTTCGTGCGCGAACAACTTTTGTTGGATTTAGCTCATCTTGAAACACCCATACAGTCGACTGCTGTTTACTTTCGGGCTCATACGCGTAAATCCACGATTCATCACCTCTCACGATATCGTAGACGTGTTTCGAAGCACCGCGATCGTATTTTTTGAGCATTTCCTTCGACCAATCGACACGAGCCTTTTTTTGAGCGATTGACAAATTGTGTGGGATCCAACACGAACAAATTTTTTTGACAGTCAAATGTTTATGCAATATTGAATGTATGCTGGTCCCACTTATGCCTAAGGTTGCCTCAATCTCACGATAGGTAACATGACGATCTTGCAATATCAGTTCGCGCACAGCATCAATGGTTTTTGGAACAACAGCTGATTTCGGACGACCTTCACGAAATTCGTCTTGGAGTGAACTACGACCACGATTGAATTCACCATACCAATAAACACTGGTCCTTGATGGAGCTTCATCGCCAAAAATTGAATTAAGTTCATCCATGCACTGTTGCTGTGTTAATTCACGTCGAAAGTTGTAAAAAATAATCGCACGAAAATGTTCACGATTTAATTCCATTTTTAGACCGAGATGAATCTTTTAAGTTACTATAAACAACACAAATAGCGCTCGTATGTCAAAACGTTCTGAGTACGTATAAGCCAACAAATGTCAAACTTTGCGATAGAGCTTTCAGTTGACAGATTGCAACACCAGGGTTGCCAAGTCCCGAAATATAAAAGGCACCCTACGTATAAACTTAATATACCGGGAAACAGGTGGTCAAAATCATACCAGTAAAAATCCTACCATTGATTATATTAGTATTTTACCGGCTTAAAAAATACTATTATCACAACTAGTTCAAAAAACGCCAGTAAAAATACTACCTCAAATCATATCGAGAAAAGGACAATTGTCTTTTCCTATGACATCAATACAGGAAAATAACCAGTTTGCGCAATGTAAAAATCATTTGTGCTGAACTAGTGCTGGCCTTTTTTTGACCTAGTACATTTACTAGTATTTCAGCTAGTTGGCTACATTGCAGGGTACTGATTACTTCTTGTAAAAAAAAAAAATTAAAGATTTGCCTGTATTTTTGTTATGTTAGTAATTGCTATTTATGCTTACTATAGTTATGCTTATCTTCAGCAGTTATCAAAGTGCTGTTAGTGGTGGTTTGTAAGATTGGTTTTATTAAAGAAGTGATAATGGTAGTCAGGGCCGTAGCAAGCGAAATTTTGTTCGCAGAAGTAATTTTTTTTTTTATATTAGGAAACAGTATAATTATAATAGAAATTAAAACTTTATCGGGGGTAGGTTTTAAACTAAATTTTTTCCAGAATTATTTTAAGGGTGAAATAAGGTCATTTTATAAATTTTAAAATTAGACAAATCTTCAAAATTGCCAAATTATAGATAAATAGGCTTTTCCGAAGGTCGATAAAATTTTTTTTTAAAACAGTTATGAATTTAATAGATATAGTTTCTGTTAAATGATCACAAAAATTATTTTAGAAAAGTAACTATTCTAATTTAAGTGTTTGAAAAATTTTTGTTAGTTCGGCGAGCAATACTTCGCTAGCTACGGTCCTGACGGTAGTGCTCAGAAACCTTTTCTGTAATTTGCTTCTCTCAGTTTTACTATGACCACAGTTAAATCACTTACAATAAATTATTTTAACAAAAAAGCCGCATTAGTTAAGTTGCGTTGGTTAACGACTTTCATTCGTTAAAATTGAAATTTATTTTTTGTTGTGTTGTTTTATTGTTATTAAATAAATAAATAAAAAAAAAAAATACATAAAAAAAACACTGCTTTGATAGTGTCTTAGAGTGTGGACGTAGAATTTTTTGTTTGATATATTTATTTGATGAATTTGTTGTTCCTGTTAATTTTATGTTGGCTAAAAATATATATATATACTTATTATTATATATTTAATAATGCAATCTTTTTATATTAATAAATTGAAATAAATATTTTCGAATAATACGAATTTATTATTTTTTTCTGCAGTAAAGGACTTATATATATTTTAAATATAATTGAATATTTAAATTTGAACAATCAAAATATATATTTAATATGTTTACATAAAATAAGTTCAATAAATAATTCGAATTTATTATATTCTAAAAATAAGTGATGTTTATAATAGCATAACTACCATGTCATGGCATAATTAACTACATGCATTTTAGTAATTTAATTTTTTGTATTATGTATGTATTATTTATTGTATTAATCTTGCTGAAGATTAAAAAAAAAAAAAACAAACTAAAAAACAAAAGAAATATATATACGCAAATATTTCATACATACATATTAATAACAACAACACAAGCAGTTACTAAAAAATATTCGTAAAACAATTCTTGATTTATATAATGGTATATATGTAGTAGCACTGCGTTTTTTAAATACCAAATATAAACTAATATAATAAACATGCATCGCTTCTTCGTATTGCAACGTCTTAGTTTTTGTATACATCAGGCGGACAAAGCGACCCCACTCTAACTGATTGGAGTCTGCCAGCAGACTGAAAGTTTTTTAGCGGCGCAAGCATTTATATACGTATGCATTGCTTGTAAGGCTCTGAGAAATTCACAAAACGATTCTATTCAACAAGCAACCCGATGTTGCGTTCGAGATTTCGGCACGAACTAAAGCAACAAGCATAAGAACGTCACAAGCAACTGAGTCATCAATACATTTTTCTCATAAAAAAAATGTGAATTTTTCTTCTTATATTTTGCTATCGTGTGGCTTTATTAA
Source organism: Coremacera marginata (assembly GCA_914767935.1). Classification (NCBI taxonomy): domain Eukaryota; kingdom Metazoa; phylum Arthropoda; class Insecta; order Diptera; family Sciomyzidae; genus Coremacera; species Coremacera marginata. The sequence continues at coordinate 225,621,976 of OU612043.1, forward strand.
AGAAGTGAGAAAATTCAAAGTCAGATATTCCTTTTATGCACAAAATAACTGATATTTTGGCATACAATTTATCCTTGTACGATAAATATTAAAGGCTGTATTATACCCTAAAGTGTCCCCCAAAAAACGTTAGCATGACCTTGAAGAAATTTGTGAAAATACCCCCATACTGTTCTACGTCAAAATATATTACGCTCTTTTCAATTTTGATTGTTGGTAGATTGTTGGTAGCTCACACGACACGCCAATCTGCGTTTGACATTTCTTTGAGTTACAGTACTTTTTCTCCTCCACTTTATTTCGTACTATAAAAACATTTAGTATTAATTTAACGTGATTGCTTATCTGAAAGTTCTTGAATTTTCCCTCGTAATTTGAATTGTTATTGTGTTATTAACGCATTTATTATGTATAATTAAATTAAATTTTAATAACAAACAGCTTTCAATGACGAAAAAACAAACTTAATTCTAATTTTTAAGCATTTCAAATATGTATACAGTAAACAACAAAAGTAAAACAAAAATTATTTTACAATGCTGTGTAACATTTTTCAGTCTTAAATGATTTCTTTCAATTTATAAAAAAGTTTTAAGTCTTTTTTAGGCACTTCAAAATTAACAGTAAAAAAAAATATTTACGTTTATTTTCATAGTACCTACATTTATTCCAAAATCCAAATGCCATTTAGACATCGATTAAAAGTGAAAAAATGAATTTAACATCGTAATTTAAATCTAATTTTTATTACGATTTGCATATGTTCACAACACCATCTAGCTGTGGAATTGATTTCGTCAATGCATATCGTTAACTAAATCTGACTTTTATATTCGAAAAAACTCAGGTACTATGTAAACATGCATATTAGTGTTGAAATTGAACTTAGCGTACTCTCCTTTTTGCTTATATTCTGGTAGCTGCGATGTGCGCTATCCCCAGCTCGCGCTTTGATTCCATCAAAGAGATTAGCAACTTCACTGCAACTCTTGAATAAGCCGCCATAATTATCCTATCTGAAAGAAAATGTATGAGAGATATAAATACATTTAAATTTCAAATTATAAGTATTAAAACTTCATATTAATGCTTACCTATTTCTTGTTTCAAAAATATATTTTCTTGTCCGCTTTTTCTTCGTTTACTTCATTAATTTACTTGTTAAGAGTAAGGGTATCATGCAACGATTCTTCCATCATGTTATTGTAAAAAGTACAACATTTCTTCAGCAAAAGTACTTTTTAAGTACTTAAACTCAGCAAAAAATTTATATCGCCACCCAGCAACACTGCTCAGATTGCTGATTACTGCCATGCAAGGTTGCTTTATAAAATAGTCGCAAGGGAGAGAGCGAGTACCCATAATTGTCAAATCGAAGTTGACAGCTCATAGAAAATCTGCAAGTGCTCTCATTTATCATGCGTTTTTCTTTCGTAGTCATTCGCAAAATTGGCTGGCTTTGACAATTATGGGTACTGAGAAGAGAGTGCGATCAGCCCTGCGACAACCTTATAAATCAACCTTGCTTGCTGCCATGCACAGCAATTCAAAAATGAACAAATTTGATTGCTGCAATCTGTGTTCATCCGCTCTCGCTCTCAGTACTTTTGACAGATTTATATTGAAAGCAACAACAAAACGAGTAGATTGTTTGATTGGCAATCATCGTGTGAGTTGGGGATAAGTAACTATAAAGCGAATGACACGAAAGGGCTACATAAAAGTGAGCAATCCACTTCACATTCTACTTCTAATTTAAAAAAATAAAAAATAATAAATATAACAACAACTACTATGCACAAAATATGTTTGTATGGCACAAACGATAATTTCGCCCACAAGAAAAAAATAGCATTGATAAATTATACAGTCAATTTTTGGTGTAACTATAAGGATTTCAGGCGGCCGTGGCGTAGTGGGTAGAGTGTGTGACTCTTACGCCAGAGAACCCAGGTTCAAATCCTCCATCTGACACAGAAAATTTTTTCAATTGAATTAATTTTTCTGTTCGGCCGTCATCTCTCTGCAGACAATGGCAAACCTCAGAGAGTAAAAACTGCCATGAAAAGCTTCTTGAGAACATAAGCCGTTCGGAGTCGGCGTAAAACATGTAGGTCCAGTTCTCGATCATTTGTGTGAAAACATTTCACTGTCCAACAATCAACAATCAACACTTGCCCACAAGTGCGTTGAAATAACAATCAAATCAAACAATAATGAAATGCAATAAAATTTATTGATGTTAGTATGGACGTGTGTTTTTTAAATTATTTCAAATTTTTTAATTTAAATTTTGTTTTATTACAAAAAAAAACCATTAAATGATGAAACCAATGAAACTGCGGAAAAGCTTCGCTTCTCTGGTGTGCCCAACGATGGAGTTGTCCCATTTTAGACGCAGCGATATTGAAGCGATTTTCTTAGTTTTACTTTTGTTGCATTGTTTCATCGTCCATACATTTTAAACACGTCTATTTCGGCCGAGCGATTTTTGCATCTTATCTCTTTTGTTGACATTTCTTTTGTTGTGAAGAAACAATTTTTAAGTGCAGATATTTAATGTGTAATTAATTAATTTTGGAACTCTGATTCAATTTAATCAATAAATATTTTGAATGGATCAGTAAAAGAGCGATCTGTTGGGGCGAGTGTTGGATACCACTAAAGCAGTTCTCGAAATCGATTCCGATTTAAGCGATGAAGAGGAATTAGTTCTTGGTTTGTTGTTATTCTACTTAGTTTTTCTTTTTAATTTTATCTAAGCATACTTGTTAGGTTTAGTGGAAGCTGCTGAAATGGTGGCACATCTCCCAAAGGAAGGAAAGGGACGGGAATGGATGAAATCGAAGAGGTTCTGCAGGCATGAAAAGAGTTTTTACCAATTTGTCAATAGGGAGTTAGACACCGACCCTGCTTCATTCCATAATATATTAAGCATTAACAGGAGTATATTTTATAGACTGTTGAAACAGACAATACCAAATATAGAGCGGTCAGACACTCAAATGAGGAACGCAGTTCCTGCCGCGGAAAAGTTAGCATTAACTTTGAGGTTTCTTGCTACTGGTAAATATTGCGAAATTTATAGATGCTTTTACAACTAAATTTAACATAATTTTATTTTATAGGGTAAACTTACATGAGTTTGAACTTTCATACAAGGCTTTCACTTGCATTCATAACGCACAGTTCCTGTGGCTTGTTCTTTATAATATTTTTGCATTGATTTCTTTTTATATTTAAAGTTCCCGCGCAGCCATCAGGAATGGGAGGCTATAGCAAGGGAATTTTCTATAAAGTGGCAATTCCCAAATATCATTGGTGATCTGGATGGAAAGCACATTAAATTTCGACCACCTCGTAAAGAAGGGGCTTTTTACCACAACTACAAAGGCATACACTATTTTAAACTGGTCATTAATAGTAAATCTTTCATTCTACTTATACAGGTACAATCAGTATAACTTTGATGGCTTTAGTAGACGCAAATTTGAGATTTGTTTTTGTGGACGTGAGGTGCAATGGATGAACAAATGATGCAGGAGTGTTGCAGCAAATTCAGCTAAGGAAGGTGCTAGATAATGAGGAAAATTTTCCAAAGGACGTTTTAGTAATTTCCCATTCGTAATGGTTGCTGACGATGCTTTCCTATTGCAACGGCACATTATGAAGCTTTGCCCCTACCATACAAATAGCGATCAGACAAAAGTTTTTAATATGATAATGTCACGTGCTAGACATGTGGTTGAGCATGCCTTCGGAATATTGTCCAACAGATTCCAGGTTTTCCAAAATCCAATAAATTTAAAAGTGGAAACAATTTCAATTAGTTACAAATGCATATTGTTGCTTCCATAATTTTCTAAGTTTTGAGAGCAAAAGCTACATCGGGATCAGTGGTCATACAAATACAGAACCACAAACCTTTACTTTTTCATCTTCACAAAAACCATTTAATCCCAGAAAGGGAGAGGCAGAATATATAAGACAACAATTTATGCATTTCTTCAATCATGAAGGAAAACTTGATTGGCAACGTTCTAAAGTAAACTAATTTTTACACTACATTAAGATTTGAAGTTTCTTGGGTTTATTTTTGGAGTGAAACTTTTATAGCCGCGTATACAACAATACGGTGAACTAGATGGTTCTAGAAATGGTTCTTATGAAAACAACAACACATCAATTCGGCGCACTGGTTGTATAAAAGCGAAAAAATTGCTATCTAAACATTTATTACATTTTAGCTTCCACTGAGGATTGCACACAGTACGCTCTGATCCGTAGTTGGCTGTTCTGCCCACTGGGCGACGGAGACATATTTATTTGAGTAGCTCATACTTTTGTTGAATTTTACAATCAGCAGTTCTTTTCGTTCTTTAATGATTGAGTTGAGTCTTTCATTCAATACTCTGAACGTACATTTTGGTCTTAAATTGAAATCTGAGCGTAGCTTTTTTCAGAACAGTAGCATACTTTTAGGCATTTCTCAAATAGAGTTTTGATAAATTCAGAAAGCAATTTTCGAAGTAGGCCTTGCATTGATTGATTTGGAAACAGCACAATATTAACGAATGCAACTTTGAATCTAAAAATTGCATTATTCTTCGATCTGTGAATTTTCATATAAATACCATATCTTTCATTTAATTCAAATGCAGTTTTAAACACACATTTATACCGAAATTAAAAAAAATCGCATGCTGTGGTATTTGAACACACAACCTAATGGTTACAAGTTCTTCCATTACCAACTGAGTTACCGGACTACCTACTCTGCTTTTAACCCATGTCATCCTAGTGCTCCATTATTGGATCGGTTTAGTTTTTATTTTATAACATTATTATCGTAACGCATTCACTTATTGTTTTTGTGATTTGACAGCACATAGGTTGTCAGCTGTCAAATAATTTTCGCATATTGCAATTTGCATATTGCAAGTCACTGCAATTTGTCGGAAGATGGGCATAGATGTATAAATATTTCGCATTTATTAGTACCGTTCAGTTATTGTAACAGTAGAAGCATACGCCTATGTAATATTTCGTATGAGATGGAAGAGTATTATGTTTTTTTTTTATTTGTTTTCATTTAGATTGACCATAAATGAGATTACTACTATACTTGAAGACGATGACGATGTTCTGTCTGCTGATGTTTACATAACACCACCTCAAAGCAACGGCAACAGTGAGGAAAACAGTGGTGATGAAGAGTCTAACAATATAAATCACCTACCTAGACTTCAACTTTCAGCAGAGACGAAATTTCGGGCCACAAGATTAACTCAAGCTAAGATGTGTGTAACGGAAAGTACGGATATTTTCAATTAGACACGACTGCTAATGTGTCTGCAGCTAATTGCCCTGCTTCCAAATGAAAGAAGGTAGTTGCCAAAAGAAAGTGGAGATCTGTAGAAATTTCTGAAAAGCTAGAGAAAGAATCGACTATTGTTAACTACAACCGATATATGGGTGGCATCGATTGGTTAGACTAAAATGTCGGATGCTATCGTATATGGATTCCACTGAAGAGATGGTATTGTGAACTGCCCCTGCTTCTTATGAATGTTTGTGCCAATAACTTACCAGCTATACAAAGTATCACCATTATCAACCAAGGACAATAGCTACGACTTCTTATCATTCACAAGGTACATTGTGACTGCAAATCTTTAGGCAAAAGACGAAACTACTTCCTTCTCGATCCTAAGAACTTCGCTACCTAGATCATCGCTAGCTGTTAAAAATCGTGTTACATACATTACCAGATTGGACTCAAAGACATACCATAAAACAAGGCAAGCAAACCAGATGTGGATTGTGTCACAAAATACTACAATAAAGTGTAATACTTGTAACGTCGCTCTTCGCAAAAAATGTTCCATTGAATTTTACACTAAATAAAGTTTCTAATGTTATAATAATTTAAAAAATACAAATTGTCCCTTTTTATTGCATTGTTGTAAAATATAACATAATGTATGTACAACACTATATACCGATATTCTTGAGTTATTGTACTGTAAATTATAACGAGTCGGCAAGAAAGAAAATACAGTGGGTTATCATCCTACTGTTACATTATTGGAACTGTACTGAAATACAAAAAATATAAAACCAATTTTTTTTTCTCAATGCTATTTTGTTTTTACGCCTTTCAATATAAACTGAAATGAGTTTTCCACAAGTCGGATGAAATTGGGATGAATGAGTTAAATAAAGTTACATGCTTGGGATGAATGAGTTAAATAAATTAAACAAACTTTCTGCATAAGCCAGGCTTGCAGAATATTCTTTTACGCGTCTGGCTTGTATTCGTCAATAAGGCTGCGGTCAGACGATGATCGTTTGAACGGCATTCGATGGACTATTTTTATTCTCTTTCGCATTTTGATTCTTGGTCGGTCAGACGGCAGCGAATTGAATGGTGTTCTGTTTTTGACATTTCATAAATTTCATTACTTTTTCTCCTCCCTTTTTATTTCGTACTATAAAAAAATTGCTCTTACATGACCATTGTGTTTGGAAGGTATTAGTGAGCTCATGCATGATGTAATCAATAAGGTAATAGTCATAGTGGAATAAATATAAGGTGTTGTCATCCGAAAAATTAGAAAAAAAGGAAGCCGTGCGTCAAAATCGGCTGGCCTAATTGTAGTTTTCTTATTGTTGTTTTGCCTTTATCATTTGACGTTTAGCGTTCTCACAGCTTTGTTGTTTGAGCCTACCTTATAATTGTATCACGTATTAAACCATGTATAAAAGTTGTTAAAATAAGGCAGCATGTCAAAAAACATATTGAACAATTTCATGGGATGAGAACACCTTATAATAATCCCACTATGGTAGTAGTGACAGTAGTGACATATGATAGTCACAAAATGGCTATCATATATTGTCGTTTGCATGTACATTTTACATTTTATTGTTAATTTTTTCGTTTTCTTTGTACCATTTTTGATAACCTATTATTGCCAAAAGAACTGTCACTACCACCTTGTTAGTTGGATCATGCAATTATATGCACACAATCGGCGACCATAGGTTGTCATTTGCTGGTATTGACCTCTGAAGCTATGTATCTTGTTGCGTACACCTTTAACTGTAGTAAGCTGAGTGTTTGCGACAGAAGCTTGGAGGTCAAGCAAAATGGAATGCAATGCACTTTCCTTCCTGCTCCGGTTCTGGTATCCAGGATCTTTTATATCTCACAGCTCTCCCATTTGTTGCAGCAGGTTAATAAGTATTTCTAGTTGGTTTTTCTGGCACGCACTCAGTGCAATCTGAAAGTTAATAGAAACTTAAATTATAAATGCAACTTGCATTTATAAATACTTTGTTTATGTTTACCAATTCGTAGTGTTTGTTCTGAGGTCTTGTTTTGTTGTGTTATTTTTATTGTGTGTGTGTGTGTCTTCTGTTCTTTATATTTAAATCTGAAAAATTAATAATATTAGCGAAAAATATAACTGCGTTTTACATTTAACATTTATAAATACTTAATATTGCTTTTTAGTTTTATTTGTTGTCGTCTGCTGCTAATGAATATATTTTGCAAATAAACCTGTCAAGAGTAGGGGTTACATGCAGCTCTTTTTTTATCATGTTGTAGTATAGTTTCAAAAAAGTAGTTTTTACCTACTAAAAGCCAGCATATCTGTTATTTTGCCACCTGAAACACTGTCCAGAACGATGATTGCTGTCATGTGCAGCGTTCAAAAATGAACAAATTTTGATTGCTCCTGAAAATGTTCATCCGCTCTTGCTCTCACTGATTTTTGACAGTTTTGCATTGAAAGCAACAACAAAACATATCGAAAGACGTTGAAACAATCATCGTCTGACCCAATGTTCATTAATATAGGTTAAGTCACTTGAGAGAAAAGCACTCTTTTTCTGCCTTTGCTCGAACTGTCAAAGTAGCTGTTAGCTAAAAATTGTACAGATTCGTGTTTTTTTTTCTTGATTTCCTTTCATCCATTCTGACAGTTCGACCGAGCTTCTCTCAAGTGACTTAACCTGTATTAATGAACCTTGGTCTGACCTCAGCCTAACAGACTTGCAGAATATTCTTTAACTCATCTGCATAGGTTTCGTCAACATAAAAAAAAACAAACAGAACAAGGAAACAAGGAAAACAGTAGAACATGCTATAACCGATAGCTCGTATCTCTTGTACAAGGTTGCCACTTTGGTACAATTGTACAAAAATTGGTACATTTAATTTCACTTGGTACATGGGTACATTATTTTCTGATTTGGTACATTTTGTAAACAGTGTTAAAAAAATTCACAACATTTTACAAAAATCAACACTTGGTAGCAATATTTCAGAAATTTTTTAAATTTTATAAACTTGTACTGATGTTGCTACATTTTGGGAAAAAGTAACGTGTATGAAGAATGGATAAGTGGAAATTTGTTTTAAAGATTTGACCGAATTTGTTAATAGTCTGATGTGCCTTCCACATAGCAGATGCGTGTCAGAAACTTTCTGCAAGAAATTGAATTCAAATAAACAAATTAAAAATTGATGTAAATTATTAAATATTTTAAATAATATTATGAAATCGTGTAAAAATATGTAATATAATATAATTTTAAACAAAAAAAAAAAAAAAAAATAAACATAAACTAACATTGAAAGGCTTAGATTAATTGTTGTGGACTTTTTCTAACAGTGCACCGTATTTCATTCACGCTTAATTGAATATTAAGGAAAAATGTAAACTAACCTAAAACAAAATCGAATGAGACTAATAAAAATCGTACCCTTTTCATCAAAGTCTTTGGCGCATTTTCATCATTTCTTTCCGAAGTCTGAGTTTGGGTTTCATTACTTCTTTCGGAGTCCTTAAAAATCTTTAAAATGTTTAAAGAACTTTTGATTAGAACATATTCAATACATTACCAAATGAATATTCGATGACGATTCAAGTACTTTTAAGTGGTTTTCCAAGAAGCTGAGGCTTGCAAAATACCACAGCTTTGGTGTACAATAATTGCTCAATCAGCCTATACTCGAGACAGTATTGAATCCTCAGAGTCCTTATTTTGCTATTAAAATGCTTCATGTCACTTAAAAGTGAGTTCATAGCAATTGCCTTTAGTTCCTGCCCAAATATTCCCAGCTTGAGACATTGTATTAACATGAATACTCCTGCAGGCGAGATTTCATGATTTCTGTAGACCATTTAATATCCATACCTTAATTAATGCAATGCACAGAAATTAATTATTTATATAAAAAATCTTTTTTATACCTTATTGGTTGCTTTTAACTTGTTGTTGATCATGGTGTAAGAAAACCCGGTGGAAGCTATTATATCCCTTTTATTAGTTAAACACATTTCAGTTTTGCTGTATCAATTCATAATTTATTCACTACACTTCTCAATTGCAATAATGATGACTGGATGCCAATTGAAGAGAAACTCGACTAACCAGTTCTTAAAGTAAACCTTTTAGTTTAACCCAGCGCTATGCCTAAAACTAATAACAAACGGTATATGCAAAACTCTTATACGTAACTGATACATACTAAATACTAATATTAAAGTTATATATAAATAAATGTAACAGTGAATTTAAATAGTAAATTTTTTTTTTTTTTTTTCATTAGATCACATTGCTTTTACATTAGTTTGCTTTTAATTCTCGCTGATTTTCTTAAAGGCAGTTCATTTAATTTCTTAGGAATATTTTTCTTTTCATTTGACTTGTCTGTTCCTATTTCGTATTTTTGTTATTATTATCGTTTCCCTCTTCCCTTAGTTTGTTTTTATGAAAAACTTTGTCTTCTGCATTATTTTTATTTTTTTCATTAGTTTTTAAATATTTTGGAAAAGAATCAAACCTTACAGACTTAAAACATTTTTTTAATTGATTTATATGAGCAACTCGAGTTGTGCCATTTATTTTAATCTTATATAAATAGTTTGTTAATTTTTCTTCAATAATACCTGGTAACCATTTAACATGTGTGCTAAAATTATTTTTATAAAATATATGTTGATTTTTTTTATAAATAATATTTTTGTTTAAAAAGATTTCTTTTTGTTGCTTTATTAATGAGTTTCTAGGTTCATTCTCATCAGTATGATATACATATTTTGAATGATTTTGTTTGCAATTATTATAAAGATCGTTATTGTTTGTTGTCATTATTTCTAACAGCGTTCTTGGTTTGAATTTAAAAATAAGCTCCGTGGGTGATTTCCCCGTAACTGTTGAAGGAGTATTTCGATACTTTAATAGAAAATTGTCTATTTTAAAATTTAAGTTTTGTTTAATTGAATTACTTTCAATAAAAAAATTTTTTAAATACTTCTTTACAGTCTATACAGCTGTTTCACACTGCCCGTTTATTCTGGGTGATATGGTGGACTTTTAAAAACCTGTATGCCATTCCTTGTACAAAATTCAATAAACTCAGATGATTGAAATGGTGGCCCATTGTCAGACACTAGTTGCCGTGGAATACCAAAAACCGAAAACCAATTTCGCAATTTTTCAATGACTTTGCTTGCTGTGGTACTTTTCATTTCGCTTATCTCAATCCATTTTAAGTAACTATCAATTAATAATAAAAAATGGAGTCCTTCAATACTAAAAAAATCAATATGAATTCGTTCATATACATTTTTGGATATATTCCATGAAGATTCAGGAACTGATTTTGTATAATTTTGTGTTTGTGCACAAATTCGACAGCTTCTTATAAAATCTTCTATGTCTGAATCTATCTTTTGCCACCAAACGTAGCTTCTTGCTAACATTTTCATTCGAACAATACCTATATGTGCATCATGCAACAGATTTAAAACATGAAATCTTAATTTATCTGGAATTACAACTCGATTACCATAATAAATACATCCATTGCTACAAGAGAAATAGTCTTGCCTGTCAAAATAGTATTTCAATTCTGAATCTGATTTACTTTGTAAATCGACATTCATTAATCCTTTATATACTTGGCTCAGTAATTTATCCCCTGCTGTTTCAGCTCTTATGTCCTCTAATCGTATCAATTTAATTTTGTCGGTACCATAATCTAAAAAGTTCAAAAATACTTCCGGAATCTCTGTTGGATTCTATTGGCAGTCTAGATAATGCATCTGCATGTCCTACGTATACCTTAGCTGCACTTCTGTAATCATACATGGATAATTGTACTGCCCACCTTTGCAATTGAGCCGCCGCTACTGATAAATATCCTTTTATTCACTAAATATTTCCCTCAAAGGTTGATGGTCCGTTACTATTGAAAATCGATGACCATAAAGATATTTATGAAACTCTTTACAGCATACACTATCGCCAATGCTTCTTTATGTGTTTGAGAATAATTTTGCTCAGCAGTACTCAACGTACTAGATGCAAACAAAATCGGTTTCTCTTCACCATTAATTATATGCGACATAACCGCTCCTAATCCATACGGACTAGCGTTACAAATTACCACTGGTTTACAAATTACAATTGGTTTTAACGGATCATAATATTCTAGAATGTTATCATTAGAAATAAGTTCTTTTGCCCTTTCAAAAGCTTGTGTATGTTCTAAAGTCCAATGAAATTTAATATTTTTCTTTAATAAATCATATAAAATTCTCAGTTCCGAAGCTAAGTTTGGTATAAAATGATTGTAAAAATTTATAAGACTAAAAAAACTTTTTAATTGCGTCACGTTTTGTGGCCTAGGTGCATCTATTATCGCTCTAACTTTATCTCTATTGGGCTGTATGCCCGCACCATCAATTACATGGCCTAAATAAGTTACCTGTCTTTGAAACCATCGGCATTTGTCTGCATTAATTCTAATGTTATGAACTTCTAACCTTTCAAGCACTTGCAATAAATTACTATTGCATTCTTCAAAGTCTTTTCCTCCTATTAATACATCGTCTAAATAACAACCCACTTTCTTAAAACCTTTTAAAATTTTATCCATCACTTTCTGAAATTCTGCTGGGGCCACTGAAACTCCAAAGGGTAGCCTAGTAAATTTATAGAGTCCCTTTTGCGACTTTTCATTTACAGCCAACTGAAGATATGCCCCCGATAAATCTAAAAGACAAAAACTTTACAATTCGCAAATTTAACAAAAATTTCGTCCATTCTTGGTAATGGATATACTTGGCTCTCTATAGATTTATTGACTGCAACTTTACAATTTAGGCATAACCTGAGATCACCATTTTTCTTGGGTACTATAACCATTGGTGATGCCCACTCGCTGTATTTTACTGGCACTAATATTTTATCGGATACTAACCGATCTATCTCTTCTTCGACCTTGTCACGAATTCCAAACGGCACTGAATATGGTTTTGAAAAGTGTTTTGCATTTTCTTTTCATTTTAGGGAAGCGGTGTATCCTATAATTGGATCTTTAAGTGTGTTTGAGAACACTTTTGGAAATTTTAATTTGATCCCATAAATTTCTGAACTCACTTCTTCATTTATTTTGTTCACAGAAAAACTCAATCTCCACGATGGAAACAAAACATCAAGCCAATCACGACCTAAAAGGGGTGTAAAATTCCTGTCCGAATTTATTACCACAATTTCTAATCGATGCACTTTTTCCTCATACGCAACATCTTTTACCATTACCGTAAGTTTTCCAATTATTTCCACCTCTTGCCCAGTAACAACTTTTAACTGTTTTTTCACAGGCACAATTTTCGCAATTGTAAAAAATTCTTTGTAGCAATTATAACTTATAACTGATGAGCATGCCCCTGAATCAACTTCCATTTCTAAATAAAAACCATTAACAACCACTTTTACTTTTTGTTCATTGTTACCAATGTTTGATATTGTGTGTATATACCCTAAAGTTAAACTATTATCTTCTTGTTCATTACTTACTAAATAATTAACATTTTTTTTTTGTTCATACTTATAATTTAAAATTACTCTGCAGTTTCTTTTAAAATGCTCTATCATACCGCACCTAAAACATTTGACATTTCTCAAATCTTCAGTATTTTTTTTCCCCCTGTATGCAAGGCAATTTTGTAAGGACATAAAAATCACGCAGTTGCCGGAATATCATGCTGTTTCATAGAACAAACCAATAAAGATACATTTGACTACTACTTTTTGAAATAGTTGCTTGTGTTGAACCAAAATATTATGAGCTTTAAAAATGTTATGGTCACATTTTGTACGTAAAATAATATTGGAAAAATAAAACTTCTGCATATATGTTTTTTTTTTTATATTTGAGTAAAAATAAGTAAAAATTATATAGTCAGTTTATATGTAAAATTTATTGGAATAATGTTTTCAAAATAGTTTAAAATAGTTTCTTTAACCAAAAGTATAAAAATAGTGATTTTTACATTTGTATTTAAGAAAATCAAAAATTTTTTACTTCTTTTCCTCTTTTGACAAAACATAGCTAGTTTTGTTCAGTCAACGCAGAACTTTTATATAAAACTTATATATTATATATAAAACTATTATATATAAAACTATATTTTATAGTAAATGGTTGTGTTAATATGTCTTCTAAGTGTTTCGTGATATAACCATTGTCATTTTTTCAAGAACGTACAAATATTTTTGACGTAGAATTACGTCTTACAGCACGTTTGTCATTTTTGGGGGTCTTTTCCACAAATTTTTTCAAGCACATCCTAACGTTTTTGGAGGACACTTTGGAATATACTTACAGCCTTTAATATTCATCATACAAAGATAAAATATATGTCAAAAATCAGTTATATCTTATATCTATATAATAAGAAAAATCATGCATTGATGCTTCAGTTGCTGCTGACGTTCTTATGGTGGATGCTTTTGTTCGTGCCGAAATCACGAACGCAACATCGCGCTGTTTCTTGGAATGAATTGATTTACGAATATTTCTCAGTAACGGCTTGTATTGTTGTTGTTATTAGTACGTATGTAAAATTTACATTTATGTTATACATATATGCATATCAGTTGCTTTAATTTTTATCGTTTGTTATTGTTTTTGTTTATCTTCAGCGAGATAAATACAATAAACAATACAGATGTATTATATAGATGTGCTGTAGAGCCAGTATGTACCCTGTAGGAAAATCAACTAATTTAAAAGTAGTTGATAAAGTACTTTTTTGTCAACCACAACTAGTTGAAATTCTGACTTTTTCCCATTGAACGAACTAACTTATTTTGTATGGTGATGTCCGCTAAATAAGTCAATTGACTTTCGTCTGCATATATTTTCAACTACTTGTTAAATTAGTTATATTTAAATTATTTTTTAATGACTTTAAAACAACCAATTGAAAACTATTACTGATGGCCTAAAGTTAATAATATTTGATGAAATAACATGGTTAAATATATATAAGCTTGTAATCCAATAAAAATTTGCAATTAAAACATGTCAAAATCATAGTAGTTGCCGCCTTAATATAATTCAAAGTAGTTCATATACTGGTTTATTTTAAACTAGTTTTTTAATTAGTTGTTTTTAAAAACAAGTTAGTTCGTTCCTATAGGGTAGCTACAAAAATTTGTGTTACTACACCGCAGGTTTACATGTACACAGAATGCGCATGGTCATTGTGCTATGAACACTCTATTGATTCTTTAAATATCATAGTAAATTCTATTTATATATTGAACTAATTTTATACTTATTACATATTAAAAATATATTTTGTTTGTTAAAATTTTAAATTTTCTAATTTATTTAAGATATACATATATAAGCTCGTTACTTGGGAAAAATAAAATAAAAATTCATATTTTTCCGAAATATTTATTTCCATTAATTAAACCTAAGATTGAAATAAATTTATCAAAAAATATGGCAAAAAAAAAATTCTACGTCTACGATAATATCTAACTGTGTCTTTTGTTTACATAAAATAAGGGTAAGCCAAATATCTGAATAACCTTATAATGGCTGCATTCTATACGAAAGAGCGCTCAGGTAGCGAAGTAGCATAAAGTTATGGCAGAATTATAAGGTAGGGCCGACTCGGAGAGGAATGAAGTAGAAAGCAGAATAAAGCGGGCTAGATGTCGAAATCAGCTGTTCATCTCAAATTTCTTTATGTTCATGTTTCGCAGTCGATTTTTGGTTACAATTTTTACAGGTTTTTTTTGCCAATTTAAGACTTCTTTCACATTTTAAAGTTGTTATTACACTGTTTTCATAATATTTTCACTCAAACTATCACAAATTCAACACACGCGACCGCACTACTTGCAACTTGGAAACATAAAATTTTTTCTTCATTTGCAATTCCTAGTAAATTCGTCGTTTTGACAACTTACCAACCTTTTCATCATCCACTATTCGTTGACGCGTGAGGGCACTGAGCCAACCGGCCCTACCTTATAATTCTGCCATGCATAAAGTGATACTTTCTGCTGAACTATTTTTTTTTCGAAACGTCAAACGGCAAACAGCTTTCTGCCATGCATACAGTGATACTTTCTGCTGAACTATTTTTTTTCGAAATGTCAAACGGCAAACAGCTGTTCGACAATAAATGATTTTGTCTCAAATTTATTTTTTTATGTTCTGTGTGCACACGTTTCAAACAAATAGTTTTAATTAAAAGCCCTACAAAGCAATTTAATAATTTAGTAATTAATAAATTTAATATTTGGTATATTTATCTGTCAAAATAAAGCGTAAGCCTCTCAACTGAAGTAGCATAAAATATTTTCGCTGCCTAAGATGGCTACCGCTCAGGGAACATGTTGTGCGAGCACTTTATGCAACATTCCAATCAGCCCGAAAGTTGTTCAACAGCTACGTAGCAAATTTTCCGCTGAATGCAGCCAATGATTGAAGCATGGTTATACCTGCTAAACGCAGCCATTTTGACAGATGCGGGGACAATTTTTGTGAGAAAGGTGAAAAATTCGCTACCACCTGGTTTTCTTACACCATGGTTGTTGATGAAGTTTCAAGAAAAAATGAAATCAAACGGTAAATTGAAAATTAATTCAAAGCAAACATGAAAAAATTTTCGCAAAATCGCTGGTACGGCCGATGTGTTCCGTTTCCGCTTTCATCTCTCCTCCCGATCATTTCATTTTTTTGGATTAAAGATGATAAAAGCTCCGCGTCATCTGAGGAACTTTTTCATTGGCACAATAATAACTTTATTTTAATAATTTTACTTTATTAAATATCCCAGAATACGCCAGTGGTCGAACTTCGATCTTTTTGCCATACCATCCCCGAGCGAGGCCGGGTATTCCAGCTTGTATTTTTCTTTGAAAACTATTTGATGCACTTAGTCTCCTTACTCTGATTCATTTAAAAAGAAAAAAAAGCAATCAAAATCGGTTGAGAATACGGGACAAACGGTTGTTAACTGTTTTGCCTACACCTATTTATATATAGATTTTCACCCGACTGCAATTACTAGCACATATATAAAAATTCAAATTTTTTAAATAAACTGTTCAATCATCAGCATATTTTGTATTGCTTTATGTTTGCTTTTCTATGCAAGAAACAACCGTGCTAGCTGTCATTTTATTTGTTTAATGATTTTACGATTTATGTAGTCAATATATTTCTACCCAAATAATTGAAAAAAAATAGTTCTACGATGAAATTATCGTCGATATCATAGGAACGTACAGAGCATTGTACAGAGAGTCAAATGATCGTATTCGCCAATAATTATCGTACCAGTTGGTAACACTTATCATTTGTGTTAAAAAATTTCATAACACGCAAAACACAATTGATCATAAGATGCTCGGTTTAAGAACTTGAAAGGGCTGAAATGGCCAATTCGTTTTTTTTTTCAATGAATTTGTTTGCTTCATATGAAGTAAAAGTATACGGTTTGACAAATATCAATACGAAAGTGAGATTTTCTCAAATTAATTCGACTTTGTCATAACATAGGTGCATTATATTTTGAATTTTATTTTATGTTTATAAGTTAAAAAGTCATAAATTGTGTCGGTCATCATTTAGTAATGAAACTAAGTTGATGTCAGCAACACTTGTTGCCATGTTATAATAACTGAAGAACTCATAATCTTATAAGAAAATACACACATAAATAATTTGATCCAACTGATTTAGATGAGGATACTAGTAATCTTAATAATTAACTTCATACAACACTTGTTTCCTTATCGGATGATAACAGTTTTTTCCCCTGTAGTCTTATATGGTGATAATAAATTGAAATTCAAATCACCCTGTAAGGAAGATTTTGCCAGCTACTGTACTGACAGTATCTCAAGCTATTATTGATATTCTTAAAAAGTTTTATTTTAAAAGACTCTCGTTTTATGGAAACAATCTCATTTTTTATTGTTTTTGTATTTTTATGGAGTACCAAACATTTGAAGATCATAATTGAACCAGTACGTTTGTGGAGTATCGATATAAAATGTCACGTAACGATATCCAATACCGCCAGATACGATATAGCCTACTCCTTGATTATTGCTCTGACCGACCTTCATTACTATATAGGAAAGAATTGCCCCAGCCCCAGAAGTTGGATACGTTCCAATAAAACGTACATTTTGCGGCGTAGTCCAACTGGCGTTCGCCTTAGCCGAGTAAACCAACGAGTCACCTGTTTGGAATTATTAGAGTTAATAGTAGGTACAGCATTGTTTCAATTTCTCATAATTGCATGCCATAGTTACCGATAACGCGTGCTCCAATGGCATAAACTCTATTAAAGTTGGCTGTATCCAACCCTTCGCTTCTTTTCGATATTTCTTCAGGTAAGATTTGGACGGTCAGTGGCTGTGCATCTGGATATTCTTGCAACAAATTTTTCATGTCTGCAGATGTTACCAACTGCACGGATACATTTGCAGGCTCTATGCTAGCTGCCGTCAGTATGGTTAGCATACTCAGCAGGACAGTAAAATTAAATAAAAACATGGCGAAGGTGTTGCTTTAGTAAGCTTCTGTTAGCTATTTGAACTATTTGCCAAAAACTCTTCTATATATACCATATTCAATGTTGTCAGTAAAAACAAATTTCCTACTTATCTATATATACGTATGTATATATATAAAACGAAGTCGTATAAAATGTTTCTAATTCCATAACTCTGGAACGGAGAGCCCGATTTGCTTGGGAATTTTTTTGTTGTGTGCTTCTCGGCCATCGTATACGTCAAGAAAACCAAAAAAAATCAGCCGAAATAATCGCCACACCTCCTTTTACCGCCAACAAATCTTATTTAATATAACCAAAATTTTGTAATTGCGTTCGTCATTGTCGGCAAAAAAAAAAAAAGAAAAGAAGTTTACTCCTCTAGATCGATTACCTTGGAATTTGAGATGAATATAAATGGTCATGCGGGTCAATAAAGGCATCTCTAATATTACTAAAAAGATTTTATACTTTTTAAATTTTTTAAATATATTTATTTTGAGGTAACTTGATGAATTTCATTAATAGTACTTCATTATTCTATACTGTAATATTAGGTTTGTGGTAATCGTGAAAACATCGCATCAATGGTTGTACCATATCTAGTCGTTGCCAGTGTTCTACCAGAAACTAAGTATAAATAAACTTCTTCATCTGTATGATGAGACAATCCAAAATTTCCTTAAATTTTTCATATTTTTCCTATTTGAGTTCAAATCGTGGACATATTTTATATTAAATGTACCGTTATTTCATAGCAATAAACATTCCAGCTAATCTTTAAACCAGCAAATATTATTTAATTAATATCGGTTGAAAATTCGAATACCAGGTTAGACATGCCGTTATGACGACGATTTCTCTCACCGATTTTCTGTTTGTTGACGCAGGAGCCGAAGAAAAGGCGAAAATTAAAAACGTCCACAAAATCGTTCGTACCAGCGATTTTGCGACGATTTATCGTTCTTACTCTTTCACTCACATGAAAAAATAGTGAAACAGCATCGTTCGGCAAAATCGTCGTGTCTACAAGCAATGGACGACGAAACAGCGAAACAAAAGAAAATATAATAAAATCGGTGAAAGAATATCGGCATGTCTAACATGGGACTTATTCAATTTGAAGTATTTCTACTTCACTACAAAATCACCAAAATAACTGTTTTGCTTGTACTTAATTGCGAAAAACTCAGTTCAGGCAAAACAGCATGAAAAACAACGACTTTGTGCTGTTTTTGAAAAGATTAAGGCTTAAAATTTAAATAACTCGACGAATTTTAAACTAATTTCATTGAAATAAACCTTTTTGGATTTATAATTAACCAAGCTTTTATATTATTTTCAATTACTCGTATAATAAAAGTGCACTTTAACATAAACTACTCGTACGAGCAACGGTTACAATGCGAATGCGCACATATTCAAGCACACACAATTTTTTGTTGTGCTGTGCTAACTGAGCATAAAAAGAGAAGAGTAGAGAGCAACATGAAGTTTGTTGGAACTCTCGCAAAGACAAACTGGTAAAAGGAAAACGACAAAGCAATGCATGGCATAGGGGATGATTTCATACAAATCTTTACATTTAAATTAAATATACTTACTGTTAAAATTTCGAAAGAAAAATGTGCTGTTGCCCAAACACAATATTCTAAAACTTATTTCATAAAAGTCGGCCCAGTACTTTTGAATTTTTACAAAAAATTTGCAATTCAATTTTATATAATAGCAGTTTGCTACTGTGTGCATTTTGTTGGTATTTCTTCGTTGTTGGTATTTTGCTGCGCATAGTGGCGCGGCTGAGAGCCGAGCGCCACAACTGTCACTAGACGAATGACAGAAAACGTACGCTTGAGTTTTTGTTCAACACTTGATTCCACTCGCTATATAAAATCGATTCTAGAGGAGTAAACTTAAAAAAAAAAAACGAAATGGCCATTTCAGACCTTGAAAGAACTTTAACCGAGCTTCTTATGATCAATTGTGTTGTGAAATGTTTGAACACAAGTGATCGAGAATTGGACTTACAAGTTTTATACCGACTCCGAACGGCTGATGTTCTCAAAAAGCTTTTCATGGCAGTTTTTACTCTCTGATGTTTGCCACTGTCTGCAGAGAGGTGACGCAGTGTTAGTACATACCTTTTTTAAAAAGTCTCTACACAGCCGAAAAAAAATCCCTACTTTTCCCTACGCTCCAAAACTGTTTTCACTATAAAGGTCCCTACTACATTTTTTTGTTAAATTTTTGTTAAATACAAAGAGTATTCAACCTCAAATAATTTTATCGTAACATTAAAGTGTATTTAACTATATATAAATACTTTAAGATGTATGAAAAAATGCTTGAACCTATGTGTATCCAAATTATTTCCTATTTAATTTTATTGTTAAATGTTTAATAAAAATATGGATTTTTACATTTCAGTATAATGAATATCAAATTATATTTGTATGTTTGTATTGCGATAAAACTTTGTCAACTTATTGCTGACAATTTGCCATACCCCTTTCTACCGCCCAGGAATCAATAAAAATGCTATCTTTAAAATGGGTTTTTTTGTATTAGACTAAAATTTAGTATTTAAGTATTTATTCTTATTTTGGGCACCTGTACTAAAAATGGGTGAGGCATTTACTACGCTCACTGTTCAGAAATAATTATAATTCCTGAGATGTTTATTTTTAGTTGATAATAAATATATTTTTTCATAATTCAATACGAGTATACCTAAATAAAAACTAGTTCTTAACGTGCGTTGCAATAACATTTCATTTAATATTTTTCAATATTTTAACCATAATAAAAATAATTCAAAACAATACATTTTCTTCAGCCATACGGTTTGAAATTTAAATTTCACATCTACATTTTTTCCTTACTTACGCCCACTTTTTAGAAGATACGCGAGGATATAAGACTATTAATTTCGTTTATTAACAAAAATTTGATATACTTAGAAATAAAACAAACAGCGAAATGCATGTTATTGTGTAACATAAATGTCGGAATAAATTTCAATACTGCAAATTCCCTACTTTCAGAGAATATAAAAAAATCTGTCCTTTTTCTTCCTACGCCTATATTTTGTAGAAAAATTCCTGCGAGTAGGGATTTTTGCTCTACATATAGCAACACTGAGGTGACGACAGAACAGAAAAATTAATTCTATTGAAATATCTTTTGTGTGAGGTGTGAATTGAACCAGGGTTCTCTGTCGTATAGGCCACGCACTCTACTCACTGCGCCATGGCCACCAACATGACTGTCGGCAACTGCACTTAAAATGGGTGTGGTTGCACTATAATTACGCCCACTTTTCAGAAATCCTTACAATTCCTGAATTGTGCTGTTTTGATAGTGAAACTTGCTATGTAGATGATATGAGTCCAAGCGGCGGTCACTATAGCTACATATCATCGCATCTGTATCTACCGCAAATGCTCCTACACAGTTTGTCCGGGTTCAATCAAATTTTGAATATATATATTGTTTTGTATAATGAGCTGTCTTTTATCAAAAAAAGTAGGCTTTATTAGAGCAGGGAACGTGTCATTTCAATTTTAATCGTACTCCTTCTATATTGCTGGATGAAGCATACTTTATTCTAATAATAATAATTTACTCTCATATCTATTACCAATTATTTCTTTTCTATAAAAACAAAGATCCGGTAATTTTCCTCAGAAATACCTATTTACATGGAATTATTTTCTCTTTGAGATTATCGATTGTCTACAGAAAAATTACGGCCGCACAGAAAGTTGTATTTTGTTGTAATTTGTCAGATAAACTACAGGAATTAGAGTTCGTACCTACTTATGTTGGTCATGTAGGACGAAGTTTTGTAAACCTTTCGAAAAGTCAGCAAGGTATTGTAAGGGCCGGAAGTCACTCTAGAGAAGTGCACTCTAGAGAAATCTTTACAAATCACTCGTCGATTGTTTAGAAAAATTCCAAGGCGACTTTGATGTAGATTTTAAAGATACACGTCAAAGACGAAGAAAAAAAAAAATCGATCGAGCCAATCGATATGTTTAGGTTCTCAGCAACTTCTCTAACTTCTTCTCAACTTTTGGGCAATACTATTTTCTTCACTTCATCTATGTGTTCGTCTGCTATTGACGTGCTCGGGCGTCCGGCACGCTCTTCGTTATTCACATTTACTTGCCCTCTGAGAACATTTTGTACCACTGATAAGCGTTGCATCGGTCCAAGGTAGCTTCACCATATCGATGCCTTAATACGAGTATAGAAAGGCCCTATTTCAATATTTTTTTTTTATAGGAGAATAATAAACTTGGTAAAAAAACACAGTTCTGCAATGAAAACAATTGCTACATCATCACACTACTTATAGGTTTTAATAAATAAATGTGTTTCCAATAAATTCAAAACTACATAGGCGGGGAGTCAGCAATCCTAAAAGCGCACTTACAAGGATTTCAACATTTTTTGTATTAAGAGATAGTAAATAGCAATATGAATAAAACAAGCCCGGGGTCTATCCTTGCACCAGTATTTTTTAAGGATTTTTATATTATTAACAATCAGTAAAAATTTGCACTTATTGCGGAAATTAATTTTAACCAGTGCACTAGGGATATTTCATCAATTTAGGAGGCCAAAATTACAATATATCAAAAACCGATTTAAAAAAAAAATACTTGGTTAAATAGTGTAAGAATATTGGACAATAATTATTTTTTTCTTAGCCTAACTCAAGAAATTTTAGAAACCTCTAAGCTTTGTAATTTTTATTTGAACTTTTGTTTGAGTTGATGGCTGTTTAAAGAAGTACATTTTTAAAACCTTTTGTTTTATATCACACATTTTTTTAAAAACCAAATATAAATGGATTCTTCTGAAGCGGGTATGTGAAAAGATATGAAAATTGGTTTGAATGATATTGTATTTATTCTAAATTAGTAATTGTATTTTTAAAAATGCGTGTTTTTTGTGGATTTTTATAAAAAAAGTATTGGATATCCGAAGGGTTTTGTTATATGTAGCTGTCCGTGGTTGTACATTTTTCTTTATAAGCTTGAGGCTGGATGTGTTTACCTTTTAAAAAATACTAGTAATCCCGTGTGGTGTTAAAACTCCAAAATAAAAAAAATGTAGTGATGGTAATTTTTTTTTATATTATGGACTATTTTGAAGCCCAGTTATTACTTATCATAGCGTAATAATATCACATATTTTAAGGCCTAATAAAAAAAATTTAGTTGTTTTTCATAGAAAATTGTTTCAGCTTTTTAAAACAAAAAAAACACAATATGTTATTTAAGAAAAAAATAAGACCTCTTAACACATCTACAGAGCAAGTCCATTCAATTGCTACCCTATAACCCATCATAATAAATACGGTTGCGTAATAATAATATAGATAATCTCGTTATCCGATTCTCAACGATAAGTGGTCTTTTTTACTAAAAACTTTATGAACCCAAAAGTGAAAACAATTTATTTTATTATATACTGTGTTGAGTTGTTAGTAGATTTTATTTGCTTGTTTACAATTATATTTAGTTTTTTAATTGGCTTAGGTGTTTGTTATTTATGTTTTGCCATTTATATTGTTTTTGACTATGTTGTTGTTGACTAGTGCAAGTACCCTACATAAAACGGGAGAAGTTATTTTGTCCTTCTTTTGGCCATGCACTCAGAGTTTTAAGTTAAAATTTTGTATGCTGATTTATGTGTAAATTTATTCGACCTCTTTTCATAAGTTTTTGTGTTATGTTTATAACTCTAATAATTTTTCAATAATTATTATTTATATTTTTTATTATAATTATTGTTTTGTATGCTGTTTAGAACCATCAGGGCTTAAAGTTATAACACGAAGAGTGTTCTTCAGTATTATAAACCAGTGCGAAGATATCCAATTCAATGCAAAATGGACTTTTGCGGAAGATTACTATGTAATGAAAGCTATACGAGGCAGCATTATGAAGAAGTCTTTTTGGACCTTACAATATTTAAAAAAAGAAATTAAACTTAGATGGATTATGGCTTCCTATTAGCAAGATGTTTTTTTTTTTAAAAACAATGATTGGCTAGAGGGTACTCATAGCTTACCAAGAAGTGTTAAGGAGCGGGACGTCCAAAAAAGGAATTTAAAGTGATCGCAGCAATAGACGAAAAACTACCTGGCTTCGTAACGCTGCTGACTCATATGAGTTAAGTTCTGCTACAAATATTCTTCAGCAAATTAGTTGCTCTCCAAAGCGGGCTCTTAAAATTAAAAAAGCATACGCAAGCAGTGTTCAGAGCGACATACAACAGTTAACGCCACTAGAAGCGCTTTCTATGTTTGTTTATGCCGGACTATCTCGCAGTTAATATGAAAAAATCCGACCCAGAAACAAAAAACTGTATCCATGCTACACTATCCTACAAAAATCCAAACTTGACTGCTACCCAAGCAAATAATCATACCGAGTCACTGAAACAAGTATTTAAATTAACCTGCAAGCTGTTTTCAATCTTACAGTTTCTTGATTGTTATTATATTTGAAAGTAGTTGTTATTACTTAAAGTGAAGAAGAGCTCAATTCATTAATATAAACATGCAATTGGGACTGTGATGGATCTCAACAATCTCAATTTAATCAGAAGTATAAAAATTATTCGTATTCTGATGCACATATTTTTCAAAGTTTCAAACTTGTACCACTTCAATTATAGTGTGGCAATATTGAGTGTAGCAATTATAGAGTAGTGTGGCAGAACCCAACACCTCCATCACCACGAAATATAAACGAAGAAATATATTATATTAAAAACGAAATTTGAAGTTTGGCAGAAAATAAAACTGTATTTGATGATAAAAATTTAACTACAAAATATGCAATGGCACTAACAATGGTCGATGACAAAGTAGGTAATGCAGCCGACCGAATCTACAATGAAGTGTTTTATCTGTAGTGCGACATCTAAAGATATTAATAAACTAACGAATGGAATCGTAATAAATAGAAATACCTTAGACTTTGGACTTTCTATTTTACATGCGACAGTTCGGCTATTTGAAAGTTTATTGCACATTTCATATAAGCTTACTATAAAAAAATGGCAGTTATGGTTGCAAAGTGACAAGAATGAAGTAAAACTAAGAATAAAAGTGATTCAGAATGAGTTTCGAACTAAAATGAGATTGATTGTTGATGTACCTAAGGCGGGGTTAGGTAACTCGAATGACGGCAACACAAGTCGGAGATTTTTCGAGGATTCGAAATTAGCTGCTGAAATAACTGGGCTCAATATTAATCTCATTTATCGCTTAAAAGCTATTTTAGAAGTTATAACTAGTGGTCATATAGTGAATACGGTAAAGATTACTGAATACGCTATGGCCACTGCTGAGTTATATGTACACTTATATCCATGGTATCTAATGACACCAACAATGCATAAAATATTAATTCATTGCGCAATTGTTATTGTGAATTAGGCTTGTGCTTAATCATTCCGGAGCCAGAATGGACATGGAATGATTCTTTCGTACAGCGAAACTAGTTCCCGTAAACATGCCCGCGGAGCCATTTAGTTCCTTTGATCTGTATAAGGGGAAAATGTGTTTGTGTACTAAATTTATATTATGATCCGTAAAGGATATGCTAATAAACTCATATGCATAATATAATGAACCCTATTCTACATTCTTTATATAAAACGTTATCCTTTAAAAACATGTCCGAAACTATCTAGTTCCGCCAGTTCGCATGTTCAACCAACTGAATGAAACAATGCACATGAGAAGAACACTAGCATTTCTCTCGGATCCAAAACATATCCGTAGCTATCTAGTTCCGCCAGTTTGCATTTGCAACCAAATTAACGAAACAATGCAAATGACAAGAACGACGATATATCTTGTAATAGTTTTATTTGTCGTTTCTTTCAATTATTTTTACGAAAGAAGGAGAGACATACATTTTATTTCTATCAGTTTTACAACCAACTCGGCCAAGCAGTAACAAGTACGAAAGAAATGTCGGTTAATATTGCTTAAGTAAAAAATGAAATTATTGCAACTGGAACTGTTTTGACATGTTAATAATGGATAGAAGGAATGATTGGAACCATGTCCGACTGTGAACATGGCTCCGTGAACTATACATGTTCGAAGCGACTCATCTCTATTGAGAATGCTATTCTTCCAATTGAACAGCTTTCAGAAGAAGCAGCGGAAGCAAGAAACAAATATTTTTTGAGAATATCGTCAAAGCTTGCAATATTGATGTTCTTATTCGATTGCTCTTAACTTCAGATCCTCTTTTAACTGGAATGAAGACTAAGCCAAGAAAAAAACAAGACCATTCCTTAACCCTAGAGAGCTAACCTTCATAAAATTTGCTCACTCCTTACGAGTAATAAAACGTATAGTGAATGAAAGGTTCAGTATTCTAGGGTAAAGGAATCTATGGAAATGCTTTTGCTCAAGGAGTTCTCACAAAATGACGAAATTCAAAGCGAGCCATCATCTAAGGAAGAAAAACTATTTTTTGATGACTATATGCTGGAATTTTATATGCTGGATTATTGGATTGCTTCATTTGAAAACCTATTTTCATTTTATTTTTATAATCTTTTTTAACTATTAAACGCTTTTCCTATAATAATAATTTTTTAATACTAAGGATACGGAGTTGAGAATGACACTTGGGTCATATCTGACACAAGATCGATGGAGTGTTAAAAAAATTAAAAATTCAGAAAACAGTCATCACTTCTTCTATTAAAGAAAATCAGTTTAAGATTTACTTGAGAAAAATAGGTGGGTCATATATGACCCATTGATCGCACAGGGTTGAGGATAGAAACAATTAGTAAGCAATCATAATTAAATAATATTTTTGCAACAAAATGTTTTAATGCTCACCTAAAAAAAAATGAGATGAATCAATATGACCCAATGGGTCGTACAGGGTTTACCCTCCGATGCCTGAGAAGGTCCCCTAGGACCTATGGAGATTTCAATGATGAAGCATTTCAATACGATTCGACTGAAAAGCCGCAGCCTTCCTGACTTCTTTAAATGGAATGCATTGAACCTAATGATATTAGATACGATACAATAACGTAAAAATTTTCATTATAATGGTAGGATTGAAGTTATTTATGGCGGTTTTTCTTCGAAAGGTCCACAGCGATCTTGTATGGGCTTTCATACAATATGCTCACGATTTTGGTTTTTGCTGCTGTTTTCTTGTTATTTATTTGTGTTCTATAGCTATATGTTGCTGCAGAGTGAAGCATATGAGCGCGAAGCCTTTTTATAACGCCAATTTAAGTCATGTTTACCTCGGTAAACTAAAAAATCACCGGTGCGTCTTTAGACACGCGAGAGAAGCGAAGCTTTTTCGCAGTCGTTTTCTTTAGATATGGGATAAAAGTGTGCTGGATCTGCGATTCAAAATAGTATTTTCGATTAAAGGATGTGATTTAAGCGCAAAGCAGCCTTGTAAGGAGCGTCAAGTGAATCAAGGACCATGAGCTGTCCTAAATTTGGTACAACAGTATGTGGGAAGTAGACGTACAATTTATGCGAACAACGTTTTTACGACGACTTAGAATTAATTTCAAGGCCAAAGACATTTTTGTTGGCACTGTACGCAACATTCTCGCCAACTGATTTTCTACAACACAGATATTCTCGATAAACAGCACATTGTTTGAATTTTACCAGGGATATGTTTTACTATGCTCCTACGTTCCAAAAAAGATCAAGGCTGTTGTTATCAACTGTACACTGTACGACCAGAGTTCATGACCCAAATAAAAACCAGAAGCTGTTATCGACTATAATGCCAATACATGCGGTGTCGACACGGTGGATCAAATGCTGGGTACCTATTTATAAAAACATTCGACAAAACGATGAAATTAAAAATATGTTTTAAATCAACTTGGTCAACCATTTTATATGTAAAATTTACCGCTATCATTAAAATTTGCGAAACTTCAGTTTCCAGCGCTATGCAATATTTTGTTTGGCAATTGTTTTTTTACATATAATATAATAAAATGAAAATAAATAAAGGTTTTAGTAAATTTTATGTAGATAATTTAAAAATCAAAATTTTCGATCGGAAAAATTTTGGGCAGAAAAAATCCATTTTGAATCAGTAACAAATTTTAGTTATTTGTAATAATTCATAAATTGTTTTTTATTGTATTATTTAATAAATTTTAATATTTTCTTTTTATTGTTGGATGGGGGGGAATTTTTTTGGTTAGGGAACAAGGAATTGGTTAATCAAGCTAATTTATGTAAAACCAATTTTAATATCCTTTAAATAATCAAAAGTAAGACTCAAAAAAAAAAAAAAAAAAACATAAAATAAGGGCTTTTGTCTCAGTTTTTGAGATATTAAATTGAAATTTCATGATTCTTCATTCTCTTACCTCCACCTTTCATAATTTTTACCGCGTACATGGTTCATAAGCACTTTTATTGATTTTTGTGCAAAAATTAATTTCTCCACTTTACATGTCACTGTATCTCAGATATTGTTGACCAATTTAGAAAAACTAAGCACTGAACTAAATCAAATTTCATATCACTTAGAATCATAGAATCAATTGGCACTAACTTTATTTGGTAATGTTTTCATGGCTCTGGAGGGTCAAGACCCGCGGTCCGCCCATATCTACACCACTGATATAACCACACACATTCTACAATTTTTCAGTTCAGTACAAAAATTGAATAATTAAAAGCAGCATACTCCATTGTAATAAAGAAGGTCCATGGGGACCTTGTCAGGCAACGACGTACTAGAAACTTGTCAGGTATCGGAGGGTTAAGGATATCAAAAATCCAAAAACATATATGATTATAAACTGTTTACCCAATAAAATAGTTTTGGCCGCCTAAATCGGTGAAATACTCTTATGTGCAGCGCATTTTATTGTAAATTTCACGTGCTTTTAGAAAGAAATGGTATGACAGCTTCCATTGTGGCGAAAAAAATGTTACCACTGATATGTTTTTAAAATAGGTATGACAGACTTTTTCGCCACAATGGAAGCTGTCATATCGTATTTATCTAAAACTAAAACTTGGGCTAAAACTTTAGAGTACGGCAACAACATGAATATACGTACACCGCGGAAATTAAAAATTCGCGATACTTTTTGAACACACCTCGTACAAAGAAATAGCAGACAAATTCTCATTCCCGGCTAAATACTTAATGCCGATAAAATTATGTGCAACGATCAAACATCAGAATACACTCAGAACTGTAGATATTTAGTAGGCACATATCCACAAGACCTTAATACCAATTTAGAAACCGAAATACAACAGTTTCATTCATACTATATTTCATAAATAAAATAAGTGATTTTCCTCGCACAAATTCACACCAAACTCACGCACAGTTATACAAAATAATACACTATGATAAAATTGAATCAGCGTTCCCTAATTTGGACACAGCCCTGTGTATATTTTTATGCCTGATGGTATCAAACTGCACAGCGGAACGATCTTTTTCAAAATTAAAAAAAATAAAAAATGAAAAAAGAACGACGACTGTGCTGCAGGAAAGGCTCGATGCTTTAGCAATATTATATATAGAGGCAGATATGCTAAAAACGTTGAACTTAAAAATTATTGCTCACGAATTTAATGCCCGTAATAGTCGCAAGTCTCATTTCAATTAATATAAAATTTATTCTTTGGGGGGTTTTATAGTACGACCAACTCCACGTATCTCTTTCGTTTTTCGTACAAATTTTCAGGTACGTTATGATCGATCTCGTTGTAAAAAATACGTTAATACATTTTTAAATACCGATATCAGTTTACAAGTGGATAGGGGGACCCACAGGCTTGGATTGCTTAGGGCATCAAGTAGTCTTAATCCGGCACTGGATGTAGCCACAGTTTCAACAAAATTAATTTGTTTTGATAATAACTGAAGCACTCATAAGCTTATAAGAAAATACATACGTAAATAAATTTATCCTTCATCTTTTAACTGATTTTGATGAGGATACGAGTAATCTTGACAATTAACGTCATGGTTTAAACTTGGCCTTTAACAATCACTTTTAAAACGAATCATCCAACACTTATGTTTTCTTATCAGATGGTATAAGGTTTTTGCTCTGTAGTCTTATTTGGTGATTATTAAAAATTGAAATTCAAACCACCCTGTAAGGAAGATTTTGCTCCCAGCTACTGTACTAACAGTATCTCAAGCTATCATTGACGTTCTTAAAAAGTTTTATTTGAAAAGACTCTCGTTTTATGGAAACAATCTCATGTGTTATTGTATTTGTATTTTTATGGAGTACCAAACATTTTAAGATCATAATTGAACCAGTACGTTTGTGGAGTATCGATAACAAATGTCACGTACCGATATCCCACACCGCCAGCTACAAAATAGCCTACTCCTTGAGGAGTGCTCTGATCGGTCGTCATTATTATGTTGGTAAGATTTGCCCCAGCTCCAGAAGTGGGATACGTTGCAGTAAAACGCACATTTCGCGGAATGGGCCAACTGGCGTCCTTCTTATCCGAGTAAACCATCGAGTCACCTGTTTGGAATTAACAAAGTTAATAGTAGGTACAGCATTGTTTCAATATCTGAATTCTTCATAATTTTATGTCATAGTTACCGGTAGCGCGTGCTCCAACGGCATAAACTTTCCTAAAGTTGGCTGTATCCAACCCTGCGCTTCTTTCCGATATTTCTTTAGGTAAGATTTGGACCGTAAATGGCTGTGCATCTGGATATTCTTGCAACAAATTTTTCATATCTGCAGATGTTACCAACTGCACGGATACATTTTCAGGCTCTATGCTAGCTGCCGTCAGTATGGTTAGCATACTCAGCAGGACAGTAAAATTAAATAAAAACATGGCGAAGGTGTTGCTTTAGTTAGTTTCTGTTAACTATTTGAACTATTTGCCAAAAACTCTTCTATATATACCATAATCAATGTTGTTGTCAGTAAAAACAAATTGCTTACTTATCTATGTATATAAAATGAAGTCGTATAATATGTTTATAATTCCATAACTCGCGAACAGAGTGCCCGATTTTCTTGGGAATTTTTTTGTTGTGCTCTTCCCGGCCATCGTATGCGTCAAGAAAAAATGGAATATTCAGCTGGAAAAATCGCCACACCCCCTTTTACCGCACACAAATCTAATTTAATCTAACTAAAATTTTTTAATTTCGTCACTGTCGGCAACTGCACTAAAAATGGCTGTGGTTGCACTATAACTACGCCTATTATTCAGAAATCCTTACAGCGCCTGAATTGTGCTCTTTTGATAGTGAAACTTGCTGTGTAGATGATATGAGTCCAAGTGGCGGTCACTATAAAAAGAAATGCTGCCACGCCTACTTTTACCGCCTACCTAGTATATTAAGCTGAATATCATCGTATCTGTATCAGGGCCGTAGCTAGTGAAATATTGGTCGCAAGACTAACAAATTTTTTTCAAAATTAGTAAACACTAAAATAATACTAAATAAAAATGAAAAGGGGCAGGTTTTGAACTAAATTTTTTTTTAAATTATTATTTGATCATTCAACAAAAATGATGTCTATTAAGCTCATCGTAAAATCATAAAAGAAATTTTGTCGATGTTCGGAAAAGCATATTTATCAATAATTTGTCAATTTGAAGCAAAACGTATCGTCGAATTTATTTATAAAAAATTGATATTTTTAAAATTACCTAAATTCAGCACATAAAATAATTTTAGAAAAACAATTAACGTAAAATCCCCCCTAAAAGTTTTCATTTTTATTTTTATTTTACCGTTTTCTAATTTTGGAAAAAATTTGTTAGTTCTACAAGAAACATTTTTCTAGCTACGGCCCTGATCTGTATGTACCCCAAATGCTCCTACACCGTTTGTCCGGTTTCAATCAAATATTGCATAGTAGTCTTTTGTCAAAAAAAGTGGGCTGTATTATAGGAGGGATGTGTTATTTCAATTTTAATCGAACTCATTCTACATCCCATTTGACAAATTTCAACCAATTTTCGCACGTATATTCTTAAGTATAATGAGCAATTTTTAGCCTAGACTAGGTTACCTAGGTACAAGGTAAAAGAGCGTGACGATGTAATTATTATCAAACACATATATTCTTTGGTATAATGAGCAGTCCGTATCTTAGGAAAATGGACGGGACTATACAAGAAGCGAACGAAAAAAAAAAAAAACCAAATGGCCATTTCAGCCCTTGAAAGGACTTTGGCCGTGCTTCTTATGATCATTTGTGTTGTGTGTGTTGTGAAATGTTTTGAACACAAATGATCGAGAATTGGACCTACCAGCCTTATGCCGACTCCGAACGGCTTATGTTCTCAAGAAGCTTTACATGGCAGTTTTTACTCTCTGAGGCTTGCCATTGTCTACAGAGAGGTGACGGCCGAACAGAAAATGAATTCAATTGAAAAAACTTTCTGTGTCAGATGTGGACTCGAACCTGGGTTCTCTGGCGTATGAGCCACACACTCTACCACGGCCGTCGCAAGGAGCGAACACTTTAATTTAATTCCAACTTTTTCTACACCATTTTTTCAACTTTAACCAAATATCTCATATATATCTTCTTTGGTATTATGAGCAGATTCAAGCCAAGGAAAGTGAGCGGTCTTAGACAGGGGAGGGGCGGGGTACTCTAATATTAGTTGAATCCCTTGTACATAATGAGTCGGGCCTTAGCCAAATTTTGCACATACATATTTTTGAATAATGGGCAGTCCGTAGTCTACAAAAGTGGGCAATATTAGACAATAGGGTGGGCCACTTTAAATTTAATCGAGCTCCATGTACAGCATTTGTCCTACTAAAACCAAATTTTGCACAATTTTTAACATTTGGACAGTTCGCAGAATATAAATTGGGTAGGATTAGACAAGGCTCGTATCAATTTTTATTTTAATACCTTATTTCAGTTAATATCTACACCATGGTATTAATATTTAGCATATGGGTGGGTAGGGTCTGTTTCGGTCACCATGAAAAAAGCGGACGGGATTTTAAAGGGGGTATAAAGGCTTATTTAAAAACTATATACCAGTTTTAAAAAGCATTATTCTTGTTTCGAGCTTTAAGGCTTAGGGGAAAAAATGGAGTTTTTTTATTCAAAACATTTTTGGCTTTCCGTAGATTCATGAAAAAAATACTGCAACTGTAAGTAGATGTAAGCAATTAAAACCTTTTCAGCAAGCAATGCATATTTTCTGGCTTGCCATGCGTATTAAAATTGAAAAATTATAAACATAGTTGTGATAATATTGTTGGAATTAATAATAAAATGTGGTTATTTGGTTATTTGGTGGTTATTAAATGGGATTAAGAGACACTTTTTTATAAGGACTGAAGCTTTAGTTCTAAAATAGGAAACTTTAAACCCAAAAATAATGACAAAAAAATATATGGATTGCTGGCTGTATTACGTGTCATACATCAAGCACACCCTGAATACTACACTTCCCCCGGACGGTGCCGGGTATACCAGATGGTATTATTATAATTTTAAAGTAGTTTTTTTTTTGTTTTCGCCGTCAATAGTTCTCAAAGTATTTTTATCAATTTCGATTGCTACTTAACTTAAGATTAAAGTGCTACGTGATCGATTTCACTGTCTCGAAGTGTGCATATATAAGTGGCATATATTATAATATGTCAACAACATTTATGACTTTGAACCAAGCATAATGCAAAAATGTTTATCATGTTTTCATCAGCAACCGATTGTAATATATTTCAGTAAGCTAAAACAGTATTTATATAGTTCATATACATATGTATTATTTCAAGAAAATTTAATTCTTTAATAAGAGAAGTAGATGTTTGAACAAAAACATAACATAACAGTGTTTGAGTCTTTAAAAAAATTGTTTCTGCTATACAGATCAGTAATTCATCAATCAATGAATCTATGGAGTACTTAATAAACTTTATTCTATTTATTCAATTAACAGAAATTATTTAAATTTTTTAATATTTCTCCATATTTATTTTTAAAAAATTTTGTCGTATTAGATTTTTTTAATTTCAAACATTTTTGCAACATGATGTGTCCCAACCCTACTAGAAACAAAAAATGTACGTACATTTTTCGATAATGACCATTTTAATTCTATTATGTAATATTTTAGTTTGGATTTGCATAAAGTTGAAATATTCTTTAGTATCTCTTAAAATAATATCGGATGAAATCGTATCAGGCCCTTAGCAAAGGAGAAGACTTTTTTGGGTTAACTATAGAGATAAAACTGTTAAAAGCAAAAATATTTTTTTTTTCTTTCAAATTATCTTCACCATTTCTATTTTTTTTTTTATAAAGTTTTAAAAAAATTGTGCTGGACTGCTTTGCAATCCAACCAAAGACAATAAAAAGATATTGTGTAATACTAAAAAATTGACTCCTTGACACCTCATTGGAATAAATCGCTTTGTCTATTACCTTGTTTTTCCGACGCTTCAAGTTGATTTGATCACAATCGCTTTGAGTCAGAACGATTTTATGCCGTGTGCTTATACGCAAGCAGCAAGCGGTTTCACTGAAAACGGTAATCAAAGCGTTTTAAAAATTAAAATTTTTTTTTTCTTAAATAACAATGGAAAACAATAATTATTTCAAATTATTTCTTTCTTTATTAATCATAATATTAAAACAGCTATAAACTGCTTCACCAAAGCCAAAGCATATGATTTGCCAATCGTTTTAAAAGAACAGCCTGTTTATGCGCTGTTTTAAACCGTCTTAAAAAATAAGAACCGAATTGAAATGAGCTTGAATTTTTCGAAATGGTTTGAAATTCGATTTATGCAAAGGTTTTAACCAAAACGATTTGAATCGAACAAATTTAAAGCGTCGGATAAACAAGGTATATGTATATCTGGCTTAATAACAAACTCAAGAAAAAAGCGGAAAAGTTATTGCTTTAGTACTCTTCGCACTAGTCATCAACTTTAAATTTGATATGAATGACCTTGGTTTTTTTCAAACATTAAACTTTTTCTCAATTTACTAATTTAACGTAAGTGTGGATTCATACGCAGATAATACATACAGTGGCTCCATCGCAAAATCGGACAAGAGTTTTTCTAATATGAATGTGATTTTACCTTTAAAAAATGTTCTAAATTTGTTGTTTTTTCCCTTTAATTTAAACTTTACATAATCACCTCCTTGAATAATCTCATTATTCTTTCTCTTTCGCTCATTCGACAAACATTCAAAGATGAAGCAGCACTGTTTCGGATGATACGTAACTGATTGGTTTGTACACTGAAATTATTTTTCGAGCACATATGGAAAGTGATGCAAAAAGCAAAAAATACTTCATACTTCGAAACTCTTTTGATGGCATGCAATGTTTGTTGTGCTACATGTATGTCGTTGAAAATAAAAATGAAGCAAACTATGAAAGGCATTTCCTCTGATTTCATAAGCAATTTGAGTATATTGGAATTGTTTACAAAGGAAAAAGAATTTTGTAGAGAAAAATTCTATTCATTTTTCGATGAATAGTTTCTTAACAGGAAAAAAAAAATAATAAAATGCAGACGAATATTTCAATATTTTAGTATTTGAAATTTACAATATTGACTCTTATAACTGTACACAGAAAAAATTTTGATTGGTAAAACTAATTACCCATGAAAATAGTTGAGGAACAGTCTAATAGTAGCTCTACCGCAGAATTTTTTACTGTGTGTTTTCTAATAACAATAGCACTGCGCTACTTAACATATACTGAATTTTAACAGTGCGCAAACATTTATTGACCTTGGCACGAAGATAGAGTACTGAACTCCTAACCGTGAGATGACGGATTCGAACCCTATAGTTGGAACTACCTTTTATTATTTATATTTTTATAATTACATTTTAATTTTATTTAAACATTAATTTTTAACACATAAATCTAATATGATTTGAAAAAATTCACACCTTCTTACTTCCATCGTTGGGACTTGAATCCCGGACCGCGTCCATGTCTGGTTTACTGCGCGCACTGCTAAACCTGTTGCACCACTGTCAATTGTATTTTCAGTCGGCTAATATTCGTGTAGTTTTACTACCGGCTGACTTTAACTGTTCGAAGCGTTTAAATTTGTTGTCACAATTGTTAAGTTACAATTTTTGATCAGTAATTTCAAACGAAAAAAATAGTAAGCGTGCAACATCAATTGTACTGATGGAAAAGTGACCGCAAATATCATTTGAATTTAGCGATGATATTTTTTTGTGTGTTGCCATATTAAATCCTTTGCGAGTCAAAAAATTAAAAAAAAAAAAATGTATGTCTTTCTACTGTGGCTTTACTATTTTGGATTAAATATTATAAATTTAATTTGTGTGGGTCAGATGGCAAGATGTTTGTGTGGCGTAAACTAAACGAAGAATTTAATCACCAAAATACAAAAGCCTCAGTCAAACATGGATTAGGCTTTGTCGCAAAAACATCGATGCATCGAAAATATCGATGTTTTGCTTCGATGAATAGAACATTTTTCACTCGATGTATATAAAGTGTATCGATACATCGATGCATCGATGTTTTTTAAAAACTTACATTTGTAGTGCATTCAACAGTCATTTCAGTTTTTCAATTGTGCAAAAATAATGAAGTGAGTTTGATCCAAAAATAGATATGGCTCCAAAAGTTGTGGTTAAGAGGTTTTCTGAGAAACGCAGCGAAAACAACGCGAACTGTAACTTGTGCAAAAAGACTTAAGAATGAAATGGAAAACAGAATGGAAGCGGAAACAAGAGTTTTTCTAAAAAACTTTAAATATTAAGAGAAAATATTTGATAGCTTAAAAATAAAAATATTTATGATTTTAATGGTTTTACGAAAAAGTTTTTGACCTGATTCAACAGTACTTTAAAAACATAATTAGCTCGGTTATAGTGATGAATTTTTAATTTTCTACAATTTTACTAATAACATAGTTTGTTATGAAAAAATATTTGAAAATTCCTAAGCATATCGATGCATGCCCTCCGATGTATCGAAAAGTATGAATGTACATTTCCATGCATCGTATCAAAGGAGTATATTGATGTATTTTTGCCACTCACATCTCTAGTACCGGGGTGTATAGTTTGAATTTTATTGAGAGTAAAATGGACAAATTTGTCCACCTCGACATTCTGAAACAAAATGTAAAGCAAAGTGCCGAGAAATTGTGCATCGGAAACAACTGTCAACGTGCGTTTGACATTATTTGCTATGGCAGAGTTGCATTTCCATTGAAAAAAAAAAAACGAAATGGCCATTTCAGCCCTTTAAAGGACGTTGACCGAGCTTCTTATGATCAATTGTGTTGTGTGTGTTGTGAAATGTTTGAACACAAATGATCGAAAACTGGACCTACAAGTTTTACACCGACTCCGAACGGCGTATGTTCTCAAAAAGCTTTTCATGTCAGTTTTTACTCTTTGAGGTTTGACATTGTCTGCAGAGGGATGACGGCCGATCAGAAAAATTAATTCAATTGAAAGAACTTTCTGTGTCAGATGGGGGATTCAAACCTGGGTTATCTGGAATATAGCCGACACACTCTACCCACTACGCCACAAATGGCAAAAACATGTTTTCATGGGACTCGTTATATTATTAGAACTTTTTATATTGAACAAGCTTATACCCGGTGTGCGTTGCTACACCCGGCAACTATTTTGGAAAACAATAAATATATTTAAAACTATTATTTGACCCTTCATTTGACACCAAGCTCATTATCCAATGCTCTACTCAGTTTTCCGGTAGCAGGACATTACTAAATAGTTCCTCCATTCTGAGTTTCAATGTTTTGTGATTTTTACATCCAAGAAAAACTAATTTTTACCGATTTTATATGAGAACTCGTGAAAGGGGATCCACTATTTTTGCAATATCTCGAGAACCGCTCTGCCAATGTTGTACAACTAAGTTTTCAGACTCGTTCCAGGACTGGCCAAACAAACCCTTAAACTTTAAACAACGCACTTGGAACG
This sequence comes from Coremacera marginata, assembly GCA_914767935.1. NCBI lineage: Eukaryota > Metazoa > Arthropoda > Insecta > Diptera > Sciomyzidae > Coremacera > Coremacera marginata. The sequence goes on from OU612043.1 coordinate 225,659,886, forward strand.
TTTCAGAAGTGATGGTGTAACATACGGACACCATTAGATTTTTATATATATAGATAGATGTGATTTAACTTTATTATGAAAAGTAAATTATGATATGCAAGTTTTGATTAATTTTACACTATTTAACCCTCATCGGTCCCCGAGGACATGCATCGAATCGGTCCCATTGTATCGTATCAATTTGATACACATTAAAAAAAAAAGATAAGAAAATGGTTTTTTAAAATTAAAAAACTGATTGTTTTATATTTTTGTAGTTCTATTTTATTGTTTTCATAAATTTAAATTTAGAAAATACATTTATAAGTAATGGAAATTTGAAGGAGAAAAATGTCAAAAATGCTTATTTTTGTGGCCATGTGCCTTTATTAGCGCATTTTTCGCAAATATCATAATGATGATCATTACAAACATAATTCTTAAAATTATCACAACGATTTGAATACAAATTTTTATTGTTTTTATATGTACATATGTAGCAACAGCCGCGTTTCGTAGTTTTTGGCAAATGGGTAATCGCCGGTAGTGCTTCAATATTGAGCCTTCGAGGCTGAGATTTCCGCTTTGCTATGTGTTTTTGCACAAGAGACATTCCAAGCTCATCAATAAATATTCGACGACGCATATTTTCATTGGTTTTGTTGTTTTTCCAAACCGGAAATAGCGAAATATACGTTATATATGCATTCAATGCACTCACGTCCAAAATGTTGCAAAATACTGCCATTGACCACCGATTTATCTTCCTTTTGCAGGTGTAGGTAGCCATCATCTGGTCCATAGTGTCCACGCCACTGTTGGTTTTGTTATAATTCTGAATTAGATTCGGTTTCTTCTCAGCATTTTCACTTATAACGACGGCATTGTACCATGTACTGAGCAGTGTAACATATCTATAACGCCGAGGCACATACGACAGTAAAATGGCTTGTAATTTGTGGTCAGATACAATATCGCTCGAATACACAGGTTTTTTCTTATATCCAAAAATACTGGAGAAATTTTTGTCCTATTTTTCCGTATAGTGTCCAAAATAGTCATTCGGCGTTTATGTAACTTTTCAGCCAGTTCATAAGATGTGAAGAAGTTGTCGCATGTGATATTCCTCTCCGACAGCCCATTTACCAAATCCAAAACAACACGGCGTCCAATATTGCGCTCTGGAGCGGCGTTGCGATTGTGACCAACATAAATTTGCGTGTTGTAAACATACCAGGTAGCTGAATCGGCCAAAATCCAAATCTTTATGCCGTATTTAGCCGGTTTCGACGGTATGTATTGTCGAAACGGACAGCGTTCACGAAATGGAACTAGCTGTTCATCTACTGTAACATTTTTGCCTGGAATGTATACAACTTGCAAATTATGGTTAAATTTTCATATATGGTGCGTATCGGTGCCAATTTATCACGGACAGAAGCAGTATTGGCATTACGTTCTTCCTTATCGTCAAATCTGATACATCCAATAATTTTTTTTGAACATTTTCAGTGACATTGTGTCTTGAAATATTGGTCGACCGGTTTTCTCATTCCAGAGTTGTGTAACACATTCATCATACGAACGATACACACCAGCAAGCAGTAGCAATCCGAAGTACGCATGTAGAGTATCCATATCTATTTGTTCCCATTCTTCTTTGTATTTCCGCAAACCATATAAATCCGTCATATTCGAAATAGTATTTTCTATCGGTCGCAGAAACAAATCAAATGCAGACAAAACATCTACAACATGAGCAGCTGCAACTAGTTTTGGTCCTACAACAACAACAAAAAGAAACAAACACTGAATATATAGCTCAAAACATGAAGGGTAGGTTTTTTACCTGAAACAATTTTATCAGCGCGCCTATATGAATTTCTTTGGTTGTTTTCAAATGGCTCCGTTGAATATTGAATTTTTTTATTTTTTGACAAATATATTGCTGTTGCGTTTCTGGCAATTTCTTCTGCCACATTTTATTCCAGTGGCTCAACATCGTACTCATCGAATGCTCACTCATTTCTGCAACGCATTCTTCCTCCATTGTGAAATCATCGTCAGTATCTACTGGAGATTCTTCTACTTCACTTCCAGATTCGGAATCCATATCATATTCGTCTCTCTGACGGTTTTCACGTAGATTTTTTTTTCCAAATTTTTTGAAATCAGTTTCATGTATGTATAACGCAATGAAAGTATGCGGCAGATAAAAATCACTTCAAAATTCACTAAAATCACTTATCACTTCAAACAAATTCAATTCAATCTTCACTCGTGTGTGTTCAAGAACATACTGAAAACAAGAAATTTAAATAAAACGAGCCTAACCCAAAAAACAGCTGCAATAACCATCGGCAGATGTATTGTATCAAGTTGATACGAGAGACCGATTCGTAACTATTTCGTCTCAGGTAAAATCAAAAATGCCCGAACATAAAAAACTCAATAGCCCGATTCTACAGGCAAAATCATGCTATTTTCCCTAAAACCGGTTCTTTCCATCGGGCAACTTTTTTTATTCAACTTGAAAGACAAAAATTGTATCAAATTGATACGAGGACCGATGAGGGTTAATATAAATTAAAAATTCGTGCAAAATTATTTATATATAATAAGTAAATAAAATGAGTAACTCAAATTTAGTTTCCGAATCTACTGCTTCCTCACTGACTGCACTCGCTGTACCTGACCAGCTTCATTGGAAGCGTATCCAAGCACTCCAAATAATGCAAGGTCCACTATGCTTACCATACTATTAAAATCCGTTTCTTCTCCCTTCACTGGTTTTAAATTGTTAAATAATTAATGATGTTAATGTCAGTCAAAATCATATAATCATGCCAATCGTGAAACATTTTCTCCCGGGAGTTGTAAAAGGAAGTTTCCGATTTTAAGAGAAAGTTCAAAAACTTTTTTAAAATTTTTAAGGCAAATTTGTTCATCAACCGTCAATATTCATGGGTGTAAAATAAAAAAAAAAAAAATGAGATGTCTTTATCTGCTTTCTTAAAAACGGAAACTGCATTTTACAACTCCCGGGAGAAAATGTTCCACGATTGGGGTGATAGTCACCTAAAAATTATAAATTTCCTTAAAGGTACACCCAGAAAAAAAGCAACGTAAATTTAAAAACAACGACATTAAATTCAAATTCAACAGTGACAAAAGTAGGGTAAGGTTGGAAATTTTTGAATAAGCAATGATATTTTTAGCAAAACTTTTATAATAATAAAATCATTTTTTTATTTTAAAATTTTTTTCAAACTCAGAGCATAAAACCCTTCCACGTCCTTTGTCAATTTAGCTCCCGAATACACTATAGGTAGCATTCCCAATCATTCTAAGCAATGCAAGGTTCATGAAGTCTTCCATATCTTCAAAATAAACTTTGAATGGTTTAAGCTCGTTTCTTAATGCATTTTGCAAAGTCCACAAAATAGAAATGTAGGCGGGATTAGACAATGGGGTGTGTTACTTAAATGAAGCCGCGATTTTCAGACTTCAACTTAATTTTGCACATACATTCTTTTTGTCTTGGGCAATCCTAATCTAGACTAGTAAGAGTGGAGCCGCGGCAGGGTACCGAAACTAAAATACCCCCGCGGACATATTGAAGTATATTCGAAGTTTTTACCCACGACATACATGATGACATTTAGTTCTATATATTAACGAAAATTTCCCTATTTTGATGAAGGCACTTTGTAGGGAAGTAGGCGTGGTTTTGATCCGATTTTGCCATATATCATAGAAATGGTTCATCTTATGGACTTAAAGCTAAAAGCTAAAGTCCAAAATTTTCAGATATTTCATTAATTTTTGTGGATTTTTAAGAGATTTAACGTTTAAAATAAAGCCAATTTGTATGGGAGGTAGGCGTGGTTTTCATTCGATTTTGCCAAATATCATAGTGGTGGTCTATGTTATATATCAAAGCCTATATGCAAAATTTCAAGACACTTCTTTAATTTGAGCAGGTTTTTGAGAGATTTTACTTTTAAAATTAAGCCACTTTGTATGGGAGGTAGGCGTGGTTTTCATCAGATTTTCCCAAATTTCCAAATAACCAGGATTAAGACTGAAAAGCAAAGCTCACCTGCCAAATTTCTAGGCATTTCTTTAATTTTTGTGGATTTTAAAGACATGTTACGGTTAATATAAAATCACTTTGTATGGGAGGTAGGCGTAGTTTTCATCCGATTTGGCCCATTTTCGAACTTGATCTTCCTTTTTTAGAAATAAACTCATATTTTGAATTTCATCGCGATAGCCTTAAAATTGCGGCTGTAATCGTGTCGACAGACGGACAGACAGACGGACACACGGAAATTGACTCAGAAGATGATGCTGATCAAAAATATATAGATTTTTCTATACCTGCGACTCCTCCTTCTAGGCGTTACAAACGGAATGACAAAGTTAATATACGCGTACGCGTTGGGGTATAAAAATTTGTTTGGACTAGGCAAATGGGTGTGTCACTAGAAACGGAGCGTAACAATTTTTATTGTTAATACCTACCATGAAAAATTATTAAAATTTAAGTTTATATAATGTCTAATAAAATCATATACAAAAATTAAAGTGCAAGATATACAAGCAGCTTTTTCAAAGCTTTTTCTTTCTTTTGCTCTGCAACATCAATTCAAAAATAGATTATCAATTCAAAAACAATTTAATACATACATTGTCCACAATCCGCGTAAATATTTAAATACAATTTATACACGAGCGTGGATAGTTTTAATATACGTTATTTCTCTTAGTGTAGCAAAATATTCACTTTGTCGGTAAACACAATGCTTTCCTCATTATATTTGGTAGTCGCTGCATGCATGTAGCTAGATCGAAAAAGGGAGTGATAACTAACCAAACATGTTAACGTATATTATAGATCAGTCGTTTACTCTGATAAAACATTGGTTTTGCTAATTGTAATTTTTAGTTTTCTTTCACACTTTTGTTTACTAGCGAATAAAAGTTCAGCAATTACTAGCATATTTTGCGCTCTATTTTTAATTCAAAGTTGAATAAAGAAAGTTGCAATGGGCCGCGGTAAAGAAATTTCGTTAAAAATCCGTAAGTTAAGAATCAAATTGTATTTAGAAAACAAAATTTTACGCGAGAGAGGAAAAATAATTGAAAAACAATAATAAAATCGTACATAAGCAACGGCGGTTTGGAAAAAAAAAACATCGATCGGGAAGACCAAAGATCTTAACACCATCTGAACGCAGTGTCCTTGTTGCTATAAGAGAACAATTCGAAAATTTCTGCAGTGAAGTTAGCAAAAAAAAAAATATTAAATCCTTAAACAAAAAGGAACAATCTGTACATTGATGGGCATCATGGTCGAGTGGTGCGGCGTAAGTCTTTTATATCCAAGTTAACCAGAAAAAGAGATTGAACTTTGCTAAATTGCTCTTAGGAAAGTCGGATTCGTTTTGGGATTCGTGTTTAGATACGACTCTAAATTCAATATTTTTAAACCATATGGTGCAGGCAATGTTTGGAGAAAATTCAATGAGGAGCTAAAGATAAATAATGAAATGCCAACAGTGAAATATGGCAGTGGAAACGCAATGGCTTGGGGCTGTATGGCTGCATCTGGAGCCGGAAACTGGTTTTTATATTTGGGCGTTGTCAAAGCAATTAGCAATGGAGTGTGGAAAAATAGGGGATTGACCACCGCAGTTTTTATTTCCAATAGGACTATGGCTCCAAACACTCGTCGTATCTTGTCCAACTGTAAGCAATACAAAAATGTGTAATACGAGGGGTGCCTTTTATATTTCGGGATTAGAGAACAAAAACAAATATTAATCATCGAAAATCACTTTATTGTTTTTCAAAATAAGATCTATACACTTTTGCATGCGTTTGAACCAATTGTCGAAGCACTTTTGCCACTAAGATTGAGGTATCTCCAAAACATGCATTCTGAATGCCGCAACCGCTTCTTCGGGCGTCGAAAATCGTTGTCCACGCAGTTTATTCTTCACGGTTAGGAATAAAAAGAAGTCATTCGGTGCCACGTCAGGACTATACGGCGGATGACCCATCAAATCGATGTTTTGGGTGCTCAAAAATGCAGTTGTTTGAGCCGATGTGTGAGAGCTCGCATTGTCGTGGTGAAGAGTGATCCGTCTTCGGCGGTTGGTTTTCCTGATTTCTTGGAAGACAACTGGCAAACAAATGGTTGTGTACCACTCAGAGTTGACTGTTCTGCGTTGTTCTAGTGGTACGGTTGCGACATGTCCATATTTTCCGAAAAAACAGGCGACCATTTGCTTGGAAGTGCTTCGTGCGCGAACAACTTTTGTTGGATTTGGCTCATCTTGAAACACCCATACAGTCGACTGCTGTTTACTTTCGGGCTCATACGCGTAAATCCACGATTCATCACCTGTCACGATGTCATAGACGTGTTTCGAAGCACCGCGATCGTATTTTTTGAGCATTTCCTTCGACCAATCGACACGAGCCTTTTTTTGAGCGATTGACAAATTGTGTGGGATCCAACGCGAACAAATTTTTTTGACAGTCAAATGTTTATGCAATATTGAATGTATGCTGGTCCCACTTATGCCTAAGGTTGCCTCAATCTCACGATAGGTAACATGACGATCTTGCAATATCAGTTCGCGCACAGCATCAATGGTTTTCGGAACAACAGCTGATTTCGGACGACCTTCACGAAATTCGTCTTGGAGTGAACTACGACCACGATTGAATTTACCATACCATCGATAAACACTGGTCCTTGATGGAGCTTCATCGCCAAAAATTGAATTAAGTTCATCTATGCACTGTTGCTGTGTTAATTCACGTCGAAAGTTGTAAAAAATAATCGCACGAAAATGTTCACGATTTAATTCCATTTTTAGACCGAGATGAATCTTTTAAGTTACTATAAACAACACAAATAGCGCTCGTATGACAAAACGTTCTGAGTACGTATAAGCCAACAAATGTCAAACTTTGCGATAGAGCTTTCAGTTGACAGATTGCAACACCAGGGTTGCCAAATCCCGAAATATAAAAGGCACCCTACGTACAAAAATGTGAATTGTTTTGAGTTATTTAAGTTAATATATGTGTATTTTTCTTTTAAAAATTATTACATTCCACTTTTTTTTATCTTCAGACTGATTTTAAGGTGATTTTTCCATAAATTTGCTGTGTACGTAAACTTTAATGATTGGCTGTACAAACGCATTTAAATAGAATTCACTGATCTATACGTTTGCTTAAATAATATATTTTCGCAGCAGGTTGTTGTTAAAAAAATAACAACAAAATAACACAAACAAAAAGAAAAAGCAACAATGAAACGTCAACGCATACACAGGACACAAATAAAACAATAAAACAAAAGGTGACGAACGTAAAAGAAGAAAATAACTTTAGTGGAAGCTGTTGAAGGCACTTACAGGTTGCCGCATGTAATCACCTTAATTATTGTCAGTGCTGTAATGACACACAAACATTCTAAAGACAAACTCAGCATGCTTCACATGTTCAGATAAATAAATAAAAGCTATGCCTCAACAATTGCCAAATATGTGCGCGCTTCTCTCGCCCACCAACAACTACGTGCTGATAATCAGATATTCAGACAAACAGCTATAGCATAGAAGCAAGGATATCATTTACAACACCACTTGAGAAAAATGAATAGTTTTTGATACCGCCTAACCACGCCCACACACCCAAACAGCCACAGATATATATATATATACATATATAGTCACTCACCCAAGCAGCAGCGCACCATTTAAATAACTTCGTGAAAGGAATTTCAGTGAAAACAAAGATTCAGCACAAGGCTCAGTCCACTTGTGAAGTGAAGACTTCACAAGCCAAAATCTCATTCATTGTTGCATTCTCTGCATGAAAGTTATTTTTTGTTGTTTCATTCATACACAAACGTATGCTTATGTGGGAAAATTAGTTGAAGGCTGGCGCCAGGGCTGGCGAAACATGTTTTTCCTGTGTGGGTCATAGTCGAAAATTTTCGAATGTTCCACTCAGCTCGACAGATTTTGTCCAGTTGAAAAAATGTTAAAAAACAAAAACAATGAAGAGCCACATTTTACAATAAACAATAAAAATTTACAGATTTCATGTACATATAAAGTCGTTCCGTTTGAAATCCTAAGAATCCACACTATATCAAGGAATAACACAAATATAAGCTCGTCAAAATCTTTCTTATAACGGGTGGTTAAATTTTAAGGGCCGATGTTGAATGTGAACCACACCTAAACGTCAAGTTTTTTTCTGCATTTCATTTGACATTTCTCAATTTCATACTAAGTCAATTTGAACCATGGAAAGATACACAATCGAGCAAAGCGTTAAAGTTATTCAGGCTTATTATGAAAATTGACGTTCAAATCAAAATGCATATCGTGCACTTCGTGATTTTTTCGGACAATTTAATCGTCCAAATGTGCGTACAATCGGAAAAATCGTGCAAATATTTGAGCAAGCCGGGTCTGTTGGAGATGTGAAAATACCAGTGCATGCTCGTACAGCTCGTACTGCACAAAATATTTCTGCTTCTGAAGAGCCGTCCACCTCAACTCGTCGTCGTGCCCAACAATTGCACCTCTCACGCTCGTCGTTGATGAACATTATGCATAAAGACTTGCATTTACACGCTTACAAGGTGCAAATAACTCAATAACTAAAGCCTCTTCACCATTTCAAGCGTCGTCAATGGTCAGAATGGTGGCAAGAAATGGTATCAGTGGATGATCAATTTTCGAAGAAAATCAACTTCAGTGATGAGGCACATTTTCACCTCAGTGGTTTCGTCAATAAGCAGAATTGCCACATTTGGGCAAATGATAATCCAAGAGTGATTGTCAAAAACCAATGCACCCACAAAGAGTGACTGTTTGGTGCGGTTTATGGGCTGGCGGCATCTTCGGGCCGTATTTTTTCCAAAATAAGGCCGGTCAGGCAGTTACTGTGAATGGTGTTCGCTATCGTGAGATGATAACGAACTTTTTATGGTCCGAATTGGAAGATATGAATGTGGACGATATGTGGTTTCAACAGGACGGTGCCACTTGCTACACAGTTAAACGTTGGACTTTTTTCTTTGGGGTTATTTGAAAGAAAAGGTGTACGTCGATAAGCCAGCAACAATTCAAGAGCTAAGGGATGAGATAATTCGGCACATTAACGGCAAAGAACCTCACTTATGCCTCAACGTTATCGAAAATTTGGACCGTCGGATGGAGGTGTGCCGACGAGGTCGCGGCGGCCATTTGGTCGATATTTTGTTCCATACATAATTGAACCATAGCAATAAGAATGAAAAGCAATCAGAATAAAAAGAAATGACATTAATATCCAAAATAATTTGTGTTTTATTCAAAATCAACAACCCTTAAAATTTAACCACCCTTAGAATCTGATCATTTTTTTTTTTAGGTCAACCGTTTCACCAACAACAAATCTTTCCAGTTTGAAAAAATTTGGCTGAATCTGAATCAAATCAATTTTTTTTTTTGAATTAATGGCTTACTCAAATACTTCACAATACATCCACCGAATAGTATTCTTCAGGTGTCTCAACCCTTAACTGAGACACCTCAAAAAATATAGTTACAATTTTGTTTTTTTTTTCAAAAAACGCCTTAAATAACAACAAAGCATGCACACACTTAAAAGCTTCAAATGTACCGAGCGTAAGAGAATGAATGATAAAATAATGGGAGAAATATAATGTTTTCTTTTTTTTTTGCATGGTCCCACAGACCAAGTGTATAAGTTAAGGGCTAAAAAGTATTTTTCGGCACTTTCATTGTCCATTCGTTTCCTTATCGAGGCAAAGTTTTCTCTTGAATGTCCAATTCTACAGTAATGTTGCTTGTTGCTCTTCAATCAAATTGATTCAAACTTCGAATCCCGACAAGAATCTAACGCCGATGTCGTAGCTTTAATTTTTCCATATGAACCTACCACACAAAGATCTGATTTTTGGAGATCTCTGCTAAGAATTTCAATAGTATCAAAAATATCAATCATTGCATGCAAATGCAATTACTGTTGGCCAAAAATGTTTTCTGAATCTCATTCTTCACAGACAAATCTGCTCCACTCTCAGACTGTAGCATTACTTTTGGACGCTCTTGATTAAGTGTGTTACCTTGAATCCCTCGTATAAGGGACCTGTCCATTTTCCAATCGGTGAAACTTACGTTAAGCAATGTTAAAAAAACAAAAACTGCTGACGCAACGAACGGTAATGAAAATTGTTGATATTCAAAAGGATATTGCAGACGAGAAAATAATTATGTCAACGGGCTTTTAGACATACTCGTAGCAACTGAAATGCTTCGAATTTTTTGCAATTTTTATTTTTCACTCTAATTTCTGTGTGTGTAATTGCCTACACCAGAGTTACGGAGTGGGCCCACTCTACCCACCTGCCCTGGTTGAAGCTCTATGCAAAATCTTTCACCTCATCTCAGGTGAGACACAATAGTGAATAAAATGTACGAAACTAACATATAAGAGAGAAAAGGAGGTTTTAGTCCCAAAAAGCAAACCCATGATACGCCAGTGTGTCGTATACATGTGTGTGTGTATTTGCAATGTCATAATGACGTACACAATGTCTGCATGTTTTTAACGAATGTGGCATGGAAGCCCTTGAAACGTCAAAGTGTTCTGTAACTTTCATTCCAACATGTGTTCTTGTGTGTGTGCGTGGGTTTCAGCTCCTCAGAGGTAAACTATCAATCCACACCCAACAACTTACGCAGCCATACGAACAACCACCTTTAGGGCACATTAACTACGGACACATGCAGAACACCTGCCAAGACACTGAAGCGATGATAATTCTTTGAAGTACTATAGCTTACGTGAATGGCATGGATAATGAGGCCAGGCAAAAACGAAAGGAAAACGAGTATGAGTAAATAACAGTTGTTCAGTAGCTAGCCTAAAGTGTGCCTATAATTGGCAAGATTTGAAATTGGTCTTTTGGATTAGAACGGTCAACAATGGCATGAACTTAAGCGGCATGGTTTTCAAACTTTATTTTGTTCTTTGTGTCTACGGAATGCTTTGATTTCATCAAAATAATTAAATTTTGAAGCATTATCTTCTTAAGCGAAGTTATTTTACTATACTGGAGTAAAATGAATAGCTTACAAGCGTCAGATACAGGCACCAAGGATGCGCCACAGGACCCCCCAGAGCCATGAAAACATCACCAAATATGTCAAGTTATTACCAAATAATTCTATTAAGTTAAGCACGATTTGAAATGTATATGTAGTATAATTCTTAAAATTCCTTAACGTTCTTCTTTAAATTTGATTAAGTTCTGAGTTTAAATTTTCTAAATTGGCCAACAATAACTAAAGATATAGATAGTGACATATAAAGAAGATAAGTTAAATTTTGTAAATCTAAAATCCAAAAGTGTTTCTGAGTAATACACGCAAGAGAATGAAGAATCACGAAATTTCAGTTTAATATAGCAAAAACTGAGGCAGCTTAAAGAAAAAACGAGTTGTTTTGTGTAATTTTTTTAGAGTCTCACGTTTAATTATTTCAAGGCCTCTAAAATTGGTTTTAAATAAACTTGGTCAACCATTTCCTAGCAACAAAACATTTTTCCTTAACATTCAACAACAAAAAACAACATAAAGAGAATAGAAATAAAACAGTAAAAAAAGTTTACGAATTATTAAAAAAAAAAATTAAAAGTTTTTACTAATTCAAACTAGATTTTTAAAGTGAAACTTATAGCCGCGTATACAACAATACGGCGAGCTAGATGGGAGGTAAAACCAATGTAACGACGTGGTTCTTATGAAAACAACAACACAGCAATTCGCCGCACTGGTTGCTTTAAAACTAAGAAATTGCTATTTAATATATTTGCTATCACCCAGGATTTGAACACACTACGCTTGTGTATCCATAGTCGACCGTTCTACCAACTGGGCCACAGAGGCATACTTAATTGAGTAAATTATCTTAAATTTTACAATCAGTAGCTCTTTTTTTTCTTTTATCATTGAATTGAGTCTTTCGTTCAATACTCTATATGTACATTACGGTCTTAAAATTTGAATCTGAACGTAGCCTTTTTCAGAATACTAGCATACTCTTAGGCATTTCTGTAAATAAGATTTGAAAAATTCAGAAAGCAATTTTCGAGTAGGCCTTGCATTGATTGATTTGGAAACAGCACATGCTGCAATATTAACGAATGCATCTTTGAATCTAAAATTTGTTTTATTCTTAGATCTGTGAATTTTCATATAAATACCATATCTTTCATATAACTCAAACGCACATTTATATCGAAATTTAAAAAAATCGCATTGCATATGGTATTTGAACACACGGCTACGGATGAGCTAAGTTCCCAATTGCATTTACGCAAAACATTGGTGACTTTTCTTTGAATTGGTGCTTAGTTGATTCACCTAAACTGCGCAACTAGATTATTTTTTTTAAGCACGCTTTAGTTGCGCAGTTTTGGTAAACCCACTAAGCACCAATTCAAAGAAAAGGTCACTGATGCTTTGCATAATTCATTTAGGAACTCAGCCATGGTTACAAGTTCTTCCATAATCAACTGAGTTACCGGACTACCTACTCTGCTTTTAAATAAATTAAACAAACTTGCTGCATAAGCCAGACTTGCAGAATATTCTTTAACACGTCTGGCTTGTATTCGTCAATAACAGACTTGCAGAATATTCTTTAATTCATCTTCATTGGTTTCGTCAACATTAAAAAAAAACAAACAGAACAGAAGGATACAACGAAAACAGTAGAATACGCGATAACCGATAACTCTTATCTCTCGTCGAAAATTCTTTAACGCGCCCGGCTTGTGTTCGTTCATTAAAAAATTTGTCAAAAACTGTTCAACTCTGCTTAGTGAAGCCGGTACGAAGAAAAAAAGCTTACACTACAATGATATCCAGAGAAGGAGATGATACGCTCTGTTCTCAATCCAAAACATATTAGCATAAATTAAGCTCTACTTGTTGTTGTATTTGTACCAATAATATCAAATTCTTACTTTATCATTTTATCTGTTTGTACAAGACGAATGGTTGGTTCTCTGCAGACCTTTATCGTGGACCTCTTAATTAGTTTAGAGCAATCGGTTCGCTTAGACCGCAGGGCTACCGAAGCAATTTTTGGCCTGAAAATAAAGTGCTTATATTAAGTGCTTATGAAAAATTTACTCAACTGGAATAAGAAATTTCAACCCAATTACGCTTAGTTTTTTCAATTTAGCGAAATAGTTCAAACATTATTGAATAGCTTTCTTTAAACTTTTTCACACTTACACCAATTTGACGAAAAATATGCACTACATTTTTAAAAAATTGGCCATAGCGCTCAATGAAGCCCGATTTTCTTACGATTGGTTGCTATTTTTTAGGATATTCTGGACATTTTTTTCTGACTGTACTGTGATGTGTTTGAGTTGTGCTAAAAAGAGATTGAAAAATTCACATATTTTCGAAGTTAGCCCTGACGGAAATATTAGCCCTGACTACTTCCGACTCAAAAGAGCTGTAGTGGTGTGCGGTGGTTTGCTAAAATTTGCTCAGGATATGCTTCCATTGGAAGGAGAATTTATTTCCGTTTGAACTAATTTACATGTCAATGATTTGTCGCATTAAATCAAATTCGCTTCCATAATATTTTGATCAAGCTTTCAAGTTTATCATCCGAATCTTTAAATTAAATTAATTTATTAATAATATGAAGAGTATTGTTGCCTTATTCGGTTTTTAAATGAAAACAAAACCTGCTAAGAATCGGATATGGATGCATATTCTGAAAAAACCTTGGACGTTTACCGTACAACTCACGTTTCTGAGGCAGAAATAAACAGGCATGACATTTTGAAGAATGTAAACACTACGGCACTTTGTACCGCAACTCGGGCACATATCTCTACAATAGACCAAGGTTTATTTTTAGTTGGTGGCATCGACAACTTTTTTTTTTTGTATGGAGGTATGGTGGTTGTTTTTGTAACAACAGCGTGAATATCCTGATTATTCTTTTTTACCAAAATGTTCTTTATAGATTATTTTCGTTATATGAAGAACTCGTACTAAGTTTGTCATTTACTTTCACACCTTAAAATTTTAAAAATAATGAATGTGATGTCCTATGAAAACGAAAATATTTAACGCATAAAATAATTATAATTAAAGCAAAACCACTTTTAAGTTTCGGCTGTATACCTAATATCCAAGATTACTTAATGTCCTTGTGCAACGTTGATAACTCATGAACCCTTAAATGCCTGGTGGTACCGCGAGGAACCAACCACTTATTTCTTATTTTTTACGCCTATTTACCATTTAATTCTTGTTAATTTTGTTATATGTTATTCTTCTATGATCTAAGCGCCACTATTTTTGATTTGAAGACAGGTGCATTTATCTCGTTTGACAAGTGTTGTAGTTGGTCAAGAGATACACCTCAAAGAAAAGAAAAAGAAATTTTAGTAAATTATAAATCAAAAAACTTGGACATTTAAGGGTTAAAAGCAAAGAAAACCAGGGGCCGAATTACAGCATTCGCATCCGTGTAAATTACGAACGGTACGACGAGACAAGTGCCGATAAATTTTGACGATTTTGTTCGATCACGGAGGCTGTAATGCGGCCCCTGGTTTATTAAGAGAAGGGGCAGTCAAGAATAAAAACCACATCAAATATACGAACAAGATTTAATGAAATTGAAAATGAGCAAAATTTCTAACCACCATTCTGGTAAAAACTTTAATATTGAACTTCTTAATCAATAAAGTCATGGTTTGGCAAAAAAAAAAAAAAAAAACAGCAAATTGAAAAATAAATATGGAAACATTTCTGGAAATAACAGTGGCATGAAACCGCTAGCAATAGAAGCCAGTTAGATTAACACTCGGTTTCATAAAATTTAATTGCGGTTTTGTATAGTATTTAACTACCAAGAAAAGGTGGTGTACGCCGTTTTCCTAGCTGAATGGCGAGAAGCACAGCTCTGTGCCTTACAATCGAGAGTGCTTATTAGTTCACAAGCTCAACCAGTTTTACACTACGCAGTATCTGACTGGTAGTTAGTCTGGCAGTCTAACAGTCAGTCAGTCAGTTAGTCAGATACTCAGTCAGTTATTCAGTCATCAGCATCATCACACAGTTACAAACTTGTGAGCAGAGAGAATGGAGGAGACTGAACAAAAATTTCAGGATAATGTTCTTATTTAATATTTATGTTTAAATAAGGCAGTAGACACATTTCAGCGGTTTCCGTTTCTGCCATCACCAACGTTCGCATCCTGTTATAACTTTAACAATAAGCATTAAAAATGAGAACAACAACAACAAAAACAACCGCTAAACCAGCCATCAAAATTGTTGGCATACATTTTTTAAATGTCAGAATAAATTTTCAGCGCGTGTTTATGTCGAGGATGTTATTATTTCGTATACCAAATCAAATGACAACATTTGAATTTTTTTTTTTTGCTCTGCATCCATTGAATGGTGGAATGGTGCGCAGTGGAATAGCGTTTAATGACTAATTTACATGCAAAGTTTTCATTATTGCTTACTTACGATATCTTTTTTTTTTGGATGAGCAAAATCGATGTATCGGTCGCACTTAACATAGTTCGTTGATCTGTCTATTAAGGGGTTGTCCATATAATACTTCACACGTTTAGGTGAAGAGGGTCGAACATTTGTGGCGGAATGTGAATTGGTGGGAAATATTAACAAAATATTTTTGAAGCGAAGCTTTTTACATCTCGTTCTGTAATTTGCTTGGAGTGAAATCTGAAAAATTTTCGACAGATTTTTGCTTAGAATTTTATGTGGTTTCTTATTGCTTGCGTTTATTACAATAAGACAAATAAGTACTTAATATTATAATAAATATTAAGACTATTTCTTTGCACCCGTGGGGATTTGAACTCGGGCCCTATTGGTCACGAGCTCTATACGCTATCCACCAGGCCACCAAGTTGTGTTCGAAGTGGTTGTTGATTCAATGTTAAGTACAACAGAAGCTATGCTGTAGTATAGCGTTACAATTTATCAGTAGATACAGGATTATGTATTGGCTTATGCCAATAAGATGTCACCAGCAACGGTGTGTTTTGTTTTTTCTTAATGTGAACACGCAAAGAAAAACACCGATGCTGGTGACATCTTGTAGCAAGTAGATGCAAATTTGTTGTAAAAATGAAAACAAAATTCCCATAAGAAGTACATTGAGTTTTTTGACAGCAAACAGGCAGCGGAATTTTTTCGCTATGTAGTAAGCTGTTGAAGGAAAAAATTTGTTCAGTACAGCCAAGTTCACAACCATGTGTGGAGAGTTAAAATGGAGATTGGCGTGGAAATTTAACATTCAACAATAAAAAAATAAGCAGTAAGCATGTTTTGTGTATGTATGTAATTTATTTTATGTTATTTTTTTAAAATATGTGAATTTAAAAGTTCATTTATTAAAGAGAAAAATTATTAAGCTATCAAATGTATGTTTCGCTCATATTATGTGAAAGAACGCTCATATGAAACGAAAATAGGTGCATGCCTAAATGTGCACAACAAATTGTACCATTTCAATCATTAATATCATATGCAGATAAACAAAAACAATTACTATTTTCTACGAACGAACGAACGACTATTTTTTGCGAACGATTGAACGAACATGTAACATATTTTATGCGAATGAAAGAACAAACTATTTATTTTGTTTCAGACCAAAAAAGAGATAGAGATAGCGGACAAACATTCCACTCATATCACAACATATTTTATGAAAAAAGTTAAATCTTTCTCAATAATTTAAACCGGAAAAATTTCCATTTCTATTTTCTACGAACGAACGAACGAACGAACATATATTTACTACGAACGCAGGAGCATCTTTTTTCTACGAACGAACGAACGAAATATTTTTATTATTTTATGCGAACGAACGTTCGTGCAAGGCTCTGGCTGTAGGAACGATATTTTTTAGGCATATTTTGGTGTAGAGTCAAAATTTTTGTGTGAAGAAAAAGCACCAGCTGTTCTGGTTGCCAGATTCATATTTTTATTGCTGCACTTTTCTATTCTATAAATTAAATAAACTTAATAAATCTAATAATAAATTTGCTTAACCCATTATGGACTGACCCATTTTCTCGTTGAGCAAGAATGATGAAACTTTCCAAAAATGTTTAGTTTGGTCTAACTTAGAAAAAAAAGTCAAAAAATTAAAAAAAATAATTGTTAAAATCGTGTTGCCACCTCGAGGTATTTAATTTTCCAATTGATCGATATTGAACGATATTATGCAAGCAAAGTCGAGCATTTTGCACCAACATTGATCTCAAGAAATTCCACAAAACAACAAAAAATATATACAAAAAAGTATTTCGTTAAAGACCACACTCAAAAAAAAAAATCAACAAAAAACTTTTGTTGGACGTATATTGACAAAAATGTATCAAATCAACCTAGGTTTTTGTCAATTTGATAAAAATTGTTCATATTGACAAAAACCTAGGTTGATTTGACAAATTTTTATCAATATACGTCCAACAAAAGTTTTTTGTTGATTTTTTTTTTTTGAGTGCAGCGTTGTGTGAAACCACGGGAGCCACGTATGTCAGTCAAACTTCATAAATATTCACAAAAGTTAAATATAAAGCCGAAGAAAGACGATCGCATAAAAATAATATTTTACCTTTTTTTTTTTAGATTTTTTAGAGGTTTAAAATTAATGAAAAAAAAAAAATGGAAAATTCCCAAATTCCCCAAGCGAAATCAGGTCGATTAGATAAATTCTTAAAATTTTATATTCTTTTTGGAGATAATGTAAATCTAGTACTGTATGACCTCCAGATTATGAAAAGTATATCGTTGCGTATATACAACGCTGGACAAAATGGGTTAAGGCGTCTTATTTTATTTTATTTCAAGTATGCAGGCAGAATAATTTCTTTGTGCTTTTGAGACCACAATTATTTTAATGGCATTACTTTACAAATATCTTTTTCAAAAGATCTAATGGGCATTTTTGCTTTTTTTTCCGCATAACATAAAATATATTTCAGAAGTTTTTTATATTTTTGTTTGTTATTATGTGTCGAACGAACGGCCGGTACTCTTTGATCGCATGTCTACTTAACAATTAAATGACTCTTGACTCTGGACTGTGTGACTCTTTAATGCGTTGGATAGAAGTTTTTCGATTTCCGCTCGTTTGGGCGTTTTAGTGGAGTTCCCTGACCTCTCTAGCCATGTCTTGTTGAGATTATTTGTGTTTACGTTCTGGTTTGTTTAAATTTGAAGAGTTGTTGTTGTTATTTTATTTTCTTTTCATTCGTTTTATGTTTCCAATTTAAGCACCAACCACACCAACAATGCACACGCACACACATAAACACGCACATCCGGGGAGGATTGCAAGGATTAAAAGGATTTCTTTCAATTTTACGTAAATCCTTCAGTTTTGTTGTTTTTAGTTTTGTTTTAGTTTTCATCTTCATTTATTTTCCATTGTTTTTATTGTTTTGTGTTATTTTGATTATATGTTTTTGTTGCTTTCTATATAATGTCCTTACGGATACGGATGTTTTTCGCAACCGAGTTATTTGAATTCCAATGAGAAATCAACGTATTTATAATGCATTGAATTGTATTGTATGTGTGCGTGTATGAATATCTTGTATATTTACAATTGAGTTCATGCATAAATGTTTGTTTTACTTGTATGTGTGTGTTTTATATATTTACACACAGATACAGTAAATCAGTAAAATACGATTACGTATAATTTCTAAGTCAATGCCTTGTACTTGCTTTTTGTCTTTAAGTTTTGAGAAAATTTTGAAATAATAATTTTGTAGTATTTTTTTTTTTTTTAAACTTTAAAGTAATACAATGTCAAAAATTTTGGGGGCATGCAACCAAAAATAAATTTGGATGTAAATGACATTTCAACTTTTAAATATGCGCCTCTTGTCAGTGTTGAAGTGAAAATAAGTTGATAGATACCTATAAAAGACAATTTTAACTGTCAATCCATGGTTGTTTTATTTTGATAATTTAAAAATGTTCATTGTTATTTATTGCAACGTGATGATTATACTCTCTTTTTAGTTTTAAGGTCATTGTTATGGGTTTTTACTTTATTTTTTATGCTTTTTTTAGGGCATTATGTCATTTTTTTAAGGATAATTTTTAATGTTTTAAAGGGCAATAAAATCCAAGCCCTGATGATTATATTATAACGTTCTTGTTCGAATTTTTAAAATTTGAACATAATTTATTTATACTTATTTCTTTCTTAATTTTTTCAAAAGAATATTACAAGACCAACTTTAAATTGCAATAAAAATCTAACTTGATAACAAATTCAGCACTATCATGAATAACTTTTCATGTGGGATCGAAAAAAGGAGTTTCCGTTTTAACGATAGCAGATAAAGACATGAATATTGACGGGTAACAAACAAATTTGCATTAAAAATTTCCAAAAAGTTCTGGTGCTTTGTCTGAAAAACAGAAACTCCCTTTTCCGATTCCGCGTGAAAAATTATTCATGATAGGGCTGATTGCCAAACTGGGCGTTATATTTTAACTCTACTTTTCACCTTTCTAGGTGAGAGCTATTATTCGGCCAGTATGTAGATTTGCCATTGACTGTGGCTGTCATTTCTGAAAATTGTTACAAAAAATAACACCAATAGAGGGAGCCAATAGAGATGATATCCCGGTAACCCCAATTATGGATGACAGCGTTGAAGTTCCGCTGCCCGACTATAATGAAATCTTGACAGCAATAACACGGCTGTAGAACAACAAAGCCGCGGGAGCCGATGGTCTACCCGCTGAGCTGTTTAAGAACGGAGGCGAAGCTCTATTTGAATGCATTCACGAGCTTCTATGCAGAATATGGTTGGAAGAATGCATTCCAAACGATTCGAACCCCAGTGTACTCTGCCCAATCCACAAGAAAGGCGATCCCACTATTTGCGCCAACTACCGTGGGATAAGCCTCCTAAATATCGCCTATAAGGTTCTGTCTAGCGTATTATGTGAAAGACTGAAGCCCATGGCCCATCAGACCTGGAAAATATACCACCGACCAGATATTCACGCTACGACAAATCTTGGAAAATACCATAGAGAAGCAAATCGACACCCACCACCTTTTTGTCGACTATAAAGCCGCTTTCGACAGTCCAATAAGGAATCACCTATACTCCACCATGTCTGAATTTGGTATACCTGCTAAATTAATCCGTCCATGCAGGATGACACTGAGAAAAAATCGGGAAGGACCTCTCCCCCCATTTCTTACCAAACGAGGTTTCAGACAAGGTGATTCTTTATCGTGTGACTTTTTTAACCTAATTATGGAGAAGATCATTAAAGTTGCTGATCTGAGACAAAGCGGCACAATATTCTATAAGGGTGTTATGCTGCTAGCGTATGCCGATGATATTGATATCATTGGCCATAACACACGCGAAGTCAGTGCAGCATTCTCCAAATTAGAAAAAGAGTCGAGTCGCATGGGTCTTGCAGTAAACGCAGATAAGACGAAATATCTGGTGTCAACAAACAAACAGTCCCAGCGTATTGGCACCCACGTCACGGTTGACAACACCTCCTTCGAGGTTGTGAAGGGCTTCGTCTACCTCGGTTCCAGCATTAACTCCACCAACGATATCAGTAGAGAGATAAAACGAAGGATAACTCTTGCCAACAGGTGTTACTTTCGGCTCAGTAGGCAATTGAGAAGCAGAGCCCTCTCTCGACGAACAAAAGTCACGCTCTATAAGTCACTAATCATGCCCGTCCTGTTATATGCAGCACAAACCTAAACGTTGAGCAGCTCTGACGAAAAGATTTTGGCAGCGTTCGAGAAAAAGATCCTTCGTAAAATCTACGGACCAATCTGCGCCAATGGCGAGAAAAAATACGGTGTAACGATGAACTGTATGAGCTATACGCCGACATCGACATAGTAAAGCGCATAAAAATCGAGTGACTTCGCTGGCTAGGTCATGTTGAGCGGACGGAAGACGACGCTCCAGCGAAGAAAATATTCGATTCGATACCCAGCGGCGGACAACGCAGAAGAAGACGACCTCATCTCCGTTGGAGGGACCAAGTGGAGGACAACCTGACGAAACTTGGAGCTTCCAACTGGCGCCAGCAAGAGCAAAACAGAAATGGCTGGCGCAATTTCTTACAACAGGCGGAAACCGACTTACGGTTGTAGGCGCCACGTAAGTAAGTAAAATGTTAAAGCTTAATTAATCTGAACTTACCTTCAATTTTTATTTTGTAGGCAAATCACCATCTTAGTCAATGATAATTTCTGCAAGGTTTTCTCCACAAACTTTTTTAATTCCTTCAAACAACTTTTGTAGGAAGGCTTGCGAACTCTATATCTTTTTATTCTGGTGTTAAGTTTGAGGTCCACACCCACACCGAAAAAATTTTGATTGGTAAAACTAATCAAAAAGTTAATTAAAATTGCACCAACCTAGGAAAGACTTTCCATTTTACGGTAAAAATAGTAAAACTAACACCAAAAATAGTTATTTACCCATGAAAATAGTTGAGTAACAGTCGTACAGTAGCTCTAGCGCAGAAGATGTTTGATAAAAATTTTTACAGTGAGTTTTCTAATAAAAATAACTTATACTGAATTTTAACAGTGGGCAAAAATTTATTGACTTTGGCGCGATAATAGAGCACTGAACTCCTCTAACCGTCAGATGACGACGGGTTCGAACCCTACAGTTGGAACTATTTTTTGTTATTTTTATTTTTATAATTACATTTCAATTTTATTTAAACATTAATTTTTAACACATAAATTTAATATGATTTAAAAAAGTTTCACACTTTCTTACTTCCATCGTGTGGACTCGAACCCCGGACCGCGTCGATGTCTGGTTTACTAAGCGCTCTGCTTAACCTGTTGCACCACCGTCAATTGTATTTTCAGTCGGCTAATAATCGTGTAGTTATACTACCGGCTGACTTTAACTGTTCGAAGCGTTTAAATTTATTGTCACAATTGTTAAGTTACAATTTGTGATCAGTAATTCAAACGAAAAAAATAGTAAGTGTGCAACAATTGTACTGACGGTAAAGTGACCGCAAATATCGTTTGAATTTACTGATGAGATTTTTTTGTGTATTGCCATATTAAATCTATATGAATGTGAGTTAAAAAATTGAAAAAAAAAATTTTAAAAATTGATCTCTTGGCTTTACTATTTGAACAAATAGAAACATGACAAAATGCATTGGTAATATGCTAACATTTTTTGTTAGTAAAGCTAGCAATAGTCAACTTGTTACAGAAATAAAATCAACAATTAAATGGCGGTATCTATAATATCTCAATAGTTGAAAAAATAAGAACAAATTTCTAGTGTAAAATGTCACTATTCATCGCTGGTAAAATTAACGATAATTCAATGCAACAATTTTTGATAGTTTTAATTACTACTCAAAACTGTCAATAAAAACCAACAAATTGCGTGTTTAAAAAGTAACCATTAATATTTGGTATCTTTTATTCCTGAAATAGTTTTAAAGGTATCAACAAAATGCAAGTGAACAAATCCTACTTTTCTTTCTAGCTCTACAGAACTACAGAAATAGTTACAAAGCAACAACAATTTACATTTTTTGTTGAACTAACAATTTAATTCCGTTAATCTAACTGCAAAAAGAGGTTAAAATAAAATTTTTACGACAACAATTTGCATTGGTAATCAGTTAACTGTAAAGGTGGTTAAAATTACCTATATTTTTTTTTTGGGTGCATGAAGCACATGCTTGCTTTGCTGAGAGTCACACGTATTCTTATACTCTTTCGCTGATTCGACAAAAAACCAATGATGAAGCAGCACTGTTTCGGATGAAACGTCATTGATTGGTTTGTACACTGAAATTATTTTTCGAGCAAATATGGAAAATAATGCAACTGACCAAAATTAATTCATGCTTCTAACAGCTTTTGATGATATGCAATGTTTGTTGTGCTATATGTCATTGGAAAAAAAAAACGGAACAAACTTTGAAAAGGCATCTCCTATGTTTCCATAAGGAATTTGAAGTAAGGCTTTTTGTAGAGAAAAAAAAAAAATTTGTGGATAGATGGTTACTTAAAAGAAAAAAAAAAAATAAAAAACAGATGAACATTTCAAGCATCAAACCAGAGGAAACCATTTTCAGATGGTATATTTATTAAACAACTTTTTATAAAAAATTTTGCGTAGACTCGATAGTGAATCGAGTGCAATTATGGAGACTATCGTCTTGTCACCCAGAACCATAGGTCACCGTATTAAAGAAATTTTCTTATTTCTTGACTCGGCTATTAAAAATAACTAAGCGAATGCCAATTTTTTTCCGATAAGCTTAGACGATAGCACTAATATAAATGACCGATTTGAAATACACAAATTTTTTCAGTGCAGCTTCGTCTCAGTTTTAATTTTGCCGACCACTGTCTTAGATGTTGTTGCTAAGTTAGTTTTTGCTGGGACCCAATTATCCTCCAGTTCTTCTACGTCCACTTGGCTATCATCGTAATATACAATGTTCTCTTAATATACCGCCACAGTCTAATGTTTGTTTAAATAAAATTAAGTAAAAATTACAAGCAAAATTAAAAATCAATCAAAATTAAATATTACCTTAAGTTTGGCTTCGACCGCATGTCCATCTCCATCGACGATGTCCTTAGAAAAATAGCGAATACTAGAAATTTTATAATTCAAATCGGTCATTTATATTAGTGCTATTATCTAAGCTTATCGAAAAAAATTGGCATTCGCTTAGTTTGAAATAGATAATAGTCAAATAGATAAAATAGATAATAGTTAAATAGATGAGTCTAAAAATAAGCCGTTTTCTTCAGTTCGGCGAGCTATGGTTCTGGGTGACAAGGCGATAGACTCCATTACTGCATAATATGAATATACAACCTGAAAAAGGTCTCCACTGTTTGCTATTTCTACACTTATAAGAGTCGATATTGGCAATTTTAGCTGCTTCAAATATTCGTCTGTTAAAGAACCATCCATCCATAAGAAATACGTGTGAATCTCGGCAAAGCATGTGCTTCATGGGTGCCGACCACTGGTTTAGGCAATGCCGACGCTGGTAAATTGCCCGTTCTATTTTGGAACCCCCGAAGGCGGCTAAACAGCTGTTTCATGGAATCAATCCAACTTTGCAGATATACATGTATAAATATTTGTTGGCTTATATTAAATTTCTCACTAACTTTTCTCTATTGGTCAGATGTTTTTAAAGACCCATCCATAGCATACAGTTCTGTCGACATAGCTTCCCATACAACACAGTGCTCCTTCTTGGCGTCCTATGTCAGAAACTGGTCGTTGCCAACTTGCCGGTGCTGCTACATTAGCTCACATTAGCTGAAGCTTTGACATTCGTCCGGATTTGGCTTACTATTTAAATTAATATCACTATATATTTATTTTATATATTTATACGACACCACTTTAGCTTACCTTATCATTATTATTATCCATTATATTAAAATTTTTCTCGCTCTCTTGTCTCGCACACAACAAATACCTAACAATCGGTAGTGTTCTCACTTGCCACAGTCATTGAGAAAAGCACGAATTTTTATCGATTCACTGTAAGAACACTAACACATTATTAAAAGATTCCATTGAAGTGAAATCGGAACATGTACCAGCTTATCGATTTGGAACGAACAAATTTAACAAACTGTTCGTGCATGTGAAAATTACGTTCGAGTAGTGTCAAATCGCTAGTATGAATCGGTTACTGCGATCGTTATGAGGAGGTATGGGCACCACCATGGTAGAATTATAAGGTAGGCTCAAGTTGGAGCAACACGGAAGCTGTAGGTCAAAATCGGCTGGTCAAATTTTAGTTTTCTTCTTGTTGTTGTTGTTGCCTTTATCATTTGACGTTTAGCGTTCTCACAGCTTTGTTGTTGCAAAACTTGTTGTTTGAGCAGCCATTTAAATGTGAGCCTACCTTATAATTGCCCTGCAGGAAAATCAACTAATTTAAAAGTAGTTGATAAAGTAGTTTTTTGTCAACCACAACTAGTTGAAATTCTGACTTTTTTCCATAGAACAACTAACATATTTTGTATGGTGATGTCCGCTAAATAAGTCAATTGACTTTCGTCTGCATATATTTCCAACTACTTGTTAAATTAGTTATATTTAAATTTTTTTTTTATTTACTTTAAAATAACCAATTTAAAACTATTACTGATGGCGTAAAGTCAATAATATTTGATGAAATAACATGGTTAAATATGTATTAACTTGTAATCTAATAAAAATTTGCAATTAAAACATGTCAAAATCAGAGTAGTTGCCGCCTTAATATAATTCAAAGTAGTCCATGCAAGCATGGTTTGTTTTTAGAGTGTAGCTTTTTGATTTTTTTCGCTGTTCTCTTTTGTCTTCATCCGTTATAGATCTTACTCGTTTGCAGTCATTTTTAACACTGAACTGATTTTCGTTTCGTGGCTTTGTTGTTGCATTTTGTATTGCTGCATAAGCGTTTACTCTCAATGCTCCGCAGCTTGCTCCGTGCCCATAGCTGGTTGTGAGCTACTAGTAAGTTTTATTTTTAAATATGTATGTTTATCTTTATAATTTTTTAAAACGCATTACATTATATTTTAAAAGTTGTAAATTAAAACATTTAAAAAAAAAAACATGAAATACCTGAAAATATTTGGACATATCTGGAAAAAACATTTCTATTGCCAGTGTCGTAAACACATACCCACATGCAAACAGCCACGGGAGTTCTGTCAAAAGTTTGGAATAGAAATATACAAAATTGCAATAAAGAAAGTTCTAAGAATTTCTTTAACATTGTTGCATGCTTGTTGCGGCTGTTGCAGAAGTTTTCGACATGGCTAACACAAAGTGTACAGTAACAACACGCTGACGTGCCAACTATAAAAGACCTACTACTTGAATTCAAATTTATTTTTTTTTGTTGCATTTGTAGGTTTTTTGCTCTTGATTTTGTAGTCGACCGCATGTTACATGACTGTTACACTCGTCATTTGACAGAGGCAGCCACAAACACTGAAAATAAATGACTTCGGACGTTAGGAGCCAGCTATGCAAAAGTAACGCAATGCAAAGTAGCGTTGATAACTGTCACATAGAAGTCTTCATATGAGTATTACGTGTTAGCAGTTATTGTAATCATAATGTAATGCAGCATAACGTTGAGTTCCAATGAAAATAGAATTCTACGTTGCTTAACGCTACTTAAACACTCAAAAATTTGCTGTTGACAATAAAGTATGCCAGTTTTAATGGATAACGAAAAATTTGTATTGTTAATATAATTATATTATATTAGTGGTATTCGCTCTTTCGTGTATTAGATGTACTGATTGTAATTGTACCGATAAATACAAGGGAAAGAGTGAGTGACTTCTTCCACAGCAGTGTATCTACTATTGGCTACACTGGTGGCAATTGAACGTTTTTTCCTTATTTTAACATTTTCCATTACAGATTCCATTACAGATGGATTTTAAACAGTTCTAATTAGAAAACGATATGATGTGACGAGCTAGCGCAAAAAATTATGGCGAACAAAGGACAAGAAATTTTGCTAAGAATGCTGCCAAGTAATGTCAAAATGATACAATTAACACATACAACTACATTACAATCATGTTTTGATGTTGTAAAGAAACACATAAAGTGTATCTTCAAAAGCTATGGTATTTGTTGTTGCATGTGTATTTAGTGTAATTTTTTGACAGAAGTACACTAGTGTATTCATAAATACACAAAAGAGCGAATACCACTATTATTTTGAAAAGTAATATCAGCATAAAATACAAAAGAAAAGAACGATCAATGACGAATACTATGCAGCCGAATTGGACTGTTTCAGCAACGCTTTGAAAGAGAAACGTCCCCATTTGTGGAGGAAAAAAGTGCTCTTCCATCAAGACAATGCGCGCATCACATATGCCTAGCCCCTATGGCAAAATTTCATGAATTGAAGTACGAATTACTTCCTCATCCAGCATGTTCTCTAGATGTGGCCCCCATTGACTATTTTCTGATTCCAAACCTGAAGAAATGGCTCGGCGGCAGAGAGGAGCTCATCTCCGAAACACAGGACCTTTCGAAAACGTATTTTTCGGAAGGTTTTTGGTTCAGTGGTTTGGTCTGTGCGATGATCAATCACTATTGGGCTATTGTTCACTCTGTTTTTGATACCTACACCTAGAATAGACCCTAGCATTGCCAATGATACCAAGTACTTGAAAATCAAATTCTCCACATTGTGCATATTTTTTAGTCATTTATGAATGGAATCAGAAAGAACCCCTAAAGCCTAAAAGTATAGCACATCGAGTGATATGTTTTCAGATGCTAAAATTTCTTTATTAATGAGCCATCTTATACTGCATTGTTAAAAAATTAAGCTCGAATAAGCCAACAATGGAAGAGCGAAACAAAAATAAATGCGTATAAAAACGACCACCTTTTTTAGCAATCAACTATAAAATCTATTTATATATGCCCCATATCGGTTCCTCATTACAAATAAAAATCAACGAAATTTTACTGCTCCTTATCACTTGCTGATAAACCTTATCCAAATACACAATCTTAACTTTGTCAAATTCAATCAATATCAGACCTAATACCTGCGTCCAAATGACATAGACAACAGACCAGTTGGTTTAGTCGGCACATTAAGACGTCTTAGTTGAAAGTGCAAACAGGTGGTCAACACTATTATAAACACGATTTTAGCCACAATGTCACCACCGCCACCACCATATCACCAAGGACCACCACCACGTAGCAATCGTCCTGCTATTAGAATTGAAATAATACCACCATGGCGTAGACGACATCATCATCATACCCCACCACCACCACCACCGCCCGCAGCTCCAGTTGTTGTTATTATGCCACCATCACAGCCAGCTGGCTACTATGTTCCACCAGGACAGCCACAGGCACCACCACCACCACCGCATTACCACAACCCGCCGTCTCAGGGTTGGTAAGCTGCGTCAAGTCGCTGAGGCATGCAAGGAAAAGAGAGGCTACTTGTAGCTAGTTGTAGTGTTTTATTAACAGAATAAATGAATTAAATTTATTATTTTAAGTATGTATAACAGATTTTAAGTTTCCTTATGAAGTATCTTTACTTAGAAGTTATTAGTATCGATGGTTATATGTAAACATATCGTAACTGACATTTTTCGAAAATTAGATAAATATGTCTAAAAATTTAAAATTTATTTCCAAACATTGTTTTCCAAAGTTGCAAAATGTTATTCATTTTGATTTGTTCAATAAACACAAACAATCGTGTTTCGTTGTCTAATTTAATTTATTTTAACATTTTCAACTTAGCGCTTTGCTAAGTTTTTTGTTTTTTGCTTTTCCTGTAAAATTCATGAGTTGTCACTTACGAAGTGTTAAGGTCGATTGATATGTGTTTAATTTATTGGTCAGTTGGTAAAAAAAAATATATACATTTTTGCATATATTCTAAATTCTAAAAATTTTGCTTGCGATAATGTTTGATTTATTATAGTTAATGTTTGGTTTATTTTTCTTAGACATAATTTAATTTTGATAAATGTTTGAAAACTACTGATTAAATAATAATTATTAATTATTTATTATTAATACTGAAAAAAATGGTGTGAAGAGAAATGTACACGCATTTAAGTGCAAAGTGCAACAATAAAAATGCATATTACAGTACGAAAAGTTTTTTGGGATAATTTGAACTCACTTTGTATTCTATTTGTATTGAAAACACAAACAAGAAATGATATAGAACAATACTTGAATCATTTCTTAAATCTAAGTCTCAGAACATTTTATTTACTTTGGTCACTCTCCAACAGATATCAGTAATTAACATTGAGCTACCAGTATAGCAAATTCTTCGCTGTGAATTATATTATATATGTTAATAAGTTAAATTTTGAGATATAGAACAAAACAACACAAACACAAATTTGATATGTATTCTTAGAAACGATGCTTCCAGAAGACTTTCCATATATCCAATTGTGTTTCTTTTTAGCTTTCTAAGAGAAGCGTCTTCAAAAGGCATTCTCTTGAACTGCTGGACGGCATTTCAAATAGCAATTAAATTCAATTACATAAGTTCCAAAACATACTTATAGCCCTATTCTGGTGATTGACAATTGCAAATTTATTAACAACTGTAAAAATTTATTATGTTAAAATGTAATCAAAAGCTCATACATGACAAAAATGTGAGCACAATAAAAAAAAAAAAAATATCCGGAGCAAATAAATTTGCGAAACATTTTGAAGGTTTTCAACTCCTTCCATCAAAAAATACCACTTAAAAGACTAGCTGGTCAATAAATTTATAGTTCACCAATCACCAGAATAAGGCTATTAATCTTATTCTAGCTACAGTGGGTGGCCAAATTATTAGGGACACTGCTCACTTTTATTAATTTTCTTGTTTTAAGCAACTGTTTGAGCTACCAAAGTAGTTTTTAAAGGTTTGTTTTATTTTTTATTGCTACTGGTATCATAATTATTGTTTTTGGTAAGTGGCAGCACTTATTCGGTTATGATTTAAAAAAAGTGCAGTTTGCCGTATTGTCGTGTTTAACACAGCCTTATTATTTTTTTCCAGTTTTCACGTCTTAAAAATTTAAAAAGTAAGTAATGGTTCTTATAACAATACTTTTTTAAAAGTTTTATCTGTGAATTAACATTTTCTTAACGATTTGGTGCGAAAACTTTAAACTTCCTTCTTTGTAGAATGGGCAAGGCTTCGGACACTTCTCCAAGAAAATGTAGGGAAATCCACACGTTGCTAGTGCACTCCACACATTCACAGAGAGAGATAGCAACTATTGCAGGGGTTTCAAAGTCTGTTGTCAATCGAATTAAAATAAAAATTGATAAAAATGTAAATCTCGAAGAAGACCGTGTAGGAAAATGCGGCAGGAAAAGGGTTACAACTGCTCGTGCTGATCGAAGAATCAGAGACATCTGTTTAGAAAATCGGAAAAAGAGTGTTTATAGTCTCACTACGATGATAAACAACGAAGGTGTAAAAGTTTCGGCCAGAACAGTCCGGAGGCGGTTAGCCAAAGAGAATCTGATAGGTCGTCGGCCCACCATAAAACCACGCCTAACCGAGGCTATGAAAAAGAAACGACTGCAATGGGCCAGACAACATCGATATATGACTGTGGCAGATTGGAGTCGAGTAAATACATTTTTCTTAAATAGTACGATGCATCATTAATGATTTTCTTTTGGTAATTGTAATCTTTTATAGGTGTGTTTCTCCGACGAGTCAACGTTTCAAATTTTGGTTGACAAAAGTTCTTTTGTCAGACGACGCCCTGGAGAAAAATACAATTCGGATTGCCTTGTGGAGAGGGTTAAACATCCGGTTAGTGTTATGGTGTGGTCTGTCATCTCAGCCAAAGGCATGGGACGCCTATACATCGTGGAAGGGACGATGAAACAAGACCAGTACAAACGAGTTCTGGAAACCCGGCTACTGCCGCAGCTTAATGAATGGTTCTCTGACAACGATGAGTACATTTTTATGCACGATTCGGCACCTTGTCACAAAGCCAGGAGTGTTACTGCATTCCTGGCAGAAAAAAACATTGCAGTTTTGCCTTGGCCAGGGAATTCACCGGACATGAACCCCATTGAAAACATGTGGGAGCTCACCAAACGGGCGATTGCGAAAAAAATTATCACCAACAAGCGCCAGTTGATTGAAACTCTGATCAGCGAAGGGCACCACAACTCTGATCTCCAAAAAAATGCAAAAACATGTATAGAGAGCATGCCTCGACGCCTAGAAGCTCTTATTGCAGCTAAAGGTGGGATCACTAAGTACTAACACTTTATATTGTTATATTTAAATATTGCTTTTATGAAAAATAATAAACAGTTTTTCCTAAATTTTTTGTTGTTTTTATGATCACAATAGACCACAGATACAAATAAAAAATACATAAAAGACCTAAAACCATTAATTTGCCTGAAAAAATCAGCTAAGCTAGAAAATTTTAAAATCTGCGTACTGTCCCTAATAATTTGGCCACCCACTGTAAGTCATATTTCAGTAAACCTTTATATATTAGACTTCACTTAACAAAATCTTTGATTCTTTGAATGAATGCCTCAAAGAAATCTTCCTTAGAAGAAATTCCGGAAGTACTGTAGAAGACTAAGGAAAGCATCCTACCCAATGACATGCATGTGTTTAAAGAATGCATTCTGGGTATGAAAGTGGAAGGGTTGGAATTTAAAACTTTCTCTTCCACTTAACCTACTTTTGGAAGCACTTTTTGCACTGTTATGTTGCACGTCAGACTGTTGGCTTGGAAAACAAATGATTGAATATCGTGTGCATCTGTTGCTTGCATCCTGTTGAAATATGTGAATTTTTATTATTGTGTTGAACAAGGATGCTATATATCAATTTGATCAACATAAACAAGATTTGTTGTTACTTTGCTGGGTAAAGGAAAAAAACACAGGTGCGTCATTGGACACACGAGAGAAGCGAAGCTTTTTTACAGTTCCATAGATATAATATAAGATTTTTTTTTTTTTAAATAACTTAAATTCAAAAATTTAAAATATTAAATATATTAAAAAAACTCACGATAATATTCACACCAGTAAATTGTATTACATTTCATTCTTATATTATTTATTTTATTACATGTTACTGCCATTGTTTTTTCAACGCACTTGTGGGCAATTGTTAATTTTCCTGCTAGGGTGATAGTTGACAGTCGCTGTTTTGATTGTCGTTTTTGAAAACGACACCTAAATACCTAGCGCATGAAATCAATAGGGAAAAAAGTGATTGTCAATTTGATAATCACCTAACACGGAGCAAAAGCGACGATTTTGATTGTCAATTATCACTTTAGCCGATACCACCCCAGTATAAACGAATTCACATAAAAAAAAAAATATATCACTTTGCCCACAGTGAGGATCGATTTTATAACCCGTTGATTAATAAACTTGCACTATTCCCACCGATCCAAACAGCTCTGTTAGATTTTGACGCTGATTTAATATTAAATATATAACTGCAGCTACGTTAACAGTTGTTAACAGATGGCACTAACAAACTGAGGATGATGACCAGTGTTGTTACTTGCAAATTTTATGTAGTGGTAGGTTGAGTCTAAAATGAGTGAAATGGTGAATTTTAAAAAACTGGAATATATCATTATACAATAATAAGGTAGGGTAAGGAGATTCACCACACCGACCTCGAATGTCAAAATGTGTTTTAGCATTGCCACTTTTCTGTATAGTTGATAAATGTGGGACAAATAATAAGAAAGGAAATTATTTGTGGGATGAATAGTATAAATTCGGACAAATGTATTTACAATGAAATTAATCGCTGTTTTGTGATTTTAAAGCTTTGTTTTCAGTAAATTATCATTGCATACTACTTTTAGTTTAGCTTTTTGTGTTCTTTATTTCTTATTTAAAATGCTTGTTCTAATGTACACTATGAATGTGATACATAATTTTTTGTTGCCGTTTGACGGAGAAACTGTTGAACATAAATCAAAAACAAGTTTTTGAAAATTGACACATTGCTTTTATTTCATCTTCTTAGTCTTTTTATTTAATCGGTTGGAACTTGTTGGAAAAAACTTAAGTTTTCTGTGTTTCACATTATATGATAGATGTCCGAAATTCTTTCTGACATTTTCAAACATTTTTAAATTAACTATAAATATATATTTACTTAATATATTCCCAAATAACAAGAACTGAAGTGCACTTCTGTATCAAAGAACGATTTTATAGGGAAGGGCCTATGGGCAAATGACGAATGGAAAAATCCCAAAAATAGTTCAAAACTTTTCTAATAGTAGAATAATGTACATCACCGTTTGCCAGTGGCTACATTTAATAATTTCACTTTCGAAGCAAACGTCGAAGCGAAATATTAATATTAAAGAATAAAGTGCGTTAAAAAAAATTTTTAAAAAAATTGTCTCAAAAAAGAAAACGAACAAAGCGATATTTTATCAAATTATCGCCTATCCAATGTGTTAAACAATCCAATTTTTGACGAATTGCCGAACATCGAAGTTAACAAAGTTATAACATGTCGCCATAGCTAAGCAATTCATCAAAAATGCAAAGAACAATCATGGATTTTTTCTGGATATTTTATAAGATACGGCAGCACAGTATTTTATAATTTTGACATTCCAGGTCGGTGTGGTGAATCTCCTTACCCTACCTTATTATTGTATCATGGAATAAATTGTTCTTCTTAAGGAAAAATTCGACTGAAGTTCTACAGCAAAACAAATCATAAGAGGTATACCATACAGTAAGTTTTTTCACTCTGAATTAGTTTTATTGCAAATAATTCCCATATAATGTTCTTAAGACAGTACTAAAATACAATATTAAAATTAAAATAAAATTTCTAAAATTTTAATTATAATGCAATAATTTTTATATAAATATATCAAGAAGTGATGGATTTTGTAAAAATGGAAATAGTGGTTGTACCACAATTGTGGAAAAGTGGCAACACTGATGATAGCGAGTGGTTTAGCAGCTACCCAAACCATAAAAATCTATTAATCAACTCTTGTAGCAAGTGGCTAAGCAGCTACCCAAACCACACAAATACATTAATAGGTTATTCGATGTGCTGCAACACAGCTTCAGTTGCATTTATTACTGAATCAATGCCTCTGCATAACGAGGGTGCTTGGCTCAGTGGATGGAGTGTAGGACTCCCAACCAATGGTTTTGTGGGTTCGAGTCCCCACGGCAAGTGAAGAAAAATTTGTTACATTAAATTGCCTTGTTGTAAAAAACACAGAAACAAAGAAACCATATAAAATTCTAAGAAGAAATCTGTCGAAAATTTTTCAGATTTCACTCCAAGCAAATCACAGAACGGGGCGTAAAAAGCTTTGCTTCAAAAAAACTGAAATTTGAGAGAGCTTATCTTTCATTCAAACACTTCCAGGCAATAAATAAATTCTATTCACGATCCGCAGCTAAAAATGATTTCGACTCGACATGTTTTGGACAGAAAACTGGAAAAAAATGTTGCCTTCAACTTTATCAAACAGAAAACCAAGTAAGCATACGATTAACAAAACAATGAGTAGCAGAAAAAAAGATGGCAAAACTTCCAAAATTTGACAGACAAGTGTCCTAAATGTGACATGTGACAATGTTTAACAGACAGTGCTGTTAAAACAACAGTTATGCTTGTACCGCCATCTGTGGATTAGACTTCGAGGCCTTTTTTCTTATTTAAATTAAATTCAATCGGATTACAGACCGAAAAATCGCAGTGAATATTAGCATTTCCTAATTTTTTACGTTTTTCTTTTTTATGTTGTTTCTGTAAACATTTGAAATTATAATAAGCTATTGCCCGAACTCGAGTATTCATTCAAAAGTCAAAGTTTTAGTACCTATAATATTCCTCGAGAAGCTTTTTTCTGTCTTTGTATATGTATATAAAAAATATTTTTTAAGTAAATGTAATGTATTTTTATAAAAAAATGGCTTTTGATTAATGTGTAATTTTATAGGAAAACCTAATATCAATTGTTTTTTATTATGTTGAATTTGATGTTTAAAATATTGTGTATGATTTCTAAAGATTTTTTAAGTTGCAAAAAAATAGTAAAAAATGCAATTTAAAAAAAAAAAATTCGCGGATCATAAGCTATTACTAGTTGTAATAATCAGGATTTTTAATTATTAATATCAGAAACAAAAACGTGTGGCGTTTTAATACAAGAAATGAAGAAATTGATTTTGTACTTGTAACTTGAAACAAAATGCCACTATACTAATATATGGCCGAATACGGCATTGGGACATTTGGAGTACATATTTTGCAAATGAAAATGGATTTTAGTCAAAAAATATTTGTGGAATACTTTTTAATTTTTTATCTACAATAGCATTACATATGTCCTTACCAAATACATTTATATTAAGATTAAGCATGCAAGAGTTTTCTAGAATCATGCATTCAAAAAACGTCAGGCATTGGGACATGGACAACTTTTTGCTTGTGAGATAATATTTTGTAACACAAATCTCTGCGTGTTGGATACATTTACAAGTAAACGATCTTCCATGAATTTTGTGTAAAGCATTATCCCTTCATAATACGGCTTTATAATCTACAGAGGTCAGTTCTTTAAAAAATATCTTCTTTTTGTCTCGTATAGCATCGGGACACAAATTGTAAGGCATTGGGACTTATCCGTTTTTTTTATGAATAATTTCAAATTATTAAATAGAACGTACATTTTAAAAATTTATTTCATCAACAATTATAAAAGATTCAACGTAAAAAACTAAAAAAAGTATTAAATTTAAAAACAATAAAAGTAAACTTAAAAATTAAATTATTTTAAATATTTTTTTTGCGAAGTAGATGTCAAGCCAATGACTAATTCTGATGAGTTGGCTGCTATAAAATAGTGCAAGGTTGTAATACTCTACATCCATTGAAGGTTTTTTCATCTTGCTAAATTTTTTTTTTTTTCTGCTGTTTTTGCTCAATTTTTGTCATTGAAACAGAAACTCATGAAAACTAGAGCAGTTCAAATAGTACGAATGCATGGAATCAATTGGTGTGAGTGAGTACGCATATAGTACGAATTGTAGAAAAATTTGTAGGACGGACTGTTTTCTTTGCATTTTTTAGCGGTTTCTTTCAATTCGTTCATCGTTAATTTTCGATCAAATATTTACTGTACTGTTAATAATTAATTTCAGGTTTTTAGTGTAAACAAAACCATTTTAGATGAATGTATGCTGAATTGGAAGTGATGTATGTAGCTAATATTAATTTATTAAATGCAGCTGCTCTTAAAAACACCACAAATAAAGAAGTAAAAACGTTTATCCTTTTCTTACAAAATCCACGCGCCACTTGTTTTCAGATTTTAAAATTGGACAAAAAAAAAAAATGAAGTATCATAAGGGCTTAACAAGCGGTGTAGTGACATTCATTCTGGTAAATATTTCATTATTAAATATTTTACGAGTACCATCCCGTGTTGGTTTTTAATTTCTCGTTTTCGACGTCAAAATGTAACTGCCACATAAAAAACCAATAAAAAGTATGAAAGAATGTGAAAGGAGAGCGAAAAAATAAGTACGATCCTTGGTCTTACGTTCACCTTCTTTTGTGAGTGAAAACGTAAGTAGTGCTTTCAATTTCCGTTGTGGAGAAGGTTTAAATGGATTATGTGGACGTCGTATATCAATACAGCACGGGCACCATACGTTTTCATGCATACATCCTTCTTATTAAATAAAGTGCATAAGAATGGAAACACGAACGATTCCGACCGTCGGGCGTACATTCCCTTAACTTTATTTTAGTAAAGGAAGACGTAAGTACGTATGATGCTTTTTATACTTTACAGAAGGAAGCTTACTAGAGGCGGCCATTTCTTTGTAAAAGTAATCAGGATTTGGAAAGGATATCAGGATTTTGGCATGCCTCGCGGACGAAAAGTAAGTAGGCTATAAGGCATTATAGAAGGATGGTTTTTCCCATTGGGATGCTTCTGCCTCCACATGTGTGCTACCTTTAACAGTGCCCCCGATGCCGGCCATCTTCATGGCACGAAGCAAAAAAAATCCTTGTTTAAATAACCGTTTTTTTCTGTGTGGTAGACTTTTTTTTTGAATAAGCGATATATTTATATATCCTGTCTGTCAAATTTAAATATGAAAAAAAGCTTGGCATGATTACATTGGTACATTGGTATAATAAAAACTACACTCAAAGAAATATTGTTTATATTGACAAATTCCAAGGTTGAGTCGATACATTTTTTCAGTGTAGATTTAACAAAAGCTCTAATCAATTTGATTTAAGGTGAAAAATTATATTCATACTAGCAGGCCACGCGGCTTAGAGCGTTAAAACGTTTTTTTTCCTCTTACACAAACTTTTAAACGCCATTCAAACGATCACCGTGTGACATCAGCATTTAAGACAATGCATGTCAAACGAAATAAAAAACATTTTTTTCTTTCGTTTTGTTTTGCTTTGCAGCTCAGCAATGCATTTATATGTATCTCTCTTTTAGCCTTAAGGGCCCTATAGACGATCAACTAATCGCAAAACTGGTTGATAAACTGGTTGAAATCAAGTCATGTGGAGATGAGTTGAGGTGATATTTTTAGTTTTTCAACCAGTTTATCAATCAGTTGGCAAAAATTAAAAAATTTTGATTTTTTGCGATTTCACATCAACCAGTTCTTCAACTAGTTATGTGTTTGTAGCAAAATCAACAAATCGTCAGATTCATAAAAAAAAAATTATTTGCATTCATTTTCAATATAATACGAGTATGCGCGATGTTTTCAAGAAGAAAATCTTTTTGTACTGGAATTGAAAAATTAGTCCAAGCGTCTATAGATAAAACCATCGACCAGTTTTTCAATCAGTTTTGCGATTAGTTGCTCGTCTATAAGGGCCGTTACGCGTGGTTCATCTCTTTTTATGTTGTGCTGTGCTGGCTGTGCGGAAAAAGAGAAGAGTAGAGAACAACATGGAGTTTATTGAAAGTTAAAAAATACGCCTCACATTCAAAATGAGCTACTTTAAAGAAATCATTTTAAGTATTATATTAATACTAGTATAAAAGCTCGTCCTACGACGCACTGTGGCGACATTTCTAAAAAGTGGTTGCGAAAATCAATTTTGGTGTGGTGGAAATTCGCAAATCTTATGATGCAGTTTGATTAACAATTGCTTTAAGCTCGCGAATGTAAAATTTTAACTTATTTGTAGAGCTGGTGAAAGTTGATGGTTTTTTTTCGAGTTTTTTAATATTATTTTAATTTGTTTTTTTTAA
This sequence comes from Coremacera marginata, assembly GCA_914767935.1. Lineage (NCBI taxonomy): Eukaryota > Metazoa > Arthropoda > Insecta > Diptera > Sciomyzidae > Coremacera > Coremacera marginata. The sequence goes on from OU612043.1 coordinate 225,697,875, forward strand.
TTCAAGATGAGGTTAAAATTTTTCTGCAAGTTATGAAAGAATAGTTATTTGTTTTTTTTGCATATATAACATAAACGGTCTTTGTGCTTTCAATTAACACAAAAAAAAAAAATGAGTATTTTTTAATGTACGTGGTGACTCTACTTTTCCGAAACACTACTCTTACCCTTTTTTTCAAATTCGAATGGACTTTTAGTCTTTTAGAACAATTCTTAAAGCAGAAGTATCGGTAAAATAACTATTTTTATCAGGAAACCTGTGACTTTCTTCAAGCTCTTGCAATTGAACTTGCATTCCGCGTGTTCTGGCATTCCTAAAAATGGGCGTGGTGGCACTATAATTACGCCCACGCTTAAGAAATCATTAAGACTCCAAAACTTCTGGTACGATTGTACTACATTTATGGCAGTAGCCTGTTTTCCAACACGAGATGGTTTATGGGGAATAATGTTTGCCACACCCCCTTTCACAGCTCACAAATAAAAAAAAGTATGGTTGCTGGAACGTCCGTGGCGAAGACGCAGACTACTGTGTCCTGCTAGCAATTAAATAAATATCGATGAATGTTTCTAAAAAATTAATGTTATGCTTTTACATTATAAATATCTGAAATTGTTTAAATATCAAAATATATGCATTTCCGATGTTTTTAAAGTTTTGGGACATTTTTATTTTCAGTGTAGAACAAAATTTTGAGCTTTGAAAATTTTAATTAACTATGGATTTGTTCTCAGCAACCAAAAATTAATCATAATTCATGTTTTTAATAATTTTTTTCTAAAAAAACACTCATATGGAGAACTTCATATTCATAATTTGTACATCTATTAGAAAGTCTAACTTTGACCGTGCATACCTTAGCATCCCTAAGGGCAAATCAAATAAATTTCTGCAGTGAAAGCTGCATTATTTTTCTGTCAATAGAAAATAAAAATCATAGAGATATCTCAATTAGTTCAGAGATATGATTTTTGCAACGAGAAATTCCAAATGTCGCCACTGTGCGACGGGTTGGAAGCATTAACGCTCAAACTGTAATTTTGTTTTGCTTTTATTACAGTGCTTTTACAACATGCTGTTCATCATGAAAGTATGCACATACATTAAAGGCAATCATGTCACTGATAAGTATCAAATTAATTTTCTGTGCATACTTTCAGGCTGAACATTTTTCAGGACAGTACATGTTGGGAGAAACTGTAATAACCGTAAAAAATAATTACAGTTTGAGCGATATTGGATGCACAGCATTGTGCTTACCTTTTATTTATTAAGATTTGGTTGGGCAACCTTTTGCAGAAATTACTACTTGCAGACGTTCGGGCATCGATTCTAACAGACACCATATATATGTCGAAGAAATTGTACGCCATTCATCTTGCAAGGCATCTAAAAGGTCATTTTTTGATGAAATACTGTTTTAACGCACATTTTGGCCAAGATGCGTCCTTAAATTTTCAATAATATATTAGTCTGGCGACTGTGGTGGTACTTTAAGTACATGTGGACAATAATACTGAAGATACTCCAGCGCAACATAGGATTTATGCTTGGGATCGATGTCTTGATAAAAAAAGAAGTCTCTTAATTCCTGAATTTTTGAGTACTTGGCCTAAGGTTTTGCTTCAAAATGGCTATAAACACAAGCTTTTTCATTATCCTTGGAATGTGCCGAATATTGCCGATACAACCACCTGCCATGCAGCCCCAAATATTACCGAAGTAACCGTGCTTAATACTGGGCGCAATGTTTTGCGTATGAGGCTACTTTCGTCTGTAAATAAAGCCAAAAAATATTGTAATTAGGTATTAAACCTGCATTTCAAGTCACTTACCTTTTGCCAAAAGTTCATGTCTTTAACAACATATTTCCGCGCAAACTCCAGACTTTTTTAAGGTTTTTCAAACTAATAAATGCCTTTTTTCGAGCCATCCGTCCATTGTAGTCGTACTTCCTGAGGACTGTTTTGGCATTGAAGTGGATATTCAATTGAAATTCTACGAGAACAAAAAGGAAATGGCCATTTCAGCTCATGAAAGGACTTTGACCGAGCTTCGTGTGATCAATAGTGTTGTGCGTGTTGTGAAATGTTTAAGCAAAAATTATCGAGAACTGGCCCTATAAGCTTTATGCCGACTCCGAACGGCTTATGTTCTCAAGGAGCTTTTCATGGCAGTTTTTACTCTCTGAGGTGTTCCATTGTCTGCAGGGAGGTGACGGCTGAACAGAAAAATTAGTTCAATTGAAAAAACATTCCGTGTCAAATGGGATTTGAGCCTGGGTGGAAATAGCTGGAAAGGCTGGAAATAGCCTTCTTTCGGCTTATTTGCAATTATTTTTTCTTTGGTAAAGCGGTGAATAATGTGCTGCATAATTCCTCGAGCATTATTTACATATTCAGCTAGAACTCTTTGAGACTTGCTTTACTGGTAAAGTTCGATTTCTCTCTGTCTAATTTCAGCACTTGTTTGTCGACCCATCTTTACTAATTGCATTTCAATGCAGAACTGAAGCATCAGAAATGACATTTGTGGAAAAGTTGATAAGGGTATTTTTTACTTCAACGCTAAAATTTCAGAAATGCTGAAATGTACGAAAACTTCACTGCAATTGTTGTTGTTTTGGTTTTCCGAAGTTTGCTTAAATTTAATCATATATTGAGTTGATGAAAAACAATCGTCGGAAATTTGCGAAGTAAGATGTGTTCAGTAATCATAAGCGAATCTGTTTAATGAGTGTGAGTCATTGTGAATATGATAATTTCTATAATAAGAAGAGCATTCTGTCAAATCTCGCCTACATGCTAATGAAATGCCTGCAATTTAGAACGAAATTGCAATTCAATTAGTTTCTTTTAATTGATTTAAAGTTTCGATGGCCGCTTATAAAAATTATTAAAGTATAAAGTACATATATGGTATATGTACATGCGACAAGGAGACTCTTTGTCTGCTGACATGCATCGCATGACTAACGAAATGAAGCAACGCCGATTTTAAGGTGACAGATACATGTGACAAAAACGAAACATTAAAAACGGTCGCTCACTTCAACTCGTCGGAAATTTCCGATTTCTGAAATTTTAGCAGTGAAGTGAATACCCTTGATATCAAACATTTTTACCATTATATTAACAAAAACAAAATTTGGTGGCTCACTTTAAGTGTGACGTGAGCTTATGCATTTGGTTTTTTTTTTTATAATTTTTGTTACTTTCATTGAGAATAACTAAAACCATTCACAGTTAAATTATACACTCATCCTCGACTTACAAACTAAGCGAGAAATAAAGTTTGTCAGAATGTCAGTAAAGGAATATAATCAAGCAAAGGTATTTTTTTAAGCAGTGGCTAACTTTCACTGTGAGTCACTGTATATTTTTGGCAGAAAAGTAGATTAGGTCAGTTTTTATCATTTTGTATGCAGTCGGAGCAACTGGAAGCAGGCGGATGTAACCGGAAATTGAATTTAAAAAAGTATTGTTTTATTTTCATGGCAAACCAACGTTTATAGTATACATGAATCATTTTTAATTTATTAGAAGCTTGTCAGATTATGCATCGGAGTCACAGTATAAGTCACTGTGCACAATTTGTTGGTGTATTAATAAAAAGTAAACGATTTCCTTTTGTTTTATTCTAGAATTTACATTGTAGTGAAAGTTTTTACTACTGGCCTATAAAGTTGTAACGTGAGAATTTCTGTGGTCTAATTGAAATATTTTTTTTATAATACCATATTAACGGCCGTCAAATTTTTCTACATTTTTATAGCTACAGAGTTGCAGACTTCAAGGCACAAAGTAGTATTCTTAATTCTATAAATATTATCATGAAATTGCTTTTCTATTCCTTTTTTTATGGTACAACGCAGGTGGTTTTAAATAATAGCAAAGTTAAGTGAAATGAATTATTATCACTGCGTTGAACCGTAATTTAACAAAACTCTTAAGGTATCGCTCAACGGTGCGTTTTTTATTCTGTGCAAACAGTTAAACTCTGAGCAGGCAGTTTACGTGTTAAAAATATGTGCGCCCATAAATCTTAGGCGAATTAAAGATTATCGCCGTCAGATTAAGGCCATAAATATGAACAATAATATAAATTTTAAAGCTGCGGTAAGCATTTTATTACAACCTGCGGGCGAAATACACATACGTTTGTCTACTATCTGATAATTATTTAAATTCAATTTAACAATTTAAGAATTTTAGATTCGGAGAAAAATTATGGAATTATATAATTGTTAAGTGAATTTATAAGTTGGAGTGTGAAACTTTTTTGATGTAATTTCTGGTTGGATTGTATACGATTGTGTACGGTTGGATTGGATTGTGCTTAACTTTGTATATTATTTTTGAATTAATTTGTACTAGTATTGCTTTTATCACATTCCCCATCTATCGAAAAAGTTGTTTACTCTTACAAAAAACTTTACTTACACCATAAATTGTATGGAAAAATTTCGTTCAGTGGTCAACAATGACTAATATTGAGAACTTATTCATAACAAGAGAAAACTTACGCATTTGGGCTGTTTGTTGTTATTATCGCTTTTCTGGGGATTTTTTGTTTTGGAACAGTGCCTTATCAGGGCCTACTCTAAGCTCAACACTAAAAAAAAAACCAAGATAAGAGCTGATTAGTAGTTAAAAATGATCGATTGCAAAAAAATAAACCAAACAAAAGAATACTCTATTCTGACTACCCTATGTTGACTATCAACGGATTTCAATATGTTATATTTTGCCCCGAAAAAGCGAGTAAAATAAACGTATGCCGCCAGTTTACCAAATATATTAAGCGAGTGAACAACGAGTTCTTATCTAAGAAGTATTTTCTAAAAGCAGTGATAAAGTAAAATTTTATTATAAGAATGGATCCTTATCATCATCATCATCATCACCATCATCATCGGCCCGGTATTGAAATTGATATATATCCTGGCTGGCGACGTCCTTATTATCCACCAGCACGGCAGCCACCACGCACTGAAGTTATTGTGGTGACACCAGCTGCACAATATGTACCACAACCACCACCTCGCACTGAAGTCATTGTGACCTCACCAGCTTATCAGTATTTGCCCCAACCACCACCACCACAAGGACAGTATTACAACAACTACAATAATACGCCATATCCGAGATGGTAATTGGCAAAACTCCCGAAACTTCTAATTTATCTTTATAAAATAGACAAAAAAATACATCGTATATTTATATGAGTTTTAAAAAGAATCAATTGAAGTGTCATTGCAAATGAATGACGAAATATATGTACATTTTAATTTAATTATTTCTAAATTATTCTAAAATTATTTCTAAATTAAATAATTTCTATCTAGACTATTTCAGTCCATGATAGAACTTTGACCGAGTTTCTATTTATCAATTTGTGTTAAGCGTGTTTTTAAATGAAAGCTGTCGTATGCATGTGAAAGCTATCCGCCCGTGGGCCTTTTGTACTCCCCTGATCTAAGGGAAACATTTTTTTTTTGTTGTCCTCTTCATGTGAAATGTACCATATATATATATATATATATATATATGTGTATATAAAGAGTGATGCAATGCGTGGTCCCTTTTTCAACTGGATTGTTTTGACAGGTGTTATGTGTCAAATGGCTTGTCCATGTGACATTTGTGTTCAGTATTTAATACAACTCAATCATGAATAGATTTACCCCTATACAACGTTTATTAACAGATCAGTCATCAGTTAGAGAATGTTATAGAGTTCTTCAACATCATTTTGGTCGTTATGAGCGTCCAACTGAGCGCACTATTCGTAACACCATCACGAAATTTCAAACCAAATTTAAACTATTGGACATTCATCATTCAACCAGGGTGCATACAGCCCGTAATATTGCTGCAGTAACAGAGAGTGTTCGTGGAAACCGTAAACAATCAATTCGTCGCCGATCTCAGGCTTTGTGCATCTCTTAAGGATTATTTTGGAGTATCATGAGGAGTGATCTTGATCTGAAGGCCTATATAATACAGCTCGTACAAGAATTGAAGCCGGCTGATCTTGGTGTACGTTTTATTTTCTTACAGCAACTTCAAATTGACAATGCTAATTTCAGGTTGAACGTCTACGTTAACAAGCAAAATTGCCATATTTGGGCCAATGAACAACCAGAAGCAATCCAAGAGCTTCTAATGTATCCCGATAAATGTACTGTTTAGTGTGGTTTATGAGCAGGAGTCATCATCAGGTCGTATTTCTTCAAAAATGCGGATGGAACCCGTGTTACGGTCAATGGTGCTCGCTACAGAGCAATGTAGCAATGGTATAGCCGACCTCTGATTTGACATGATGGCGCAACATGTCATATATCACGAGAAACAATCACTTTATTGAGGAAAACCTTCGATGAAAAAATTATCACAACTATCATGTGATTTGACGTCATTGGATTACTTTCTTTGGGGATATGTTAAATCACTTGCTTATGTCGACAAACCAGAAATTATTGACGCTTTGGAAACCAACATAGCTCGTGATATTCAAAGACTATCGGCCGATATGCTCGAAAGAGTTGTCGAAAATTGGACCCACAGAATGGACCATTTAAGAGTTAGTCGTGGGCAACATTTGAAGGCAATAATTTTTCATTGAGTTGTAGGAACCGAACTATTATTCCAAATTAAGATTTGCATCAATACATATTTTTTTATGTTTTTTATTTAGAAAACAAAGTATGAAGCTCTTAATGGATCACCATTTATAATGGTTTATATGTAGTAGCGCTGCGTTTTTGAAATATCAAATACAAACTAATATAAAATTCGTGTTGCAACGTCTTATTTTCTGTGTTTGTCAGGTGGACAAAGCAACGCCACCCCAACTAATTAGAGTCTGCCAGCAGACTGAAAGCTTTTTAGCAGCGCAAGAATTTTAATACGTAAACATTGCTTATAAAGCTCTGAAAAATTCGTAAAACGATTCTGTTCGACAAACAACACGATGTTGCGTTAGAAATTTCGGCACGAACCAAATCAACAAGCATAAGAACGTCGGCAGCAATTGAAGCATCAAAGCATATTTTCTCAAACAAAAATGTGAATTTTTCTTCTTTTCTTTGGCTATCTTGTAGCTTTATTAAACCTTCGCTTAGTGGATGTTTCAATTGTCGCATTAGCATTGGATGTGTCTGGTCAGAATAGATTTGTTTGGACGTCAATTTTTTGATATAATTTTGAAGAAATATTTACATATGTCGATTTAACAAGTTTTCTAACATTCGTTGCAAATAATTGAATTAAATACGTAGTATAAAGAGACAAAAATTAGCAATATATATTTAGGTATTATTGAAAACACAACCGAAACATATATATTCTAATTTTAAATGTTTTTGACATACTGGGCGTAGACGACCAACTGAGCTCGGCTGATTTTTTTTTTCCATTTGGTGCCATCCTTTCAATAGAAGAAATAACATCCTTCGCTTCCAAGAAGAACGTCACTTATACCATATGTTGAATATCACTAAAAGAATCTGACAGTTGCCTCAGTATTGTCAAAGTTTTCATCATCACTGCTCATGATTTTATTTGGTTGTATGACAATATCAGTTTCTATATCCGATGCATCATCGTCATTTTGAGTAGTCTTCATACTCAAAAGCATTTGCTTCGTCTTCTTCCTTTTCAGCACCTCTCTTTCTATCCAGTTGAGTCGCTAGTGCTGTTGCTGTTCTTTCATAGAAATCTGTTGAAGAGCAACTGCCTGGTGTTCTCGATTTATATAAAAAGCCTTTTTCATCACTCATATTTATTTTTCAAATCATAAATATAAAAATTTTCGCGTTTTATGTTTCCTTAGAATACGTGTTCACTTATGCATTGATTATTGAGAGAAAATTAAAAATTTAAATTTCAAATATGCAAAGGCATGCACAGCCTACTAAGCCAATGATAATAAAACTCAAAATACCAACAAAAAACGCAACGCATGGCGTACTAAGTAAAGAGGTGTCTGTCTGGACTTATCCACTCTAATACGATGTGTATATTGAAAACTCCTTCTTCGCTCAAAAATTCTTCTTTATAACTCTTTTACTAAGATTTTTCTTTAATATAAAAGCCAATAATTTTTTAGGAAAAGTCACGAAAATAGAACAGGCTAGCACTATATATATTAAATCTTATCTGAAAATCAAAAAAATGTCTGAGCAGATGCATCCACTAAACTGAGGGTTAAAGAAGTGACAAAATCCAAAGTTATATATTCCTTTTATTGACAATATAACTAACATTGTGGCATAAATTTTACATTTGTACGATGAACATTAAAGGCTGTATGTACCCTAAAGAATCCCCCAAAAACGTTAGCATGGCCTTGAAAAAATTTGTGAAAATACCCCTATACGAACCACGCTGTAAGCCGTAATTCTACGTCAAAAAATAGTTATTTTTTTTTTTACGTTTTCTTATAATCTCAAGTGTTCTCTGAAATTTTCTATTAATAAGTTTTTACCTCCAGTCAACAGATCAACTGATTTTGGAGTCTTAAGCTGTGCTCAAAGTACCTATGTAAAGAAAAATATCTCAAATTAATATGTAAACGAAACGAAGCAAGATTTACTATCACTGTTATGTTTTTTGTTGTACTATCGACAGAATGAGAGTGAAATTAAGATACTATAATTACTGTAATAAATACAAAATTTGTATCTTATTTTTGTACGACTCGTCACTTCTTTCTAGTATATTATCAAGGTAAGACAAAATTTATAAAACTATGAATTTTAATAAATCAGATACAGAGCAATAACAATGCAGACCCTGTATTTCACAATAGCGCAAACGCATTTGCAAGGTGTCTGCAAGGTCTGCTTTGATGAAGTACTCGGGAGGCTGAAAACTGCCAAAGCCATCTTATAAATTATATTAGTTTTTTTTTCAATTTAACATAAGCTTTTTTCTCGATATAATGAACGGCTCAGAAAGTGAACCAAATTAACAGCCCTGTAAATTTTGCACAAATCTATATTCCAAAAAACTTAAACAATCGATTTTAAAATAGTTCAGTATTTAATAAAGGATCTTTTCTCAATTGAAAAGTTTTAAGACAATTTAAAAAAATGTACAAATTTTTGCACATTTCATTAATCAAAAATGAAAAGACTAACTAAAATTTGCTTTATCTTAAATATAAATCATATAGCTTTCAGTGCACATAGGTTGACACCTCGAAACTGACAATTCATGAAATTTACATATGAAACACATTGGAACTTAAAAGCCTGTAAGATGATGTTAAAATAAATTTAATTTTAATAGGATAAATTAATAGAAATTAATATAAATAGGAGGATAAATAATAAATTAATTAACATAAATAAGAGAAAAATTGGGCTATTGTTCGGTCCAGTCTTTGCAGTTTTGGGTGGAATTAAAAAATATGAAAATTGTATTTATAGGAGCAGCGCACAATGGGGTCAGGGCGCTCAAAAGTCGATTTTTAAAAAATGATTGTTTTTTTTTAAAATACATAAAATACTTCATTTCATAGTTATATTTCAGCTTTCTAGAATGTTTCTGCTGGGAGATATGCAAGTCCAAAGTTGCCAATTTCTAATTTTTTTTTTAATTTTTTCACAAGTGAGAAATTCGGATTAGCAATTCAAGTTGTTACTGTAAATAAATGGTGGTAGCTTTCTTGATTATTATTTATTATTTTTTTTTGCATTAGTTAATATGAAATTTTTTTTTTTTTGGTGTGGTATTTACGATATTTTCGAAAAATGTGTTTTGAAAAATTTATAGTTCTCAAAAACTAAGCTAAGCTCATTTTTTTTTTGTAATGTAATTTTTAAAACGATTTTTTTCAAAAAGGCGCAAGGGGATTTTGATCCTTTTGATTTAAAATATGATCCTGAACCTCACCTTTATAAACTGGTCTGAATGCTGGTTTCTCAGCTCAGTAAATGAGAAAGTAAATTTCTTCTTAAATAAAATATATGCACTATTTGATAGTCATGTTCCATTAGTTACTCGCCGCGTCTCGAACAATAGTTGTCCATGGTTCTCTAGAAATGTCATGATAGCTCTTAAGACCCGTAACAAGTTGTACAATCGGTGGAAAAGAAATCCCACAATGTCTAATTGGGAGCAGTACAAAATAGCAAGAAATAAAGCTAATTCAACTGTTAAATTGTCAAAACGCCTATTTTTTATTAACAAGCTAAATTCAACACAGTCAGCCAAAAAGCTTTGGAACAATCTGAGACAAGCCGGAGTATGCAAAGTAAGATCTGACAATTGTTGCATAGATCTCAATACCTTAAATGAATATTTCATTGCTAGCTCAGCGTCTCCTGTTAATATGTTGCCTTATGTATCAAGAACTTCAAACTTTGATGGACTGTTAAATTTTGAGTTTGCAGCTGTAGGTGAGAGTGATGTAGCACGTTGTGTCAACAAAATAAAGTCAAGTGCCGTGGGTGATGATGGTATTTCTATTAAATTTATAAGAATTATTTTACCGCACATTCTAAGCCCATTAACCCACATTATTAATCACTGTATTACAAGCTCTTGTTTCCCTGATGCTTGGAAAACAGCGACAATTGTTCCCATTGCTAAGAAATCCAATGCTAGCGATCCGTCTGACTTTCGTCCTGTAAGTTTGCTATCATCTTTATCAAAAGTAGTCGAGTCTCTTATGGCAGCGCAAATTTCGGAACACATTAAAAAATATGACTTAATGTCTCCTCTGCAGTCCGGTTTTCGACCCGGTCATAGCTGTGCCACAGCTATTTTAAAAATTTTGGATGATATCAGAGCAACATATGATTTGGGGCACATAAATTTACTCTGCCTGCTTGACTTTTCTAAGGCTTTTGACTCAGTTGATTATTCTATTCTGTGTCAGAAACTTGGAGATAATTTTAAGTTTTCTAGAATGGCGGTCCGTCTGTTATATAGTTACTTAGTTGAAAGATCTCAAAGAGTAATGGTGGGTAATAGTCTGTCCGCTTTCCGTAATGTAACCTGTGGAGTGCCTCAAGGCTCTGTACTTGGTCCTCTTTTATTTACGATGTTTATTAATGACATCTTTAGCAAATGCCGATACGTCACAATGCATGCATATGCTGATGATCTACAACTATACCTGTCCAGACCTTTTGGTCATGTTGATGATTTATGTATTAAAATGAACGGAGACTTAAGGAAAATAACAGAATGGGCTGAAATTAATAAGCTTAAACTCAACCCTATTAAATCATATGTATTGCCGATTTCTAAATCTAGCTACTCTCTCTCTAACATTCCTGTCATCTATCTTAATGGTGTTGAGCTGAATTTTGTAAATAAAGTTAAAAATCTTGGATACCACATTGACTCTTCACTTTCTCCCGAAAACCATATCAATTCTGTTGTATGCAAGGTCTACTTCGTTCTTCGGAGTTTGAGGTGGACTGCGTCATTTGTTCCTATTGAAACTAGAAGGAAGTTAGTGCTGCAGCTCATAGTGCCAATCATCTCTTACTCAGACGTCGTGTATAGTAGACTTGATTCCAGATCTAAGCTAAAGTTGCAACATGTATTTAATAGTGCTGTGAGGTAAGAAAGTTTGATCGCATCAGCCACTTGAGCAATAAAGTTCTGGGTTGTAACATTTTTAATTATTTGGATGCAAGAAACTGCATTTTTTTACATCACCTAATATATTCACAGACACCTAATTACTTATTTCATAAACTTCGATTTTGTAGATCTAATAGAAATTTGAACCTGATAATCCCAACTTATAATTATCTTAATTCCAGCAGACTTTTTTTTGTGAACGCCGTCAGATTGTGGAATATGCTACCTATGAGAATTAAAGCTATTACTAACAAACAAATCTTTAAGCATGCAGTTTTTCATTACTTTTTTTAATACTGTCTTTCCTTACTTCTATACTTTTAATTAATTTTATTTATATTAATTAAATTTACTCAAAATTTATTGTTTTTGGCTAGTCGCTTTAACAGCTACTTTATAATAATTTTAATAAATCATTACACTGTTAGATTTAAGTCGCATTTATTTCTATTGATGGTTAAATCCTGTTGTTATTCTGTTATACTTAATACATTTAAAAGACTGATTCTTACATGTAAACATTTTACTTAAATAAATAAATATAAATAAAATCCTTCCTTATTGAGAATACGAGTTCAAAACCAAAATCACTTTGCGCCTTTTTCAAAAAAATCATTTTGAAAAGTTATATTTGATCATTATTTCTAGAGAAATGAACAAGCCAAACAAACCGTTGGATACATTAACAACGGTAATGTAGCTCGAATATTCTTCCAAAACTTTGAAAAAAGCTCAGAAATAATTGGCGTGGACAAAAACTTGATTAAAAGGCTATATATAATGCTACAAACAATAAGTTCTGGATTCAAAATTAATGTAGGCAAATTAAATACTTTATGTCTAGAGATAGCAAACCTATACATAAAATTGTACCCGTGGTAACCGATGACAACCACACTCCAGAAGATTTTAGTTCATGGGGCCAAAATAGTCATTGCAGCTTTGTTTCCCATTGAGAAGCAAGTTGAGTAAGGAAGCCCTAGAATTTTCAAACAAGGAAGCCGCGTTGACAACTTAGAAGACATTTTTAACAGATTACTTGTTTCTTCAGATCCTTTTATAACTTGCTCTCGCATATTGCCAGTTGTAACAAGCCGGAGATCTTTTTTTTCTGAAGCAATGGACTTAATAGAAGCCTCAACAAATAATAAAGGTTTAACGCGGCTTGGATCGGATGATTCCGATCTTGAGGATTAATATATATTTTCAACTGTAGTTTAACACTTTGCTAAAAAAATAACTTTTTGAATTTTTTTAAATCCTTACAGTAGTTTTTCTTTAATTTGTTTTTCGAACTTATAATTATTTATATTGAGGTTTAATATTTTTGTGTACATAACATGAATCTTTAACGCTAAATAACAAATTTTACAACAAAATAAAGTTAAAAAAATTAAGTTTAGTGTTTAATTAATGTTACCCTGTTCTCTAGTGGGCGAACAAAGCTCCCAATCAGTTAAATTGATTAAAACTTCCTCGGTGTAAGTTTTTTTTAAAAAAAGGTTAATAATGGTATAATTCATAGTTACCATTGGGTTAAGCCAAGTTCGTGAATGGGTTAAATCATTCATTGTTTGTGCAACAATAAAATGTAATGAGCTTGGCGTATTTGGCGTTTAAAAAAAATATTGGTCACTATAGGTTAAGTTGACAAAATTTACAGCAGAAGAATAGATCGATCATGAAAGTTTGATAGAAAAAAAAGGATTTTAGGATTTTGAGCACCCTTTATATGAGGGCGGCCCTAGTGTGCAGCGTTTTATCAATCGAAAAATTATAAATGATTCACTAAATTACGTTATCGTGATATCAAAACCAAAACAAAACAAAACAATACAGTATCTAATTTAATTCTAAATCTATGTCTTAACATGACTTGATAACATGATAAACGACCAAGAAAAAAGTTGATAAAAAAGAACTCCCATAAACTGCGATGCAAGCAAATTTTGTATTTAAAATTGCGAAAAATATTTTCTAATTTGTTAGTTGCGTTTTTGACTTTGACAAACTCATAGGAATAAAAGGAATTTCAAGAGTAAAAAATGCCTCCATACGATGAGTATCGTCATCACAACCATCATCACCATCACCATTCGGGTCGACCAATTGTTGAAGTTGATATTATAGAACCTATGAGGCGTCCGTCACCGCCAAGATCAATCGTTGAAGTCGATATAGTTTCTTCAAATCCTTATGCGCAGCAATATCAGCAGCCATATCTGCAGCAACGGCCGATTATTGAGGTCGATCTATATGAAGGTCGTCGTCAACCACCAACACCACAATATCCAGCTGTCGTTATGGTGCCCCAACGTTATGGACCAGCACCTCCTGAACATTATGACAACCGGCCATGATGGTAAAAAAGCACTTAGTGGATAAATTATTAACTAAATTTATAAGTGAATAAAGCTGGAAAATTTATTCAACATGCAAATATTAGAAATCTTATTTAATATTGAGCTAACTTGTATAAACTGCCTCTATTTAGATATTATATTTATTTATTTATTTATTTATTTAATTATTTCGAAAACCGGCACAACAAAGTTTAAAACCTTAATAACAGTGCCGGTAGTGTGTAAGTATAAACATCGATTATCTTATGTATGGAGCTTAAATATACTTACATTTATAATTGAGCTTAGAATAAGTAATAATGAAAGGAACATCTACATAAAACAAGTATTACATTAAGTATTGAGTATTAAGTATTAATAGTAAACATTAAGTAAGCATTAAATATGTAAGCAAACTTTAAAGTATTTAATTATCTAGCATTTTCAACTATTATATAATACCTACATTTTTAACTATTATATAATACCTACAGCGAAGAAAAATGTAAAGCTAATGTTGTTTTTGAATTGCACAGCGTTATTGCACGATCTTAAACTATTAGGAAGCTCGTTCCAAAGACGTACAGAATGTATGAAGAACTGCCTTTCGGACGTTAAACAAGAGAAACGTAAGCAATTAATTTTATTTGTTCGGCTGGATCGAGAAAAATTCAATCTCAAAAACAAGTAACTGGGTTCTGCATTACAAATAATCTTATGCAATAATAAAAGCGTACGATAGTTCAACAAATTTTCAAAGGTTAAGCCATGGATTCGTTTAGCATATTGGGAAACATGGTCTCTTCTTTTTAGTCCAAAAACGTAGCGAGCAATATTGTTAAAAAGAACGTTTAATTTGTTTTTACTTAAGCTATCACAGTTAGCAAAAATTTCACATCCGTACAGCATTGTTGGTATGAGATATGTTTTTGCAAGTAACATTCGTATGTGAAGAGGTGTAAAATACTGCGTCGTCCATAAAACACGAAGCATGCCGTAGACCTTACCGATTACATTACTTATGTGGTTATTCCAAGTAAGCGTTCTGTTGAAGGTTACCCCCAGATTTTTTGCAGAGTCTACGAATTCGATATTACTACCATTTAATACAAGAGGAGTTACAGTGGAAATATCAATAACTTTCCTCGTAATCACTAGACATTTAGACTTTTTAGGATTAAGGCTTAAACCATTTTTGAGTGCCCAATTACCAATGTTTTCAAGAACACTATTCAGATGGGATACACAGTTGTGAAGATGATCACGTTTACAGTTAACATATAACTGAACATCATCAGCATACATATGAACCTTACAATTTTCTAATACACTAGGTAGGTCATTTATATATAAAGAAAAAAGAAGAGGACCTAAAATAGACCCTTGAGGTACACCTCTATTAATGGGAAGAAATACCGATGAGATATTATTAGCAACAACGGCTTGCGACCTTTCAGAAAGATAAGAGGCAATAAGATTCGCAGCTGACGTTGTGAAATTAAACAGTTTAAGAAGCTTGGTCACCAATATGTCATGATCGACTGTGTCTAAAGCCTTAGAGTGGTCCAAAAGGACTAAAAACCCAACTCCATTGTAATCTAAACCAGCACGCAGGTCTTCCGATACATCAATCAGGGCAGTGATCGAACTATGTTTGGCTCTAAAGCCCGATTGTCTGTCAGTTATAAAACCATTTCTGTGCAGGTAAGAGTTGATTTGCTGACTTATTAAGAATTCTAACGCTTTGGATATGAATGGCAGGATTGCTATAGGGCGGTACTCGTTATGAGATTTCGGTACTGGGATAACTTTAGCTTTCTTCCATCCTTTTGGGTAAATTGACTTCGTGAGCACAGAATTAAAAATGTAAGTAAGATATGGAAGTATCCTCGGAAGCAAAATTTTTAGAAAAATGGGGCTGACTTCATCATGCCCAATAGCATTCGACTTAATTCCTAAGATACTTTTTAGAACATCAACCTGGGAGACGCAAGAGAAACTGAAGCTGGAATTCACATTAAAAGAGATGTTAATATTTCTGTAAGCATTATGATTAACCGAAGGCATGGGAATGTCGGCAAACTTTTTGTTCAGATCCCCTACGTCCACATTGTCAATGGAGTTGAAAGTTTTTTGACAAAGACCAATATTGCGAATCACTTGCCACTTCTGTCTACTGTTGACCACTGAGTCAAACTTACCACCATAGTAATTGCTTTTTGCTGCTTTAACCTCTTTCACAACTCTCGAACGTAGGATCTTGAACTCATCATATAAGCTTGGAGTTTTGAAGCGTTTCCAACGATTATATGCTTTATTGCGCAGTAATATTAAGTTTTCAATGACTCTACTGAACCAAGACCGTTGCTTATGAACAGATTTTTTATGCCTTAGAGGGACAAACTCATTGAAGAGTTTATTGATATTGTCTTGAAGAAATTCAACTTGATCAGAAACTGAATACACATGAAATATTAGTTCCCAGTGTACATTCAATGTTGCAGTTGCAAGTCTAGCATAGTCAATGCTTTTGAAGTCGCGGTAGCTGTAACAGATTACAGTGTCATTGAGTCGGAAGTCATAAGCAAGAAAAATTAGGTCATGCTTTGAAAAATTAGATACGGATAGTTGATCGTAAAGAAGAATTCTAGTTTTAACACTTACAAAGAATAAATCCAAGAGAGTATTGGTTGTTTTTGTATAGTGAGTAGGCGTTGTAGTATTTACAGGAAACAAACCTAAGCTGTTCATATCTTGCACCAGATTATTGTCTTCCAGGAGGTTACAATTAAAATCACCAGCTATAATTATTTCACTGAAGAAAAGTGTAATGTTTTCCAGTGTGTCAAAAAGAATTGAGAAATCAACAGTTCGGTTTGGCCGGTAAACTGACCCAAGAAGCAAATTTTGATCCCCATTGGAAACAACTACAAAGACATATTCAATGACACTATCAGGTGACGACTTGCAGAGCATTTTACACTTAACATTTTCTCTTACATATATTGCTACTCCGCCTGCATGACCAACTCGGTCCACACGAAATATTTTGAACCCATTCAAACTGAACAAAGCGTCGGACATATCTTTATTAAGCCATGTCTCACTTACACAAACAGCATCCATACCAGAACCTTCAAACACATACCGCAATTCATCTACCTTGTTAACCATGCTCTGAGCATTTATGTGGCAAATTTTTAACCCAGGCCTTTGTTTAGAGAGTACTCGAATCATACTGTAGCTGCTGTCTATGGAACGAAAATTTTCAGAACTCAACATGTTTAAAGTGTAGCAAACAAGGAACTATAACTAACGCGTGCTTTATGATAAAACAGATTTTCTTCGCTGCTGTGGCATATAAAAATGTAAAATTATAATAAAAATTAGTGAAACTAAAAGTCGAGATACTAATTTGTGATGTCACAAATTGTAATTGTGATTATATTAAATTAAATTTTTCTTTCTTTTGACGAAGTCTTCTGTTTTTAAATACTTAGGCTTCAAAAAATATAAATAAAAAATAATGAAAGAAATTATAAAAAGATTTTCAAGAAAAATAGGTACTATTTTATTCATAGACAAGAAAAAGTAGTGATTTTGTGGATTGCGAATGATTGCGACTAAAAATGTTAATCCAAACGAAATAAGGGAAAAAATAAACGTAGGAGAAGGTGTAGGGAGGTGTGTGTAAGAAAAGCATATAAAACTCATACATTCTAAATTATTTTTGTTACATTCTACGACGATAATCGCTGGCAACATAGTTCAGACTGTAAAAGCTTAATTTTACATAGCTAGTTGGAGGGCGGAATAATGGAGTATTGTCGTCAAATGACTTTCGTTATTATTATGTCAATTTTTATACCCCAGCCGCTCTGGTAGAATTCTACCAAATGTGGTAGATTTTTTTTCTCCAAAGCGGCTTTTGGTAGTTTTGTAAATTTTTTTTTTCAATTTGGTTGATTTTGGTGGATTTATTTTTATTTTTGAAGACATTACAAAGTTTTTGTGTACAAGACTCACAGATATGATATAAATATTGAAATCATAACCTTTGATTCACCCTGTTAAAATAATGAACATTTTGTTACCCTTCCCAAGTGTCATATTGAGCATAGTAAGTACAATAAACAATATAATGATGGCTGACAATTTAATTGGTCAAACAAAATACTGACCTTCACTATGTTTGGCAAGTTCCTTAGTAAAGATGAAAGCTGTGCTCAAGAAGAAGTTTTTCCTTCAAGTGGAAAAGTAGTTAATTTTTTTCTTTGTCAAAAATCATCGGTTTTTTGCCGCAACTTTTTGTCAAGACAAAATATCTACCCAAAACTAAGGTGAAAACTTAAAGCCTCCAAAGTTGTGGATTGGATGATTAGCTGTGGTTTTTTCCATTTTTCGGTTCTGGTTCAATTTTAAACTTTACACGCAAAGCAAATGAACCTACACTTGTCAAGTTCAAACAAATTGTACTGCGTGGGGTTCGTACCGAATTCTGATGAAGGAGAACAAAAAAAAAAAAACACTGCTGTTCTTAGAATCGCTATAAGTCCACTATATTTAATCGATTTCTGAAAATTTCGTATTTCTAAAGAATATTTGATGCAATCCATTGATTTAAAAAAAAAAATCTGATTCATTAAAGAACTAATCTTTATGTAAACGACAAAACGACCGCTATCTAATGTGCTTCAAAAAATCACGAAAATTGTTTTGTATATAAATAAAAAAATCTGTTTTTGTTTTTGTTAATCGCTGGATTTATATAATTAATCTTTAAAAATACAAAATTTTACGAAATCGACTAAAAATTAGCACATTTATAGTGATTTTTTTGAAATATACAGAAAGATTTTGTTCGAAGTTTGAACACTGTTGAACCAAATAAATTCCCGATTCTAATTATTCTTCTATCAGGTTTTGGGTCAGAATTTTGCTTTCATAAAAA
Source organism: Coremacera marginata (assembly GCA_914767935.1). Lineage (NCBI taxonomy): Eukaryota > Metazoa > Arthropoda > Insecta > Diptera > Sciomyzidae > Coremacera > Coremacera marginata. Next base: position 225,716,774 of record OU612043.1, read on the forward strand.
ATTGCAGCCAAACACCATGATTTTTGATAAAAAATTGATTTTGTTTTTTCAAATCTAAGCCGCTGGCAGACGGCCAGATTGATTTCGAAATCTTTATTCACTTAATACCTTCTTGAATACAGCTTTCACAAAATGAGTGTGGAAATATGAGTCACCTCATAATTCTGTGATTTCTAGAAAAAAATTGTTATATTACATCTGAGAGTTTTTTTGAACATATTTAAATTATATATGATATTTTATAGACATTAATTGTTAGTTACATCAAATAAATTTTGTTCTTAAAATAAAATTAAGAACTAAACGTATTGGGTTTAATATGAATTTAATATGATTTTTTATAGAAATGAATTTTATATATTTATTTTTATATCTATATTTATTTATATTTAAATTTTACTTGAGTGTAACCCTGACTGCGTAAGGGTTATATTAACTTTGTCATTCCGTTTGTAACGCCAATAAGGAGGCATGGCAGGTATAGAAAAGTATATATATTTTTGATCAGCATCACCACCTAAGTCGATTTCTGTGTGCCTGTCTGTCTGTCCGTCTGTGGACGCGATTACGGCCGCCATAATTTTTAAGCTATCGCACTGAAATTCAAAATATAAGCTTCCTTTTAAAAAATGAAGATCAAGTTCTAGAATGAGCCAAATCGGATGAAATAACGCCTACCTTCCACAGGCGCGGATCCCAGGGGGGAATTAAGGCTGTAATTACCCCCCAAGAACTTTCAATAATTATAATAATAGTAATAAGAATCACGCTTAGCCGAAAATCAACGTAAAAAGCAACAATATCTTTAACAACGTTCAACGAACAACAAAATTGAGTAATTTCTATGGCTATGTCCATTTCTATGGATGGCTTTTTTCTTTCTGCTCTACCACATTGTAATGCATGCAAAAACAAAAACGTCATGCGCTACAAAACCACAAGGAACAGCATATATTACTCGTATAAACAACAACATACACTCTCTAAAATAGAAACAAAGAAAATTAAATCCCCAAGAGCCAAACGAATGAAAATAAGTTCGACGGTCAGAGTATATTTGCCCTGCTGCACTGAATAGTTGTTCACTGGCGACAATAGTAGGAGAAGTAGATAGGTAGATAGGGGTAGGAGTAGTAGATCTGACTGCCACATTTTTAAATAAGGAAAATGAGCTGTGGTGCCAGTCTTGTAAATATTGGATTTAAGGCGACGTTTAAAAATGTCTTAAGTTGTTCTTTGTCACTCAATAAGTCAATTCCATATGTATTTGTAAACGTGGACGAAATGTTTGCATCGTGTGACTCCAAAAGAAAATTAGTGCTGCTTTTTTTGGAAGACAAATTCGAAGGCCGCATGTTAAACTCACTTTCAACGTTGTCAAATTCCACATCATCGTTCGAATCACAAAATATTTTAATTTCTTCAACAATTAAGTTCTCACATCTTTTAAAATCATTTTTAGAAAAATATTTGCGCTTAAAGTAGAGTAGATAACATAGAGACTAGAAGTTCAGGACGTGTTTTTATGTTTTCGAATCGATTGTTTATTATCCTGTTTAAGCAAATGTCAAAAAGAGTAGTTTTTACTAGAGTTTCGGCTATTTAGCATTAATATGGCCGAAACCGAAACTGAATTTATTCAATTCATTTATTAATAGCAAAACATTATTTTTTACATTTACATTTAACTGTGTACAGTTTATACAGAGATTTGGCTATCCTTACATCTATAAAACAGTATTTTGTTATTTGAGATCGTTTGAGTAATATTATAGGAACTGCGAAGGAAAAGCTATAGAAAACCTTCGATTAATTCAATTTTTAAATTTAACATACAACTTAATATAACTAAAAATGCATTCACTTAACCTAGTAGTTTGTACATAAACTTGATATCATAGAGTTGTCAGAAATGCTGCAATTGATATTAAATTTAGAGGCTCTTACACTTATCCAGTTTATTATAAGAGAAATTTTATGTTCATCATGTAGTCTTTTAGTAGAGTAATCAAAGGGGAGGTTTAGCATCATTTTCAAGAGTTAATTTTGCTTGACTTGCAACTTATTTATATGGGTTTTCGCACAAGTTCCCCAAACAGGCGAGGCGTACAGAATGATGGATTGAAATATAGTTTTCGCAATGAGCATTTTGTTATTATGGTCTAGTACAGAATTTCTGTTAATAAGTGGGTAAAGCATTTTTATAGCGATATCAGCTTTGTTAATTATATTTGTTATGTGTATTTTAAAAGTGAGTTTAGAATCAAGATGAACACCAAGATATTTGACATTGCTGGACCAGGGTATAGCAACACCTCCTATGCTTAACGTAGAGCTGGGGAAGAAGCAAGACAGCTTTTTTCTCGAGAAAAAGATTGCTTGAGTCTTACTTACTTACTTACTTAGATGGCCGTGACAACCCGTGTCCGGATTTCGACCGACCTCATCAGCTCTCGCCAGGCGCCTCTACTTTGCGCGCGCCTTCTCCAATCGGATACACCAAGCGCGGTTAGGGCTTCCTCAGCCTGGTCCATCCATCGGAGGCATGGTCTCCCTCGTCGTCGTTGACCAGCGACCCTCGCCTCGAGCACCTTTTTCGCTGGAGCTTCGTCGTCCATACGATGGACATGACCCAGCCAGCGTAGTCGCTGCACAGTTATACGCCGAACTACGTCAATGTCTCCGTAAAGCTCATGCAGCTCGTGGTTCATTCGGATGCGATAGTCATCGCCGACTCGAACAGGACCGAAGATTTTGCGAAGAACTTTTCTCTCGAACACCCCCAGAGCGGCTGCGTCAGTTTGCGAAACTACCCATGCCTCAGCGCCATAAAGCAGCACAGGTAGAACGAGCGTCTTGTAGAGTGTTAGTTTTGTCGATCGAGAGAGGGCTCTGGAACTTAGTTGCTTACTGAGCCCGTAGTAGCACCTATTAGCAATTATTGTTCTTCGCTTTATCTCCAGGCTGATTTCGTTGTTAGTGTTAATGGCGGTGCCAAGGTAAACGAACTCCTTGACTACTTCAAAGTTGTAGCTGCCGGATGAAACGTGGGAGTCTAAACGCCGCGCTCCCTTGTTTGTAGACAGCATATACTTTGTTTTACCCTCATTTATCGTCAAACCCACTTTGGCTGATTCCTTTTCGATAGCGGCGAAAGCAGCGGTAACATCTCTCTTGGTTCTGCCAACAATATCAATATCATCAGCGTACGCAAGGAGCCGGACACCTTTATAGAAAATGGTGCCATTACGATGCACACCGGCCTTTCGTACGATTCCCTCCATGATGATGTTGAAGAGATCGCAAGACAGTGGATCGCCTTGCCTGAAACCTCTTTCGGTATTGAAGGTTTCGGAGAGGTCATTTCCTACCTTGACGGAGCTGCGTGTGTTGCTCAACGCCATTCTGCAAAGTCTAATCAACTTTGCAGGTATACCGAACTCAGACATTGTTGCGTATAGGCAATCCCTTCTCGGGCTATCGAACGCAGCTTTAAAATCGACAAAGAGATGGTGTGTTTCAATTTGATTTTCGTGGGTTTTCTCCAGGATTTGTCGTAGCGTGAAAATCTGGTCTATGGTGGACTTACCAGGTCGAAAGCCACACTGATAAGGTCCAATCAGTGTTTTTGTAATCGGCTTTAATCTTTCACACAGTACGCTTGAGAGAACCTTATATGCGATGGTAATAAGACTGATACCTCTATAACTAGCGCAGATTGTAGGGTCTTCTTTCTTAAGTATAGGGCACAGTACACTGAGGTTCCAATCGTCGGGCATGCTTTCTGCTAGCCATATTTTGCTGATGAGCTGATGCATGCGCCTTATCAATTCATCGCCGCCGGTTTTAAACAATTCAGCTGACAGGCCGTCAGCACCCGCTGCTTTATTGTTTTTGAGTCGTTGGATAGCAACTCGAACCTCTTCATGGCTAGGTGGTGATACTTCCACTCCGTCATCGTCGATTGGTGGCACTGCACTGCGCTCTCGATGGGCGGCATTGGTGGAATCGTCGCCAGTAAGTAAATTGGAGAAGTGCTGTCTCCACAATATAAGCACACACTGTGTATCCGTATTCAGATCTCCATTTTCGTCTCTGCAAGTGGATGCTCCGGGCTTGAAACCTTGGGTTAGACGCTTAACCTGTTGATAGAATTTTCGTGCATCCTTCTTGCCCTGGTATACCTCTAGTTCCTCACGCTCACGCTTTTCTTGCTCTCTTTTCTTGCGTCTGAAAAGGCACCTCTCTTCCTTCCTCTTTTCGAGTTCGTTTTCTCGCACGGCTCGCGTTGCAGCTGACTGCAGCGTTTTTCTGTATGCGGCGTTTTTTACTGCAGTCGCGATGCGACACTCCTGATCGTACCATTGGTTCCGAGGTTGCGGTCGCCGGAAACCAATGACTTCTTCAGCGACAGCGCGCATGGAGTGGGATATATGCGCCCAAAGTCCACCGGCGTCGTCGAGTCCAGAGGTTGGTTGGTTGAGCTTAACCGAGAGTTGAGCGGAGTAGGCTTCGGCAGTCCGTTGTAATTGCAGCTTAGCGACATCTAGCTTTCGTTGCATTCCTGTGCGTATGTTCTTTGCATTGCATAATCGCATGCGGATCTTGGCTGCAACAAGATAATGGTCGGAGACAATGTTGACCCCCCGAAATGTACGCACATCTAGAACACTAGAGGCATGCCTTCCGTCGATTACAATATGATCAATTTGGTTTCGCGTTTTTTGATCAGGGAACAGCCAGGTGGCCTTGTCGAGGTGCTTAAATCTGGTGCTACTAACTACCATGTTTCGTGCCGCGGCGAAGTCGATCAGTCTTAGACCGTTGTTCGTAGAGGTCTCGTGAAGACTGAACTGACCGACAGTGGGGCCAAAGATGCCTTCCCTTCCGACTTTCGCATTAAAATCGCCGAGGACTATTTTCACGTCATGAACCGGAAGGTGGTCATATACGTCCTCAAGACTAGCGTAGAAAGCGTCCTTGACGACTTCGTCCTTTTCCTCCGTCGGGGCGTGCGCGCATTTGCGCTTAGGCTTATGTAGAAAAATTTTGCCTTGATGCGGATCGTGGCCAATCTTTCGTTCACAGGTGTGAACCGGGAAACAAGGTGGCGTAGCTTCCGGCTAACAACGAATCCACATCCGAATTCGCGCTTCTCCGCATGGCAGCTGTAGTAGATATCGCAGTGTGCTTGTTTAGAGCAGCCTTGCCCTTTCCATCGCATTTCCTGGATGGCGGTGATGTCAGATTGTATTGTTTTGAGGGCTTCCGCCAGTTGGATAATGGCACCTTCCCTATAAAGGGTTCGGACATTCCAGGTGCATATCCGTAAATCATTGTCCGTTTTTCGTTTGCGGTGGTCATCAACGTAATTGGGGTTCTTATCCGAGGCTGGTTTAGTTTTCATTGGGCAGTAGTAATGTGGCGGGACCCAAACCCTGCGCACATTCCATGTTTAAGGTCTATGGATCGACCCGCCGCTCAAATTAGAAGTCAAACTGACGGATGCCAGTTTGCCGTTGCCCAGGGAACACCACTTGGAGGTTTGAGTCGACTTGAGACGATTTCGACATGGATAATGCTGGCCTCGCCAGGTTGAGGCGGTCAGACACGTTGCCATGTGAAGGTTCGCCCCCTGTTCCCCTGTTGCTTGAGTCTTGTCTACATTCATTTTCCAAAGATGGAAATAGCACATTACGTCACGAAGAGCGAGCTCTAAAAATTTTCTGCAATCCTCACCCAGTTCATTGGCAGTGTAGAGACCTATGTCATCTGCGAAAGCTGCAACTTCGCAATAATTGGGCTTTGGCATGTCTGAACAGTAGATGATATAGAGCAAAGGACCAAGGACGGAACCCTGTGGAACTCCAGCTGGTATTTCGATATATTCTGAATGTTCTCCTTGAACAGATACACGAAAGTAACGATTTGAAATGAAACTTTTTATAATATTAACTAGATATTGAGGGAATATGAATTTAATAAGCTTATACACTAATCCCTCATGCCAAACAGAATCGAAAGCCTTTTCAATATCCAACAAAACCAGAGCAGTGGACTTTTTATTTTTGAAATTATCAGTAACATGTTTATGTATCCTTTTTACTTGGTGCGTAGTACAGTGGCTTTTCCTAAAACCAAATTGCTCCTTAGGAACTATCTGTTTTTCGTCAATATGCTTCCAAAGTAAATCTTTTATAACGTTTTCTAATAATTTGCTTAGGCTACAGAGAAGACTAATAGGCCTGTAGCTGCTCACCTGATTTGGGGGTTTGCCAGGCTTGGCGATAGGGACAACGTTAGCACGCTTCCAGCAGTCTGGAAAATATTGCAATTTTAGGCAAGCATTTACGATAAGGGTGACAAAATTTATCGCTTGAATTGGCAGTTTTTTAAGAATAATATTCTGAATACCATCAATACCAGGGGATTTTTTGTTCTTCAGCTCCTTCAATAGCATTTTAACATTTGCAGGTGTGGTAAATACTGGATCAGAAACTTGCTGTATGGATTCGTATTCGATAACAGTTTCTTTTACAAATCGTGTTAAAGAGTCAGTACCCAAGTTAGCAGATATGTTATGGTTTTCAAAAAATTTTTGAGCAAGGGCGTTTGCTTTATCTTTACTGGAAGTAATAATATCATTCCCTAGGATAAGGGGAGGAATACAATTTACTTTTTTTTTGCAGATTTTGTAAATGCTCCAAAAAGGCTTCGATCCTTTATCCAAACTGAATATTCGGTCGGACACTTGTTATTAGTTTATGATCCTTTGTGTGGCTGCTGCACGCGTTTCGCGCGGCATGATCAATTTTCTGTGAACACAATTGTTTTAAGACTGATCAACTAGTGCACAAAATGTGTTTTCTTGTTTTAATTTGCGTTATTTATTTAATTTGATATTAAAGCACACTAATTAAAAAAAATGGCAAATTTGTAACTGTAATCACCCAACTGTCAGAAAGGAATTGAATCCTGACTTCTCTCCATTAAGACTTGTAAGAAAACGATGCGGTATGAAATGGACACAATAGCAGAGGAAAATTCTGATGGATTTAATAGAATAATTTCAAAAAAGCATACAATTTTGCAATACTGAACTTTGCAACAAAAACAAAAAAAAAAAGTAAATCACATCCGATAAGATGGCAACCAATTTTCCATAGCCGATAATGCTAAAAAACTAATTCGAAATACTCATCAATGGTGTACATCATAGTGTGGACAGCATCATGGTATTGGCCTCATTTTCTTGACGCGGATTTTGGCACTAATAAGAATTGATCATAGAATGAATGAATTTGGATTTGGATAATTTGAACAAGTTTAGCTAAATTCAAATCAAATTATGCTTACGCAAATTTAAATACGCAAAAAAAAAAGTGTTGTGAGGAGAAAATGTATTTGATTTATCCACGTAAATATTTAAACACAATTTAAATACGGGCGTGGATATTTTTAATATTCATTATTTCCCTTAGTGTACTCAAGACAACGATGGAGCCTTGAGATTTCGCTATTTTCATCTATGTGCAAAATACAATGACATGGGCGTAGCCAGGATTTTTTTAGGGGAGGAAACAGTTTTTTTTTTCCATGTGTCTGATAAGTAAATAAAAAATATGTCAGCTGTAAGTTTGTAATTAAAATGAAATTAAGCTTAAATAAATATTAATAAAGTATATGCTTTTTAATTGAAGACATGAACGAATAAAAGTGATATGTCGCTTTAAATTTTTTGGTAACGATTAACCTTTCGGCGGAAATGCCCATATACATTTGGACTCGTATGTAACTTAAAAGAATCAATCGGCAATAGGGGCGTTTACATTAAAAAATTGTTCATCAAATCGTTGGTCGAACAGTTTGACCACGCAAGTGTTCATATTATCAAATTTTTCGTCAAATTCCATTATTGTCTTGCACACCGAAGTGAAAACATCAGCAGCACCACATATGCTTTATTTTTTAATAATCTGTTTTTATAAATTTCCGATTTAATTTGTCACAGTTCTGGATGTTGTCTATAAATTTCAATAAAATCATTGCAAAAATCGTCTTCATCGTGCATTTTGAATTAATGTGTTTACGTCAAAATCTTTTTTTAAGTGCCGAAATTGCACTCGAAAATTTGAAGAGTGTTCACACGTCAAATTTTTCATCAAATTGCTGGTCAAAAAACCGAAAAGTCAAAATATTTTGATATATATCTGTTTGTCAAATTTTTTTATGACTTGTTGGATGAAAAATTTGATAATATGAACGGGCCTAAGCTTGAGATATTTGAAAATATTTCCATGGCTCTAGGGGGGATGGGGCCAGACCCGCGGACGACTTCCATATCTACACCACTGTACACGTGAATAGACCTATCTGCTAGACTGAGAGTATCCTATACTAGTTTCTCTTGAGTTCCCAGTAATCCCAGTAATAAAATTGGATTACAATTTTTGACTTGACTGAATTGACGTAACACCTGAATTCATTGGGTCAAAGACACGCATAAAATAATGTTGATTAAATATCAATGGGTTCATTCTATAATATTAATTTAAGCTCAACAATATTTTGCCACTGCCGGGACTATCTCCTCTATTCAATATGGAAATAAAAGTAAAGAATCTTTCTTATACGAATGAGTTAAAGGATCGTCATTAATGATCAAAACGGTCCTAGGCCAGTTTTAATTCCTTATGCAAAATTCAGATCTGAATATGACCATCTCTATTACCATAAATATCATATTATAACATGTTAAGCCACATATTTTTAATCCTTAATAAAAAACAGAGTTTACTTATTTCGATTTGGGGAGAAGTATTCCAGTGTGAAATCACTGTACGTTTCATTAGAGATAGCTTAATTTTATTATAAAAATAAACAAATTCGTAATTTCTGTATCAAATGAATCACCAAAATAATTCTGAGTCGCTAAGTATGTATTTATTTGCCATCGATCACATTTTGTTGCAGTGAAATGATAAGATAAAATTTATACTTTTATCCATTTAAGTTTAAAACTTTGGAAAAAATTAAATTGTTCGTATGCACTGAACAGTTGGCAATAAAAGTTTAAAACTCAGAGACGTATCCTGAGTGAAGTTCAATAAGAAATTCTAAGAATCAAATCAACAAATAATTGGAGTAATGTCAGAATACAAAGTTGAGATTCACTGTCAATGTAATCATCGTCGCGGCTTGTTTCATTATGTTTTCCCATGGCGTTGGGGTGCTCCATGTCGTCGATGCCGTCGCTATCCGCCACCACAGGTTATCATGGTAACTCCACCAGCTGCAGCACCACTACCAGTACCAGCACCAGCACAACCAGCAACAACTACTTCGAGTCAAAACCAGGCATCGGGTTATAATGTAGCAACTATGGAAACACCACCGCCGCAGTATCAAACAGCTATTAACGAAAGTTATGCGATACATGTTAAACAATAAAAAAACACAGGTGCGTCGTTGGACACACGAGAGAAGCGAAGCTTTTTCGCAGTTACATAGATTTGATAGGTTAATAATTTTTACTTTTTAATAAATTAACTTTTCAATTCATAAATTTAAAATAACATAAAATAAATTACATATGTATATACAGAAAACATATTTACTTATTTTTTTATTGTTGAATGTCAAATTTCCACGCCAATTACATATACGGGCATATAATGCCAGCGGCTCTCCATTTTAACTCTCCACACATGGTTGTGAACTTGGCTGCACTGAACAAATTTTCTTTCCTTCAACAGCGAACTACCTAGCGAAAAAATCTGTCAAAAAATTTTTCAGATTTCACTCCAAGCAAATCACAGAACGAGGAGCAAAAAGCTTCGCTTCAAAAAAAAATAAAAAATGTATTTCAAAAGAATTTTGTGTTGTCTTGAAAAAAAATATGACTGAGAAAAAAGTGTCATATGAGGGAATAAATAGATCGGAAGATAGCAAAAATAAAATCCAATTTTTTGGCATTTGCCAAACTCTGACATCAGATGAAAAGTGCCGGTGGTCACGGAAAAATTGTGAGCATCTGTACAAAACTGATAGATTTTAGCAAACTTTACGTAAATTTAACAAAATTAGATAGAAGGGAGAGAAAAAAAAAGTTGAAAAACAGATGGTCACAGTATGGCCCAGTAATAAAATACAAATAAAAAAATACCAATTGTCCATTTCAGCACTTGAAAGGACTTTAAAATGCTGATAGGTATGTATATTTTTGTATACAAATATTTGAAAACCGGATCTTAAATTTAACCAATGCCGACTACAACCGGCCAATGTTCATATTCTCAAGAAGCTTAACTTGTCACGTTTCATTTCTGAGGTTATCCATTGTCTAAAAGACAGGTGACGCCCGATGAGGAAAATGCATATAATTTAAAAAATTTTCTATGTAAGGTGTGTTTTGAACCCGGGCTCTCCCTTGATTTCTTGGCATACACTCTAATCTCGTTAAGGGGGACATGACATTGGCAGTTTTTTGAAATCGAAATTTTTCGAATTTTTTTTTTTTTGTATTTTTTTAAACATGATTCGCTATCGTATGACACGAGCTTTTCTTTAAAATTTATTTCGATTTTTTATGAATTTTTAAAGTCAATATTTTTTTCGAAAAAACACACTTTCAGATTTGGAACATCAACAAAAATTTAAAAAAAATTTAAAAAACCAGCTAGTGTCATACGATAACCATTTTTGTTAAGATTTAAAAAAGTCATTTTTTTTCCAGATCGGACAATTTTTGCAACTCCCAGCGCTGCAACCACGAGGCCCCGTTTTTTTCTCTGCCGCCAGTTTGCAGCTCTATAAAACCATGTTGCAGTGAAAAATGTATTTTTTTGAATTTTTTTTTCTTGTAATTTGTTCAATTATCTGCAATAATAAAAATTTGGAAAAATGTTTGTTTTGGACTGAGTTATGAATTTTTAAAAAAAGGTCTGTTTTCTCTGCCACGAATGTCATGTCCCCTCTTAAGTAGTTCGGCCACTAGCAATTAAAAATCGATATATAACGAAGTGTTTTGAACAAAAGTATTGACAAAAAAAGACATATTTTAATTTTTTGGAATTTCTAAAAAATAACTTAATGTCAGAGTGCGGAGAACGATTAAAATAAAATTCTTCTCATTAATCGTTCCCTTCAAAAAAACTTATTTTCAATTCTTCTCACGAACGATAAATACAGCGAAACCAGCAGAGCTCAATTGTTCACTAGCAAACAATCGTAAAATGTGAGTTTTTCACGAATGAAAAGTATTGCGCAGCAGCAGCACAAATATTAATCGGCATAAAATACAATATGGACATTATATATAAATCGATTGCGATCGTATCTTGGACTCATTTTTTAAGTGCGTTATGGATCATAACGTATGGGGTTTTTTATAAGTTGTATTGGTTTCTAGTGCACAAACGAAGAAAATTTTAATCTAAGGCTTCCAGAAGGATTTGGCCAACACCTTTTTTGACACTAGGGTGAAACTCTAAACATTTTTTTTTGTGTGGAGGTCGCTGAATTTGTTTGTCGCTTAAAAAAAAATTTGTTTAACATTAGGGTGGACTCCTAGTTTTCTTATAAACATTTTTTGCGTGTGTGCTGGCAGTACTAGTGGCCGCATTACTGGATTCGGATGGCCGAATACTGGAAATGTGATGTCAGAATTAAAAAAAATATATTTGACACTGCGGTGGACCTCTAAAAAAATTTTGTTTGTAATTAAGACATGTAGTGGGAGTATAAGTGGTTGGTGATTTTAATCTGATATCAGAACTTAGACAACTTTTTATCATTAGGGTGGACCAATATTTTTAAAAAATAAATTTAGGAGTTCAGCCAAGAATTCAAGAAAAACTTTAAGACGAAAAATACTTATTAATTTTTCATGGAAATATTCTTAAACAGATAAAATAGAATTACTTTCAAAATTTTAATTATATTACTTCATTAAATGGAACTTAAATACGAGACCATCGCAGTTTTCATCAGATTTAATTCTTGAGTCGTCAAGCCAGCAAGTATGCAAAAATTATTTCTTAGAAGTATGTTACACACTATGCAGGTGTAATATTTCTACTTTTCTTGACAAGTCATTTTTTTTTTTGCACAAGGAGCCAATAAACGTATCAGTCTCACTGACCAATATAAATTTTTTTTTCCATTTGGAACTAGGCATGTTAACGGGATTGCATTTACACTATATTTCACACTATATTCTTTGAACTCTGACATCAGATTCAAATTCAGCAACCCCATACAAAAAGCGCATTTGCAGGGTTCACCCTAGTATCAAGCCTGAATATCTCTGACATTACAATCGAAATCAGCGACCTCCGATACTGCAAGCACATGTTGAAAGTGTACATACATTTTTAGGGTCCACCTTAGTGTTAAGCCAAACCAAATTCTGACATCAGGTTTCAAATTAGCGACCGCTTATACTTCAAAAATGTACAAAAAGTATTAAAAAAAAAATTTTTTTTGGGTCCACCCTTGAGTCACAAAAATTTTTTTTTTTAATTCTGACATTCGATCTTAAAACAGCGACTCCCCCCATGCCAGCATATATGTAAAGCGAAAAACAACATTTTTATTGACCTCCTAGTGTCCAAAATAAATTTTGAGCGAACTTTCGAGATCGATTAACATACAATTGTTTTCATGAATCATTCGGTAATATATTCGTTTGCTCAGTATGTTTATAGATCTCTCACTATTAATAATTGTTAAAATTCATTTTTTTTTCAACGTTACTGCCTAACGCTCGTTGTTATTGTTGTTGTTTTTGAAAAATCGTTGCTTTCAGTTTCTCATGAGAAGTATTTTTAACATAAAATTCTATCGAAATACGTATTTTTCCGCTCCCTCCTTAATGTTAACAGTAAAAATTTATAAAACATTGAATCATTGTTCAATCACAGCGTACCGATGCATCGACCTTTTATATATCGTGTGGAAAATTTTCGATGCTTTGAAACAAAACTTCGATATTTTTGATGCATCGATGTTTTTCCGACATCCCTAAGACAAGGCGATCCACTGTCTTGCGGTCTCTTCAATATTATCATGAGGAGGATCGCACGAAAGGCCGGTGTGCATCATAATGGCACCATTTTCTACAAAGGTGTCCAGCTCCTTGCGTTGTCCTGGCATTGTCGGCAGAACCAAGAGAGATGTTGTCAAAGTGGGTTTGACGATAAATGAGGGTAAAACAAAGTATATGCTGTCTACAAACAAGGGAGCGTGGCGTCTAGACTCCCACGTTTCATCCGGCAGCTATAACTTTGATGTAGTCAAGTAGTTTGTATACCTTGGTAGCGCCATTAGCAACAACAACGAAGTCAGTCTGGAGATAAAGTGAAGAACAGTAATTGCTAATAGGTTAACTACGGTGAACTACGGTTAACTACGGGCTCAATAAGCAACAAAGTTCCAGAGCCCTCTCTCGATCGACAAAACTAACACTCTACAAGACGCTCGTTCTACCTGTGCTTCCTTATGGCGCTAAGGCATGGGTAGTTTCGAAAACTGACGCGGCTGCTCTGGGGGTGTCCGAGAGAAGAAAGGCCTTCGCAAAACCTTCGGTCCTGTTCGAGTCGGCGATGACTTTCGCATCTGAATGAACCACGAGCTGTATGAGCTATACGAAGACATTGACGTAGTTCGGCGTATAACTGTGCAGCGACTACGCTGGCTGGGTCATGCCCATCGTATGGACGACGAAGTTTTAGCGTAAAAGGTGCACGAGGCGAGGATCTTTGGTCAACGACGACGAGGGAGACTATACTTCCGATTGATGGACCAGGCCGAGGAAGCCCTAACCGCACTTGGTGTATTCGATTATCCGGTGTATCCCTTGCGCAGTACGCGTTGAGGTATGCCAATTAAAAGATTTGGGTTATTATGTTACCAACAATGAAGTTCTTTCTGACACCATATTTACAAAAGATTTTTTGTTTTTAAATAATTTTTGTTCTTAATTCCTTATTTGCATTGGTTTTTGTAATGTTGTAATTTACCAAAGATGAGTATTTTGTAATGCTGTAAGAAAAAACCATCTGGTGATCTTCAATCACTTCCAGATTCAACTGTTTTTTATTTGCTATGTTAGTGATATTTGTGTTGAATCGTGTTATTCTTCATTTCTTCAGCAAGCAGTTAAAAGTTGTCATTAAACCAGCAGCTAGGAATAATGCTTAAAACACCCTTAAGATTTTCTTTGTTGTGATCGTTTGCAAACAATATGTTGAAAAATTTTTGAGAATGTGATGTAACGAAACCCTCACTGCTCAATTCCGAACCTAAACTTATTCTACGTCCAAATTTGTGTGCTTGATTGTTTTTGAAATTACTTTTCTGTTTAAGCGCTGCGACTATTTAACGCTTCGTTTCAGCTTTAATCTTAATATATAAAAAAATTAACCCTTCTAGGGTTTCTGAAAGGTACCATTAATGTCGCAAAAAACATTGAGGAATTCTCGTGCAATATCTTCTTTTACGCACCGATACTTGAAAACAGCTATGGTCATTTGGAGATCGTTCTTCGGAGCAGCATGTGGCAGAGGACATTCGAACCAATAGCGCATATAAACGCTTACCACGGACACATTAAGCTTTTGTAAAGCAGCTAACTGCCCATTTACAGGATTTAATATTTTGATTTATTTTTCAAAAATTAATAAAAAAATAAAACTCTCAAAATCACTGAAAAAGGCGCGCATTTGATAACGGTGCATTGTGTCTCATTGCGAATGACTGAAACAAAGACAATTAGAAGCAAATATAAGTCGGTTCCGTTTGCTATACAAAAACACCCAGTTGCATTAATACGGGTATATTCGTCACGGTTGAAAATTTTTCTCAAAGTCACGAAGAAAGAGATAATGGGTGGTGTGAAAAAAAAACTGTGTAAACACTGTGGGAGAGTGTTTCCTTCAGAGTGAGCTCTCAATTCCGTGTGAATAAAAATGTTCTCTTATTGCTTGCACTCACTCAATAATAATGAGATGAGAAATTTTAGTTGTCGAATTGCTGCGTGAAATAAGTAAACAGGAAAGCAAAAAAAAAAAAAAAAGAAAATAAGCATGTTTATGAATATAGAAACGCGTCAAGGAAAATTTTATAATATTCGACGCATCGGCATAACAGGCGCTAGTTTGAAGTCATTGTAGCGGTTTGATACCTAGCTATGGTTAAGCAATCATTTTCTATCCAATGTTGCTGGAGAAACTAGTGGTAGGGCAGTTCCAAAAGTTGAAAAAATGAATATATTCCTTAGATATATAGGTGACCCGGGATTTCATGTTGGAGTTGGGGAGGACATTGGCGTTCATATAACAACAGTTTCGAAAACTGTGTGGGAAGTATGTTGTGCTATTTGTGCGAAGGTTAGGGAATGGATGGAATTTCCAATCACCTTTCAGAAAATGAGAGAGGCAGAAGAGTGCCAATTTAAATATAATTTTTTTGGCACAAAAGGTGCTTTAGATTGCACGCATATTAAAATATTAAGCCCACGCTCTCACGGCGATGAAAACCTGAATCGCAAAGGTTATTTTTGATTAAATGTGCAGGTGACGGTAAATTCATAAGAGCAATTTACAAGTGTAGATGTTTAGTTTCTACATTATTTTCGAGAAATTCCTTTTGAGAATTTGCATATTTGTAAACAAATAAAAATTCCTTCACACAAATAGCACATATAGGCAGGTAGTCACCACCCTCAACTTTTCTTGAGTACTCACTCAAGCAGAGCTTTCACATTTTAACTTTATTCACACCAAAGTTGAGAACCCTCTCAAATGTCAAAAGGTAGGAGTGGAGTATTTTCGTTAAGCTTAAAGAAAAATAACTAAATCCAAATTGAGTGTTCCCTCAAAAAATATGAGTGAACACTCGCACGCAGTTTTTATTCACACCACCCATTATTATGACATCCAATATTCATATTCTGCCCGTGCAGGCAGGTTCTGAAATACTTTAGGTTCTAAAATGCACCCATTTAATATATATAGGTTTGAAAACATAAAACCAATGTATTATAATTTTATTCAATGCTAGTCAAAACTATTTTGTTTACCGACATTTTTCGAAAATCTTTGTAATACATAACTTTACCATTGAATATACGGTCTTTCAGCTATCTTTTGATGATATATTTTACCTTACCTGCGTAATCATAAAGAAATAAAACAAATTTGCTCTTCTTTTTTCTTTGATGTTTTCTAACATTTATTTTAAAGTTTTTATTTCATATATTTTCAAGTAGTTTTAATATATTATCTCTCTTCTTCATCTTCATCTTGTTGCTGCAGCTTATGCTGAACAAATTCGTTACTTTATAAATTAGTAGTTTTCTTCTTTCGATTTTCCTTTAAATCATCATCATAATATTTGTTCACACGATTTGCCTTATTTTTATTCAAATATTATTATTAAATATTCAAATTTTGTTGAAATAATAGTTGAAATATACATACGTACATACAAACATATACATACATACACACATTGAGTTATGTATGCATAAAGTTAGATATTTATTAATTTTAATTGTATAGCATTTACTTTTGTATATACCTACATTTATATATAATAGGTGTAATTATAATAATAACATGTATTTAATTTTGTTTTTTTTTACAATTTCATTAGGTTGTGTTGAATATATAATTATTTTCAGTTGGAATTCATTCAACTCAATACACAATAGAAAAACTTTTCTTTCAATTCTGTATGTATTTTTTTATTTCATAATTTATTGGTTTTATTGTATCTATAAATGATTTTTTTTTACATTTTTTCATGTTTTTCTTTCATAGCTTTATTTTTTTTTATTTTTTTTTATATAAATAATTTGTGAATAATGTAAAATTATTGCGATTTAAATGATTTTTTTCTTATGATTTATAATAATTAATGCCTTAAGCTGTGCTAAATCAGTAAATATTAAATTGTATGAATTTTTGTTTTGGAAGCATCGGTTGGATGCATTTGTTTATTTTCCAGCTTATAGAACGGAAATGTTTATCTTGAAATCTCGAAGGTACCGAACAGGTGTGTAATTATTAGTTTATGTGTGTATGTGTGTGTGTGTGTGTGGGTGAGTTTCAAAGGAATAACTTTGATTTGCTTTCACTTGATATGATGATTTTTCTTCATTGTAAATATATGTTGATGTTTTCTTCTTAAATAATTTCAATACAAAACGTAAAATAGTTTGTTTCACTTTATTTATTTTCACATATATTTAAACATAAATAAAAATTATTTCTTTAAGTGTAAATATAATAATATTTTGTAATTGTTTTTTTTTTCTTATGTATCTTAAACAAGGTTTATGAATTTTCAAATTGTTTTTGTAAACATTAATGATTTAATGATTTTGCTTTTGTGTTTCTGGTCTATTTTTTTCACATATCTTTAAAACATCTATATATTTATTTAACATATATTTTTAATGCCTTTTTTTTGTTTTTTTTATTTTTTTAATTGTTTTACACAGTTTCATCGCATAGTTTAACACAGTTTTCTTACAACATTTATGATATGTTTGGCGTATTGCTATGACACTTAAACATTTTCTTTTACCTTTTAACATTTAATTTATTTTTTGCATCTGTATGTCTTGGATATATATGTGGTATGTAGTTATGCTTGAAAAACATTAATTTAATTATTTATTATATTTATTTATGTATATGATAGGAATGTAAATATTTCGCACTTAGTGTTCAGAAATTAATATTTATGTAATATGTTTAAAAAATTGTCACATTTTCTGACTCAGATATTTGGTTTCAAAGAGACAGACCGCTGAAATAATTTATGTAACAAACAAATTTTATGCATGAATTCTTTAAAATAAAGAGCAATTCTTTTTGTTGTGTTAAGCAGCTTCTTAAGTTAACTTAAGTCATGTACTCACAGAACACTGCTGTTGAGTTGACGTAGCGGCCAATAAGCTTTTGAAAATTTTTGTTTTAGTATATCTCATTTGTCTCTAAAAAAACAATTTTTCAGAAAAAAAGAATTTCGTCAAAAATTTCTTCACCAGTAAAAAATCTTAAATGTAATTTCAAGAATTGAGTTCTTTGTTATAAAGCACTGAGGCAATACTTAAGGAATTGTATTGATACTCTTGTTCGAAAGTAAAAACTATTGCCTTAATCTAAAGTAGCAATTTAAAGAGCAAACTCAGGAATACATATACACCATAAACGCACAAATACAGGTGTGTTCCCTAAAATGCCTATAACTTCCCTGTAGGAAAATCAACTAATTTAAAAGTAGTTGATAAAGTAGTTTTATGTCAACCATAACTAGTTGAAATTCTGACTTTTTCCCATAAAACAAACTAACATATTTTGTATGGTGATGTCCGCTAAATAAGTCAATTGACTTTCGCCTGCATAGATTTTTAACTACTTGTTAAATTAGTTCAATTTAAATTAGTTTTTAACTACTTTATAATAACCAATTGAAAACTATTACTAATGGCCTAAAGTTAATATTTAATGAAATAACGTAGTTTAATAAACACAAACTTGTAATCTAATAAAAATTTTCAATTAAAACATGTCAAAATCAGAGTAGTTGCCGCCTTAATAAAATTCAAAGCAGTTTATCAATCACTTGTTTTTAAGTAGTATTTAAATTATTTCATATATAATGCAAATAAAACTATTTACAATTGAAGTGGATGCCGCCTTAATATAATTCAAAGTAGTTCATATACTGGTTTATTTTAAATTAGTTTTTTAACTAGTTGTTTTTAAAAACAATCTACTTTGTTCCTATAGGGTTATGAACCAATACACATACAAAGTTCGTATATACATAGAAACCTTGGTATTGACGTCACTTTTCATAAAAAATAAAGAAACAAAATCGGTTCACGCATTACAGAGAACATCAATTACTAACGCAAAATGCAACTTTTTTTATATACAGGGTGTCCCGCAATTGAGTGCAACTATTTACGGAGCTGAAAGGTTATGTCGAGCTGAGCAAAAAATCGTATGTGAGGGGGGGGGGGGGGGGGGGAGTCTATATTCACATTCTTAGGAGCTACAGGGCGTATTAATATTTCACGACTTTGATTTACGTTATTGTTTCTAGCAGAAAAACTAACTAACATAGAAAAATATTTTGATAGCTTATTTTTAAGGCAATGACATCACCTTTTCAACGGTATATCAACAAACCCCACTAACTTAACCGTTAACGAGCTGTGCTCGTGTGAACATAAAATCAATCGATTGAAACTACCAAATTTCAATTTTGATTGCAAATTTCTCAGAATTTCGCGTAATAAAAGAATTTTTTTTTTAATCAATTTTTTAATTTATTCAATTTCTTTTCAATGACACCAAAAACATGAACATATCTTACAAAATAAAAAAGTTGGCTGTTCTAAAAAAATTATATAATTAACTAATTGTAATATCATTATTTATCATCATTTTCTAATAAGTATAATTTTTTTAGTACAGCCAACTTTTTTATTTTTAAAGATATGTTTATGATTTTGGTGTCATTGAAAATAAAATTGAATAAATTACAAAAATGAGATAAAAAAAAATTTCATTTATTACGCAAAATTCTGAGAAATTTGCACTCAAAGTTGAAATTTGGTAATTTCAACCGATTGATTTCTTCTTCACATGATCACAGCTCGGTAATGGTTAAGTTGGCGGGGTTTGTTGATATACCGATCAAAAGGTGATTTCATTGCCTTTAAAATGACGTTATCAAAATTAGTTTTAAGTTAGTTAGTTTTTCTGCTAGAAACGTGAATCAAAGTCGTGAAATGTAAATTAACCCTTTAGCTCCTAAGAATGTGAAAAAAGACCCTCCCCCCCTCCCATACGATTTTTTGCTCAGCTTGACATAACCTTTCAGCTCCATAAATAGTTGCACTCAATCGCGAGACACCCTGTATATATATTAGACAAGATCACTTAACAAAAATGTTAAAATACTTCGGTGCGCGTAGATTTTCTAAAAGTTACATTCCTAATGAGAACACAAATACCTTAAGATCCAAAAAAAAAAAAAAAAATTTACCTCAAGATATTCCGTCATTACATACTCTGAACTAGTGTATAGTAAGTTAGATTCACGGTCCCAACTTTAATTGCAAAACGCTTTTAACCATGCTACACGCTATGTATATGGCTTATGTAGGCTTGATCATTTAGCTGAACTTAAAAAATTGTATTCTTGGGTGCGACATAATAAGTTACTCTAAAATCAGAAATTGCATTTTTCTATATAAACTTATACACTGAAAAACACCTCTGTACCTGTTTGAAAAACTGCAATTTTTTCGATTGCATAGAAGCCAACCGCTAATTCTACCAAGTTTTAAATACCTCAACTCCGCAAGATTATTTTTTGTTCACGCCATTCGATTATGGAATTCATTACCAATTCAACTAAAATTGGTACAGTCAGTTTTCAAACTTGCCATTCTAAAATACTTTTTATCACCTAATTCCTAACATAAAATCGGTTCTCTTTCAGCTCTCTTTTGTGCTCTTCTCCATCTCTGTCTTTATCTTACTTTACCTAAACTTTTTAGTTTAAATTATAATTCAATTTTAAATTTTGTAATCAAAACACATCATTAAGCTTTGTACTTTAAAAGTACTAAGTTCTTAGGGTACTAATAAAATAAAGGCACAATAATAATACGACTTAAACCATTTTGAATAATGTGCCGCCCAAACCAATTTTGATGAATTAGTATTTCTAGTAATCGAATCGAATATAAGTTTTTTAAATTTTTAAAATATGCTTCTGATATTTTTTTGGAGGAGCTTTCAAAATGCAATTTAACTCGTAAACCAATATTATTGTTTTTCTCACATATAATTTTTTTTTCTTATTTTGTTCCAGCGATATTATGTTTATAATTTTTTATTTTTGGACAAAATTTAGGCTTTCTTACGATACAACATACTGCACATTTCTGGACCATAATATGTTAAAAGAAAAAAATAAAAACACTAACACTAAAATTTATACTCTACTTATTTTATAAAAATATGATTTTTTGTAACATTTTTAAAATTTTTTCTATGTCAACCACTTGCAGCAAATAATGTTTTTGCTCTTCATTTGAACCTATCGAATTTTTACATTCAACTTCCCTCTGCCGAATCGTTAATAAGATTGAGCAGAGTGACCATTTGAAGACCAATAACGTATGCACTGTTATTAGGCCACTCAGCAGGGTCAAGTTTTAAAAACTCAGTAGAAACGTTTGATGTTTTGAAAGCAAATTTTTGTTGATTGTTACAATACGTATTTATATATTTTGGTTTACTTGAAGCCCTTTTTAACGAATTTTCAGTTCCTGGCTTATTTTGTATTGATTTCAACATTTTTTCGTGAGTGTCAATAGTTCGAGACCTATCAAAAAATGATAGCATTAAAAGCTCTTCACCAAGATACCGCAAGTGTTGCTCAAATGCAATTTCATCTATTTCGGGAATGATACTTTTGTAATTGTATAAATAAAAAAATCTTATTCTAAGAAAGATTAATAAAATTTTGATTGTTTACGATTACTTCTTTACGTTTCTGTTAAAGGAAGAGGTGCGGTTAAAGGAAGACGTGACAGAAACCAATATTGTTCAAATATTGGGAACCAAAAACCAAGAACCAACTAGCATATTTCTTTAACTAGTTGCGTTTCTTGAGGGGAGTACATAGGGAACTGATTTCAGAACATCCAAATTTTGAAGGAGTAAATGGCTTTACACATGCATCTTGCTCTGTGAACTGCTACTGGATATCCGATATGTGTATTTGCTGCAAGTGGTAGATAACCATAGGAAAACTTTTAAAAACATAAAAAAAAATCATATTTTTAAAAATAAAGATGAGAAAAAATCAATGGGTGTTTACTATTTTTGCATGTTATGGTCCAAAAAATGTACAATATACATTATAAGAATATAAAATTACAAATATAATGTCGCTCGAACATAATAAGAAAAATATTTTATGTGGAAAATGATAATTTTGGCTTAGTTGTTAAATTGGTGTTAGTTGTTAAAAAAATATGAGATGCATATTTTAAAAAATAAAAAAAAAATTCAAATAGTTTCGATAGTTATAAATGATATTTCATCAAAATATTTTCTAAATGTGTTTCAATTTGGACAACACATTATTCAAATGGTTTAAGTCGTAAATAACTCCAAAATGACCTTGAAACGATTTGTGCAATATCTAGAGGTCAATGTTTTTTTGGGTCTTAAGGCATTTTTGTTCTCATTAGGAATATAACTTTCAAGAAATAGACGCGCCCCGAAGAAAAAAACACCTATTATTTTTTTTCCTCATTTTGTTTTGATCTGGTCTAATGTGTATAGATAGATAACAATAAAAATTGTGAAAAAATTGAAATAAAAAACATAATTTGCATATTTTAGTTGCAATAAATTACTTAATGAATCAATATCCTATAATGAAAATATTAGCTCTCTTATGAATAAGTTTTAAAAACCGTTATTAACTGGTGCATACTTGTAATATTTTGCATGTTATAGCGTTATAATTGATGGCACCTATGAATGGCATCACACGCTCCTCCCCCTCCCCTCCCCCGCCCCCTATCTCACAAATTTTTTCTTGTTCTGTCCCAAATTTTCAACCAGCGCCGAACTAAAACGTTGATCTGGAGCACCCTGCATATAAGCCATAATTGTTTTTTATTGTAACGAGTACAGTACAGTCTCGCTAGTCCGGACACATATAGTTTCAGCGTGAGTGTCACGGATTCAACGTATCAGTGCCAACGGGGTCTGGGCCTGACCGATCCGGAATTTTGCTCTATGTGGGTTCGGTTCAGGGTCCGCTCGCACTTGCTACATTTCTGCTACGTTTATGGAAGTCCGAATTTAGGGACGGAACCTTCTTTTAACAAACTAGATTCGATATCACACATTTTGGGGTTGTTCCCTGATAGTGATAGTGTTCCCTGATAGTCCCTGATAGCTGGGGATTTCAATGTCCACAACTCGGCTTGGTTATGTCAGTCAGGCCAAACAACACCTGAAGGGCAATATGTTGAGCTTTTTGCTAAATCGAACCAATTGATTCAACTAGTGAAGGAACCAACTTTTTTGCCAAGAAGTGATCTGCATTGCATCATTACATCTTAGACCTCTTTCTAACTTCGCACCATGAAAAATATGATGTGAGTGTCAACGCACCTCTTGGTAATTCAGACCATTGCACCATCTCCGCTGTTTTTCCATATTCTAACCTTCGCACCTCTACATCTGAAGCCCCGAAAAGGACTGCATGGTTTTATGGAAGAGCAAATTGGACTGCGCTAAATAATTTTTATCGCAACTTCAATTGGAAATTAGTTTCGCTGACAGAAATGTGAATGCCGCGGCTGTTATGGTGCAAAAAGTTATCTTATTTGGTATGCGGTCTTTCATCCCCAATAAGATGAGAAGCATGAAACCAAAAGACCACTCATGGTTTAATGAGACTTGCAGGATTGTAGTCAGGTCCAAAGAGGAAGCCTTTCGAAATTGGCGCTCTGATAAGAATGCCGATACGAAAAGACTTCGCATTGAGGCTAGGAATCGCTGTAATGCAATTTTAAAACGCGAAAAGTTTCTTCACGAAACTCGCATCAGAGAACGGGTTCTTCTCTGCCCCAAAGGGAGCACAAACTTTTGGTCATTTGTTAAAAGAGTAAAGAATCAGACGTCATCGATTATTCCAACTCTTTTAAAAGATGATCAAATCTTCACGGACTCGGCTGATAAAGCGAACCTGTTGGCCGGATTGTTTGCACATAGCTCCACAATCGCAGTAAGCAATCAGCCACTACCTTTCGTTGAAAGAACGTCTTCTGTAATGCAGGAGATATATTTTCGTACGAGAGCAGTTAAAAAAGTCATTGCAAAACTCAACATAAATAAAACCTCTGGTCCGGATGGCATACCACCACTTGTGCTTAAAGCGTCTGCTTCTAGTCTGGCTCGGCCTTTGCGTAACCTGTTTAACATCTCCTACAGGACAGGAGTATTTCCATCTTGTTGGAAGGTCGCAAGGGTCCAGCCGGTACCAAAAAAGGGCGATGCCACGAACCCTGCAAACTACCGACCCATATCAATATGCTCTTCGCTCGCAAAAGTTATGGAGAGCGTAATTAACTTCAACCTTATGAACTATCTGAGGCACAATGAATTGCTTAGTGACCGTCAATATGGTTTTCGTAAGGCCCGCTCTACTGGTGACCTTATGGCGTTCCTAACTGAAAAATGGAACCAATGCGTTCACTTATTCGGTGAGAGCAGAGTTGTTGCTCTGGATATTTCTAAGGCATTTGACCGAGTGTGGCATAAAGCGCTCGTGTCTAAACTAATTGCATATGGTGTCGATGGTAACTTTGCTCGGTATATCACGTGCTTTCTGATGAATTGAACGATCCATGTTGCATTCGATGGAATATCGTCCAGAGAGCACGCCATCAACGCAGGTGTACCACAGGGCTCAGTTCTATCGCCAACTTTGTTCCTGGTTTTTATCAACGACCTTCTGTCGTGCACTCACAACCCAATTCATTCGTTTGCGGATGACAGCGGCATTTGCCATTCATATTCATTTAAAAAACGCCCGAGCTCTTTGGAGATTGAGAGGAAAAGGCAACATATGAATGACACACTTAATAATGACTTGGGAAAAATCTCCGAGTGGGGTCTTGCTAATAGAGTAGAATTTAATGCTAGCAAGACCCAGTGTTGTCTGTTAACCCACAAGCGAATCAATTGCCCCTTAGCTTCCCTCA
The DNA here is from genome assembly GCA_914767935.1 of Coremacera marginata. Lineage (NCBI taxonomy): Eukaryota > Metazoa > Arthropoda > Insecta > Diptera > Sciomyzidae > Coremacera > Coremacera marginata. The sequence goes on from OU612043.1 coordinate 225,741,600, forward strand.
ATATGAACGGTGTAGATCTTACGGAGTCAGATGCTCTTGACGTTCTAGGCATTTCAATACAAGCAGATCTTCGGTGGAATGATCACATTTTTGATGTGTCAAAAGAAGCAGCCAAGTGCCTTGGTTTTTTAAAACGGTGCAAGAAATACTTCACTCCATCTGATCTTCGTTTGATCTATACCTCATATATTAGGCCGAAAATGGAGTACAATTCGCACATTTGGGCAGGGGCTTCAAGATCATATTTGGAGCTTCTGGACCGGATTCAAAGACGTGCGATATATTTGATAGGTGATGGAAATATTTTATCTTCTCTCAACTCTCTTGGGCATCGTCGCAATGTTGGTTGCCTAAGCCTTCTGTACAGGTACTACCATGGGAAGTGTTCAGGGGAGATACATGGCCTGACGCCACCAGCTCGTGTGTTTCCTAGGTCCAATCGGGCTGCTCTCCAAGCCCATCCCTTTACCATTGCAACTTTGCCCAATAGAACATCACATTACCGAGATAATTCGTTCTTCGGTCGCTCAGTAAAATTGTGGAAAAATCTCCCTGCGATCGTGTTTTCCGGCAGTTTCAAGCTGTGTAAATTTAAATCAAATCTTCACCGACACTACTCCATCTTTCCACCCTCCAACTAACTATCACCCGTCTTCCGAATCAACACAATGCTTTCGCATTATTAGGGGCATCCTCTGAGTGATGGTTAAGTCTAAAAAAAAAAAAAAAATACTGGAAGTTTCCGGAATTCACAAAGTTAAATAATTATAATTCAGTAATTATTGGAGGAATTGTATGTAAAATGAATATTTCAGCTAAACTCGTTCAATCGCTTTTATTAAAATAGTTTTGTAAATAAATTATAAGAACATAAGTAATAAATATCATAATAATAAATTAACATTATTTCGCCAAAAAAATAATTTTTTATTGCATGTAATTATGAAATAATATAATATAAATAGCGCCGTTACCATACGCACTACAATAATTCACTGATTCGGATTGAAAAAAGAGTCAAATTTTAAACCAAACATGCTTGAATGTTTTCTGAAATTTTTCTGTAATACAGTATTAAAAATGTCCGAAGTGTACAGATGTCCGTATTACATTGTCCGGATAAGCAAGACTATACTGTATATATAAATAAAAATGAAAGTGTACTCATTTCGCATTTGCCATCGCTAAGACAAAATCTGTAAAACATTGCAACGACCTACAATTAAAAAAAATATGAAAAAACGATCACCTGTCTGTCTCCTTGAACTTCTGAAGAAAATTGAAAAAGTGGCTTTTTGATCCAAGTGATAGCAATATGTTCCCGCTAGGTAAACATAAAAAGTGATGAAAAGTTGATGAAAAAGCACAACAAAAACTTTTCTTTTTTGCGTGTACCCTTAAGGTACACCTCATAATAATTGATATCATTATAATGCAATCAAATGATTATGAAAAAAAATGAATAATTTAAGCTAAATATGTTGAAGTGAACATCATGTCTCTAAAGTAGGAGTAAAAATGTTAACATATACAGATGTATTCTAAATTATATATTTATTATATTTATATGTTTCATTTTATAAAATTATGCTAACTATGTTTATCAATACAATTAATTTTCTATGCAATTTCATAAAGATTTTCTAGCAAAAGTTTTTTTTCTGAAAAGAACATTTTCATTTTAATTTTTGAGATTTACATATATTTTTGCATTGTTTATGCTTACAAATATTTAAGTTAATTAATATTAAGTATAAGTAATATTTTAAAATATGTATGCTTCACTTATCTTAAGTCTGTTTCAGTTAGTTCTTATATTTTTTTTTTTTTTTGTTTTTCATTTAATTAATTATTTTCTTTTTTATTTTAGTTAATAATAGACAGCGTAGCATAGGAAGACGTCAATACCTGCATAAGACATTTTAGCCATATATATATATTTATATGTTTTATTTTGTTTTTATAAATATAAATATTTATATTGTATACTATTTTTGTTTTTGAAATTTTTATTTAAAAAAAAAAAAAACATTTCCATAAATGCTTTCATTTCTTCTTCGTATTTCTTATGTATTTTTTATTCACTAAGAATATTTTTTTCTTGTTGTTGCTGCATTTGTTGTAAGAATTGCGCTCAAGGTTGTTGCGTATATATTGTATGTAAAAAAACATGCGGTAACAACCTTTGTTTGTATGATTTTCTGTTTGGTTTGTTTGCTTTTTTACCATTTTATGTTTATTTATTTTTTGTTTGTTTGTTTGTTTGTTTGTTTGTTTGCTTTTGTAATTTTTTTTGCTTAGGAAAAAATGCTAGCAGGTTTAGTTTTTTTTTTTTGCGTTTTTATAAAAATGAGTAAAAAAATTTTATTCGAAAAAGAAGCTTAAACTACTTAACAACTACAAAAAATGATTCAATTGGCTATTTACAGGCTTAATTTTCCTTTTTATTTTTTATTTTCATTTCTTTGTTAATAACTTTGTTTGTTGTTAGCATGTCAAAATTTAGAGCACATTTAAAGCATTTTCATTTAACTGCTACTTTGTTTGCTTATATAAAATATTCGCAAAACCAAAATAAAACAATCAACGACTTGCTTTATACATACATTTATATATTTTTATTCTAAATTTTAGCTAAATGGTGTATTCAACAGCTTTTTTCTGAATATTTTCCTAACTACTTAAAACAAAATATAATCTCCTATTCAAAAAACTCAGCTATTTCACATTTTGAACAAATTATTTGCATGGATAGCTTGGAGTGTTAATGTGAACTAGAACTGGAATTTATTTAGAATAGAATAGAAAAGTTAAGCTTTAAAAATATGGTCGAAATCAAGAGTTTTAATGTAGCGGCTATGAATTTACCACGTTAAATATACTGATTATTTTTTTTTAGACTGGGCATTTTCAAATAGTATTAAAAAAAAAAAAAAAATATGCAAGCAGACCAAAGTAGTTGCGTAAAGCATTAAGAGGTTACACAATTTAAAGATTTCTATAATCAAATTTTAAATACCCACTTCGAATGACAAAATCGTAATAAGACTCCGCCCAACTCCTATAAAAAGTAACGTCACTAAAATAGCATAACCTTCATTAATTTCAAAAAAACTAACGAATTGACTTGATATTTCAAACATAAGATTTGATATTTAATTAAACTGAAACCATACTTATCTCCCATGCACAGTGATGTGACAGTGAATTTTAAGTTGTAAGTTCAAGCCTCAATAATACAAAAAGTATTTTTTTTATGGCATTTAAGTTAAGACTACTTTTAACAATTCACTATTTTAAAATGTAGGGAAACTTTTAAATTTTCACCTTTAACATACTTGTTGTGGACTTAAGTTGTTAATAAACTCTTCGAAAGGCTCGACAACTACACAGAGAAAAATCGTCACATAAAAACCTAATAACGTAGATCACATTTAAGAAGGTTTATCTATGGTTTTTACCCAAGAAGGTTTTCTTCTTAATGTTATTGGCTATGTCTTCTTAAATTCTCTTTAAAAAAAAATGATAATAGGAGTAGAATGCATTCTTCTTAAATTTTTTAAGAAGAACATTTAATAAAATTAAGACGATGTGCCAATAGTATTAGAATATCTTCTTATTCCTATAAGGTTGACTTCTTAAATAATTTTAAGAAGATGTATTAGGAACGAAAAGTAACGTAAACTACAAGATTATCTTCTTAATTTTTTTTAAGAGAAATACCTTAAAAACACGTAAAAGTCCCAAAACTGTGTATTTTATAAAAAATTATTAAGACATCTATTTATATAAAATTAAAAAGAATTTTTGTGCAGCAACAAGAAGATTTCTTCTTAAAAAATACCTCATTTCTTTAGTATTTCAAACCCCTTGCTCTAAATACATCTTTAGAAGAAATCTTTTAAATTTTATGTGGCACTATTTTTCTCTGTGTAGGCTCAATAACCAGGGTTTCGTCACCAAAGGATATGCGGAAGATTTAGTTATTTCAACTCTGAGCTATCATGAACAGATAATGCCGGATAAAATGTAGAGTGCCCTTCACCGAAACAATAAATGGTGTTAGAGTTTAAGTAGCAGTGTGGGAAAAACCATTCTAATATATTTTTCTAGAAAAAGAAACTTAAGCCGAAGTGATGAAAATAAGTGATTACAGAACTCTTTGCGGGTCACATGAAAATACTTCAAATCTTTGCAGATGAAGCTAAATTTATTGAGTTGATACATGGTAGTACTCGTTATACCTAATGGCAAATATGAAATACGGTTCACTGATGGGTTAAAGTTTGAAAACGGAGGAACAGAGGCTTACCGTCCATTTTCTAAAAATGCGTTAAATTGGGCTATAGTCAACTATTTTTCCAACGCAAATATATGGCATGTGTCCGGAAATATCTCCATAGGAAAGCAATGAGTGCATAACAGAGATCTGCAGCATTGTACCGTAATGTACACAAAAGAGGAATAAATAGGGGTGGATATGTACAGAAGAAATGTGGGGCGAAAAAAAAATAATAGGGCCAGCTCATGCATTTGACCCCTATAGGGATGAATTTGGAAGAGATATGAGCTATAATCGACATTTTTCTTTAGTCGATTGTAGTGTAATATAACGTATAGTGAACGGATGGTTAGTATTCTAGGGTTAAGTGCCACAATATCTGCTGGAACAAAACTAGATTTTTTCCTTTGACAAAACAACAACATTTCTCACTGTAGAATATGGAACATTAAAATTTTCACTGATATTTTTGAGTTTTTCGCCTTTTTTATGAAAATTAGTTATGATTTTTCGAGCATCTTCGGATAATGCTTTACCGCGAGCCATTTTGACCATAAATAATTGTACAAAGATAACAATTGCAAGTGGTTCAATTCCGTTTAGCATGTACAAAACAATGAAATGAAATAAAAACAATTTTATTGTAATTAAACATTTACATTTGTTATGCGAAAATGCGAGCAACAAACATATGATTCCATGACCAATAGAACATAATCTCTCTCAGTCGGCGTTACTATCATTTTATCATCTTTACACTCATAATTTGTTGCTGTTATTGCTTGCAAAATAATGCAATTTAATAAAACCAAAAATATTTGACAAAATCGCAGTGTTTTTAATTAAAATTCAAGATTGGAACTTCGATAATTAAAGAAAAACTTAAAGTATCCAACATCGTTGCACATGGGACGTATATGTAGACTCTCAGTAACAAAAGATTATGCTGGCGTACCTGGACATGAGAAATTCGAAGACAACGAATAATCAAATTACCTCGCCAAAATAGGAGTATTCCATTGTCTCAATCTACAGTCTGGCTAACGGCTACATTGCTGGATCTGGGAATATAAAAATGTCCATGCCACTGGATTAATTGCAATGGACAGAGACAAGCAAAGATTTTTTCAGCCCTCAGTAGAACTAAATAAACTCCGCATATGTATAAAACTCATCATAAACTACCCTGGTATACCAAGGGGCTTAAAAAGCTAAAAAACCAAAGAAATAAGTTCCCATAGTTATTCAAGACTACTAATGATCCAATGCATTATAATAAATATACATATGTACTATATGCGCGAATTTAATTTCCTCAATAAATTCCTTTACAAGCAATATATTTTGAACTATGAATCTAATATTAAATCAAACCCAAAATCTTTTTGGAGTTTTATTCAAGCCAAAAGAGGAGGCTCTCAAATTCCTTCTTCAATGTTTTTAAATGATAAGTCTTCATCTAATTTAACTGCCACTGTAGAGCTGTTTGCTGATTTTTTCAAGTCCAACTTTGGTGTGGACAATAACAATCCAGTTGATAATTTGGTTGACTCAGTTGATGCCTTTACTGATATTGGTGACTTCACTATCTCCATTAGTGATGATATTGAATCAATTCAGGGTATGAAAACAACATTTAAGGAAGATATTGATGGTTTCCCTACAATTATTTTATTAAAATGCGCAAATGCGTTAGCGGTTCCATTATGTTTAATTTTTAATAAGTCTCTGTCTGAGGGTAATTTTATAAAGCATTGAAAAATTGCATCTATCATCCCTATTTTTAAATCGGGCAAAGTAGTTTTAAAAGTAATGTTGCCAACTACCGACCAATTTCCAAATTATCTAACATCTCAGAACTCTTCGAAAAAATTATGAAAGCCAAACTTAGTTTCTTAATTAAACGATATATCTTCCTTGAACAAAATGGATTTGTTGCTGGTCGGTCAACTGTGTCAAATTTAACTATTTTCTCTGAGTACTGTGCATCCTCTTTTGGACTTGATCATCAAGTTGATGTGATCTACACAGACTTCTCAAAAGCATTCGACAGAATTTCGCATAAGCTTTTACTTTTGAAATTATCGAAAATGGGTTTTCATTCATCGTTTTTTAATTGGATTAAGTCATCATTTGACACTCTCTAAACTCACGTTGAATACATTATTTAACTCATACTTCTTATCTGATTCAAAAATCCAATCAGTTCCTACAAATCGCGATTTGGGAGTTATTTTCGATTCAAAATTTACAAAGCTTACTCTTTATTGGCCTTTATACGTAGGCATAGTTTTGAGTTTTCGGATCCACATACCCTAAATATGTTGTTTAGTGCGTTTGTGAGGTCTAGACTTGAGTATGCGTCTATTATTTGGTGCCCTTTTTATGCCTCAACGTCTTTTAGACTTGAGAAAATACAAACAAAATTTTACAAGATACGTATATGCTCTGCGTTCTACAAATTTTCATGATCCGTTGACACCTTATAGTACACGCCTTTTACTTTTAGGACTTAAATCTTTCGTCAATGAAACTGGGGTCTTATGTGGCATTTTAAGTAATTTTGCGCTAGCGAAAAAATTCTAAAATTTGGTAAAGTATTGGCATATGTCAAAAATGCCAAATGGATTGAAAAAAATTTTGTGATGGCAACTTATTTTCTATACAATTGCACAGATTAATTGATATTTATGCAGGGTGGGTTTGTGTATACGCACAGCGTAAACTTATAGTTGTACGCTTCAGTATATATACAATCTATATATTTATTCCGGTAAGGGTCCCCTTATTCCAGCAAATCTACAAACACTACAGCAACACTTGATAATCTTAAAATCTTGATTAAGGTCTTGAGCTGTAGGTAAGTAAAAAATTAGATTAGATTAGATTTTTGAAAAGTGGTAGCGTGGAGCAGATATGAGCGTTTAACATTGAAAAAATGGCAAAAAGACTTAAGACACAAACTCGCTCTAAGGTAAATGAGAATGTGCGATCTCCAAAGCGAATTAGCTAAGTACACCCGATTTTCGGGGCATTATCACTGCATTTATTAAATACCATTATTGAATCACTGAGTCTGCGTAACAAACGTGTTTGGATCAGTTGGTAGTGTATTGAATTACTAAGCGATGGGGTTCGGGTTTAATTTCCAACGGGGAGGATCAAGAAAAAGTTTTAATATTTCTTGGCATAATGAACACAAGCAAAAAAAGAAACATAAATTCTAAGAAAAAATCTGTCGAAAAACAGTTTTCGTTTTGAGATTTCACTAAATCAAATCACAGAACGAGGCGTTAAAAACTTCGCTTCAAAAATTAGCGATAATAATATAAGGAATATTGAAGTCCCTTATCACTCTGTTTTCTGGGTCTAATTTTAAGCCCAAATATTCAGAAAAAGGTTTTTCTGAATACTTTTAAACTCGAAAAATGTTCGGTATAAAATTACATTATAAGTCCCTTCGGATGAGCCATTTCTATGGTATACTCCTATGATAAAAACGTCATTAAACGTCAGATTATTAATAGTATTCCTTAAGGCCGTCGATACATTTAGAGGAGAGTAAAAAAGAGTGTTATTGAAGTGATGGTTTCTATTAGATAAAATTTGTTCAGAGTTTTAAAATTTTCAAATTTGGTAAAATACGTAAATAAAATAATTAAATAATAATTAAATTATAAATTAATTATTAATAATTAAATTATAAAATATATTAATACAAAAATATTTTGATTTTTTTCAAACACTAAGATGGCGCTGCCTTCAACGATTGCTGCAAAAGACCTCTTATCGCACTGCGGGCATTCTGCTGGCTCCTAGGTTGACCCGAACAATTTTTTTTATATATTTAAAATGCAATGAAAATGTCTTGTATCTAAATGAAACAAAATTTTAAAAAACGTTTTTTAAAAATTTATACGTACTTGCAAAAAGATAATTGTATTTTTTACTCATTTTTTTGTTTTATTCAGATAGAAGATATTTTATTTCGTTTTAAAATTAAAAAAAATTTCTTTAATGGTTCAACCTAGGAGCCAGCAGAATCGTTTTAGCCAGCGCCGTATTTGTTTTTGAAAAAAAACATGTTTTTTTAAACATAAATGTATATTTTACTAAATTTGAAAATTTTCTTATATTGTATTAAATTTCTTCTTGTAAAAAACATCACCTCAATATCACTCATTTTTTACTCTCCTCTAAATGTATCGCCGGCCTTAAATATTAATGAACTGTGGTTTTGATAGAAAAAATATTACATAAAAAATAGCAATTGATCCACGTTGAAAAAGAAAAAAAAATAAATATAAAAATGGGCTAGTCGGCATTATATTTTTGTATGTTTTATAAAGTAAATGAATAGTCAAAATGGACTTAAGCGTTATTTAAATATAAAATATGTAACAAATATCAAAGTGTTGAATTCCTATGAAACGTGAAGAAGAATGCTCCATGTACCTTAAAAAAAACCAGCAATTACAATATCAATATGTCCTAAGATCAGGGGTAAAACTAGCGTGGAGTAAGGGGATAATCTTCCCATTTATTTTTTTTTACTGTCGGCCTTAGTGTTGCTTGTTGTTGTTATTTGTTTAAAATAATGATTTTAATTTACAATACTTACGAACGCATCAAAGTTAGTCGCACAACTTTTTACCACCACTTTAAGTCATACCCAAAACCAACTTCAGTCGTTTCTTAAACCATCCTCAGTTGGCCAAATTTGCATTAAGCCGGCAAAAAACTATTTGCATACCATCCCAAAACCCAAATGCAGCGACATTTTTATTTTTAGCCGGTCATTTATTTAGCCATGCAAGCTTATTTTGTACCATTCATTCAACCACGTTCAAAGTTGTTTAGTTATGATTGTTGCAAATTTTGTCCCATTTTTTTCTGTAAATTTGCACTGAAAATTTATGTTTCCGTAAGAAAAAATTCATAAATCTCACGTATACACTATTTTTAACTATACATTATTTGTAATATTATGAAGCTAAACAGTTTAAATAAAAAGAGTTATTGAAATAGCGAAGGCTTTGTTTACTTTTTCCTCAATTTTTTAAAATCAACTCATAGTATTAAAACAAAAATCAAAATAAATTTTTAAATGCTTATTCGATATTGTTGAAATGCTATTATTTTCTTTTCGATTATTTTGTATTAAAAAACGTTGAGACTTAAGGGTATTCAGTCGGTCAAAATACCTAACTACCCCCTTATCAACATGGTCTCTGTATGCCCCTGCCCACGACTCAAGGGCATTATAAGAAACAAAAAATCCATTCAGTGATAGCAAATATATGTTGTGGTTGTATGAATATGAAATTAATATGACTAATATCCAAAACTTGTTTCTTTAACATTGTTTTAATAACTTTATTATGTTTTTTTTCACCATAGGAGTATACATTTTTTCGATTGTTTTTTTCTATCAGATTCTGTTGTTTCAGAAGTCTGCAAATTTTGAAAAAAAAAAAATTTTGAAAATTGTCCTTCGGTGTAATCGGTCCTTCAATAGTGTAAATGGTACCGTACTTGCTTACAATCCAGGGTGCCTGGTTCGAATCCCAGTGTGTCTATGGACCTAAGCTTTTACCTTTCTTTATTTCTCTCATTACTTCTTGTTTACTGAGATAAAAGTACCTACATAAATTTGTATGAATTTATAATTTGATAGTTGTAATTGATCGTAGAGAAGTTTGTGAACAGGAATATTTTGTAACTTGACTAAAGTAAAGGCATAACACTTACAAATTCACATGTTTTTATAGCTTACTACCACTCTTAGAACACCCCACACACATTTCATGTGACTCAGCCTTCTTTTCAACTTATTTATTATTCAATTTTCGAACCAATGCATTTTTGTCTGAATGCAAAGGTGTAACAACCCAGATAATAATTTTACCTTATATTTCAATTTATTCATGCTCAACTTGAAAAGCCTTATATAAAAGCAATTATTAATGCTTTCCTTGAAAGAACCTTGTAAGAGTCTTGAAAATTCGATGAATTTTTCTTGAATAATTTTTTATATAAAGCTTTATTCAATGATACAGCTATGACTTTTCTTAGATAAACAAAGTTTCTGTTTGTGATAGTAATAACATTAGAATTTCCTGGAATAAATAAAAAAACACTCTCTATAATAATTCTGCCCAAGAGGAAAACTTTTTCAGTAAGAGTTATTTATAACTTGAAATTTTAACTCTTATTGGATAACTCTTATTATTAGGAGTTATTTTTTAACTTTTATGAATAATAGTCATATATGAGAGTTTGCGAAGACTTTTATTCTAAAAAATATTTTTTTAAAGTCTTGGAGGACTTTTATTTAAAAAAGTCAGTCATAAAAGTCTTTTCAGACTTTTATTTTTTAAAAGTCTTAATAAAAGCCTTCATTAAAAAAATCTTTAATTTGTTTAATTTTATTTAAATTCTTTTCAGAGCTTTTTTTCCATAAAGATTTTTAACGAGACTTTTAAATATAAAAGTCTAAAATAACTCTTATTACTGACTTTTGAAATATGTCTTTAAAGACTTATTTTTTAAGAATAAAAGCCTAGGAAGACTCTTATATTTTAAATCTTTAAATAATATTCACAAATGAAGAATAACTTTTATTCTTTAAAGTAAAACTTTACTCTTAGTTTTTATTTTCATATAAATATATATATATATATATACACATTAAGAGTAAATGTTCACTTTCATAATTAAATAATTAAGTTAACAGTCAGACTTAACATAAAAAAAAATTTTTTAAAGAGTTATTTACTAGCCCTGATAATAGCGGAAGTAATTTAAAGAAATATTTTTCTCAATTAACTCAAAACTTCAAAAAAATTTAACTGAAAAAAATCTTAAATTGTGATTAATTTTCACTTAGGAAGATATAGTTTTTTTTTTTGTATTTCCAAGTTATCCATGAGCTTCCCTAAGCATTTCATTTCTATGCAATATTTTACAAAAAAGCCTATAAATAAGTATTTTTTTTTATTTTTTTTTTTTTATAGTACAACTTTACAACATTGTGGTTATGATTTCAAACATTTTTTGTTGTTTGTTTATAACTTTGATTGTTTTTCTTAAGCTTCTTGGTTTGTTCATTTCTTTTGTTTTTATGCTACATACATAAAAATATTCTTTTGTGTTTTGTTTGTTTATATATAATAGACAGCTAAACATATGTCATTGTGCTTCTAAATATTTAACAAGTATTTTTACAGTTATTTTATTTTTTTTTTTTTTGCACTTAGATAGCCATAGAGATAGATACACATCGAAAAATATGAGATTTGAAATATTTCATTTGTTTTTTATTCGTTTGTTTTAAACTTGATTAAAACTTAAAAATTATTAATTTTTACAGCAGCATAGTTTAAGAAATGATATACTTGTTTAGTTTTTATATTTTTTTCTCTTGGTTTTTGTGTTTTTGCACTTGTACAGTGATATTTAGACTTGGTTTACTTTTGCTAATGGTCTGAGCTTGCAACAGTAGTCATAATTAAATAACGTTGAAGATTTGTAAAAATATTTATTCAACGTATCATTAAATAAAGCTGTTGGGATATAATATAAAAAACATTTTATTTTTATTTCACTTCACTAGTTGTGAAAATATGTCCAATCAGTAGATATTTTGATTTCAAGTTAAATTTAAGGTTTGATAACCAAACATTTTTAATTGCATCGACTAAAAGAGCTTTAAAAATAGTAGACATATGAAAGAAACGTTGAAAAAAAAAAAAAAACATAAACAAGTGGTAAAAATATCTCAAAATATATTTGTTATTTTAGATATCAAACAATTAATTTGTTTCGTTAATCTATACTGCTCCAAAATTATATGCGAGTTTATCGTATGTAGAACATCTCCCAAGAATTGTTCCCTGTTCTCGCTCTCTTTATCATGAAATTTACTAAATATTTCGCCGGCTTGACAAGAAACACGTATCACCAATACTCATTTTTGAATTAACTTTCTCTTAAACTGGACGCAAAAGGCGCTATGAAATATCTTCCAAGCAAAAAGTCGTCCAAAAATAAATAAAATGAAAAATCACCTAAGATTTTTCCACACGATACAAGATTTGGATGATTTTCAAATGTAAATTTTTCATATGAACAGCCACCCAAAAACTATTCGGCGTTTTTGCATTATTGTTGGGTGAAGTTTCATTTTTTGTTTTTGGGTGATTTTTATTAATTTTTTTTTTGTGATTTTTCGTTTCTTGCACGAAATGTTTTTATAGATATTTTAGCGTGATATATTGAATTGAAACTAGCCTTAGAAATGGAAAAATTGGCTTTGAAAATTCTGCTTAATTCGTACAAGACAAGTTCATTTCCTGGGAAGAATGCAAAAAACTGGGCGATTTTGCAATTTTTTTTTTTTTGTTTTTTTTTTTTTTTTTGGGTAAACTTCCTTTTATTTTTTTGTTTTTTGACCATTTTTCAAAAAATTATTTTTTATTTTTTCTTTTTTGTTGGGTGAAATTTTATTTCTTCCTTTTGAGCCATTTTTCATTCAGTCATTTTTCATTTGGGTGATTTTTTATTTTTTGCTTGCGATTTTGCTTTTGGGAGATATTTCAAAGCACCGGTACAAAATTGCTGATGGCTTTATATAATATAGTTTGAAAAAAAAACATTCGAATCTTATTGGAATTATATTCCAAAAGTTGAAAGAATTTTAAATGCTAGTTTATTCTAGTTGATTTTCTACCTGACTCATTGAGCTAGAATAGTAAAAACTAAGCAATTGCTTTTTCTTGAACTGTTTATAAATAAAAACTTAAGCAATTGCTTGTCCTACACGCAAAAGATACACGCACTTAATTAAATACATACAAGGTTTTGCTTGGAGATTTAAAAAAAAAAGCAATTGCTTAATTTTTATTTATCAGGTTCCTTGAAATGTTTTCATTTAAATTTCGAGAAATATTTTGATCATGTGAGGGCCATTTGATAATTCAGTGAAAAATGAAACAACGAATGATTTTTACGGTAAAAACCGTTTGATTTTTTAATATAGTCTCCTTTTAGCTCGATACACTTCGTCCAACGTCCTCCAGTTGTTTGATCCCATCCGAAAAATACGCTTTTGGAAGGTCCTCAAAATAGGCCTCTGTTTCGGTGATGTGCTCCTCTCTGGTGGTGAATCTCTTTCCGCCGAGCCATTTCTTCAGGTTTGGAAACAGAAAATAGTAGCTGAGGGCAAAATCTGGAGAATATGCTGGATGAGGAAGCAATTTGTACTTCAATTCATGGAATTTTGCCATGTGAGCTGGCCATGTATGAACGCGCATTGCCTTGATGAAAGAGCACCTTTTTCCTCGCAAAATGGGTACGTTTCTTTTTCAAAGCGTCGTTGAAATGGTCCAACTGTCGCCATAACCTTTCCGGACGATAGCACCGCTTTCGCTTTTTTCGGAGCACGTTCGGTCGATGAAGTTACACAGTTTTGACTGTTCCTTTGTCTCTGGTGTGTAGTGATGGATCCATGTTTCGTCTACGGTTACAAGTCGATGGAAAAAATGCTTCTTATCTTTGTTCAACATGGCCAAACATCGCAAACGCGGCACCCATTTTGCGAATAATTTTTTTTATATCCAAATGATTTCGCAAAATGTTCCACACCCGTTCGTCTAAAATGCCTACGGCCTCAGCAAACTCATGCAATTTAACTCTGCGATCGGCCAATACGAAATCGTGAATTTTAGTGACCATTTCTGGTGTGGTGACCTCATTTGGGCGTTCAGAACGTTCAGCGGCACTTGTGCTTGTACGACCGCATCGGAATTCAGTAAACCTCTTGTGAAGCATTCCAATCGATGGTGTAGAGTCCCCATAGTATTTATCAAGCCTTTCCTTCATTTGGCTGATGGTTTTTTTACGCAAAAAAAAAAATGCACCCGAAATTTACTTTTTTCCATTTTTGCAAAAATTCAAAAAATCGTCTGCTGTCAATGGCTGCCAAACACAAACTAAGTGTCGCAGCAAGCCAAAATTTTGACAGTAGTCTATTAACAGATGGTAGTTGACAGATCAGTATTGCATTTAAAGTTACTATGCGGGAAATTAAAAAATTCACTGAATTATCAAACGGCCCTCGTATCTTCTAAATTTTGCGCTCTCAAAACTCCATAAATGTATCTATGAATGCAAAGAATAACAGTAAAAATGATATTTTCAAATATTGAATAACTAAATGGTGGATGGGTCGACACATAACGAACTATTCAATAGTTTTGGAAAAATATCTAGCTAAAGCCAGGTGATACATATTATTAAGTGCTATCATGATCACATACATAGATGAGCAAGATATGATAATAATATCATATTATATCTTCAGAAAGAGTTGGCCATATGTTAAGGCAATATCTTACAAGAATTTGGGCAATATTCAAACACATTAGACTAGATAACTTAAATGCCTTTCCCATTTGTTTTCTTTTATTTTATTAATTAGAATTTCCAGTATTTTATTTATTTTCATAAACTTAGCATAATTTTTTAAAAGTTTCAAAGGAATATTCTTGACATATGAGACCCATTCCATGTAAAGTATTTCAATCTAAGTTTTTGGCACCAACAATTAGTTGGTATTAAATCATAGAAGGCGTGAAGAAGTTTTTTTTTGAAAAGAATATGACTCATCTTATATTCCGAGGTCGTGCTCGTACCAGTTTATACATGAAAATAAAATTGTGGCATTTTTTTATTTTTTTACATTTGTGAGCTTTATGCCAAGTAATTCATGAAGCAACAGGCCAGAAACAGAAATTTCCTTTAGTTTATCGTATAAGTGAGGGTCTAATGTTGTATTAATTGGCAATGAAAGTAAAAATATTATTGTTTCAAAATTGTCAAGCCTTATGTAACAAGATGTTTGTATGGAACAATTGAGAAAACACAAAAAATTTTATCTTATAAAGGATTTTAGTAAATTCTGAATAGTTTAAGAAAGTTGATCGTATAATTGAAAGGCTAATGTAACATTAGATGAAAAATAAAGGAAAAGATGATTCTTTCAAAATGTTCAAGTATATTATGGAACAAGACGTTCGAATGGAACAATTAAGAAAACCGAAGAAATTTTTATTTGCAAAGGATTTTTGTAAATCCTTAATAGTTTTAGGATGAGGTACTCCAAAAGCAAATTATTGATAGCAATATTATATCGTCGCTGCGCCAACAAAAACAGTTATCTGCATTTTGGTAATTTTATTTTTAATTTCATATATTTTTAACTCTATCTATTGCCCACATTTCCGCATTTGCCGTTTTTTTATATCTCTTTTGGTTAAGAAGTTATCAAAAAGAGCTTTGTGCTCGCAGTACTCGAAATACTCTGAAAAGAAATTAGTTTTTTTGCTCTCCTGAAAAATTACTGAAAAACACATAACTGCTTTTGTTGGCGCAGCGACGATATGAATTATTATTTTCCCATGTTTTTTTTTTATTTGCCTTTTTGACACCATTCAAGGGAAACTCAAAGCGTTTTAAGCACCATAATTTTTTTGCTTAAACAAAAAAACGATGAATTCTTCTCAGAATAGAGTTGACCTTTTACCGGCTTTTCTAAAATATTCTAAAAGCTAACTACTGTTGTTCCAAAAGTCATTTAACATGGGTTTAATTCTAGAAATCTAGTGAATTGTGGTTAAAGTAAGTATACCCAGAAATAATCGTGCATAGCTATTGAACGCTCTAAATATTCGCTGAGATTTCACAGCGTTTTCATAAATTGAAATCAAGCGAGCTCTTATGAATAAGATTGCCTTTTCTGTCAATTTTGGTTAAGTCAATCCCTAATTTTTTTTAGGGCTTTGACTGTTTAATATGCTTATAAATATAAGTAAATAAGAAGAGAACAAAAAAGGCAATAATATACTTTGAAGTCTATTAATTTGAAATAATTTTTTGATTGGGCGTAAAAATTTCACTAATAAAAGCTTAGAAAATCCAAGGATTTGGTATAAACATAAATACTTAACTGCAAATATTTTGCAGAATATAATGAAACTCCTTGCAACTCTTTAATGCTGTATGCCTATTAATTCAAAGACCTAACGCGTCAACACTTAAAGCATTACAGATAGAGTAACTGGGTGTTGGAACTGTTAAAAAAGTTTATAAGTTACTTTTTGGGAAAAAATTTTGTAACTTAAAACGAAAATGCCGGAAAACAGTAAGCTATGTTCTGTTATTTCAGTTATTTTTTGCTTTATAAAAGACAATATTTTTAATTGAAGAATAGACTAATCTAAATATCGGCGATTCTATGTCAACCGGGAGAGGAATTCAATTCATAACCTAGCATTTGTATTGAAAAATATTTCACCTGTATTTTCTTTTCATTTATAGTAAAGTCATTTGGTAGTTTTATCTGAAAAGTTTTCCGGGATTTTTTAAAATGAGTATTTTTTATAGATTTCGATTTCGTGCTCTTTCCGAATATCAACTTTGCCACCTCGTATTGTTGCCGCTCGCGCCACCATAATGGCAAAATAGTTGCTATAAACAGTTTTTTGCTAATATCTCCTTTTCAACTCATCTCACGATAAAAACATATTAGTACCAAATGAAACTAGAGAAATTCCCTACAAATCATGTTATAAATTTTTTTTTCGTAATATCATTAGTTTTGGCATATAGCCAAAGTGGAGCATTGGAAAGTGTATTTCAAATAAAATTAAACACTTTTATCATAAATTAACAACATATATACTATATTGGATTAGACTGCGTTAGATTTTCATTTCAAATGCATGAATATTTGGGATCCGGCGTGCCCCCCGGGAATTGTAAGCGATGGTTGCGATGAAATACTTTGAGCTTTTAAAAGTTAAAAAATTGTCGAAACCGGCCCGGTTCTGCTTGAAAATCCTTTTCATTTTGGAATTTTTTATATGATATTTTTAAAATAAGAAATTATGCATTTGAGATTTTGCGCAAAAAAATACAAACCAACTATCTCGATGTTAAATTTAGTGAAAAATCTGATTCTGGACTTGAATCACCGAATAATTTATTCCTGTGCCACCAAACGCACTTCAAAATTGAGATTTTTCTATTATTTTCATACTATTTATCTGCATAGTAACTAAAATAAAAAGTTTTTGAAAAATCAGCAGGATCGATCTAATGGGTATGCATGAAAAAAATAGTCCAATCCAGGATCAGATGTTTCACCAAATAAAACATCGAAATAGAATATTTGTGTTTTTTTTCAGCAAATCTCAAATGCATCCTTTCTTGTTTTAAAAATATCATATAAAAAATCCCATTATAAACGAATTTTCGAACAGAACTGGGCCAGTTGCGAGATTTTTTGAACTTTTAATAACTCAAATTGTTTCATTCCCAACTATCGTTTACAATTCCGGGGGGCACGCCGGATCCCAAATATTTAAGCATTTTAAATATAAATCTAACGCAGTCTAATACAATATGTATATATATTTAATATAAAAAATTTTTATTTTTATTTGAAATACACTTTGCGGCGCTCCACTTTGGCGGTACGCATGGGCGTCCACAGGGGGGAAGGGTGGTTCAGTTGCCCCTCCCTAGAGCTCAGCCAAAAAAATTTGTGTTTGTATATTATATACGTTACATAATCATAAAAAAATTTTTAAAATATGGTATGGATTCATTAAAAAAAAAAAATTATTTTATTTCATTTTAAACTATTTGACAAAGTTTGATTAACCCTGGAATACTAACATTCTGTTCACTTTTCGTTATATTACTCGTAAGGAGTGAGTAAATTTTACGTAGGTTAGTACTCTAGGGTTAAATATAAATTTCAGTACAAATGTGAAGCTTTGAACTCGATTTTCTCGAAACTAAATAATTGCGACATATCAACTTTATTCATTCATGTCTTCAATTAAAAAAAAGTATGAAGTCACTGACTTGGACTTTATTCGGATATATTAATGCATATTAGCTAAACTTATAAACCGGATTTTAAAATGGAAGTATGACCAAAGTATACGAAATTCACTGTGAAAATCTTTAATATTATTCTATTGTTTTAAATATAATTATATATTAATCAAATAACAGATTTAACTTTAAGGGACATTCATAGGAAAACTACTCTATAGCTTTCAGACCTTGCACAAAGATTATAAAAAAAGAATAATCGTAATAAAAACATTTGCAATTTTTATTTTTTGCATTAAGCTTAACACATATATTTTTGTAGTATCTTTTACTTTCTTTTTTTTTAAATTTTCAACCCTTCTTATTACCAATATAATATCCTAATTTTAAAATTTGCATCACCGAGCAACTGCCTATACTCAACGTATTGAGAATTTAAAATCGTATATATACATTTTTTTGTAACAGCTCAAAAAGATTTTGAAATTGCATTGTGATTTTATTGTAATGTTTTGATTTCAAAACAAATTTTGAATCCTAAAACTAATAAATTTTGATAAAAATTGTCAGCTGCTTTTCATATATCGACAATTTCATTGACAAATTTTGTTTTTTGAGCTTAAAATTTTGTCTGAAATCAAAAACTTACAGCAAACATATAGAAATATGAAAAATACTGGTTTACAATTGTGGATTTTCAAGAATAGATCTGTTAAACACTTACTTAATCAAAAAAGCTAAAATAGTGATATTTGCTTTTGCCAAAAATTATAAAAAAGCATTACATAGCAAAAAATTCCAATGTTGTTAAGAAATATTTCTGAACTGATGCAAGAAAACTGGGATGAATTTTTCCTCTCAGCTCATCTTTCAAATTATATTGAATATTCCTATGTCAGCAAGCATGTGTCGAACGCACAGTGTGTATCAATCTAGCGGGACAAAATAAAAAAAAAATTGCAAAAAACTAATTCTATTTCTCTAAAATACAGCATCGAATAACTGCTTTTTGTGTATTTTCAAATTATTTCTGAGCCTCAAGTAAGCAGTTTTTGTGTCAAACGTATTGATCATGCGAAGGCATATAGATTAATATTCACTATTGTTAGCAGCTTAATACACCAAATTTATATTAAAATCACCTATTGAAATTTTAGCAAAAAATAAAAAAAAAATTATGTTGCATTTTGTTAGAATGCCATTTACTTTAACCACATATGTAGGCAATTAGATGAAATTTTTTACCAAGTTTGAGTCCCGTATATAAAACATACTTACATTAAGCTGCAACTTTTTGCAACTTTTATTTTAAATTATACATTTATTTCTTGAAAACTCTACGACGTCCTACAAAATGACAATACCTCACGATTTTAAAATATAATTATGTGTTTCAAAGTTGAACATTTAAAAATATTATTATTAAATATTTAAGGGTGTATTTTTCAGTAAAGATAATTTTATGAACACCCTGCATAAAGAAGAGTGTTTCACTTATACACTAACTTCTGAATATTTTTTTTGTTAGAATGAACAAGCGAATTATATTACAAAAATTTCGAATTTTGTTCTAATAGTTCGGTTAAATCTTACACAGTGCAACGGTGTAAATTGCAATAATGTTTACTTAATTTTTACTAAATATCTCAGATAACAGAATTTGAATTGCCATCTTTTCAAAGAGCATTTCTAAATAATTACCAAATACGTCAACTTTCCACATAAGCCTTTGCTCCCCCTAGGCAAAATCCTGCGGACGCCTATGGCGGTACGCCAAAACTAATGAGTTTACGAAAAAAAGGTTATAGCATGAATTATAGGGAATTTCTTTAGTTTCATTTGGTACATATATGTTTTTATCGTGAAATAAGTTAAAAAGGATATATTAGCAAAATACTGTTTTTAGCTGCAATTTTGCCAATATGGCGGTGCGAGCGGCAACAATACGAGGTGGCAAAGTTGAAATTCGGAAAGAGCACATCGAAATCTTTAAAAAATACCATTTACCAAAACTCACCAAACTCACGGAAAACATTCCAGGTAACCTCGTTTTTTTCCCCTAAATGACTGTACTTTTGTATTTTTAGACATTTTGAAAAATTTAATATGTGTGGAATAAACTACTTTTTTTGAGTACATTAGTGCTTTATTAACATTATTCTGATTTTGATAATTTTGGAAAGATTTTAAAAGAGTTTAATATATATAAACCATGTTTAATGTTTTAAAGAGAGCAAATTTACAAAAAGAAAAAAAAAATAACTTTAAAATAAATTTTTTTTAATAATGCATGCATGTAGCATATTTTTTTACCGTTTTCTTATTTTTTTTTTTTTTTTTTTTTTTGGAAACGAACAAAACAACAAACAACATTATCAATGCTTTTTAATGGATCAAAATTTATCAAAATTTGATTTAATCTATTTTGCACGGATTTTAATTATTTCAAAAAGATCGTAAGAGCCAGAAAAAAATATATAAAAAAAATACGGGTCAAATACTTTTGGCTACTCTGTATGCACAGTTTAAAAGAAATTTAAGGTCATGAATTCGTTTCTTTATCGAAATCGCATTGGTTGACTATGTTTTGCAAAATTATGTGTTTTTCAAAAATCGGAATTTTTAAATTTTATTTTTAAATTGTCAAAATTTTGTGATTTTTAGCTAGAATTGTGTTAGATTTAGATCAATTTCAGTTCATTGATCATATGAAGATCATGGTAATGCGCGATTATTCTTCTAATAGAACAATTTTCAAAAAGTATTGTTTTTTTTTTGCGTATTTTGCGTAATTTTTTTTTTTTCGGTAAGATCTACCTTATTTTGCTTAGATCGTCCATTTGTTTAAAAATAATTTTGAGTACGCCTAGAGCATGCTGCAAAACTTCAAAACCAATCCATCGTAATTTCAACTATAAAAACTCTTTCTGCTAAAGGGTACGGGGTTTGACAGAACTCAAAAATGCTGTCTTCAAAAACACTCTTGCTCAGCTGAACTCAGTTCTTGAGTTGTTTTAACTCAATTTCCTGAAACTAAAATTTTCTAAATCGTTCTTTTCTAAAAATGCAACTCTTTGCTAAAGCTCTAAACACAATTTTTGCGCAAGATGGCAGCAAGGCGAGCAAGTATCAGTTCATTATCAATTGTTTTTTTTTTATTTTTTCAATATAAACTCTAAGAATATTACATGTTGCACCTGTCGTTTGAATCGTGTTTCCACTTTCTTGTTGTTGTTGTCTTAAATTGTCAAAATTACAAAAAATATGTAGTTTCCTACTTGCAGAAAATTCTTTTCTTCTTTTTCTGCTTTTAAGTGGCTATCTTAATTTTTCTTTCTACCCTAACTAGTTCTAATAACTTGCTGTTGTGTCATTTGTCGTCTCTCTTTTGTTGCTATTTACATATTACATAATTTGTATTCTTTTGTTTTTTTCTTATTTCAATAACTTTTTTTTCTGTACTGTTGTAGCTAATTTGTTGTTAATAAAAAATTATTGTTTTCCTTTCACTTAAACGCATAAAACTTTGCTGAGTTAGTTTTTTTTTTTAACTTTTTTTTTATATTATTCATTTCTATTTTCTATTTCTTCATATATGGTCATTTTTGCTCTTCGCGCTGTTTTTTTGTATAGAAAACTTTTTCTTGCCGTTTCATAAACATACGTTTTTTAATCCTTTCCCAAGTTTTTATTTCTGTTTTGTTTTTGGTTTTGTTGTTTGCTCCTTTTATTTTGTTGTTTTTTAAACGTGCATTCCTTTGATTTATACTATTTTGTAGTCGCGTATAATAGCTGCACGACTTTTTATTTTTATCCTTTTCTTGTTTTGCTGTGATTCTTCAAAGGTACGGTAGGCTTAAATTTTTTTTAGTGTTTTTTTTTTAAATTTTATTCTTTGCTGTACAAAAACAATGCCAACACGAAAATTTTTACCTGTGCTCGGTGGGCGTAGGCGTGTGGGTGTGGTAGCGCCATTCTCTTCCGGCCCTCTAATGTTTGAGCAGCTGGAGCAGTTGAAGTAGCAAAACCGTCGAACAGCCCAGTGGCAACCATGTGTGCTGTGCTGCACTCTGCAGGCTCGTAGCTGACGAAATTACGCTAACACCACCTTCACCATTGCCCAATGCCGCCATTCCTATGCTTGGCGCTGCGGTAGATGTAGATGCCATATCCGGTCGCTCGATTTCAACTGAAAACACAAATAAGAACAGAGCACACAAAAATTAGGAAAATTCTGTGAAAATGTTACGAAACAAATTAGATTGACATTAACTGGGAGCTCATGGACGAAATTAATTCGCCGAAGCAGTATATAAAGTAGGCAGTATATAAACAATGAAGAATAGGGAAAGGAGATTCATCCAAAAAAAAAAGATGATATGAAAAAAAAAATAGTTTAGATAAGCACTGAAGGTAAATACTGAAATCCCTGACAAACATAGCCCAATGTTAGCCGATAATAGTTCTACTAGAAAGTGAGAAAGTGAAAGTGAGAAAAATACCTGTAAAGATCTGTAAATGTAGAGAATAGAGAGAAAGCTAATTGGATTAGGAAGTTAAGTTCTAGCCAAATGTAACACACATAAACAAAAAAGGAAAAAAAACATAGGACAGGGAAAATAGTACAGAAGAATGAGAAAAAGTGAGAATACAACAAATCCTTTGAATTTTGTAAATTGACTGCTTAAAAATTTATTTAAGTGGTTGTAACAAAAAAGTTCTTCAATTGTTTGAATTGTTTTGTTTACGGTTTTACGCCTTTGTCACATATTCGATTCTTCAGCTACATATTGTATCAGTTATTCCATATATTCTGAGTGATCAAAATTAAAAATTATCACTTCCACTTAACATAAAACATTTTATACGAGAAATTACTTGAACATGTAAAACTTAAAATGCACATACATGGTCTTAGATGCTTTCAACGAAACAGAGCCAAATTACAATTTTAATCAATTTCAAGGCGTAAGATTTTGAGCAATTATAAAGTTCGCATGACGACTTATTAACGGGGGGGGGGGGGGGGAGGAGAGGGGGGGGAGTGGGAAAGGTTTTTTAACTTTTCTTTTTACTATTTCTTCTTATTATTTATGTGAATGCACAACATCTCAAGAATATTGTGTTCAAATTTGATGTCAATCCGTGTAAAACTAACGGAGTTATGAATTTTTAAGTTAGTATACCTCAAACGTCAATTCATAGGCTCATAAACTTTTAAACGCATTTTTCTCAAAACTACTTTTTCAAAGTCCGTGTGGACTGCCATTTAAAAAGTTGTTGACCGATTCATTTCAAGCTTGGTACACAATTTCAACATACAAAATACCTCACACATACCTACCAGCCACAAAATGGCAGCATTTTTAATGGAAGGGATTTGATGATACTTTGACTAATATTTAATGGTTTTTGATTTCAAATAATTTCAGACCGAAGTATAGCGAACACCGCAAATTGTTAGTTTTCTAAGACGTTCTGGGGCAAGCTCTGTCACCGGCTTGTTTTTGAATATTTCCGCATGAAAAAAATTGCAGAATATTGCCATAAGTTTACTTAATAATGTACAAAAGGTTTGAATAAATTTGTTCAATCCATACTCTTAAAACAAATTAACAAAAAATTGTTTTTTTTTTTTAAGCTGAAACCCTTGAATTTAAATTTTAAAAATTCAAGGGGAGCAAACAAAGGAACTAGACTAGACCTCCCATAGTCAACATTTTAAACTAAAGACATTAAATAATCTTTTTCTCGGCATCCTTACATTTAGGAAAAAACCACTTAACTTGATGGTAGTTTTTTATTTCCCAGATATTGAGCGTATAAAAAGTATATGCAAATACATAATATTTAAGTATATTAATGTATATTAGACCGAATAATTTAGCACGAATTATTATAGACCGTCTTAAAAACGATTCTGGCGAACCTTTTTCTCAAATCGAAGGAAATTCTACAAAGTGTTTTTGATTCTACTAAATGTCCTTTTTGGTAAAAAGAAAATGTATGTTTATTGCTGCCGCGCACTGTATAAGTGTCATTTCTACCCAAAAATAGAATTTCTGGGATTTCTACTTATCGAGCATTCTAAGATAATCATTACCAAGACGAAAATCTTACATTTTAAGATACTGGATCAAATTCTATTATAACTGAAAAAGATTTAGTCCTAGTTCAGTTTCATATCCTTAAAAACTTAAAATACATTGCAATTTCAGTTATTATTTAATTTAAAATTAAGTATGCTCCGAATATAATTTTTTACTTTTGAAATAGGACAACACTGTGAACACCGTTTTATGCATCAATTAGCTGTCAGTAAATATTTTAAAGTGGAATCTGAAAAAAAAAATTTTTAAAATATCAGCTAGTTCTTGTTATTCATCAAATTAAGTAAATTACCGGAATCGATATTCTAGATTGTTTGAACTTGCTTTGTTATCCGTAACACCCACTGCAAAACACAACAAATAGTTGTGTACGCAAAAAAGTTGACATCCAAATTTGGTGTTACTTTACAAAAGTAAGGCTATGCTTGCAGCCTATTGATTTCCAATGTTATTTTCCTCATTGTTTTTGCAGATCGCCAATTAAGATCGGCAAAATTGTATAACACCCGTCACAAATTGTTTTTCCTAAAATGTAAGATCTGGAGAGTTAAGTTTTGTTGTTCCTTTATACCCTACACCATATACCCTACACTACATCTATGAATTCATGTACATTTTTGGCACTCTCAAAAGGAGAACCGGTAAGCTCAAAAGGACATACGTACTTATAAACCTTTTGCGAAAATACAAAAAAAAAAACATTATTGCATACACTTGTATAGAAATAACATTGCATACTGAGCGACAGCATACCCAAGTAAATGAATATTGCAATATTTGAAAATACAAAAACAACATTGATGCAAAATATTAGCCAAATATGAAACTATCTACTGACGATATTGTCTTATAAATCAAAATACTTCTTTCCACTTTAGCACTGACAAAAGATGAAATGTCGTCACCCGTGGTATGGATTGAATATTACTTTGCCTTAAAGAAAATTTTGAAAATCACACCGCTTATTTCATTGTTGAAACACAAAGTTTGAGCCTCTCCAACTGCTTTGGACTGAAGGCTTTTTTACTGGCCCTAAAAATTGTTAAAATACCCAAAAAGTAATAAAAAAATGGTTATTGCATAAAAGTCTACAAAAATCGTGACTAAAAATGACGAAAAGTGACCTGAAAATTTTTGGTTACGGTACCTGGAGAATTTGAACGATGTCAGAAAATGTCTGTGTTAGAGCAGAAAAAAGTTGACATGTCAACAAAATCCTGGACCTGGTGACTATAGTAAAGCATCTACCCTCTTTATGTTACCATGAGTTGAAGCGAGAGTTGACAAAGAGCTGGCAATACTTTTTGTGCATTCTATTAATAGCTATACATGCTAAGACTCAATTCAATCATAAAGGAAAGAGAAAAAGAACTGATTGTTGATTTAATATGAGTTTGAGCTACGTAACTAAATATGCTTTCCTAGCCCAGCGGGTAGAACAGCCAACTACGAATCACAGCGTACTGTGTTCAATCCTCAGTGGAAGCAAAAAATATATATGTATATTATATGATAATATAATATGTTAAATTGGAACATTTTTCGTTTTTATACAACTTGTGCGGCAAATTGCTGTGTTGTTGTTTTCATAAGAACCATTTCGTTACATTGGTTTTACCGTCCATCTAGCTCACCGTATTGTTGTATACGCGGCTATAAAAGTTTCAGAAAAAACATCAACCTTAGATTTTTGTCCTCTATCAAATATCCGAAAATCGTTCAAATCGGCGAATGACACCTGGAGATCTTTCCTTGTAAGTTCAAGATCTGTATTCTTTTCATATAGTCCCAACTGGTATTTTTAACATGACGATGTCATAGGAAATACCAACTATTCCTTTTTAAGCTAATGCTTATATGACAGTTATCTGAATAGTTAGTTCAATATTCAACAACAGAATTAAAACGAATTGTTTTAATTTCGTAGCCCAGTTGGTTATTATGAGGCTTTATTATTTTAATTTAACGTTTTGAGTAGGCTACATACCGAACTGTTTTCTTGTTTGTTGTTTATATTTTTGATTTGCAAATTAAAATTATTTAAAAGAAAAAAAATCTTAAACTTGTCCGTGACTAACTGCCACTTCCGTTCTTTGCTCTCGTGTTACAATTGCACCATTGCCTCTCTTGTGTCGGATCGAACAAAATTCGAAAAAATATGAACCACCACGAATGAAAGCATTGTATACCATCATGATACAATGGTATATGATATAATTCGATATGATATGATGCAATCATATTCATTGTTTTATGGTATACCATGATTTATTTAATCATGGTTGTATACATCGTTCAATTTATAACAAATAATTGATCACAAAAATAATACTTGCTTACCCAAATTAGTCATGACTCGATTCTAACTCGTGTGTTTATATTTTTTAATTGTATACAATTTTTTTATCAAAAATAGTTGTGAAAATATTTAATTAAAAAAAAAAATATACGAAAATTAAATTGCTGTGAGGACCATCAAACTTTTGCTAGGTGGTTTCAAGCTCTACACCTATGCTACTGCGCACACTCGATTGGCCAAAACTTTTTTGATCATTATTTGACCGCCTTGAAACTTGTGCAACTTTTATCTGAATCATTTATTCGCGTTCAGTTTTATCAATTCCCTTTATAGAGCTTTAAAACAAAAAAGAATTGAGTGAAATATATTTTAAAACAGCGGAGATATTTGCATCGAGAATTAAACCTTTGAAATTCTGATGGTTTTTTCTCAATCTTTCAGACAACAAGTTAAAAGTAAACCATTGGTATGGAAGCACTATAATATATAAACTTTTCCAGTCAAATATCTACACCGCCGAGAAAACACAAGATTTTAGACACCCATATTGTGGACTTCATCTATAATAAAATTTATATTTTTAAGGAAATAATTTATTTTTTTGAAAAGGCAATTTTTATGTAAAAATTTAAAAAAACAAAAAATAATGTAACTTTTTAAATTGTCTTAAATCAAACATGAGTGAAAATGAAGTAAATAGGGGTACAGACTTCTCCTGATATTAACTAAATTCTGATAAAAATTACAACAACAAAATTGTAATAAAGTTTGTCTCTACAAATTAGATGCCATCATAGGTGGCTCTATAATACCTTTCGTGAAGTTATTGCGAAAAAATTAAATTTTGGCTGATCTTAAAACGCCATTTTAAAACCCTAAACCATCGATTGAGCACGTATAATAAAATACGTCAACCTTTGATTTTTATCCTCTATCACATGTTCTATCACATATTCTATCACATATTCAATCAAATCGGCGAGTGTCCCCTGGAGACCTTTCGTACAATCCAACTCCGCCGCTCACTGTTTTAAATGGCGCCAACCCTGACTCTTGACTTATTTTAATAAGGCAACCTAATACCATTGAGTTCGTAATAAATTGATCTGAATTTTAATATAAATTTCAATAACAAAACAGATGAGTGTAAATATCAGTATTAATTCATTTATTTATACCTGGCAACCTTGAACTATGCACCAGAAACAAAATATAGGCAACCCAACCGTTTCTTGTGCCTTATGTTACGTACATTCAATTAATATTGATTTCATTTGGTTAACAAATAAGTGAAAAAAATCAAAATCCAATCCTCGTGGAACAGTACATGGAACATCCAATTGAGGATTGTGGAACATTTTTAAAATAATTATTAGTTTTTATACTGCCACTGTGGCTAAGTGCTGCTGTTGTTTGTATTGAAACCACTTTTCGTTACAATTATTTTACGACGATTTAGATTTGTGTATGTTGTATATACTCCGGAACTAATCGTCCTAAAAACTTAAACTTTCTGAACATTTTGTACAACATTTTTTTTCGAAAAGTGCGTCACAGAGTACCAAAATTCAAAACTAGGCACTTGTGAAACCTAGAGACTTAAATTTGGGGACAAGAACGAGTGGCATCAAAACTATTTGCCACAAAAAATATGAGCAGTATTGGACAATCGAGCTAAAATCTTAAAATTGGGAGAAGGGTTACTTTTATCAGAACTAATCACTAATATTGGTGGATTTGAAAAATGTTAGTGGGGCGTGGCACTTATTTACAATGAATTTCAAGTCCACAAACCTGAATTAATATTTTATTTTTTCTGATGGGTTTGCTGAAAATTTAAATTTGTGGTTTTTCCAACTTAACCAACCATTAACCCATCGATGCACTTAACGATTAAACAAATTTTTTAATTCCTTAATAAAGAGGTTGGGCAGAAACTTTCATTCACTCAGAGTGTTTCAAGTCAACACTCGCATGTAAAATTCAAAGTAGCTTTAATTTTCTGCATCAATTTTACGCAGAAGATAATTTGGAACTGTCTTCGCATAGGAACTATTTTCACCCCACAGGAATATTGAAGTATATTCGAGTTTTGAAGATTTTATAAGCCGAATCGAATAAATAATTCAATTAAATTAGGTTTTAAAAAATATAAAAAGAGTACATTACAATTTAATAAAGCCAATCAATAGAAAACTAGAACTATTTTCAAATGTCCTTACAGAAATTAACTTTGTTGACAACCGAGCAGAGAGTTTTAATTTTGTCAGAAACAATGTCAATTTAAGCCGTTCGAGGTCAAATACTGACTAAGACCAAGTTTGAAACAGACAAGGTGGGTACAGCTGACATGAGAAATGTTTGCTCTCTTTCAAATGGCAATAATTGTTGTTAAACTTTTTATCTGTTGCTGATTTCAATTTAATGCTTATTTTGTGATATTTTTGTTCAATGCTGGTTTGTTATTTTTTTATCTCTTTGTTGTTGTTTATTTGGCCGATATTTTCACATTTCAATTAAATCCTTAACTAAAAATGTCAACAAAGTTAACAAGGATTACAACAACTTGTTACGACTTTGAGTCCTCCGGCTGTCAGTGTGCTTTTTAACATGTTGAATTTTGGGCCAGTAGAAGTTCGAAAAAATACACCCTGTCGCAAAATGATTTAGTTTTTAACGAAGGATTTGATTTTTCTTTTTGTTGCTATTGTTGTCGTAGTTGTGATTATTTGACCCGTAGCAAGAGGAAAGAAAAACAAAAAGAAATAAGCAAATGTAAACCACACATATGCTGAAAGGTGATGGAGGGGGAAATTGGGGACATAGAAAAGGTTGAAAAGTTTACATTTGGAATGTATTTTTGTTTGCATTGTTGCTTGTTTGCTTTTGCCTTTATTAAGTTTTTTCTATCACTTTGTTTTGTATTTTTTCTTGCATATCTAATGACATTGACAGCAAAACAAACGAGTTGAAAGGACATTTCACGTTTTTCCAACTACGAAATTAGCATATCATTGGCGTATTTAAATTGGTTTTGTTCACTTATACACTCAGCAAAAAAAAAATATTTCTCCTATTTGAAAAACACAAACAGTCAGAGAAAAAAAAAATGCGTCTTAGAAAAAGTGCCTCATCGTCACGCCCTTCCCCTAAATAACAACAACAAGCAATCGTGTAAATTTATATCCAACAATTTAAGACAATTTACAGGTTCTCGACTTCCCATACACTTAGGCCAGTTAACTACCTTCGCTCTGGCGAATGCACAGGCACGCACACACACACACACACACACATACTCATTCACTCACTCACAATTGTACACAACATAATGTAAACAGCAAAATAAATTATCACTACACTGAATGTGAGAAATGTAAGAATGCCGAATGGCGCGCCAACAAGTACAAGTACACGTACACAGCCACACACACACACACATACACAAGAGCATCATACATATATTATTAATACTTGTCTCACGCCCAACGCCCACTTAGCCATCATCACTCTTAGCTGTAGTAGCTCTAAACAAACACAAATACAGCGTGTGTCCTTAAAACATGATGTCTGCACTCATACACACATACACGCACACACACATCCGTACTCAAACTTAAACCCAAACACCTACAAAGCTTGTCTAATACATTGATAAACTCAGTCACGACTAGTTGTCAGTTGCTTGAAATTGTGTAGCTACTTTAAACAAAAACAACAAGTTACACCGAACCTTAATGACCTCGCATTAAGATGGCAACACATTTTAAATGAACGCTAAGTGAAGCGAGCCAGCCACTGTGCGTCACTGAGTTTTGGCATACCACCAAGTTACGTTACGTTCCGCTGCTAATGAGGTACATAGCTAGACACGCGACAACGGAAGACGAAAAAAAAAAAAAAAAAAAACATTTAAGGTGCTTACAACTACTTATGATGGCTTTGTACTCAAATAAATTTGCATAAAAACGGCACCTCAGGCTACAAGATATGCTTGTGACTGAGCGCCAAAGTGCTTTATACAACGATATCAACTCGTGTTTTCTTAAGTTTTTTGGTTTCTTTTTTTTTTTTTTTTTTTAATTAAATCCTGTTCTTCTTTTGTAATTCAACTCAATTAAGTAAATATTTTTCTGTATTATACTTACACGCAATATATATAAATCGTATTGTTAACAGTTAATTTCTTAAAATGTACTTAATGCCTTCAAGAAGTTCTACAAGTAAAAATGAGGGCATTTTACATACTATCGGATGTAGTTCAGTTATATTCTGTGGTAGATATTCCATAGTTGGATACGAAACTTAACATGTATGGGTTTATTAAAGCTTAAGTACTGATAGCTTAAGTACTGATACTCAAAAACAATAAAGCAGCGGGTGCTGACGGCCTGTCAGCTGAATTGTTTAAAACCGGCGGCGATGAATTGATAAGGCGCATGCATCAGCTCATCAGCAAAATATGGCTAGCAGAAAGCATGCCCGACGATTGGAACCTCAGTGTACTGTGCCCTATACTTAAGAAAGGAGACCCTACAATCTGCGCTAGTTATAGAGATATCAGTCTTATTTCCATCGCATATAAGGTTCTCTCAAGCGTACTGTGTGAAAGATTAAAGCCGATTACAAAAAAACTGATTGGACCTTATCAGTGTGGCTTTCGACCTGGTAAATCCACCATAGACCAGATTTTCACTCTACGACAAATCCTGGAGAAAACTCACGAAAATCAAATTGACACACACCATCTCTTTGTCGATTTTAAAGCTGCGTTTGATAGCCCGAGAAGGGATTGCCTATACGCAACAATGTCTGAGTTCGGTATACCTGTTGAAAGTTGATAAGACTTTGCAGAATGACGTTGAGCAACACACGCAGCTCCGTCAAGGTAGGAAATGACCTCTCCGAAACCTTCAATACCGAAAGAGGTTTCAGGCAAGGCGATCCACTGTCTTGCGATCTCTTCAACATCATCATGGAGGGGATCGCACGAAAGGCCGGTGTGCATCGTAATGGCACCATTTTCTATAAAGGTGTCCAGCTCCTTGCGTACG
The DNA here is from genome assembly GCA_914767935.1 of Coremacera marginata. Classification (NCBI taxonomy): domain Eukaryota; kingdom Metazoa; phylum Arthropoda; class Insecta; order Diptera; family Sciomyzidae; genus Coremacera; species Coremacera marginata. Next base: position 225,773,250 of record OU612043.1, read on the forward strand.
CTGATGATATTGATTTTGTTGGCAGAACCAAGAGAGATGTTACCGCTGCTTTCGCCGCTATCGAAAAGGAATCAGCCAATCAGTGGGTTTGACGATAAATGAGGGTAAAACAAAGTATTTGCTGTCTACAAACAAGGGAGCGCGGCGTTTAGACTCCCACGTTTCATCCTTGCAGCTATAACTTTGAAGTAGTCAAGGAGTTTGTATACCTTGGCACCGCCATTAATACTAACAACGGAATCAGCCTGGAGATAAAGCGAAGAACAATAATTGCTAATAGGTGCTACTACGGGCTCAGTAAGCAACTAAGTTCCAGAGCCCTCTCTCGATCGACAAAACTAACACTCTACAAGACGCTCGTTATACCTGTGCTGCTTTATGGCGTTGAGGCATGGGTAGTTTCGCAAACTGACGCAGCCGCTCTGGGGGTGTTCGAGAGAAAGTTCTTCGCTAAATCTTCGGTCCTGTTCGAGTCGACGATGACTATCGCATCCGAATGAATTACGAGCTGTATGAGCTCTACGAAGACATTGACGTAGTTCGGCGTATAACTGTGCAGCGACTACGCTGGCTGGGTCTTGTCCATCGTATGGACGACGAGGCTCCAGCGAAAAAGGTGCTCGAGGCGAGGGTCGCTGGTCAACGACGACGAGGGAGACCATGCCTCCGATGGATGGACCAGGCTGAGGAAGCCCTAACCGCACTTGGTGTATCCGATTGGAGAAGGCGCGCGCAAAGCAGAGGCGCCTGGCGAGAACTGATGAGGTCGGTTGAAATCCGGACACGGGTTGTTACGGCCACCTAAGTAAGTAAGTACTGATAGCTCAGTCTTACAGTTGCAGCTGGGAAATCCCAAAGGTAGCAGGCAGGAGATACTAAAGCGTGCTGTTCTTTTTTTACGATCTATCCATCTCATAGCTAGACACCGTATCAGTTTACTTATATCTTAAAGAAACATCTGTTCAGATCAGAGAATTAAAGATCTATATATGAATACGCAATGTGGCAGCCGTGGCGTAGTGGGTAGAGTGTGTGACTCTTACGCCAGAGAACCCAGGTTCGAATCCTCCATCTGACACAGAAAATTTTTCAATTGAATTAATTTTTCTGTTCGACCGTCACCTCTCTGCAGACAATGGCAAGCCTCAGAGAGTAAAAACTGTCATGAAAGCTTCTTGAGAACATAAGCCGTTCAGAGTCGGCGTAAAACATGTAGGTCCAGTTCTCGATCATTTGTGTGCAAACATTTTTCACATCACACACAACACAATTGATCATAAGAAGCTCGGTCAAAGTCCTTTCAAGGGCTGAAATGGCCATTTCGTTTTTTTTTTTTTTTATATTAATACGCAAACAAAAAAGTTTATGATCATTTCTATTTGTGTTAACTTCAACATATTCACATAAAGCTTATATCTATGGAAAGGTATTTTCGAGTAGATGTGCACAATATAGCTTTTATTCGAATACTAGCAGGACCCAGTTGTCCGCGGCTTCGCCACGGACGTTCCAACATCCATTATTTTTTATTTCTGGGTGGTAAACGGGGGTGTGACAAACAATTTTTTTTTGTAAACCATCTTGTGCTCGAACAAAATTTCACAGCAATCGGCCTAGAAGTTTTGGGGTCTTAATGATTTTATAAAAGTGGGCGTAATTATAGTGCCACCCCACCCATTTTTAGTACAGTTGCCGCCGGTAAGCATACAATCTAAATTACCAAATTTCAGTCTTATACGACCAAAACCGTCTGAAATAAAGCATTTTCATTAATTTGTGATCGGTAAAAGTGGGCGTGGAAACCCAGTTTTGGTACAGTTTTGGAACGGAACCATACAAACTAAATTACCAAATTTTAGTCTCAAACAATCGAAACATTCTGAAATATTGAATTTTTATTGATTTGTGGGTGGTAAGAGGAGGCGTGGTAAAAACTAAGTATGCAAGAACCTAATCTAGGGCGCAAGTAATACACGTCTTTAGTTTGAACGAAATCCGTTCAGCTGTTTAGATTTGTATAAAAGTCAAACAAACAAACAAGCAAACAAACAGAAAATGACTTATTAATATAGATGGATAGATGTTGCTTTTAAGATAGGTAAAACTAAGCAATTGTAAGAAGCTTTTTTTCCCAATGGGACATTGAGAAACCAACAACAAAATTCATAGCTCTGTTGAACATCGTTGCTGTAGCATTCAAGAGCAAGAGTAGAATGCGAGAGTGACGCAGACACTTCAAGAGAGCTGTGTATCATTGTTGTTGTTGTTGCTTTCTCTAATTTTCTCTCTCAACAGAATGAACTTGCCGCCGCACAGTGCGCTTTTTTCAAAATTAGGATGACATCAGTAAATTGTTTGATTTTGATTTTTCATAAAAAAAATTATTTTTGCAACAGAAAATTAAATGACTAAAATGAAAATGATAATAAAAACTTGATGCTGTTTTTGAATATTTTTACATAATTCGCCAAAGTTGAAACTTTTTGATAACAAAAATAAGTGCATTCAAAACAAATAAAAGAAGGGCAATTTCAAACATTTATAACTTCTAGCGAAAAGAACATATTTCAATTCGGTTTTTTTATGTTTATTAAAGCTTTAACAATAATTAAGCTTATTATAAAATAATAAGAATATAATTATAAACATAAAATAGAAAAATCGCAGAAATTTATGTTTTAATTTTTCAAGGAATATTAATTTAACAAAAATAAAGTGAAAAAAAAACGTCTTAAATCACCTTATATTGGGGGGTCACTTATACTTCCATTAAATATAGTACTTCTACTCTATGTTTCTTGAAAAACCTGCTACGGCTAGCTGCGCATAAGAAAAAACACTTTAAATCAAAAAACCCTTAAAAAATGCAATATTTGCACTAAAACGCATGGATTTGCAAGACAATTTGTTTTATGTCTATTTATAATTTGCTTTAAAATTAAAATTAGTCATTTTTGATTAACTCGTCAAAATTTTTTTTTTCAAAATTTTGTTAATTTTGGGCAAAAATTTGCAGTCACGAAGAATGTATGTTAAAGAAAAACCATAGTGCTATGGAGGTTTTAAATTGTTTTGTATATTGTCTTGATTTTAAAATAAATATATCTAAATTAAAAATCGTTTGAAATTCTTACGTTTTTCCTTGCGTTTGAGCTACGGAAAACACTAAATTGGAGTTTTAAGTTTTCGCTTCTTAGCTAAACAGCCTTACTAAACTTTAAAGCATCACATCTCAAAAATAGCTATATACTATTGCCTTTAATATCAAATTGATTTATAAATAGAATGCTAAGAAAAATAAATTAAGCTTATGTGAACAATTTTGTTGAATATGTTTTATATAAAACATGCATATGATATGAGAATATGATAAATAATATCAGTAGTTCTTTGGTACAGTCTAGTTGTATGGAAGGTATACCTAAAAGTTCACCGATCTTAATAATTTTTGGCGGGGCGCTTTAATGTAGTTAAATAAACTTTACTTCTTTGTTTCAGCTACTTTTGTTTAGTTCTAGCAAAGTTATGGAGTTTTTTATCTTTAAAAAGGAGGCGTAATACCCGCATAGCTAGAGGTAGGCGTGGCAGTTGACCTAGAATTCTGATTTTTTGTCACATTACTAATATTGCCTTAAAGATAATTGGTACAAAATTTCATGACTCTAGCTCTTATAGTTTCTGAAATAATAGCAATGTCATCCTAAAATCGAAAAAAGCGCACTGTGCGCCGGTGTGTTCAGTAAAAAAACAAAAGAAAAACCAATTTTGATATGATCGAATTTCGGCCACAGGCCTTTAGTTCTTTACTAAAAAAATTCTACCTAGCTCAATTTTCTCAGAGCTACTTGTTGCCATATTGAAAATTACACATGTCTACAAATGGTGGACATTTCCGGAGTACTTTTCTGCGAAAAATTCAAATCTGATATCAGAGCTGACCCATCACGACAATGTTTAAAGATATTTGAGGTTATATTCCGGAAAGGTGTTTTTATAAATTTTGCAAGAAAAAATTAATGATGATGATTTGGCCATTTGTGTTGAAGGAGAAAAGTAGTTTATAATTTAGTTGATATAAAAGATCTTAAGGCCCTTTGTGTGGCCTGTAAATATCGTTAAAAGAACACGATAAAGAGTTTTTTTGGTCATTTGTGATCAAATGAAAATTTTCAAAGAGAATTCTATTGAGAATTTATCTGGGATCGGCTGCAATTATTTACAAGAATTTAAGTGAATACATTTAAGGAAAAAAATCTTTAAATTCAATACTTAAAAAAGAAATCACTCAGAAAATCACTCAGATCCTTGGACCAGGCCCCCTTAGGGGCCTTTCTCTCCCCCTTAGGGTCCAGAAAGTATAGAAAAAATATTATTAGCATTAATATAAAATTTTCTATATGCGCACACCAGGCCCGTAGACAAGGGGAGATTTAAGGTATTCAAACCCCACCTTAGGGTCCAGAATGTATAAAGAAATAACACAAATGAGACTATTAAATTCAAAATGTGATTTTTTTTTTTTGATAAACTGTGATAATGATGTTAATTTTCTTGAAAACTTCACTTATTTATTGAAAAATTTTTTTGGCCAAGTGAAAGGTTAATTTTGCTTATAAGAGTCATAATCATTATATTGGAATTCATCTCCAAGGATTTTGTATATAAAAATCAGTTTCAATGCTCAAAAATTCCCTGATATCCAGTAAAATATATATGTATATGAAATTATACCTAGAGCGAATGTTATACCTAGAATTAAATTTTTGTAAATTGAAGAAAATTAGCTTGACATTTTGTATGTCATATCTACCCAGCAAACCATAGTTGACGACTATGTTGAAATTCCGACTAATTCGTAACTATTTCGAGCTGTCTTTAAGAAATCATTACAATTTCGTTACGCAAATATCGGAACAGTTTCACTTTTTATACGAATTTATATAAAATTTCGTTATGCGACTGTTTGTACGACATATTAAAATGCTAACAGAGTAAAATTTTCTTTTTTTCGAACTGTCTGAACGAAATCGTAACATTTTCGTTAGGACTCGTTACGAAATCGTTACGATATTTCGTTACGAAGCGAAGCGACATTAGAACTACTTGATTTTCCAACCGAGTGCAACGCTGTCAGAATGGTGTAAAGGTCAATGTTTGCGATGCCCATTCTATATTATATTATTCAATGGTTACATTGAAAATGTTGCAGTATTTCGTCGATATTGTAGAAAGCGTTGAGGAATCTTTAGAACCTGAAAAGTGTCCTGAACTGCCTTTGGAGCCTGTAGTTGTAGAATGTGGTATGGTTGACAGTAATGTTGATAGCGGTCGTATTAATTATATTTTACTTACTATGTTAATAATTCAAAGTTTGTGAGTTTTTTGTGTATGATTGCAAAAGTTGTTTCAGAAACAGAAATTCCATTTGATACATCGGAACTGCCCTGGACTTTGGCAGTACATAAAGGTGCAAGTAACGATATTTCCAGTGTGATGAAAAGCCTTTTCGATTCAAACCGCCTTGACAGTTTTTAAAGCGTGTATAGTCTCCACTACGTTTTAAGCATTCTTGGTTGAACCGTAGAGCCGCAGCTTATTGTAAGTTTTGTGTTTTTTTTTTTAGCACTGACGCGGGATCTCAACCTCTTCGTAATTTATACCGAATGACTACAACAATTTTTAAAAATAAAATTTTCAAACCTTTTGGATGTTGTCGAAAAGTCAATTTAAGTTAACCCTTCGTGGGACCCTAAGTAAATTATACGTCAAAGGTCCCTAAGGTCCGCTGGGACATAATATGAAAATTGCCTATAAAATGCACTAAAAATGATTGAACACGGGCAAATTTTGGTTTTAAATTAAATATTAATTATTTTTATTGAGATATAGTCTTAATCTAATATTATTTTATTGTTCTGCTCGCTGAATCCTGGACGTTTTGCACGGCATGCAACGGTGCATCTGCTCTGAATGCTCCATAAAAACAAACTTCCTGCAATCGCAGCATGAAAATCTTGTTTTACGTTGCCTGTTGTTGTGTTGTTGACATAAATAGCAAGTTTTCCGTTGATCCCTGTGTTGGATTGGTGGTGCTTCGCTTGTAATGCTCTCTTCTAGTGGTATGACGTTGTAGTCCATCATAGCTCTCTTGATATGGGGGTAGCGGGTTATACGATTATTGAGCGCCCTTTCTTCGATTTCGGGAGTAGCCAACTGCTGAACTAATTTGTATAAGAACGACCGCCTCCTGTCGCTTTTCTGGCTCGGATTGAGGTCATTATAGGCGATAAATGACGCCAATGCAGCAACGTCCACAATATAATAAAACATGGCCAGTGGCCAGCGTTTAGTACCTCTTTTACACGTGTATGTACCTAGCATTTGGTCCATCGTGTCCACTCCAGCTTTATTTTTGTTGTAATCCACAATGGCCATTGGTTTTTGATGTGCTCCTTCGACGGCGTTTGTATAATGTGCTGTTGAAATGAGTACCACTGCTTTATTTTTCTTCGGCACATATGAGCATAGCGCAACGTTGTTGTCATGGTAGCCGAACAATGTACTATCGCATAATTTGGCGATTGCGATTCTTCCTAAACTCACTGGGAGTACAAGCTTTATTTGTGCGTAAGGTACCAACATAAGCTGTACTTTGGGTAATCAAGTTTTCAGCCAATTCAAGAGACGAAAAGAAGTTGTCTGCATACACAATGCGGCCAGTAAATAAGTATTTCTGCGCGAGCTTCATTGTCACTTTGTAGCCCAGCTGGGTTTCACGCTCCTGTCCTGGTGCTTTTCCAGAGTATATGATACCTTTGAGCGGATATTTGGTTTTTGCATCACATATCCACCACACCTTTATTCCATATTTTGCAGGCTTTGATGGAATGTAATGTGTAAATGATGTCCGTCCTCTATATGGAAACAGTTGTTCATCTACTGTGGTTCGTACCGACTTGCCAAATTAGCTTGCAGCATGAGCCAAATATCATCAATTGCTGCCGTTTTGCTGCTCTGTGACCTTTCCATGCGTGTGTTCACGTTGTCAAATCGTATGTACCTCAATAGCAGTTTGAAACTTTTGAATGATATTACAGCTCTGAAGATTGGTGGATGATTTGTATCAAACAGGCAGTAAGCTGGTTCATTGTTTGACTTATATAGGCCAGAAGCTATAAGCATTGCCAGGAACGCATCAAACTCCTTGGGTGTTAGTGGTTGCCATTCTTTGGGTCGTGTTGGATTAGCTTCATTCCACGCTTCAATAGTTTGTTTGGCTTTTCGGTTAGTTTCTCTTACGATTATGTGTGACATTTCCTCGGTAAAAATTGTTTTGAATATGCTCAATGGATCATCCGAAGTCATTATTGGTCCTATTCCTCTACTTCTCATGGTGAAGATATTGTGCGATCTTACACGTGAAGTTGGTGGCGGCGCTTTCTCCCATTTCATACCATTTTTGCCAACATAATAGTCATCTGAAGTTGTTTCTTGATTTGGCGGCGTTTCATCATCATCGTCACTTGTATCTTCGTCCCAGTATTCAATAGTGGCTCACTTTCGCAATCAGAGGCTTCTTCATTTATTTGGAACGATGGATAACTTATTTCATCATCGAAATCACAACTTTGTTCATTTAGTATTTCATTTATATTGATATTTGCTTCGCACATTTTTCTTTAGCTCAATTCAATTCAAAAGTTAGTACACAACTGTTGAATATTCTTGAAGCAACTGGTTTATATACCTTTTTTTCCCCCAACATTCAGGTAGGCACGCAGGTATAAGACAAATGCATCAGGGATGGACAAAGCAATAAAATAAGCAAACTTATACCTCCCCCTGCTCATTTCTTGGAAAACCCAATTAGCAAAAATATTTATTTTACCTTGAAACTAAACGCAGCTGCAATTTTGAGCCATAAAACAACGAATTCCACGAAGTAATAGCGTTAATTTGCTTAATTTTCATACTTTGTCCCAGGGGACTTTAGGGACCTTTCTCGTAGGCAGTAAAAGTAAATCCTTAGATCTCGGTAACCACTGGTCCGATTTTAATGATCGAATCCGTAAAAGACGCAGAACTAAATGTTCCAGGAAAACATGGTAACTTTGGGAGGGGGTCGTAGTGGCCAAAATAGGAGTAATTTGCGATTCAAAATCGAAAAAGTCCCTACGGACCTTAGGGTCCCACGAAGGGTTAAAAATGTTGGTAAATGCTCTGTTATAGTTAAAGACTTAGTTAAGGATTTACTTATAAGAAAATGTTGGTCTTCTTATCGTGGTCATTTTTCTAGTAGTTAAGAAGTGTTTTATAGTTAATTATAGCTTTAAACACAATTTTAACCCGATAGCAGCTTGTACGCAAATTCTTAAAATACTATAACAAGACGCTTAAGAAAATATCTTTTGCAAGGGATTTGTCTTGAATATTTTAGGTCTCATTTCTTATAGTGTAGAAAATTACTGTTTATATACCTTTCATTGGTGCAATAACTTTCACAAAATTATTCCTTGGTGCAATAATTTAAAGCACAACCGGCTTTTGTCATCGTTCAACATGATTTTGAAGACATCCGAAGACGAGCAAGAATCAAAATTTTTAGTTAAACAATATGAAAGAGTTTTACCTTGCTGTAGTAACACTACCATAGGAATAAATTAAATCAGAAATTGGCTGATGCTGGTGCTGCGGATTTGTTGCGGATGCTGGAGCAAATATTAGGAAAGTGTGGCTATAGGCGTAGAAGTGCAATTGATATTTTAAATGTGTTTTGATCACTTCAGTTGTTTAATTTATAGTAATTTTCCCTTTATTTTTTTAGGGGCCAATTAAAATTTCTTTACCAAATGTGCATTACTTACTAAAAATATAATGCACTTCGTCAGTGACCACGGCAACAAACGAGAGATATTTTGCATCCCTTAAGTTTATCAAAACTGACCTTAGAAATTCTATGAGCGAGTACCGCTTAAATGGTTGTGCATCCTTAAGAATACATAGGGATCACAGAGTCAGAGGGCGTGTTGTTCAAACTAAAAAAGTAAGTTTATTTAAAAAATGCATTAAGTTTTTATGTTTAACTCTTTTGACTCATCGATATCAAAAAGATCGATATATTTTTTTTCAAAACCCCCCCTTAGGTAAATTATGGCTACGGGCCTGCTTTAGACTCAAAGTTATTTGGCTTTAAAAGTTATCAAATGTTGATGTAGTAATTCGTAACAAAGGCTAAAACTATTAAAATAAAAAGTTTATGAAAGAAAAGTTTTAAAAGAAAATGAGACTAGCATTGCCATATTATATTTTTAACATAATAGAAATCAGAGTTGCCATAATAAAATATTTAACAATGCTCTTATAACTAGATTGGAATTCTATACTATGTGCTACTACATGAGTTAAATGTATGAATAGAGTTTAAGACTAGGGTTGTCATCGAATACTTAGCATAATAGTATATACTACTACATTTATGCTTTAAAAAAAGCAAAAAAAAGTTGTTTGGGCTTTGTGGTAGGAGATTTTGTAACGAGTTTTATTTTGAGGCTGAGGTAAACTTAGCCGCTGCAGGGTCCGTCCAAGGACTCTCGTAATACTCCGGCAAAAACAAGTTTTTCCAAAAGAAAACTAAATAGATTTGTTGATCGCAGAATTTGTCACGGTTGACTCGGAGGTCAACCCAGAGGTTTGCTTGAAGCGAACAATTGATTATTTTGCGCTCTATTTTTAATATTATTATTGGACCCCTATATATATATAATATACTTAGACCCCAACGCGTACTGCGTAAGGGGTATATTAACTTTGTAATTACGTTTGAATCGCCAATAAGGAGACGTGGCAAGTATGGAAAAGAATATACATTTTTGATCAGCATCACCACCTGAGTCGGTTTTCGTATGACCGTCTGTCTCTCAGTCTGTCTGTCCCTCTGTCTGTCTATTTTTCCGTCTGTCCGTCTGTGATCACGACTACAGCCGTTATTTTAGAGTTATCGAGATGAAATTCAAAATATAAGCTTCTTTCTAAAAAGTGGAGATCAAGTTCGAGAATGAGTGGCTTTATTTTAACCGTAAAACCTCTTAAAAATCCACAAAAATTAATGAAATGCACTGAAATTTTGTACATAAGCTTTGGTATTAATATAAAATAAAACAGCTTCAATATAAATCCTGACTATGAAATTTGAAAAAATCGAATGAAAATCACGCCTACCTACCATACCAATTGGCTTTATTTAAAACGTAAAATCTCTTAAAAATCTGCTCAAATAACAGAAATGTCTTGGAATTTTGCACACAAGCTTTGATATTTAACATAAACCATCTCTATGATATTTGGCAACATCGGATGAAAACCGTTCCTACTCTCATACAAAATGGCTTTATTCTAAGCGTAAAATCTCTTAAAAACCCGCATAAATTAAAGAAATATTTTGAAATTTTGCACATAAGCTTTGATACATAACATGAAACATCTCTATGATGTTTGGCAAAATCGGATGAAAACCACGCCTACCTTCAAAGTGACGTCATCAAAATAGAAAAACTTTCGTTAATATATAAAATTGAATGACATCGTTTCTGTAGGTACCCAAATTCCGCCCACAGCATTTATCCAACCCATACATATAATCACCTATGTAATGTGGAGTCTTTAGACAAGAAAAGTGGGTGTGGCATTTTACTTTTAATCGAATTTCTGTAACACCGTGTGTCTGACTTCAACCAAATTTTGCACACATAATCCTTGGTAAATTGGGCAATCTTAAGTTTATAAAATTGGGCGGTACTATATAGGGGGAGTGGCACTTTATTTTGAAACCAGCTCCATCTACACCATTTGTCTGATTTCCACCAAATTTCTTAAATGTATTCTTAAGTATTATGAGACATTTTTAAGCCTACAAAAGTGGGTGGGAATAGACAAGGGGCGTGACAATTTAATTCTAATCGAACTTCTTCCACACCTTTTTTCTGACTTCAACCAAATTTTGCAAATATATTTGTTGGAATAATAAACAGTGATATATTGGGCGGAAAAATTGGGCGGAATTAGAGAGAGGCGTGGCACTTTAATTAAAAAAAAAAAATATAAATATTACATATTTATTTTAAAAGAAAATAAAAATTATATTCTTTTGCATAGTGAGTAGTCTACAAATTACTATATGCGGCAGCTAAGGGTAAAATAAAATTAAGGGTATGACACAAATATTTTTGCAGATTATTCATAAGCATTTTATAGACGGCTAAAGGCTTCGAATATACTTCAATACGGCCTCGGGGGTGTATTTAGCTTCGGTACAGTGTCAATCCTTACTTGCTTTTGCTCTTTTGTGACTTTTTTTCAATGATATTCAATTGAAAAATATAATATAAATGGCAATTATTGTCGAATTGCAGATGTGAAAAATGTTAAAACAATCAGAACAATGCAAGTTTCAAACATCAAGCTCAGTGATATCATACTATTCCCCTTAGTACAATTATACATATAATATTGACAATTGCCCGTCAATACTACTTTTGTCAATAGTGACAAAAGAACTGTCACTTCTACCTGTATAATTGTACCAAGACTACTCCCCCCATGTAGTAGTGCTTGCAATTCCGCCCAATTTTTTAGACTACTGACTGCTCATTATCCCAAAAAAATAAGTTTGGAAATTTTAGAAGAATTCGGACAAAGGCCATAGAAGGAGTTTGATTAAAATTAAAGTGGCACGCCCCTGTCTAATTGAAGACAGAAGAACGGTGCAGAAGGAGTTCTATTAAAATTAAAGAATCACGCCCCCTATCTAACACCGCCCACTTTTGTAATCTACGGACTGCTCCTTATGGTAAACAATATATTTGCAAAATTTGGTTCAAATCAGACAATTGGTATAGAGGGAGTTCGACTAGAATTAAGCTGACATGCCCTTTGTCCAATCCCACCCACTTTTGCAGGCTTAAAACTTCACATTTTACTAAAGAATATATGTGCGAAATTCGGTTGAATTCGGATCGAATCGCAGATAGAAATAGATTAAATATAAAGTGCCACGCCCCCCGTCTAGTACTGCCCACTTTTATAAACTAACGACTGATTCTTGTGCCAAATAATATGTGTGCAAAATTTGGTTAAAGTCGGACGAACGGTGTATAGGAAGTTTGATTAGAATTAAATAGTCACGCCCCTTGTCCAATCCCACCCACTTTTGTAGGCTTAAAACTGATACTTGTACTAAAGAATATAAGTACGAATTTGGTTGAAATCGGACAAACGGTGTAGATGGTGCTAGTTTCAAAATTAAGTACCACGCCCCTTGTCTAGTACGACCCAGTTTTATAAACTTAAGATTGCGTAAATTACCAAGGATTATGTGTGCAAAATTTGGTTGAAGTCAGATACACGGTGTACCAGAAGTTTGATTAAAAGTAAAATGACACACCAACTTTTCTAGGCTAAGACTCCACATTATACTGAAGAATATATGTATGGGTTGGATAAACGATGTGGGTGGAATTTGGGTACAAACATACACGATGTCATTGAGTTTAATATATTTACGAAAGATTTTCTATTTTGATGACGTCACTTTGTATGTTTGTATTTATGGGAGGTGTGGTTATCATTCGATTTTGCCAAATATCATAGAAAGGTTTCATGTTATATATCAAAGCTTATGTGCAAAATTTCAAGATATTTCTTTAATTTTTGCATTTTTTTAAGAGGTTTTACGTTTAAAATAAAGCCAATTTGTATGGGATGTAGGCGTGATTTTCATCTGATTTTACCAAATATCATAGTGATGGTTTATATTCTATATATCAAGGACTTTGTGCAAAATTCTAAGACAGTTCTGTAATTTGAGCAGAGTTTTAAGAGATTTAGCGGTTTATATAAAGTCACTTTCTATGGGAGGTTGGCGTGGTTTTTATCCGATTTTTCCAAATTTCATAGTCAGGATTTATATTGAAGATCAAAGCTTACTTGCAAAAATTCGAGGCATTTTTTTAATTTTTGTGGATTTCCAAGAGATTTTACGGTTAAAATAAAATTACTTTGAATGGGATGTAGGTATTATTTTCAACCGATTTGGCTCATTCTCGAACTCGATCTCCATTTTTTTAAATTTATTAAAATTTTTTTAAATTAAAATTTATTAAATTTATTAAATTTATTTATTAAATTTATTTGTTGCCCAATAACTAAAGACCAGTTGATATCACGCATTACATACTTTGTGTGTACCGCATTAACTTTGCTCACCTTATAAATATTCCTAATTTTGCAACGCAATCAACTAGGTGTGGCTCTTTAAACTAACATAGCCTTGACAAATGGTCTGACTCATCTCAAACACCTTAAGGTAACTTAATCCTATGAGTGTTAATCCCAGACAAGCCCCTTTTCATTATGTGGAGAAAATAATGATTATTTTCTTTTATTATTTCAGTCCTTATAGCAGTACTTTAGATAAAAATTGTACAAAACTAAATACTTTAAATTAAAACTTAAAACACACACAATTTTTAAAAGCAGCTCATTATATCCGTAATTAATTTGCAATAATAAAAACTTGACCTACTCATCATATTAACAAACATTGAATTATTTTGAACATATTTACGCCCTAAAGTATAACACCCGGCATGCCTCGTACACTTACCCTTCACAGAGTAGGTTTTATAGTCCGCATACTGCTCGCCTTGACCAACTGCCGATGGTATTGTGGACAAACAAGTGATTTCCACTCGCCCATTGTTGCCAATGTGTTGCTCCGTCAGCACGATGTTCAGCTGGCTGAGCGTATACATACCCTCAGGCTGTTCAGCTGCCTCACGCTGTCGCGCTGCTTCTCTCTCCTGCGCCGCTGCATCAACTGCAGCAGCAGCCAGCGCTACGGCTCTACCGCCACCGGGATGCTCCAAAGGAAGGCTGTAGCCGGCGGCCAGTTTCCTCATATGGCCACCCTTCGATGGAGTGCTAAGACCGCTGCCTGTATTCGGTGACTCTGGGCCGAAACCGCCACTTTTCAGTGTACTGCGTAGTATTCCGATGGTGTTCTCATTGATGTGTCGTCGATATTTGCGATTTGAAGCGTTCCTGTAATGAAGACGGAAGAAGCAAATTAAAACTGAGTGAGTGTCATGTAAGGGCGTGTAAGGCAGACTTGTTTGATTGTGGTCACTAGGTTTTTCAACGTATGTATATATGTAGGTACTACACACAATATTGCTATAAAGATAAATGCTTCAGTTGCTTGCTGCAAAGGCGCCCGAGTGGCAGAAGGTAGGTCATAAAATGGCTCTTATAATGTTCGGTAAATATTTCATTTGTAGCTTTAGGCTCGATTGCAGGCACGACAAGGCCATCAACAGTATTGCAAAAAATACTAGGGTCGATTAAGGTAGGGCATTTCACTGTTATGGCAGTTAGTTTGTTGTTGTTGGTGTTAGTTTTTTATTAATATTATTATTGAGCCATTATCCTTTACTATGCTAATGGACCGCACAGTTATTGTTTAAACGATTATTTGAGTGACTGAATGATTTCACAAGTGGAGTAGATTGTCACACTGATTCCTCTACCCGCTCTAACAAATGCAATAAGGTTTAGGTTAGGACACCATTGAAAAATATGCAGTTAGCTTGCTTTTAATTCGCTCTATATCAGTGTCATAATCTTGAGTTGTATTCCTTGCTTAAAACTTAAATCGTACTATAAAATACTGCTATACAAGCGTGCACTATTGTACATAAATGAAAAGAAAAGAAAAGAAAAAATAAAAATTTGAATTGTTTTTGGCATTTAATGATTATGTAAATTCCTTGAAGGAAGTAAACTAGAGCTCTTTAAAGGAGTGGATTATACCCCCATTAAAAATGTTATTATTTTGGCAAAATAAATCTAGAAACGGTATGATTAATATTAGGAACCTCAAATAAGTAGAGGTGCATAATTATTTAAGATGCTTTTACAGAAAAGAAATCCAACTTTACCTTTACTTAAAGCGCAGTTTTTAGTGAGTTTGGCATTTTTAAAGATAGCTTTACTGAAAAGTACGAGTAGTGAAATCAAACCCTTTATTTTTTGTTCTATGTAGTTCAAGTTCCATAAAGAACAAGGAGAAATGTAGATCACGGTTGCCACTTTGGTACAATTGTACCAAAATTGGTAAATTTAATTTCACTTCGTACATCGGTACATTATTTTCTGATTTGGTACATTTTGTAAAAAGTGTTAAAAAAATTCACAACGTTTTACAAAAACCAACACTTAGTAGCATTGCTTGAGAAATTTTTTATTTTTTATAAAATTGTAAAATTGTACCTATGTTGCTACATTTTGGGAAAAAGAAAGGTGTATAAAGAATATTTAGGGGAAATATGTTTTAAAGAATTGACCGAATTTGATAATATTCTGATGGGCCTTTCACATAGCTCAGCAGCTGCTATTATATATTATATATTATATATTATCTATTGGTATATTAAATATTACCATACATTTTAAGCAAAATTAAACACCAACTGTTAAATTTTACTACATACCAACATTAAACAACAAATGTTCAACTTTATAAAGGTGTGTAAATTTACTACAGTTATAGTAGCTAAACTGTTGCCTACAACTATTGCAGTAAATTTCAACAAAAACTTTTTAGAGTGTGTTTGGTATATTTTTTAGAAAAACTTGGTAAAAAAAAAATGAGCTAGAGGTTTTGATTTTGTTTTAATACAGACATTGAAGTCGTCATGTAAAATTTTGAAATTTTGCATCAAATTAGAAATCAGACCTTTTGGGGTCAATGACATTTTTAAATTCCGTCCGCCATATTGGATCCGCCATATTGAATTTTTCATTTTTGACATAAAATTCGAAATTATCGACCCTGAGAACCCCCTTATAGAGCCTTTCAGAATTTTGGGCAGCAAAAGTGGTCAGCGAACCCATTGCGCATCAATTGGAATGATTCAAAGTGACGCCGAACGTTCTGGACGCCCAAATGAGGTCACCACACCAGAAATGGTCACTAAAATTCATGATATTGTATTGGCCGATCGCAAAGTTAAGGGGGTCTCTCATTGAGCAACTTTTTTTTTCAACTTTTTTTTTTGCATTTATTTATAGCTTGGGTAGTTGTGAATATGCCCCTAAAAGGATTTTTAGAAATTCGAAATACTTTAGAAGATACAGCCTTTTTTGTGAAGCAAGGTCTGATGGACAAGAAGGTGATGGAGGTAATAAAACCAGCTTACGAAGCGCTGTCGGCAGATAATTTGCTTGAAAGATGCCTTGGATCTGAAACTCAGAATTCCAATGAGTCCTACAATTCTGTTCTTTGGTCACTTTCGCCCAAACACATCAACTCAGGCGCACGCACCATCGAAGTGGCCAATTTCATTGCAACGTGCCTCTTCAACGACGGTTTTATACCCATACTTAAAATTATGGGTTTGATGGGTATTGCGATTGGCAAAAACGCATACGAATACGCACTATCTCGCAATGAAGACAGATTGAACCGATCAGAGACTCGAACTGCGGCATCATCAAAAGCTGGCAGAACGGCTCGCAGAGCAGAGAGGGCAGCAGAAAGCAGTTTCTACGAAAAAGAGGAAGGTGGCCTGTATGGAGCTGGCATCGCCGACTAATATTTGTAAGTAAAAATTGTCAGCTCTTTAAAACTGCATTTAAACATTTTTGATTTTTTTTTTTTTTCCCCAAAAAAATTACTTCAAACTTTAAACGCGTTTATCTCGAACCCACGTTTTTCGAACTGGCGGCCATGATATCTCCAATTCAACTGAACCGATTTTCATGAAACAAAATGGAATCGACGCAGAACTGTCACCATTCTCGGGTGAACCTCGACCATAATTTTAAAAAATTTTTTACTATTTTTTTTTTACACTAAACTACAAAAAAAAACCCGAAATTGAATTTTTTTTTTGAATAGCCGCCATTTTGTCAAAAAAAATCACAAAATTAGGCTTGATGTTCACCCGAGAATTACATCTATACTGATTATAACCCGGTTTATTTTTTCATTTCAGACGCTCCGGAGACCCGGAATCGTGGCCGCCGTGACGACACCTTTTTTTTTCACCACCAATTTTGAAGTCTCATTACTTTTTGAACAGCCCACGTATCGAGACAAAAAAAATTTGTTTTGTACTTTGAACCTTTTGTAATACAATAAATAAAAAAAGTTTTCAATTATTCTTTGCGTTTTCAAATAAGAATTTTTTTAAAAAGGGTCCAAAAGACGGGTTTTGAATGAGAAGACCGCCTTAAAGTGCGCGAGATTGTTGATATGAGGCCGTAAGTATCTCAGACGTACGAGTGTGGGACATTTTTTGCGAAATCATTTGGATATGCAAAATTATCCGCAAGATGGGTGCCGCGTTTGCTCGCTCTCGACCATAAACGCGATCGTGTGACTGATTCAAAGACGTGTTTGGCGATGTTGAACAAAGATAAGAAGGAGTTTTTCCGCCGATTAGTAACCGTGGACGCAAGATAGATCCTTAAATACACACCAGAGACAAAGAAACAGTCGAAACAGTAGACTTCACCGATCGAACATGCTTCGAAGAAGACGAAGAGGGTGCTATCGGCCGGAAAGGTTATGACGACAATATTTTGCGCTTTTGACGAGCGCGGTTAATGGCGAACACTATGCAGCCGAATTGGACCATTTCAACGACGCTTCAAAGTGAAACGTGCCCATTTGGCGAGGAAAAAAGTGCTCTTCCACCATTGGAAGATTCAATTGAAGTGTGAATTGCTTCCTCATCCAGCATATTCTCCAGATAACTAGGCACCCAGCGACTATTTTCTGTTTCCAAACCTGAAGAAATTGCTCGGCGGAATGAGATTCATGAAAAGAGAGGAGCTTATCGCCGAAATATCGGCCTATTTTGAGGACCTTTCGAAAGCGTGTATTTCGGATGGGATAAAAAAATTGGGGGAACATTGGACGAAGTCTATCGAGCTAAAAGAAGACTGTATTGAGAAATAAAACGTTTTCTTGCCATAAAAATCATTCCGTGTTTAATTTTTCACTAAATTATCAAACGGCTCTCGTCATGTTCCAGCAGACCAAAAAATTCGACAGAATAATCTGAATCTGCTGAAGAGATTGTAATATTAAAATTACGTATGTCCACGAAGATTTCAACAAAATAAACATTTGAAAAGACGGACTGAAAATAATCTTCTAAATTTTACCATATATGTTTTAGAACTGTCCCACAAATCAATGTTAGATCCCTTATATAATAAAAAAATAAATTCCATTGGACATCAGTCGAGGAAAACCTTTTTATATACTGATGTGATCCGGATATTATAAGTATAGCCCTTTTAAGAAAACCTTATCAATATCTTATCAGATGAATATAAGGTTTTCCTAAGACTATCCTTTCTTAAGGAATATTACATGACCAGGTGTTCGATCAGGATCAATATCAAAAAGTGTGTCACGTTTGAAATCAGATCCCTATCAAAATAAGAATTTTCTGACTGTAACTTTTTTCTGACTTTTCGATAAAATTTAAGAAAGTAATAGCTTAACTTGTAAGCAAAAAATAAGTTGTCATGACATTTTGACAAAAAAAGAAATTTATATAAATTTTTTGTTCTCAAAAATAGAAAATAACAATAAAATAAAAAAGTCAAAATAAAAAGTTGTTACTATCGGAATTTATAATATTTTTATGTAACTATTTTAAGCAAGTAAGTAACGAAAATTATGCTAATATGGTTGCACAGGGCGTATGCGTAACCTAGAATATTATTAAAACTAAATGTAAGGGCCAATGAGAAGTTAATAGAGAATTAATGAAGATACTTCAGCGGCGGTCACAACGTATTGTTATTGAATAATTAAAGTGAAATGGCGAACTTCTCAAAATTTCAATTTTTCACTTCTACCGTGCGCGGCGGGCACACCCTCTAAAAAAATGTATGATAGTAATACTATGATTTTTGTATAATTTTTGCTAATCCTTCTCAATTATTTGCGTTGAAAAATTTTATGAAAATATTTTATCTCACTTGCCAACAAGTCAAAAACTCACAAACAAAAACATTAAAACAGCATATACACAGTAATTGCTTTTGAAGTGATTAATGTGTCTGACCGCAAAACATAACAGTAAAGTTCATTAAACTTTACCAAGCAGTTTGAGTTGGTTTTACATATATTTGCTTTTGGTACTTCAGATTGGAGCATCTCAAGCACTGTTTGTTATCATGAGTTATGACAAAATAAAAGAGCTCAAGTATTTGTATCTAAAGTCATTATTTTATCTTAAAAGTTGCAAAAATATTTCAAAAGTTCAAATTAAACTGTATAAAAGCATCAAGAAAAACCACACTTGATGTTATTCAATTATAGTCAATGATATTTCAGCAAATTATGCAACATTTGAACTAGGATGAATAAATATATTCAATGCTTAATCGCAAAATACACTGTCGATGGCAGTGAAGGAGTAGTCATGACGGTAGGAGTACTTTCTTGACTCAATTCGCAGTCGTGTCGCAGAAATTTTACAAATACCTCTTTTGATATCAAAATTGTTCTAACGATGATTGTTTGCATTTGAATATATTTTGTTTAAGATATACTTGTATACATTTGTATGCAGTACTTGTCATTTACTCATCCTTATCACGCAAATTCCATCAAATTCATGTTTAATACACATTTGCACAAATATATAATAATAATATCTGAATTCATCGCAATGCCAACAACTACAACATAAACAACAATAACACCAGCAGAATAAATAAAAATCGTCAATATTTGCATTTTATGATTGATATGAGGATATCTTTTCAGCTCATGCTACAAAAATATCCACAGAAAAATCAACATACAAATGTGCATATGTGAACACACTCACACACATATCCTCGTGTGCACGAAAAAGCATTTGTGTGACAACAAACTTCTCTTCTCACCCGCTACAAACAGCAACAAATCACGAACACACATTGAATTTTATTTCATTGCAAATTGTTGCTGCCAAAGAAGCAACGAAAGGATCAAAGGCTTCACAGCAACAACAATAGAAACATTTATTCAGATGAACAAAAAACCGAACCTATACACACAAGCACACACACACACACTCCCACACGCCAAACTCCCACACGCCAACGTATCTGATTTAACTGCATTATTTACAGCAGCTGAACGCAGAATGAAGCAAAAAAAAAAACTCAAAAGCCAGAAAAATTACAAAAAAAGTCAAAAAAAAAAAAAGAACGACATTTATACGGAAACGTCGTAAAGCGCAACACTGGCGCAATAATTATTCAATATTTAACGATTCTGCGATTCATTTTTAATGTAGCGTGTGTGCGGCGTACATATGAATAACTGTCACTAGACTCCAGGACGAACAAATGCTGTTAAAGCAAGTGGACGACTAACCAACCACATACAATAACCTTATTGCCACAACCACACCTTGGTTGTATGTGTTTGTGTGTGTGCATAAGCTGATGGTATGTGATGAAACGTTAAAAATAATAATTGCACTACAAGCATGAGACTTTCAACATATTGTAATAAATATCAACAACAAAAACAATGTTGAACTATTAAAAATGTAAAATGGCTATAAATTAACACACACCCATGCACAAGCATGCATAGGCGTCACCCATAAACACACATACACGCGAGTGCCCACCCACAAATAAACATTTATGTCCCCTATTCTTGCTTAAGTGTTTCATGTTTAATGATTTTCCTGCTCTTCATCTTTCACAATTAGATGTTTAACTGCTTTGTACTTTCATTTTCCCTTTAAGCTGCTACTTGCGTGTATTTAAAATTATTTTCAAATAAAGTTCAATTGGGAATATGCATTAAAAATTAATTTATTATACCTGTCATTTTTTTTTTGCAGTGACAACTATTGCATCTTAAAGTGGCCTTAAAATGTATTTAGTTTGATCTGTCAAACTTAATATTTGCTCATACACACAAGTTTTTTATCTCGTTGTATGCACGAAATGTCGTATTAAGTGCCAACAAAACAGCATTTGCGGGAAGTTTTACTTTATTGCTTTTATTTAAACAAATATGCATCCGAAGCCCATCGTTTGCTCCTCAAAGCATACCCTGAATATGTTACGCCGGTTAGAACGTGCCAGCAGTAGTTTGCGTGTTTCAGAAATGGTGATCTTGAATTCGATGACAAGAAACGTCTAGGCCAGCCGAAAGAAATTGCAAATTCGTTGGGAGTTGATCATGCAACCATTTGCAGGTGTCTCAAAGCATTGGGAACGATCCCAAAGCAAGGAAATTGGGAACCGTTCGATCTGAGGCCGAGAGATGCCAATAGACGATTTTCCGCATCTGAACAGTCGCTCCAACCGCTAAATCGGAAAGATTTCTTACATCGTATTGTCACAGACGATATCTCGCCAAATTTGCGGGTCGAACAATTACTTTGGTGAGAGAAATTTTGCTTTGAACAGATGGCGAAATATTGGCGGTTTCTATATTATTTTTGTAATATTTTGGACTGATCGAATGAAAAATCAAAACGAAATACTATTTTTTTTTTACATTTTATAGTACAATAGTTTTTACAGAGCAAAACATTTTTCCGTCTCTAATTCTGAATGCGTTACACAACATATATGTATAAAGAAAATCTTTTGACAACTACTTTTGTTTCCGTCAATTTTTCCGTCTCATATTCTTTATTCGATTGCCAAAAAACATTGAAGATTTCATCAAATTTAAGGTCATGAGTAATGCAAGATGCATTAATATTATTAAACATGAAACTGTCTCTGTTGCTTCTGAAATTTTTGAAATTTTTTTTGGGATTTGACAGTCTTCGCAAGTTAATCTATATCTATCTATATCTATACTATTATATAAAATTGAAGTGAGGTGAATTTTTATGAAATACATTTTGAAA